>JARYHS010008074.1:113365657-113795779 GCA_031002005.1 Vandiemenella viatica
CCAATCTGTAAGGTGGTACTGTTATTCGGTGTTTTCCAAGCACGTCAGTTAAGAGGACATGTTGCATATTTTAATGTATAATTGTTAAATTTCTGTTAACGAAGGTTTTCAAGATATGGAAAGCTGAAGTAGATTAAATAGTACAGATATAATACTGATAACTTAAATTGTTTTATTTCTTAACTACAGCTTAATTGCTGGTTGACATGAGTCATGAGAGATTAGAGAGGATAGAAGAAAGGGGGGGGGGAGGGAAGTGAGGAGCTGGGAACTGAGAACTGAAATCTGGACGGTAGGACGGGGATTCGAACCTGCGTCTGCTGAAAGCCAGGACGACTGGTAACTTAAAATTGCAAACATTTGTTTAAAGTCTGCTAATCAGTAAATAATTGCTTTAGTTATTGGTAAACAAAATTACTAAATGTTCTACGGACGGATTAGAAAATTTATAAATGACAATTGATGTCGTAACTGTTCAGAAAGAGGCGTTGCAGCGCATTCTCTAAACAGAAATTTCGGAAATAAAATCAGTAAAAATTAGACTTTTTGTTACAACTATAAGGTATGCAAGAATGGGCACAGCAATGAATTTAAAACGCCTGTGGCTTTCGTAGGAACTTCGTACGGGCAAATACCTTTAGCTCCTTGTCCTCATTTAAGGTAATGGATTGGTAAGCGTTTTAACCTTTCTTACAAAAGAAGTGTTGAAATTAGTTTGCTTACAGACATTTGCGATGTTTATTTAGTACAGTGACAGTAAATTATTGAAGTGCATTATCTTGAAGATTCCAGAATCCAGATTCATAATTTTTTCACTGATACATTACATATGCTCCTGTTTTAGTCGTATTGATCATACTGTGAAAGTAATTGTCAGGTCTCTCTCTTTGAAATTTAGCCTGATGGAACTACAGAAGACCATCTGCGTCCTATGCTGCAGTGTGCTGGACGCAAGAAAGGGAACAACACTTACCTTCTTTCAAGAAAACTAATTTACTTCGTACTGGCTGTGTTAGTTGTGGAATCGAGAAGCTGTTCAATTCCACGCGACTTGCCGCTGGCCTTAGCGAGCTGATTGGCCGAGATTGCTTCCTGCCCATGGCCAAGGCAACTCGGGCGTCGAGCAAATTGCCAGCCAAGACTTGGAGAGTTAATTGCGAGCGTTAATTCGCCGAGAGCGGATCTCGATTTAAAGTGGCCCGGTTACCAGGGGCCAGTTGTGTTATAACGACTGCAACTTTGGTGCCTGGCAAACCTGATTTAAGTCTAGTGATAACTCTGAGCGACTCTTGGCGCGGGAGCTTTTGTGCTTCCGGCCTTTCTCGCACCGTTTTGTTTGGACTTCCCTTTAAAGCGGCAGGAATTAATGGCTCCGGAGATTTGCATGCGTTACGGGAGTAGGCAAAATGTTTCGCGAGGCAGTGTGCGTTAACAGAGCTCTTTGCTCCAGGGTCTCCTCGCCCGCCTGATGTTAAATACCTCTCTCTGTATCGTCGAGTTCATTCCATGAGAAATGAAAGTCCACTGAGGTAGCTTTGCACAACTGGCAGCAGCAATGTAATTTGTTGTATTTAATTCTATAGTACTTCCAAGTGTTAACTTCAGTTGATCCTACCATCTTGGTGTCGCAGATAAACTTATAATATCGGCTATTGGGAGGAAGTTATAGCTAATGCCACTAAAGTTCCGTTGTTGCACTTAATTTTAATGCGGTGGCTTGCATTTGACTGAGTTATCAAATCTGATATTGACCAAATAAAGGAAGATTGTTTTCCGAACGTATGCGTGTTTTATTTTTTTTTTTATTCCAACCTGTTGGCTAAATTGCTTGATGAACTTTTATGTGTAAGGTATCGTTGGAGGTGTCTTGACACCGTGAGTGTCATAGACTATGTGGCAGTTTTGCGGTAATTTCAATATGATACACAATGTATTGCAAAAAAATTAGCGCAAAAACCAATATATGCGCACATAAGCCCATTGTGTTCGGTATCATTTTAAATGATTTTTTCAAAGACGATTCAAAAAATATATACATTACGATAGTTTGTTACATCAAGGGCTCGAATTTGAATTTTCCTGCTGTACTGACACTGGCTTTTTAGAGCCAGAAAAATCTATGAAAACTTAAAATACCAGAGTACCTCATTGGAAAGATCCATATACTATACAATAACTGCAAGAGCTGTGTCAATGTTGGGGATGGTTAATCTGAATGGTTTAGTACAGCCAAAGGAGTACAACAAGGAAGTGCCCTTTCACCTCTTCTGTTTATAGCGGTGATGAATAACATCTTAACAATAACAATAACAATAGAGATAGAGATCTACAGGCGTTGGTGTTTGCGGATGATATGGCAGTATGGGATGAAACCGATGAAGGAATACAAAAAAAACTGAAAATGTGGAATAATAAGTTTGAATAATATGGAATGAAATTGAATAATAATAATAAAGAAAACTGTAGCACTAAAAATAAGCCGAAAGAATACAGACTGTCATAAAATTACAAAACCACCAAGTTGAAGTTGTTGACCAATTCAGCTACCCGGGGAGCATAATTGCTAGTAATGGTAGAAGTGATTTAGAAACAATGAATAGAGTAACCATAGGAGCCAACTTCTACAGTACCGCGCGGGGCTTACTATGGGACATGAGGGTTCCCAGAAGAACAAAAATTGTCTTGTATAAATCATATCTCATTCCTAATCTCACATATGCTTTGGAAACATGCACACTAACATCAAGGGACCTTAACAGGATCTAAACATGTGAAATGAAGTTTCTTAAAACGGCACTCCAGAAAACTAGACCACATAAAGAATGATGAGATTAGATCAAACTTAGAACTGAGGGAATCCATGTAAGGGAGACTTAGGTCATCAAGACTTAAGTGGTTTGGGCATGTCAAGAGAATGACTAATACAAGACTACCAAAATCTTATTTGAAAAAAAGGGTAGCGGGCAAAAGACCAGTGGTAAAACCAAGAAGAATATGGACAGACCAATTGAAGGAGGACATACGAGGGCCGTCTGGAAAATTCTAAGCCTAAATATATAAAACCAATTTGATATTTATAAAATCATTTTTATTTCTCAATATAGTCTCCCTGAACACTGATAAACTTAGTCCAACGATGTTCCAAGTTCATTACACCATTCCAGAAGTGGCTTTCTGGAAGTCCTGCAAAATATTCATCTACAGCTGCAATCACCTCTTCATGTGAAGAAAAACGCTGACCAGCAAGAAAGTTTTTGAGTTTTGGGAATAGATAGAAGTCGGATGGAGCCAAATCTGGAGAATAAGGTGGATGCATCAACACGTCGTAGTGCAGATCTCTTAATTTTCCCATTGCCAAAAGACTCTTGTGGGCAGGTACATTGTCCTGATGGAAGATGATTTTCTTCTTCCTCAAATTGGATCTTTTCTCACGAATTTTTTCATCTAGGGTGTCTAAAAGATGGGAATAGTATTGTCCAGTTATTGTTTTACCCTTTCCAAGGTAATCAATGAACAAAATACCTTTAGCATCCCAAAAAACTGATGCCATCACCTTCCCTCCCGATGGAACCAACTTAGCCTTCTTTGGACCTGAACAACCAGCTTCTGTCCACTGCTTTGACTGCAGTTTTGATTCTACCGTGTAATGGTGAACCCATATCTCATCTATAGTTATGAATTGATGAACAAAATCAGTTTTTTTTTGTGTTTGAAACGCTCCAAACTCTGTTTAGAAAGTCTCATGTGGATGCGTTTTTGATCAACAGTTAGAAAATACGACACCCATCTTGCACAAAGCTTCTTCATATGCAATACTTCTTTCAAAACGTATCCCTTACGTTCTTTTGATATCCCTACGGTCTCAGAAATCTCACGCACTTTTATTCGTCGATCATCCAAAACCATCTCATGCACTTTCTGGATGATTTCTGGAGTTGTTGCATTTTTCGGACGTCTTTCCCGTTCATCATCTTCGAGACTGCTACGGCCACGTTTGAACTCAGCAGTCCATTTCTTAACTGTCGAAAATGAAGAAGAGTCCCCATACACTTTTAAAAATCTTCCATGGATCTCGGATGGCATTAAACCCTCTTCTACAAAGAATTTTATAACTGCATGATATTCGATTTTTTCCATCTCTGGTACAATTCCGCACCGCAGCTTCTTCAAACAACTGTACAGACCAAACTACAATGTGGAATGACTTGCAATTTCTTGCAGGCGCGTCTGGCACATGCACCAACAGGCACGAAAAAAATCACATGGGCAGTGCTGTCATCTATGGTCGAGGCCGAGAACTTCTCAGACAGCCCTCGTAGAGAGAAGAGGCTGGAACTGGAATTATATCATGGGCAGAGAAACCTTTCTGGATAAGAGACAGTGGAAGACTATCATCTACAACAACCAAGGCTCATAAACCACACCCGGGAAGCTGGAGATGATCCCCAATGGTAATGATGATGATGACTGACACTGGCGTCAAATGGGCGCAGGATAGATGTGAGCGGGCCCTCTGACGGGAGTAGCGAACGCTGAGATGCTGTGCACATTTCCCCGGAAATACGATTCTCGCAGTTGTTCGTTTGTAGCTTTTACAAACACTTCATTGTCACCTTCTCTGGTGCAAAGACTCTCAGCTATGAGGTAACTATTGTTGTTGGATCAACAAAAAAAAGGTCTAAAATCTATACTATTATAAATCTGTAAGCAAGCTGCGTTTGTAGTGAGGCTTGATCTCTAATAACGCAAAAACTACCGCATCAATTTGCATGGTGTTTCCAAATTTTTAAAGCTAATGTTGCTGATCAACATCTGCAGAAGTAGCTAACGACTAATATGTACCATGGGAAGAAGAAAGTCAGTAAAAAACTTCAGAAATGTGAAACTGTAGACCACAGATAATTATACACATTCAGACGGTCACTCCTTTCATAAAGAGACCTGACAAAATTTAGGATTTTTTTTTTTTTACTTCTGCGATTCATTTTTCTGGGCCGCAGTACTTCAAAATAAAAAGAATACGTGAATCAAGTATAATCAGCATTTACTTGAATTGTAACAGGTCTGTTGAATTACGAAAAAGTTGTATTACAAATATTGAAGACGTATTGTCTCTGGTAGACTGTTATACAGTTTGTCTCTGGAACAAAATTGCTACGTCAATTCTGTACAATACAGCCACAATAAGCCAATACTTAATACGAAATTCAGTTTTTTCTCGAAGAGCGATGTCTGAAAAACAGCTATTATAAATATCAGCAAGTAATAAAACATACTTCTTTCATAATGACTTGTGGGGAATTGCACATATTTGGAAGTACTTTATTCGATTAATATGTCTCGTGGCTATAACGTGCAAATATAACTAGGCATCCGAAAATTCAGGTACATGCGACTCAAATAATTACATAGAAAATACGGATATATTGAAAGAAACTCAAATAAAAAAAATTTCAAATCCTAATGCTACACCGCATAAATTATAAAGCTAAAAGAATCTTCCCTTTGGCCTATAACAAAACATATCAGCTGTCATCACTGTCCAGGTTGCATTTCAATCGATTTACAACTTGCGATAATTTTGCCACTCAGAAATAATTGCTTGAGTTACATGCACATTAGTACATATACTGTACCGTGATCCATTTTGACATTTTTGAATTAATTATATCTAACTGAAATAATGACAATAATGATACGACGGTTTGAAACCAAGATTAACTCCAATTCACGTAAATTTCTATTTTAAAGCAGGAATAAGTGATGGTGTATCAACATAAAATAAAAACCAATATCCAAACAGCAAAAAATAAATAAATCAGAAAAAATTGAGATGCTGTGATTATTGGTAACGAATTTTTATTTCAAATATAACTAGGCATCCTAAAATTCTATTCTACACCACGTAAATTTTAAAACTAAACCCGTTATGCCTGATGCTAAACAAAACGAGTCAATTGTCATCTGGTCCAGGCGGTTGTTTCGCCAGGTACTTACATGCGACTGAAATAATTACATAGAAAATACGGCTATATTGAAAGAAACTTAAATTAAAAATGTTTCATATCCTAATGCTACACCGCGTAGATTATAAAGATGCAGGCATCGTCTCTTAGGCCTATAACAAAGCATCATATCAGCTGTCAGGTTGCATTTCAAGCGATTCACAACTTGCGATAATGTTGCCACTCAGAAATAATTGTTTCAGTTACATGCACGTTGCTACATAAACTGTACCATGATCACATCTCGACATTTTTTGATTAATTATATCTGACTGAAATAATGACAGTAATGATACGACGATTTGAAATCAAGAGTAGCTCCAATTCACGTAAATTTCAATTTTAAAGCAGGAATAATTGATGGTGTATCAACATAAAATAAAACCAATATCCAAACAACAAAAAATAAAAAAAACAAAAAATAAATAAATCAGAAAAATTGAGATGCTGTGATTATTGGTAACGAATTTTTATATTTCAGCACACTTCCAAGAGGACTAAGTCGTAGATTACTGCTATATTTACATAAATTTATGGCACCGCGGTTATGTTGCAATCCTCGGTATCCACATTTAAAAATAAACTTTTTTTAGTTAAGTATCATGGACAGAATATTTTTCATTAAATCCACAGATACATCCTTAACAAAGCTTATACCTAGCTATATAATCCCAGGCAAAGTTTACACATAAAATCGCCAAAAATAAAACACATAATGATTATAATATCAGCTTTCTTAACGTTACAACTGTTATATATCCATTTAAATTTTCGGTACCACGGTTAACGTGGAATCCTCCATATCAGCATTTAAAAATATTATGTTTTAGCTGAGTTAAATATTGCTTTCAGAAATAATATTCGGCTAAATGAGAGTGAAATAGACCGACAACATCGTCTGCAACGTCAAAGAGAACTAGATGAAATAGCTAGAGCAAATGAAAGTAACCTGCACCGAGAAAAGCAATTGACCTATAACCGGGTTCTATACGCTAAATCCATAGCTTCTGAAAGCGCACAGAAGAAAGAACGTCGTTTGAACCGTGAAAGCCTTTCTAAACAATAAATGTTTATACTTCGCACAATAATTACAACCACGAATTACTACTGTTAATTTTTCAGGAACCTTTTCTACTATTGAATCAATTGCATCATGTTAAAATATGAATAAAACAACTCTCTGACATCAGTATGAAAACCGAACCTAACGTATTAACCGAAATTAAACGAAACTATTCAGAATACATTAACAGTTCATGCCTTTCCACGTTAATGTCTGATAAGAGAATAAAATCGGTAAATAATTTCTACACCTGCCAAGGCACGCGCGCGTGAAGCAGCGGGCAAATGCTAGTATTAAATAAAATGTAAGAATGAGCATCGAAAATCCACCAACAGGGTGTAATTAACGTCTGGTGCGCCATGTACATGAACCAATACTTCCTTATATCTATATTACGGATTTATATAACATATAACACTTATTTTAGAAGTTTTATTTAAGTGCATGTCTGAGACAGAGGCGCAAGGTACCCATCTGACTACGTGAAGTGATGAACTCCAGATACACTCGCTTTATTATTACAGCTCCCCGTACAACATAGTCACAGTGAACTAGTCCCATCTGGTAGCTGGCGGTAAATAATATGCCTTTGCCGGAGCATTTGCTGCTTGAGCTGTACGAAGCAGTTATGGTGGAGGTTTTTATCTTTTGACATTTCCTTCTAGCTTTCAATGCATAGTGACTTTGCGTTCGGTTTGCCTTTATACGAGGGTTGGAACTTAAATAGTGACAACTATTTATTCACAACCGATACAAAAGCGTTACATGTTTGCATCTGTTACTGTCCTTCAAAGTAGTCACCAGTATTGTGTAGAAACCGTTGCCAGCGATGTGGAAGGCCTAGTATACCGTTAGCAGTGCTTGTTCTGATGATGGTTCAAATGGAGCGGTCTACTGCCTGTCGAATCTCTGGAACAGTTCTAAAGCGAATGCCAGGAAGTGGTTCCTTCATCTTCGGAATCAAATCAAAGTCACAAGGACTTAAGTCCTGGGAATATGGTGTATGGTACAGTACTTCCCAGTCCCATCGACCGAACAGAGCAGCCACAGCTTGCGCTGTATGCGCCCGCACATTGTCGTGCAAAATGATGGGTGGGTTGAGCAGAAAGTGTTGCCACTTCTTTCGCAAAGCTGGTCGCAGTAGATGCTCCAAAAACGAACAGTAATACTGTGCATTGACGGTCTGCCGTGGAGGAACATAATGCGTTAGGATAACACCATCACAGTCGTACGCGAAAATCACCGTAACGTTCACCTTGATGACGCTGGCGTGCTGTACGACCTCTCGCACATTCAATCTTGCCATCTTGATCCAACTCCGTTGTTCCTGTTTCGTAAACATAATGACATCTTTACGTTAGACCGCTCGCTCACAAGTGACTGCGTTTCCCTCGAATGTGCGCACGCCGGAGACGTGGAACGGGCGAGTCCATTTGCTCGGAGGTAAGGTAGGTATGTCAACAACGTGTGCTATCAGCGACAATAGTAGATTCCATTACATAGTGTCTCCACAGCAGTGTTGCCACTATTTAAGTTCCAACCCTCATATATTAGCTCCTTATTGATTTCATGTTGCAGTAAAGATTGATAACGGTCTTTTGTGTTTGTCAAAAGTGATATTGTAGTCGCCAAGGTTAGCGAACAGGGGACTTTTTTGCTGCCCTGTAGAACTTTCTAGTTACAGACTAAACTCTCGCAAAGCAGCGGGATGCCTACTGCTGCATGGAGATTAGAAGTCTGAAACCGGGCTGGTACATGGAGGGCCCGTCTTAGCGCTTGGTTCTGCATGGTTTGCAATCTAGCCAGGGCAGTTCTGGACGCGTACCCCCACACCGGGTACGCGTATTCCATCATCGGACGGACCAAACTGCTATAGATGTTCTTCCCTATGCTGGGAGCCAGCGCGCTTTCCCTGTTCAGCATATAATTGTTGAAGCCGGTCTGTTTCTCGGCATCGCAGATCCTCGATGTGGCGAGACTGTGTTAGACGGCTGTCTAGTGTCACACCTAGGTATTTAACGGTGGGTGACCACTCTATAGTTACCCTATTGAGAAGTGAGAACGGGGGCTAGATTTCGTTGAGGTGGTCGTTTCCCCAGGCTAATCGTCAATCTAATGGCGTTCGACTTTGCCGCGTGTAGGGTTATTCTAGCATGGGTGAGAAGTTGGTGCATCTGTTGCAGAACCTTTTAAAGTCTGTGCATTACAGCGACTTTTGACCAGTGCGCAACAAAGAAGGCGGTTCGTCTGCATACTAAATAGTACGGACGGTAGCTGGGGCCGGAATATCAGCGGTGTATAAATTATATAAGACTGATCCCAGCCCTAATCCTTGCGGGACACCTGCGTTGATACTGCCTCATGTTGATAGGGCTTCTGTTTTCAACTTGAAAGTTTTACCCCGCTGGGGCCAGGTACGGATTTGGCGAACCGCGGTACCCGAGTTGGAAACTTGTGAACGCCGCAAGTTCCTGACACCGTAAACTCCTACCATGCTTCAACGACCACCGTAGGGTGTGGTGGTTGAACGTTGTGTGCCTACGAGAATGGGGATTTTGGCTTCATCACCTGGATCAAGAGGACGGATCAAACCTCTATATATAAAAACACCCTCAACCTCAAGGTCAGACACGTGCCGAGGAGGTGAATGGGTGATGAGGGATATCACTCCCTTCGTACAACCTCAGGGGCACCTGCCGCACTCCTGTTGTATTAGGCTTGGTGGCGTGATGCAGAAGCTCCATGTCACTTGACATCCATTCCTCCGAAATCGTGAGACAAAAAACAAAAAATCTCTCTTTTACCTGCGACTTGGGCTTGCTGCAGGGGCTGTATAATACCCAAAGAGATTGAAAAGGGACGAGGGTTGATAGCCTTCTCCCGGGAATGACAGCAGTAACGACTTTGTTATAAAGGCAAGAACGGAGGGATCCGTTCTAAATACAGAAAAGTATGGAAGGAATTGCCGGGATACTAAAAAGCGTGAAAAAGCTGAGGAACGTGGACACTGCTTTCAGAAACATCTAACTACAATCAGGCTGTCTTACTCCTTAAGTGTGAGAAGCTCCGGGAGTTCGCAGTGAAATGCGAAACCAATTTGACTACTAAACTTGGAACTCCAATATTTGTTGCCAATTTTACCTCAAATCTTGCAGCACATTAATGGCAATCTGCTGAAGCAACTGGTCGACAAATTATCTTTAAAAGTAAGAAAGAAAATTTTGGTTCCAATTCGCAATTAAAAAATGGGGTTGATATGATGTACTTTTTTATCTTCGTATTATAATCGAAGTCATTAGATGGCAATGAGAGTATTTATTTAAGTTAAATGAACTTAAAATATATTTAAGTTTTAAATAAACTTCATTATATTGCTTTAAACATCTTTGTCAAATAATAGGAAGTTGCATTGTATACTATAAGTTTGAAATGTTAATAAAAAAAATTTCGTATTAGTTTTAATCATGAATGAGCACTAGTCAATACTAGTAGAACATAATTAAATGAAAATAACAAGAACAACAGACTTAGAAATTTGTAATTCGTTTACTGCGTCATTTAACAAAAAGATATCTAACAGCAATCAAACTCATAGAAATACAAACTTAAATCTACTTAATTTTTTCGATATTCTTTGACTATAGTCGCAGTCTTTAGCTCAGGAATCTCCTAAATTGTCGATAATTTAGGACACAAGGATATTCCCTAAAAGTTATCGGTAACGTTTCGCAACAGGTAACAACTTAGCATTTAATCGATCCAGGAACTTCCCGTCAGACATAAACGAAAAGGGTTACCAACTTGAAAATGTAAAATCGGTAAAAAAAATCGTAAAAATTCTCTTGTATTCTCAGGAATCATGGAAAAATCGTTACATTTCGGTAGGACAGACGACATATCGGTAAAAATACCGAATAATCGGTAGGTTCGTGAACAATGTATGGCCGACCCTGCAGCACTTGAAGATTGAAGCTGTGGCTTGCGGCCGTTTACCATCTTGTTGTAATAAGTAAGTGTATCCGCCGTCGGGCCTTAAGGCGCGTTTCCACTGAGGCAACAACGAGCAACATGTAGCATGCTACACGAGTTATTTTGTTGCTACATGTCGCCGTGCTTCATCATACTTTGTCGCAAGTCGAATGTCGCCCAAGAATATGTTGCCAGTTGTCGCTTGCTACTTGTCGCCGTTGCTTGTAGCATGCGGCAAAAGCATTTCACGTTATTCGGCCAGTAGTGTGCGTCATGGCATCAGAAGCAGTGGCAGCTGCTGCTTATTTGATCCTCGCAAATGGCAATAAAAGAAGAAAACGGAAAAAACCTAGGTGGCGGATCAGAGAATTATTTGTTAAAAGTAGTGCGAATCGCAAGGTACTTTGTGTCAAAAGAAGGAAAAGTATCTTGGCAAGACAAATACTAAGACAAAAACATAAACTATGTATTCATACGTAAAATAATGTATTTAGCTAAGTTACCGTTATATGACAATTTATCCCTATCATACACAACTGTATGAGTGAAAGGTCTATTCAAGAAAAGTTTTTTACTATTATTTACCACAATCTAAATTTGGAAACACTTTTCTACATACGCTGTAAATACAGCCTATCTTAATTATATGTAAGTCCTTTTGTAAAGTTTTAATTACGACAATTTTTAAAATATATATATATGTATATTTTAAACCCACCATTAAACTACTTTTATTTACTTGTATAACTAAAAAGATTGTAAATCCCCTATTCGGTCTCTGGATCTGTCATTGGTAAACTATTCTGTCAAAAATAATTAGTTACATATATTAATTAACGTACCTCATAATTTTCTGCTGTTGAAAAAGCTTGCCTTGGAATGTCAACCTCTAACAAAAATGTCAGGAGTTTATAAGCAAACCATTTCTCTTCTTTAGGAGAGGAGCCCACGATGAAAAGCAGAAGTCAAATTCTTGATTTTCTTTTTTATTTCATCTAATGAACATTCGTACTTGTTAGCAAGTAGTATTAATTTGTCACTTTTCGCTTTTCTGTCTTTACATGATGCACTTTTGTTATTCCACAACTCCGGTGAAGTATGATAATCTTCAATAAATAAGGTTGTTTTCTGCACATTCCACTCCATGTCGCCCGTTTTCTGTCGCACTCATCCACCGCCGCTAATACTGGCAACATCGTGAGACACGCTATATTTTTGTCGCACAGTGGCCCATACGGCCGGCGACACGGCCCAACCGGTAGCATGCGTCATTGTTGCTTGCTACATGTCGCAGCGTGTTGCTTCGCTTGAAATACTCCTTGTCGCATGCGTCAGTGCCGCATGCCACATGTTGCCCAGAAGTCGCCTCAGTGGAAACGCACCTTTACGAAACATTTTTGCTGTTTCCCATAGGCAGCGTTCTCCGTTGTAGTGTTTCTTCTCCTCAGCTAATAGCATTATTCTTCGCAAATTATTACTGTACAAACACACACCTACAACGGTGCGGCAGGCACGAAATTAGTATCCTAATTACTTCAATGATCCGAATACACTGATTTGAAGGAGAAGTCGACCTTCGTCTTCTATATCAGCCCGAGATGATACCACTTCTGAAGTCAGATTCATTCGCTTTACTAACACAGCTACCCATACAACAACATTTCACAGCGAATTAGTCTCATCTGGTGAATAGCCGTAATCTGCCTCTGCCTTGTCGTGCCTTAATATTTCCTCCTGGTGGTTCGTTTGACAACCGCAGTACCTGCTGCCTGCATCGTACGCCATCTAGGAAGCTTTAGTCCAAATTGCATTGTGATGCTTTGGCGTGGTAGCTGATATATGTTGCAAAATAAAAATATATAAAATAAAAAAATAATTAAAAATCCGATTGCGAAATGTGACTTGAAAGATAAGGGACTTCAAAATTAAAAATTTTAATTGCTGAAAGTAGTTCTGATGAATCCTACGAGCTCATATTAGATTTTAGAATTTTATCATATTTTGCTGTCCGCATGGCCGACCTTTTTTCAGTCGGCACATGTCTGAGATGGACACGTTTATTTCGGTGTGTTTTATGGACATCATATCTGAATTGGTCTTTGTCTGAGCTTGGGTTGGATGCAACACTGCCTCGTTGAAGTTCCCCATGGGCACCCCTGGGCGTCTAAAGGCTATCCTCATTCGAGGGGTAATTCTTCCAAGTCTCGTTGACGGTGTGGAATTTAGTGCATTAATGTGGATGAGGGTACTACCTCCAATGAGGAATCACCTTCTGGAAATCCGAAAGCCGCTCTGTTATTGCCCTTTTACAACCTGCCAGACATTTCGTTGTTTTCAGCCGATCAGTCATCGTAAAGTTTTAGGTTAATGTGGCCCATTTACAGCCATCGCTTTAGTATTTTACTTGTCTTTATGGCCTTTTTTAAAATTGCCCATGCAGGCGGTAATTTAAATAATTTTCACGCTATGTTGTTATTTTAGGTTTCTATTGGGGCTCTAATGACCACAATGTCTACGCGCCATAATTCGATCCAATAGCTACAACCACAACCGCATTGATAATTGTTTCTAAAGCATTAGAAGCTATTCCAATTTCTGTAATCGCTACAGATCACAGTTAATCTAGAGTAATCGTTTTCTTTGTTAAAATCGAACAGCTAACAATCGATTTATCTGTGGGTATGAAACAAGAATATAGCTACACCTGAACTAGGGTATCCATCTTTTTGTAATTATCTGTTATGAATATCCTTATAAAATAGTTGGTAACGGTTCAAAAATAAGTTATATAGGATATGAAACTGTAATGTGTTACTGAACATCAATTCTTTTTTCTTTTTTAAAAAAAATTGCGGTCTTGCAGGCCGTGTGAAATCTAAATCCAGTAAATTTATCAAATAACTTTCCAACATAATATAATTTTCTTTCTATTTTTTAATGTTGAAACAGGCCGTATTTCCTAATAAGACGTCTAGTTTTAATTATATTGACAAAACTTCTATAAAAAGCACTTCCAGTTAAGGCAGTCACTACCAAAGGTGCTAAAATGTCTCAAAGAAGCTGATATTTACAAAGTTATGAACTTGACGATAAGTGTATGTTATATTTCTTTCTGTTTACATTGACTGTGGCGAGTGCGTCTCCGGAAGATACGGCCAGGCTTTGAGTGGCGTCCCTGTAGCATGAGGCAGATGGCTGAAGCTGATCAACGAGCGGTTGTGTTTTTTATCCCCGGACGGCATTGCATTCAGTTTTATGACTGCCGTATATCAGGTTTACCCGGCATGTTCTGTATACCGTAGGGATAAAAAATTCTGCCGTTCGTCATATTATACAACAGACGAAAATTAAATACGCCAGAGAGTATAAAGCTCATTGCCGCGGCATATCAACGGGAAACGGGCGGCGGAGAAAATCCGATGGAGTTTTCCTGCACGTGACGGGATTTACTTGATAGAGGCGTAGCTGGATAGCTCGTATCATTGCGGGCAACGTAGGAAAAGCAGCACCAATAACAGCTATTGTATGACGACGCTTTGAGATATGTTACATGCTTTTCTAGAAGCTTTACTTTTGGTGCTAATTTCTTTCGTCTTAACTATTGCATCTTTTTCAAAGAGACTTTTTTTTTAGCCTGTCGTGTCATTTCTTTTTCAAGCGTTGTGTATGGGAAATCTGCAGGCTCCGTATTTGATAATCCACTGTTGACGCTTATGTCGTTTGATAGTTTTAACACCAATTGTGTGTATCATGTTGTAAACTAATTTTGGGTATTTTTTTGATAATTTTAGGATTTAGGAAACTGGACTGAATATCCATATTTCTCGCACTTGTATAAAAAACAAACTTAACACAAACCCATCATAGGCACCCGATCTCAGGTGCAAGTCAGGATTGTTTAACTGTGCCCATATGGTTTTGAAGGCCAGGATTCGAGTGGGAACCGATTACTTTAGGATCTGTCTTATACCATTGCTTGCGCCCAACTGTCGAAGTAAGCTGTGGCAGTTTTTTATAAGTCAATAATGTAGTCTAGGCACAAAAACGATTAGCACGAAGTACTTTTTTTTTCTTCTTCTAACTTTAGACCTCGTCAATGTCGTGGTCATTAGTGGCCGGAAGGGACTGGAGGCAAGACATTTGAAGGAATTCGGCCATGGCCTTTTGAAGAATCCGTGCCTTTATTCGCTTGGAGTGGTCTGGAGAAATCATAGAAAACCCAATCCGGATGACCTGACGGGGATTCAAACCCACTTTCTCCCCAATGCGAGGCCAGAGCGTTGCCGCTCAACCACCACGCAATGTTCTTGTGTTCTATTAAACCGACTTTGACGTCTTAATATACAAGTAGTCGCACTTTTATCTCCTACTTCTGCCTATCATGACTTCTAACGTTACCGGCCTCAGTTTGTTTTCACTGTCAGATATACGTGTATATAATTTCGTGTCACATTTAAGTTTTATATTGAGTAATGGGGAAATTTCGATAGATTTCGTTTTTACTTTGCATTCCAATGTTTGAATAAATCTGGTAATGACAGAAATTGATTTACATTTTGCATCTGTTAAGTGACTTTCTGTATCGTTAACAAGTAATAAGGGCAATTATCTACGGGATTAAGTCGCCAAATACAAGTATGTCTGTTTCATCTCCATAATATTGTTTTCTTAACATTTCAGTGTGTGTAACAAAAGTTTCTGTTCTTCAACGGAATACCAGTGGAACAAACACTTGGAAAAGTAAGGGGTTTTCAATGTTTCCTGTTGTCATATGAATCGCTGCTAACAGAATGCAGTCAGCTGATTGGTCGGGGGGAAGGGAGGGTGGCGGCGGCTTGATAAAGACCTCCATTGTTCTGTCACGTTTGTCCGGTTGCTTTTCATCGACGACTGCTGCACACATTTGTTTCACAAATAGTCTGTCAGTTGCAATTGGATACTAGTTTTAGTACTCGATTTCAGTAACCGCACTATCATGGAGGTACAGTACACTAATAATACTGTTGGATAGCTACTGGAATTGTTATGAAAACATTTTAGCCACGCTTAGGCACATTTCTTCATAGTATATAACGTGAGTAAGGGCGAAACTCAGTTAAGGGAATGATTTCTTTAATCTGTTACGTTTTTGTCTGTGTCAGTTTCTTCATTTACACACGTCGAACACACCCAACCTTCTATAATACTCTACCACTACTCTAATACATCTCAGTACATACAGTTGTAAGACTGCGCTAATCTCAAGAACCTTTGAACGAAATTTTATGCTGTTTTCGCTGTTGTGCATTACAGCTCTGCAGGAAGGTTTATACATATTAAACATTGACCTGTTACCTACGGGAGATAATCTGTAACGATGTCGGCAAATCAAGTCTGACAAAAGTTGTGAGCAAGCTTTAAATATATAATAATACAATAACTAAACAAATGTGGAAAATTAAAAGGCCTACAAAAACCTTTGTGGTAGCATGTATTTGTTTATTATGATAACTCTAAAAACGCGTGTTTACGATTTAAATTAACGGCGAAAAAAGAAGCTGTGTACTTTTTCAATTAAACTGTAGGCCTACTTTTTCAATTAAACTGTTTCCTTATCCCCATTGCTTAAAGTAGATAAGAAAATGTTGTTTACAGCGTAGAACTTCCTTTTGGGAGTGAAAAAATGTTAAGTTTTGTGAACCGGCGCATGGAGCAGCAGCCGAAAATGTCGTGAATGTGTTGGGTGTCTGTTGAATTGTGTAGAATACGAAAACCTGTGGGTTACCAGACCTTCGCACATAACGAAATGATAACTGTACATTTTCGCGGCGGCTATGCTGTATAAAAACTTCTCGGGTTTCAAATCGCGTCAAAATTGGCGACGTTTCGGAATCTTAATACACCGCTCCCATTGTCAAGCCCCACTTAACATCACTGATGCAATTTTGAAACTGCTTGATACGCGAGTAGTTTCTATCACGCAATGAAATGGTATTTTAATGTGTGAACACATCTCTATGTAACATTTCTCTTAGCAGAGATTTTTGAAACGCAATATTCAGAGCTAGTTTTATTTATGAGGAATTTTTTTATATTAAATCGTTATTTTTTCTAATTCTATACACATGTAAATAATTAATTAGAAAGATATATGCATGAAACTGTAATTTTTAATTTATGTGTAGCGAATTTTACCGATGATTACAAGCAGGCATCTGAGGAGAAGTGAATTGGAAGAGGCGGTAGAGGCGTAAATACGCCATGTTAAACATATGCAACGGAGGGCATTGCAGGGTATGTGGAAAGTCACTATCATAAAACGCTTTGTAGTTTCCTGATGGATTCATCATCTATGGCTGAGTGAGAAAATTATCGGCACTGAACTTAGTTCATTGCTTTTTTCTATGCATCCTTCATCAATCATACGCAACAAATTAGATATGGTCTTGAACTCAAAATTTGAGCTTGAGAGAGAGAATGAGAGAAAGATAGAGAGAGAGAAAGAGAGAGAATCCATAGGTGTAATCTGCTGATCAATACGCCTACTAGTTGTTATGATTACTGGCTATTACCTAAAGGTTTTCTTAAGATCATGAGCGATACTAACTTTTACGCCAAAGTGCAGTGTTGTCTACAAGGCACTTCATTCATAAAATATCCGCATGGAGATGTAATGCAGTTGCATATCTGTTAATTAATTTTGAGGCACATTTGAAATTGTCAAGTATGAGTGCAAAACCGTGTATGTGGCACACAGTTTAGCCCCGTGAAACTTTTAACGAGATGAACTCTGGCATAGACGCTCGCTGTAATGAAACTGCTTCTCCGCGACCCGGGCAATGGTTTTGTTGGTAGCCGCCCCGGGTTACGAATACGCATCACAAACTTCCGTTCAGTATACTCACATATTACACCAAACGAGTCATAATGCGGTTATCTAACCTTCGAGAGAGCCAGAGATTTACTTGAACTACAACGCCAGATGAACACATTCGAGAGAGTACGATCACGCCGAAACAGAAGACACAAAACGGACACAAAACGGCCTGCGTTGCAATACACGGGGAACACACTTTCCTTAAGCAGTATTCAGCAAGTAATGACCAGTGTGAATCTGTGAATTGTATTTGTTTGTTCTCTGATAGAAGTGCACGGACCGAGAGTGGTGAGTGAACGGTTAACGTTCTGGCCTCGCATTCGGGAGGACGCGGATTCGAATCCCCGTCCGGGCATCCAGATTTGGGTTTTCCATGATTTCTCCAAATCACCCCAGGCGAATGCAGGGATGCTTCCTTCAAAAAGGCCATGGATGAATTCCTGCCCGTTCCTAGTCCCCAGTCCCATCCCGCCTCTAATGACCTTAGCCGTCGACGAAGCGTAAAGCCCTAAGTAAAAAAAAAAGAAGGGCACGGAAACAAAAGTTCGGACTAATTCAGTTTTGGTACCGAACTAAGATTTCACTTGTAACGGAGAAGGGTATTCGTGAAACACAACACAACGCAAAGCATTAGAGTAAGTTATTCACAGTTTGCCGGAAGATTGGGCCGCTGAGTGTCACCTTTGCGTATATCATATCCTTTTCTTGATATTGCGTTAAGCGCAGTCAACTGAGTTGAATGTTGTAATTGATGGTATTGATGGGAAACTTCTAGCCGAGGGTAGTGGATAAGCAGTAACACTCTGGCCTTGCATTCGGGAGGACACAGATTCGATCCCTGTCCGGTTATCCAGAATTCGGTTTTCGATGGTTTCCAGAATCACTCCAGGTGAATGGCGGGAAGATTCCTTCAGAAGACTATGGCCGAATTCCCTCCTGTTTGTAACAGCCCTCATACCTGAATTTTGAATTGCATTGTACTGTATGAAGTATTTGTAGTGAGCTAAAGTTTGCTTGAAAGTGATTTGGTATGTTTGTTTTGTAATTTCTTGTAAATCAGTGTATATAGAATTTGTTTTATGTAAAAAAATTATTTAAAGTCCATTTAATATGTTTAAGAACCGAATTGCACAAGAGAATTTCTTATATGTTTGTAATTCCATGTATTAATGTAAGTTACGATGTCTACAGGACAATTTTCTACAGTTTGAAAGGATTTCTGCAAATAATTTTGTATTTAAGTATCTCTAATTACCATTTCTGGTCATTTTCTAATGTTGTTAATTAATTTTGTATTAATTCAGATTGTTTTTAATATGTTTGATTGTTTGAGTGATTGTTAATGATCGAGAAATATCGGGCGGATGCCTTTGAAGAATTCTCGTAATTTCGATAGAGACTATATAAACAGATCGGCTGGACAGAGCAGTTAGTTAGTTGACATCATTCAGTCAGTATTCAGTTTTACAGAGAGATTCATCCAGATTTTATTTGCGATGGCTCAGAAGTGTATCTCTGTATTGTATCTATGCTTGTGAATATCGCTGACTTCATTTTGAATAGAATAAACCAAATCTTCAACATAACCTTTTTGGTGGACATTTTAAAATCAATATAGTAATAAAAACACCGAATAACGTAATAGGGCGAACGTTGACAGGACGAGAAGTCATTAAATCATCGAAGAACGTAATAGATTCGAATCCCTGTCCGGTTATCCAGAATTCGGTTTTCGATGGTTTCCAGAATCACTCCAGGTGAATGGCGGGAAGATTCCTTCAGAAGACTATGGCCGAATTCCCTCCTGTTCCTTGCCCCACTACTTTCGCGTGCTTAATGACGTCGACAAGGCGTAAAGCCGCAAGCGAATAGAAAAAAAGGGAAATTCTTGGACAATTTTTCTAGTATCTATCGAAATATAGAATTTTTTCTGAGGATAAGTTACGTCAGTCACAGGATTCACGGTAAGAGTGATGAAAAAAAGGGTGCGAGGCTGTTAGTTTACTGTCCTAAGCGTGAAGGGTTCCCTGATATTTGTCCTGCTTCTTCATTTCATCGTATGAAGTGCATTTCCGCGCATTTTGCTGTTCGTGGTGGGTGTGCGGTAACACTCTGGACATTATTCAGAAGGACGCGGGTTCGAATCCCAGTCGGCACTTCAAGACTTGGGTTTTCTATGATTTCCCCGAATCACTTAAGCCCATTGCCATGGTGCTTCCTTCAAAAAGCAATGACCGAATTCCTTCCCGCTTCTTGCCTCCAGTCTTTACCCACCTCTAATGACAAGGCTCTGTCAACTGAATGATTCCCAGTACAAGAAGTCAACCATTGCTTGCCAATGGCTTCCTGAAGGGAAGGCGGAAGAACTGAATTTTCACACTTCCGAATAAATCACAAGCTGACAAATGTGAGAATTACCGCACCATAAGTCTAAAGTCACATGCTTCAAAATTACTGACCAGGATAATATGGAGAAGGATAGAAAGGGTAGTAGAAGAGAGAATAGGTGAGGATGTGTTCATCAAAAACCTTGGTTTAAGAGAAGCAATTCTGGCTTTAGGATTAATACTTGAAGGGTGAATCAAGAAAAAGAAATATACTTTCACGGTGTTTGTTGATTTAGAAAAATATGTTAGTAATGTTTGGTGGGTCAAGTTCAAAATTTTAAAGAAGAGAGGTTTAAAATACCGAGATAGAGGAATATAATCTATATAATAATAAAGTGGCTATAATGACAGTAGGGAAACATGAAAGACATGCATCAGTTTAAAAGGGTGTGAGACAAGCTTGTAGTCTATCCCCATTAGTATTCAACGTGTATGTAAAGGAAGCATTAAAGGAAGTTAAAGAAAGATTTGAATGTGGCATATGTGTTCAAGGAGACAAAATCAGTGTTCTACGTTTTGCTGATGACATTGTCCTGTTAGCAGAACGGACTGGTGATATTGAGAAGTTACTGAATGGTATGATATACATACGGAAGGAAGATGATAGTTTATTATTTAACGATTTTGTCTTTTACACATTTCCTGAAAAAAAAATATTGTTCGTATAGCTGCACGAATGGCTGGAGTTATTTTGATGACACTTGGTTCACATGTTTCTGATTGGGTGGTAAAAAATAATGCAGGAATAAATCAACTCCAGCCCATCTCTTTTGAGCTACATCGGAGGTTAGAGATTGACATGAATTTGATTCACATGTGCAGAAAATTGAAATTTGTCGTTTAAGGAATTATCTGTCATAATCTGAAAACTATTGAATCCCTTTTGACGGGACATTCACAGTAACAAACTTTTTTCTGACTTAGGAA
Organism: Vandiemenella viatica; assembly: GCA_031002005.1. Taxonomy (NCBI): domain Eukaryota; kingdom Metazoa; phylum Arthropoda; class Insecta; order Orthoptera; family Morabidae; genus Vandiemenella; species Vandiemenella viatica. The sequence goes on from JARYHS010008074.1 coordinate 113,386,865, forward strand.
ATTTGAAAGCTTAAGATCTGACTTATGATGCTACTTGACCTGCCGCCGCAGCAGGAATTGTAAATATCTAATTTTTTTACGTCATGTTTCACTCGTTTTTGTGAAATCACAATGAGACTTCTTCAGTGTGGACATGGAAATAGCAAGACACCTTCCGTTTTTCGTCCTAATGGTCTTTGTCACTCTAGAATCATGTTATTGAAAAAATGAGGGTTAAATATTTTTTTTAAATGGCATTCGGCCTTGTTAGCCATTCAGCCAGCTCGATGTGTTTGTTTCTATTACAATGTACGGATTTCTCATAAGTATTATTATTTTCTCTAATGTGTAAGGACAACACAGGCCGAACACAACACTTAATTAAAACCACCCATGCCCTAGGCCGGACTCGAACCGGCGACCCCTGCAACGAGAAGCAAGCATGCTACCCCTACGCTGCCGGGGTCGGCCGGGTTAAAAATTGTAAAAATCACCTGTAATCTAACCCTAAGAATGTCATCCTCGGTCTGTTAGAATGTCTGTCGAACTTTCTAGAAAATTTTGTTATGTATCTGGAAAGAATAAGAAGAATTTTACACTATTTTTCATATTGTGTGATTAAAATTACTTTATGCATAAATCAGCGTCAACCATACCGGACAACGCCGGATACTTTGCTGATAAAATTCATAAAGGCTTATATCAGATCAAATACCATCAGCAAGCTTCTTTTAATCCTTACGCCAAGCTTTATGATCTGAATGTTGCAATAAATCGTCACTTCCTGCCAGTACATATGTGTAATTCAATAAGCCTACGAAGTGTTGACGTTTACACTGCATTGCATTAACAACGAAAAGGTTACTAAGCCCGAGAGTGCGTCAGTTTACAAGTTGCGCCACAGTTCGTGACAGATAAAGGATGATAATACAGATGTGCCGGTACTTCTTATCCGGTAGGTTGCGGTTGGATGGGTCGTAAAACTTAATACTGCGACATGAAGGAGGAGGACTGGCACTGTCATCCTTTTCTTACATATGGTATGGAGTCGCAGCGTCTAGTAGTTAGTTCCCTCAGGACCAGTTAGAACGTTAATAATCCCAGGAGTGCTTGAAACCTAGTTCCTGTAGGAGCTAGAGGAGAGATAAGGTGTCACTGAGAAGTTTAGCCGGTAGTCTCCCCCCCCCTCCCCCTCACCCCCTTATCGTCGATACGAGATTGCCGATCTTGAATACGTACAGAGCTGCGTGCAGTCTGTGCCAGTTCCTCTCAAGGTGCGTATACACTAGTTCAACGAACTACAATGGCCGGTAAGTCCACCTTCGGCACGGATAACAGCGGTGACGCGTCTTGGCATGGAAGCAATGAGGCCTTGTTAAGTTGCTGGAGGGAGTTGGCACCATATCTACACACACAAGTCACCTAATTCACATAAATTACGTGGAGGGGGGCGATGAGCTACGTCACCAATCACATCCCAGATGAGTTCAATCGGGTTCAGGATGCCAAGGCAGTCAGAGTTCCGAGTCTGCCGCCGTGCTGTTATGACGAGCGATGAGGAAAGTGCTAGCTGCGCTGCCGCGCCAGGCGGGCCGAGTGCCCCAGTGCACTCGGCTTTGCCGGCGGCAACCGCGGCAATGTCGACGACTGAGCATACGGAAACGGACTTGAGTGGGGCTTCAAATGGATCAATACAGCCACCGCCTATGACGACCCAGCAAACCACAATGGACTTGGAAATGGATTCTGATCGGAACGCTTATTACTCGCAGCTGACGACTGGGATAGCCCACGGTCCTGTAGACAACCGTGCTACAAAGAGGAGAACCTCTCCGCCTTCTTCCGGCAAGACGAAGATTTCTAAGAATGATGTGAGAGGTGTCAACTATAAAATCAGCGTGCCGGTGTCACAGCTCTCGGCGCCTAGCAAAGGCAAGAAAGCTGCAAAGAAGACTCTCAAGGGGGCTTTCAGCTTCCCCGAGCCAAGTACCTCGGCTCGGCCCGGAGGTGCTGTGAAGATAAATTACAGGAAGACCACCGAAGAAGAAATAGCCGCTAACAGCTGCCAGACTGCAACGCCTGGAAGCAGCACAGCAGAAGATTTACCCGACAGCGAGGGGTTCGTGTTGGCTCGCCGCACGAGCAAGCCGCTGCCGTCGACTGAGCCCGAGCGGATGGAAACCTCCAACCAGTTCGCACCGCTACAAGAAGAAGAGCCTCCCAGAAACAGAAGTCCACACATTCCGCCCATCGTGGTGGAATTCCAAGAGAGTTATAAGAAGCTCCATGAATGGGTGAAGAAGATTACCAAAGACCCATTCTCTGCCAAAACAGCGGGCGGAGATAAAATTAAATTTACGTTTACCACCGTGGAAGACTACTCCGCCGTGACGAAGCAACTGGACCAAATGCAGACTCCGTATTTTACCTTCCCTACTGGCGAAGTTAAGCGACTTAAGGTGGTGTTCAGGGGAATACCACGTTCTTTTCCAGTCGCCGATCTCAAAGAGGAACTGATCACCATGGGCTACGACATCCAAGCTGTTGCCCAACTAAGACGCCCAGGAACGAACGTTCGAAATGCCGCTCTTTCTGGCAGTAGTACCAGATACTGTGGAGAACCGTGGAATCTTCCAGGTGGAAAGCATATGTCACCTGAAGGTTACCACAGAGAAGTTACGCTCCTCAGCCGGGCCTCCCCAATGCTACAACTGCCAGCTGTTTGGACACGTGGCCCGGCATTGCAGGATGAAGTCGGTCTGCGTTAAATGCGCCGGCCCGCACGACTCCAACAACTGCACTGCAGCGAAGACAAAGGACACCGCCAAATGCCACAACTGTGGCGGCAACCACGTTGCCAGCTATAAGGGCTGCAGCGCTTATAAGAGGGCACGCGATCGACTTCGAGGGACGAACACCACAAGAGAGAACCTTGAAAAGAAGAAAGAACAGTCAGCAGACCAGGGGCGGCAGCTGGCAGCTACACCTGGGCCAGCAGCAACGGGCAAGAGGCAACCTGCCAAGAAGATAAACAACAACCGCAGAGACAACCGTACGTTTGCTGCAGCTACTTCGGGCGTCCCACCAAATGGAAATCCTCCTGACAGCCCAGGGGGGTTGCAAGAACCAACAGAGACTGCTATACAAGAACCTAGGCAACCTGCAGCCAGACCAAATCCTATCCAGCGAAGGATGCAGCGGGCCGCACAAGCACCTGCAGACACCATGGAGCAACTCATCACCATGATGAATACCGTAATGAATTTGATGGTCACTCTAATTCAGAAAATGGACACCATGACAAGCAGCATGCATGCCTCAGCGACGTCGGCTACGGCCTCTCCCATATGCAAATGTCACAACCACAATGGATAGAGGACCCCACATACGGAATCTCAAATTCTGCATATGGAACGCCAATGGCATGTATTCACAGATGATTGAGTTCCGGCAATTTCTGAGGGAGCAGGATATAGATGTCTGCCTCATCAGCGAATCCCACCTCAAGCCGGGACTCCGTGTTTCAGCAGCTAACTACTGCTGCTACAGACGAGACCGCCTCACCGCCGGGGGAGGAGTTGCGGTCTTCATCAAACGGAGGATACCGCACTGCCAAGTGATTCTACCGCCAATGCAGCAAATAGAAGCCGTCGGAGTAGAGGTTACCACTGTTACCGGTAAACTTACGGTCGTGGCAGTCTACCGGCCCCCCACCAGGCAGATGGTGGAAGCCGATCTCACCGCGCTGGCGACAATCAGGGGCAAGGTTCTGATCGGTGGTGACTTCAATGCGAAACACCCCGATTGGAACAGTCGAATCAAGAATCCAGCTGGCAACTTACTGAGACGCCTAGCCCTCAGACACAACATGTGTGTGTGGGGCCCAGAAGAGCCTACACACTTCCCAGCCAGCGGTTATCGGCCGGATGTCATAGACATAGCGGTGACCAAAGGCCTCACTGGATTCATCGACGCGACCACTATCAACCGGATGTCGTCTGACCATTCGCCGGTGATAGTTGCAGTGGATGTTGGACCGTGGCAGGAAACAGAAGAGATTCACCCAGATTTCCGCAACACTGACTGGGCAAGCTACCGACAACTCGTCTCTACCGCTCTAGCCAACCAGCGAGTCGAAGACGTGGATGCGGCACTGCGCGCCTTCGAAGAAATAGTCAAGGACGCCACGTCAGCATCCACACCTCTGCGCAACCGAAGACCAATTGCTACGCAACAGCTTCCACCACACTTAATCGCGGCTATCCGGCACAAGAACCGTGTCAGCAAGGAGTGGAAAATTACCAGAAATCCGGTGACCAAGAGACTCCTTAACAGGCTACAGAAGGAACTGAAAGCGGCACTGGTCGAGCACCGGAACCGGGAGTGGGATGCCCGCGTATCGTCGCTCAAGCCTGATGATGGAACCATGTGGGAGCAGACCCGCAAATTCACTAAGAGAAAACAGCGCATCCCACCTCTGCACGGCGTGAATGGGCTCGTCTACAAGCCAGCGGCCAAGGCCAATGCCCTGGCTGACAGCTTCGAAAGGAACTTCCGCCCATCTGATGTAAACGTAAATGACCGGGAACTGCGCGCTGCTCGACGCCGTCTACGAGTATATCTCGACGCTGATGATGGTGAAGAGCAGATAGAACCGATCTCCCCAGCGGAGGTGGCTAGTTGCTTGGCGAAGCTGCAGCTGGACAAAGCACCCGGCCACGATGGGATTCCAAATCGGTGCTTGAGGAACCTGCCGCCTGAGGCCTCGGTGTACCTAGCGAACCTATTTAACAGAATCCTGCTTACGAAGAGGTACCCACGTCGGTGGAAACACGCCGAAGTCGTGGCGGTACACAAGAGCGGGAAAGATCCCATCTTTCCTCAGCACTATCGGCCGATCAGCCTCTTGCCGTCCGTCAGTAAGATCTTCGAGCGGCTGCTCCTGAAAAGGATTAACTCCTACATCGAGGCGAATAACATCCTACCCGCGCATCAGTTCGGCTTCCGGCGTGGCCACTCCACGTCACAACAGGTGCTACGCATCGTGGAGTCCGCGACACGAGCTTTCCTGCACAAGGAATACTGTGCCCTCGTGTCGCTCGACATCGCAAGAGCATTCGATTCGGTGTGGCACACAGGGCTCCTACTTAAACTGTACCAACAAGGCTTCCCGGGGCTCTTAGTGAAGATGATCCGTTCGTACCTGCTTGGAAGAACTTTTCATGTAAGAGTCGACGGGAAAACTTCAACGCGAAGGCGCATCATGGCAGGAGTCCCTCAGGGGTCCATACTGGGTCCAACACTCTACTCCCTCTACACGGCCGACGTTCCCACGGCGGTCCGAGTGCAGACGGCTATCCTACGCTGATGACACAGCTTATGTCACCAGCAGCCGTAGCAGAGCCATCGCCACCAGAAGGCTACAAGATATACTCCAGCAGACGGAGGCCTGGGCACGCAGATGGCGTATAGAAGTAAACGCCGCGAAGACCCAGGCGATTGTCATCACTAGGAAATACGGTCCGAGGAACAGGAACCACGCGGATCCAGTACTGAAACTCCACGGAGTAGACATTCCATGGAAGACAACGTTAAAATACCTTGGAGTCACACTCGACTCCAAGCTCACGTGGCAATCACACATAAATGAAGTACGCAGGAGGGCCAGCGGAAGACTGCATGATCTTTACCCTCTGCTGAACAGGACCAGTGCGCTTCCACCTGCACTGGGCGTGAAGATCTACCTCACACTGGTCAGGCCACTTCTTGAGTACGCCTGCCCAGTGTGGGGCTACGCGGCGGACAAACACGTCAACCGGCTTCAAGTAATCCAGAACAGGGCGCTGAAGCGCGCCCTACACCTGCCATCGCGCTTCCCGACTGCGGCGCTGCACGCGGCGGCAGGCGTACCACCCATTAAAGACCGCTTCCGAGCACTCGCTACGGCGTTTTATCGGAAAGCTGAGACGAGTAACAACCCACTGGTCAGCGTGCTCGGTCGATATGAAGTTCCCACCGGCCGGCACAGAAGACCGTTAGCATTGCTCAGGCAACATTAAAAAGACAAAATAAAAAGCTAATCACATAACGCCAACCAATACGACACACCCAAAGTGACGTAATGCACCATCCAATGAATAAGGAGAAAATGTCGAGAGACAAGAACTCCAAAGTAGACTGCCAAGAAAATAATGGCAGTGAATGGCGGAGGGCGGTGGCAATCGGGTTCAGATCTAGCGATTTGGGGAGCCACCACAGCAGTAGCAGCTCGCCACTGTGTTCGTCGAACCACTCTACCATACTCCTTGGCCAAGTGACATGGCGCATTGTTTTGTTGAAAAATGCCACTGCTGTTGGGAAACATGATCATCATGAAGGGGTGTACGTGGTCTGCAACGAGTGTACGATACTTATTGGTCGTCATGGTGCCTTGCACGAGCTCCACTGGACCCATGGATGCCCACGTGAATGTTCTCCAGAGCATAATTGAGCCGCCGACGCTGTTCCCCTCGAGAACGACGGATTCGCACCCTCCGATCGGCATGATGAAGAAGATATCGGGATTCATCAGACCATGAAACACTCTGCCACTCCACCAACATCCAGTGACGATGGTAAAGTGCCCCGTTCAGTCGAGTTGTCGATGTCGTTGCTCTCACATCTAATCTACAAGCAATGGCAGTAAGTAAAGTCCCGTTTAACTGACTGACTGTTGTATTTATCTACCACTGAACGCGTACGTCGATTATGACGATTTCTCATACATATTGCGACAGCTTACTCAGCCATTCCTCCTAGTAGGAAATTTCAACGCATACAGTTCGTCGTAGGGTTCGAACATCGATTGCCCCAGGGTCCGAGTAGTTGGTAAAGTAATAGAGAAACAGGAAATATGCATCCTCAATAAAACCAAGTGCGTACTTTATTCTCGATATCGTAGCATTTTACTAGAACCTCATCGTACCCTGAGGAACACCGTTTGAGTTTTAGTGAAAGTATTCGGTTTCTGGGACTCATATTTGATGGTAGGTTAAGCTGGCTACCATATCTCAAAGATCTGAAAGACAGAGCAATTAAAGCTCTCAACATTTTAAATTGCCTTTCTGGTAGCACATGGGATGCTGACTGCTCCTGCCTGCTACAATTCTATAGAGCCTTTGTACGATCGCGGCTTGAATACAGTTTTATACCATACGGTTCGGCAAGGGATAGTTACCAGCGTATTTTAGATAGTGTCCACCATGCAGGAATCCGGCTCGCCGTGGGTGTCCACCGTACCAGTCCGATCGTCAGCATCTGTGCTGAGTCAGGTGAGCCGCCGCTTTCCACCCGCCGGCATCTCCTCATGGTGCGACACTACCTATACATTGACACAACACCTATACAACACGTATACGACGAAGTAATTCTCCCACATTACGAACGGCTATATACTAATCGCCTAAGAGCAACCAAACCATTTAGCTTCCGTACAAAGGCTATTATGGAGGTGTACGGTTTTGAGATGCCCCCTTGTTATCACCATGCTTGGAATAAATCTCCTCCCTGGCTTTTAAAGAGGCCCAGAATGATTTTAGACCTGTCGCGGTACAGCAAGCTGTTTACCGCTGACAGTGTTTCTATTAAAATTTTTAACGATGTTATGAACCAGCATCACAATTTCACCCCGGTATATGCGGATGGGTTTAAGCAGGCTAACGGAGTAGGCTGCTCCGTAGTGTTCCCTCGAGCGACTTACACATTCAAGCTTAATAGCATGTGCAGCGTATACACTGCAGAGTGTTACGCCTTGTTAAAGTCGCTCCAGCATATGAAAGTAAGTCGGGGACAAAAGTAAATCAAATGCTGTGATTCCCTCAGCTGCATTCAGGCCTTGGGAAGCATGTACCCAGCAAAACGTCTTGTCCAAGACATACAGGACACCCTCCGGTCCCTCCAATCTTTTGGAAAGGAGTTCATATTCTGCTGGGTACTTGTTCATGTGGGAATCAGGGGGAACGAGGCAGCTGATGATGCTGCAAAGTTAGCCTGCAACATGGTCAGAGTTGACTTTGATCCGGTCCCAAAGTCTGACCTTGCCTCGGCGGCGAAAAGATTTGTTTCTGACATTTGGCAGAGGCAGTGACTGGAGGTAGAACATAATAAGCTCCGGCTGGTCATACCGACCGTTCAGCCGTGGAGCAGCTCCTTCCAGCAGGCGAGGAGGGACGAGTTTATCGTTACTCGCCGCCTCATAGGGCACCACCCTACGAGGCACAGCTTTCTTCTCCGCCAGGAGGACCCACCGGAATATGATGTTTGTAGCGTACCTCTGACGGTGCGTCACATTTTAATTGATTGTGTATTGTTTTTAGACTTAAGGGCAGACGTTGGCTTGGCCAATGATCTGTCCCTTATTGTAAAAAATGAGACCAGCAGCGTGAGTAGTGTTTTAAAATTTTGTGTATTGACCGGTCTAGTGCCTAAGATCTTAGGCAGATCGGCCTAGTTTTAAGATGAATGGGTGGCCTCTTTACAGCCACCCATCCATGTGCATTTTTATATTGTTATTATTGTTGTCTCGCTGGCCGTTATACAGCCAGCGAGACAAGTAGTGTTTTTAATTCGTTTGAGAACCTGTTTGGCGCCTTTAGAGCTATCCAGATGTCTTACGGTTATAGATTTTGGTGGCGCATTTCCAGTCACGTCTTATCTTTATCATTTATTTTATTTGCTGTCTTTATGGCCGACTTCTTTATAGTCGACCATGCAGACAGTATGTAAGTACATTATTAAGCCACAGTAATTGCTGGTATTTGTTAGGGCGCTAATGACCTACCTACCAACGCGCCCTAAGCAACAACAACAACAACAACAACAACATTAAAAAATGATAACACATTAAAATTACATTTACTGCACCTTTGCACTTGAATCAAGACAGCAGAGCAACAGAAATCACTGGTTCTAAGCCTTCATGGAGGCTGGATTCGGGAAGCGGGAACTGCGCCGGTATTTCCATGACAATCGGACCGCCGGCCACAATCGATTGGTCGGTTGCATTATTCAGCGTGGGGACCCAGGCCCGAATTAGCGCGCTGCCCATCAATTATTATCGGACTAGTCCGGGTGGGACCGCTTCCGGGCCTATCGCCCTACCCAAGAGGTGGGCTTCAGAAAAGTCGCACTTTTGTTATCTATAGCATTTCTGCTTCTTTTTCTGAAACCTACATTTCATAACATGGATTTTATTATAATTTTATTCGCACGAGGAATTGTCATTTCTGTCCATTCCAGGGCCTAGGAAAGAGGTATCCTTGTTGTTGCTTGTTGTTTGTTAGGGCGCTAATAACCTTGCTATTGACTGCCCTAAAGCTTTAACAACTACAACGTGACGTTCTCCCTGGCAGTCAACATAAATGAAATTCTTAATCCGGACAAAATCAGATTTCCCACTACAAAATAAAATACCGTCCTATGGTTTTGGGAAACACCATTGCCTCCATAATACAAAATGAAACATATATTTGTTTTAATACTATATGGGTTACATGAACCTTGCGTATTACGAAACAGTCAAACTTCAAATCTGCAAAATGATTGCGAGAATGCTAGACATCATCATGATCGAAAGCCTACATAAATTGGCAAAATTAGTACCTGTCACGCGGGCTGACCGTGTGAAATACGCGGTCAATGTAAAACATTTTATGCTAAGTGATTTCCCATATATCAATTTTAATAGGAAAACATTACGCCATATGTTGTAAACTGGAAGGACAATAATGATGAAATAATGCGATTTGGGTACACGGCAGTGCACCCGCCAAGTCGAGTCAACGGCGGCACTGTCTACCCTTTTCTCGAAGCGATTTGGACCATTTTTGTACCTCAATTTCTTTGGTCTTATTGATGCTACATGTCTCACATTTCTGTTATGTATATATATCAGCAATCTTAGCAAACTTACAAAATTTTATTTCGTTACTGTTCTTAGTTCGGATGTTATTAATAAGCAAATTTCAGCGATTTTGTCACTCACTGACTGATGATCATCAAAACTCTAAGGTACTTCTCGTAGTCGTAGAAAGCTGTAATTTGGTAAACAGGCAGCATTATACCCACACATTGTAAGAAAAGTCTGAAACAAGTAATTTTCCATATTTCACACTGCCGAGTGCTACGCCCGGCAAAAGTCGCTTCAGCATATGAAGTTAAGACGCGATATGAAGTACATCATATGCTGTGATTCCCTCAGCTGTATTCAGGCGTTAGTAAACATGTATCCACCACACCATTTGGTCCAGGACATCCATGACGCCCTCCTTCCCTTGAATCTCGTGGAAAGGAGGTCGCATTCTGCTGGGAACCAGGCTATGTGGGAAACAGGGGGAAGTTTGCCTGCGACAAGGTCAGAACTGACTTTGATCCGGTCCTAAATTCAGACCTATCCTCGGCGGCGAAGAGAATTGTTTTTGATGTCTGGCAGAGGCAGTGGCTGGAGATAGAGCATAATAAGCTCCGGCTGGTCAAATCGACCGTTCAGCCGTGGAGCAGCTCCTTCCAGCAGGCGAGGAGGGATGAGGTTCTCCTTACTCGCCTCCGTATAGGGCACTGTCCTCTCACTCACAGCTATCTTCTCCCCCGAGAGAACCCACCGGAATGTGATGCTTGTGGCGTACCTTTGACCGTGCGCCACATTTTAACCGAATGTGTATTATTTTTTAGATATAAGGGCAGACGTTGGCCTCGCCAACGAACTGTCCCTTATTTTAAGTAATGAAAATAAAATCGTGGCGAAGGTTTTAAAATTTGGTTGTTTGGCCGATCTTGTGCCACAAGTTGTGTGCAGATCGGCCTAGGTCTCAAGAGTTGATAGGTGGTCTCTTTGCAACTACCTATTCAAGTACTGTTTTTTAAGTTTTCAGTTCACTGTACTGTGTTTTACACGTTATAGCTGGCTGTGCACCTTACTTTTTTATGTGCTTAACGTCTTTCTAACAGCGAGGTCTTTAGAGACAGGAAAGAATGGGGGCAAGGAATGGGAAGGAATTCGGCCATGGCATTTTGAAGAAAGCATCCCGGCATTTGCCTGGAGTGATTTGGGAAACCATGGAAAACCCAAATCTGGATGCCCGGACGGGGATTCGAACAGCCGTCCTCCCGAATGCGAGGCCAGAACGCTAGCCGTTACACCACCACGCTCGGTGTGCACCTTACAGCCAGCCAGCCAGCCAGCCAGTTCATTGTTTTATGTCTTGTTTATTTTAGTTAGTCCATTACAGCCAATTAGCTGTTGTATGTATATTTGTTTTTTATGGCCCGTTTACAGCCGCTGTTTTAGTATTTTGTTGTCTTTTTGGCCGACCCCTGTACAGTCGGCCATGCAGACTGTAATCCTCTTCAGTTTTAAGTCACGTTGTCATTTCTGGGTTTATTTATGGCGGTAATAACCCAGTCGTTGACGCGCCATAATGCTTCAACAACAACTACTTTACAGCCTATTAAATATTGTAAAGTTTCGGTCTGAGTGGTCCATTTACAGTCGTGATTTTAGTGTTTTACTTTATTTTGGTGTTTTTGTAGACAATGATGCAGACAGTAATTTATTTCACTTTTAAGCCACGTTTCGTACCCGTTGTTGAGTAGTGCGCCAGTGGTCCCGTTGTCTATCCACTCTGAAGTTGGAATAATAACAGCAACAAAAATGCTGAGTATTTAACATTTACAATTAGTTTGTTTTTAGCATTTGTTATATTTTTCTTACATTGAGATGTGGAGAACGTTTATGAAAAATAAAATATATGGAATAGAATATACAGCAGACGTATGACTGTGGTTACTATATCTACACTGATTTTGATTGCAGTAAAACTTCGCGATCCAGCATTTGATCGAAAATTTAAAAATAAATATGTTAAACCTTTCATTTTCAAGTTTCTCGTTAAAGAGAACATAGAAATTCACTCTGATTTTAGATGAAAATGCTAGAGATAAAATGAATTAATAATTTTAAGACATACACACATTGAATATCTGTATTCATTGCATAGTATCTGAAATCCAGTACCTATCGTACTAAGATTTGGCGACATCATTTGTGGTAATCCTGTCAACTTTGATATTTCAGGAAACAAATTACTGAAGAAAGAATTAACACAAAGTGCAAAGCCTTCCTTGGAAGATTCACAACCGCTCGAGTGCTGAAGGGATTCTTACTTATTTTGCAAACTTTTTTTCGGAATAAAATACAGAAGAACTCATAACTTAAGTAAAATGGTAGGCAATAAACTGTAAAGGAAATTATTTTTCTTTACTGCCTTCTACATGCCTGCTCTGAAATAGTGTTTAGTGAAATTTGGCCATTGTCCAGAAAAGAGTGATATAGTATACTGTTGTGGGGAATAAACCAGCGGATCATAACTGCTAGGAACGAGGGGAAATAGCCTGGTACTTCATTTATGCGCTTAGGAGAATTTAATGCCGTCCTTTAATGTACTGCTCTGTCAACAGTAGGGAATAAACATACCTAATTGCTTCTCCGAGTTTTAATTTTCGAGTCCACATGATCCTTTAAATTACTAAAGAGAGATCCTCACAAACACACATTTCGTGTTTAATATGCTGACTAAACTGGCAAGAGGAGTGTAAACAGCTGCGCGTCTTTCATGCCACTTTCAAAAGCGATGGTGGTACTTTTTTGATGTAGGGATGAATACCAAAACGAGACACGAGTTTCATAACTCGGATGTTAATAGGCCTATAAACAAGCTAGACGTTCGTTAATTTCATTGGTCTGAATTAGCATTAGTACAACTCTTCCCAGTTCAGATAGGATCAAATTAGTGAAGAAAGCAAATGTTACCCACCACATTCTTTCCATTGTTTTACAGCTACAGGCAAGTCTTCTTAACGTGTTACGTTTCAATCGAAAGGGAGTGTCCATAAACCACGTAGCTTCATTTTGGTCTCCTGTGAACCCCTCCTCCTCCCATGTAGCCCGACGCAGCATTTGCCTCATTCCCCCCCTTCCCCCACGTAGCACGTAGCTTTTTTTCCTATTGATTCCAGAAGATACTGTTTTCTCTTGGCAGACTATCGTAAATTATTTACGGAGATAGCTAAATGACAGAAATAAATATTCACATTATGTAGTATGTTCTGTACCTAACTTTCACTGTGACAAATAGTATGAATAAGAAGCTACGTGGCTTGCAACCCCCCCCCCCCCCCCCGCTTTTTTTTTTTTTTTTAAATAGATGTATCCACGTAGTTTATGGACGCTTCCTAATAGTTTTTTAAAGAGATGGAAGTAAATGTAATTCATAACAATCCATACTATTATAAAACTGTAATAGCACTGTATCTGAAAACCGTGGAAAGAAACAACACTAATTCCTATCTTAAAACCTGGGAAAGACAAATTGTTGCCAGGTAGCTATCGTAGTATTGCCGTGACAAGCTGCGTGGGGAAGATACTGGAGAGGATGGTGAATCGCCGCCTCGTCTGGTGTCTAGAATCCCAAAACCTTCTGATCCGCTTTCAGTGTTGATTCAGGAAGTTCTGTTCTGCCTTGAACAACCTGATCCTGCTGGAAGCGGCAATTCAGGGTGCGTTCATCCGCAGCCAACACCTCATTGGAGTGTTTTTCGACATAGAAAAGGAATGCGATACTACCTGGTGGCATGTTATTTTAAAACGACTGTAAGAATGGGGATTTAGAGGAAAGCTGACCCAGTTTTAAATATTTTCTATTAGGAAGTCGCTTCCGGTACCGAGTCGGTAGTGAAGTGTCAGACCTTTTTGTTCAAGAAGACGGTGTTCATCAAGGGTCAGTTTTAAGCGTGACCCTTTTCGCTATTGCCGTTAACAGCATCACAGGCGTAATAAGGAGACCCATACAATACTCTTTCTATGTGGGTGATTTTTTAATTTTTTGTACATCGTCCAGTCTGAGAAGCGCTGAGCGCAACGAACGCTGAACAGACTGGATGAATAGTCAGTGCACACTGGTTTTCGATTCTCTGCTGAGAAAACCCGTTGTGTACTTTTTACTCGTAGTATAAGTCTTTTACCAGAGCCCCACCTTACCTTGAGGAACACCGTTTTACTTTTTACTGATACTGTTCGCTTCCTGGGCCTCATTTTAGACAGTAAGCTAACATGGCTGCCACGCCTTAAAGATATGAAAGAGAGAACCTTAAAAGCCATAAACGTTTTAAAATGTCTTTGTGGCAGGTCATGGGGTGCTGACCGCTCCTTCCTGCTACTATTTTATAGAGCCTTTGTACGGTATACGGAATACGGTACTGTAATACGGCTGCATCGTTTATGGATCGGCACGGGACAGTTATCTTCGTATCGTGGATAGTGTCTACCATGCAGGTATCGGCTCGCCACGGGTGCTTACCGCACCAGCCCGATTGTCAGTTACCATCCGCCTGCGTCTCCTTATGGTGCGACACTACCTGCACATCGCCATAACAGGCATGCACGATGTAGCTATGCAACCAGACCTCTATCGGCCTTATACCAATAGCCATAGTGCGATTAAACTGTTCAGTTACGGTACAAATGCTATTTTAGAGGAACATAGGTTTGAACTGCCCGCTTTTTATCACCATAGTTATAGTAAATCTTCTCCCTACCTTTAAAGAGGCCCAGAATAATTTTAAACCTGTCTCGGATTAACTAACTGTTTACCGCTAACAGTGTTTTTATTAATATACTAGCAGTGTACCCGGCGTTTCCCGGTATGGTTAAGGTTGATTTACCCTTTTAATAATTTGATAAGCCATATGTGTAACATGTGTATTAAACTTTATGAACTTTCCCTCCGTAATTTACGGAAATTCACAAAATTCAATAAAAATTCGACATAAAATCCTATAAGTTTGGCTGAGGCAAGTTTCAGATTAGAGAAGGTTTTACAGTTTTTAAAACTCATTATTTCATGAATGATATTCCTCCACGGCGAGAATCCTAAGTTGTGATATACTTCCATGTCCGAACCTAAGTCTTTTCCTTGCGTTCTGGATGCCTGAAAAGCTCTGCTAAAAAATATTGATTTCATGGATGGATTTTAATTTCCTGCTTTTGGAGGCACGTCACGTAGCATCATAAGACGTATGGTATATTGTAATTCGGATTTTTGGAAATGGCTGTATGGGCGTAAACTATGTCCATTTTCCCGATGGTAATACTTGTATGGTTTGAATAGTCCTTATGCCGATCATAGTGAAATGCTTCCAATTTCAAGCCAAGATTTCTAGTGGACCCAGTCATTCTCTCTGCCTTTCTTCTACAAGTAAGACGTTTCTCCAGTTGCTGTTCGGTTTCTGCAAGTCTTGACGTAGTAGCTCACTCCCTCAAGATCTTGAAGTCGAGCTTCACGGCGCTGAGCTGTCTCTGCAGCTCTTGACGCTCGAGCTCTCTCTCTTTCCGTTGCAAGTCGTCTACTGCGCTCCTTGGTAGTTTGTTTACTTCTCAGTTCTTTCAGTTTTTTAGCATTCGACTTGACCAATAGCCTTACGTTTTCTTAGAGGCATTTTAATGGTCTGTAACATACAGAGTGTTTAATTAAAATAAGTAAATTATGTTTCTATAATGTTATAGAAATTTCTAGATCGTTTTTAATAGTCCATGGAAGGTTAAAAGACGGTTTCGACATTCGGATAATGAGAAATCAGGGTATCATCAAAATCGCCAAAGCAATTTTCGCAACTAAACAAAGCGTTGAAGTATGTTCGAGAGACATCAATTATAATACACTTTGGGTGTAGTTATCATCATGTGCCAACTTTCATAATATAGTTTTCTCTCCGCCTGTACCTGATGCTACCATTACAATTAGTCAATAATCTTTTTACAAATTTTTGTAAGATTCACCTCATAAGACGGACATCTGACTATTTGAATAAATTGGGGGTAAGTGAGGAATTCTCCCTATGAAAGCAGACAAGACAGCTGTCTGCTACTGTGAAAATTCCGCCAGAATCGATTCAACACATTACGCATTTGGCATTTGTTTTTAATACTTAGCAAATTTCATTACGAACTGTGCAGGCTTATCGAAGGGTTTGTTTCCGGTTATGATTGCAGCTTTGGCATCAATGTTTCCTGCTCTGGCACCACTCCACTTAGCTTCATATTACAAAACTGATGTTTATTGTTATTGTAAATTTGATGATAATTTATATAAGGTTTTAAGAGAGGAAAAATTTAATGTTGAAGTCCGGGTCCAAGATGCTTGACCGCTACCGTTCACTCATCAAGCTGCCTTCATAGTTTAATTTAATTTCGATAGAGCTCACACCCTGTAACAATTTATCTACACCCCCTTTTCCGCCTAATAGAGTATTTTTGTCGTTTGAGTTTTTGTATCTCAGAAATGTTGGAGTAACTATCGTGGATCGTAAGAACATATTTAAACTTTCTTCACAAGGAAACAAAACTCCATGGTGGTTTACTACTATAACAGTATTCGTCCAACCAGAAACATGTGAATTTTATGAAAAATCTTTCAACTGTGGCGTTGCAATTTGATTATGTATTCTTATGTAACACCACAAGACAAAACAGAATTAAAGATTTTCACTTCTCGTTAAACCAGACGATGAATTCTTATCTAACTTGACGAGACACATTAAAAGTGAAATGTAAAATATTGCTTTGTCCATGAGATAATGTATCTGTAAATTGAGGTTGATAGTTTGAAATGCAACCTGGACCAGAAAAAAATTCCCAAAAGTCACAAGGTACTACACGCTGGACATGTACAATAGGAGTTTTGTCTTCTTTCTAGCGGTTGTGGTCAAGCTGAAAGCAGAAGAAAATCGTTGTCAAAAGAAAAGAACCTATAAGTAATTTTTGACTTTCAATATCTCGAAAGCTAAGCGAGATGTGTATTTTTTTTTTTTTTTACTTTCTATCTGTCTCATTGAGTTATATAAGAATTCATCATCAAATTGCGGCGAAACGGTTAACGTAAAAACTGCATTACTAAACATTTCAATAAATTATGAAATGAATAAAAGCTAAATTATGCCAGAAACTCAAGTGTATAGCGCAGAAAGTAATGCCAAAGAACGTTCAGTTGTCATAATAGGTTACTTTCCAACAGTACAGACATAACATTTTATGTTAAAAACCATTGCATTACTAAACAACGCGATAAAATATAAAATGAATAAAAGCTAGAGTACGTCAGAAACACGCGCGTATAGCGCAGAATTGCAGCTTAGTACCAAAAAACCGCGTAAATACCAAAAAAAAAAAAAAGTTCAGTTGTCCTAAGCCGTTATTATTCTCGACACTAAAGGTTTAATACATACTCGATTACACTTCTCGTTAAATGTTATCTCACAGCTGACATGGTTAGATTGAAATGCGGCCTGGACGTGAAAAAAATTTCGAATAAGCCAAATCGACGAAGTATTCTTTTCTAACTTAACGAGATACATTGTGATATTAAATCTCTAAATTGAGGTGGTTAGTTTGAAAATCTGTAAGCTCCAAGTGCCTGAAATTTTAGCTATATAGAAAATCCAATACTAAAAAACACAATAAATAGTAAAAAAAAAAAAAACCTCAGTTAAATGTTAACTGAATCCAAACTTAAACGCCAGAGATATTTTAGTATTAGTTTTACCTGTATAATTCAACGTAATTTATCCAGAAAATTATCGTAAATAATTGCCAGAACACTAAACATTGATATCAGAGACATATACTAAATCTGATGGTCAAAGACATTGTTAGAAATCGGAGCAAAGAAAATCTCTAGTGTTTTTTCGTTCTTCATTCCTCGCATTCAATACTGCCATCGGTAGCGTTTAAAAACTAAACACCCCGTATTAAAGGAAATAATATTTCAAGTTTTGTTCAGTGTGGAGTATGAAAAAACTGTTATTATTGTAAATTGCTCATTAAAGGCTATGGTCAGAGATATTGTATTGTAGTTGTGTGTTTAGTGCGTAGTATGCAGCATCTAGTGGTTCCTCCTGTGGTATTCCTCACCATACGTTCAGAATTTCATTTAATGATCCAAGTCAGACTACTGAATTAAGATTCTGAGCTTTAAAACGGTGAAAACCCCACCGAAATCTGCTCCGTATATTCCGAGTTTTTATATTTCAAATATGTCCGGTTTTCCCCGCAGGGGCCTGGTACGCAAGTGCCAGGTACGGGTTTGGCGAACCCGCGGTGCCCGAGCTGGAAACTTGTGAGCGCCGCAAGTTTCCCACACCGTAAACTCCTACCATGCTTCAACGACCACCGTAGGGCGTGGCGGTGGAACGTTGTGTGCCTAGGAGAACGGGGATCTTGGCTTCATCGCCCGGATCGCGAGGACGGTACAAACCTCTTTAAAAAACCCTCAACCTCAAGGTGAGTAACGTGCCGAGGAGGTGGATGGGTGGTGAGGCAAACCACCCGCTAACGTACAACCTCAGGGGCACCTGCCGCACCCCTGTTGTAGTGGGCTTGGTGGCGTGATACGGGGGCTCCACGTCACTTGACTTTTAGGTCCTCCGGACTCGTGGGAACAATACCGAAAAAAAATAATCCCAAAAACCCTTCCACCTGCGGCCTGGGCATGTCGCAGGGGAACTCAAACTCTAACGCCCAAAGAATTGGTAAACGGGCTAGGGTCGAAAGCCCTCCTGAGGAAGAAAATGTTTGTAACAGAAAGGGTCATATTGATGACGCCTTTGTAATAATGTCAAGAAAGGAGGGATCCTTTGAGAAGGTCTCTCCTTTCTATATCCAAAAAGGTCTGGAAGGGATAGCTGGAACGTTGAAAAGTGTAAAGAAGCTGAGGAACGGGACACTGCTTTTAGAAACATCTACCTATAAGCAGGCTGTCCTACTCCTTAAGTGTGAGAAGCTCGGGGAGTTCGCAGTAAAGTGCGAACTCCATAAAACTCTAAACAGCAGTAAAGGCGTGGTCACCTGCCGCGATTTGATAGAGATACAGACCGAGGAACTCCTTAAGGAGTGGAGATCAGAGAATGTGGTCGAGGTTCGTCAGATCACACGAAGGGTTAACGGCAGTCTCGAGAAGACTGCCACCTTCGTCCTGACGTTCGACACTCCGACGTTGCCGAAAGCCATCAAGGCTGGGTATTTACATCTGAACGTTCGCCCGTATGTACCGGACCCCATGCGCTGCTTCAAGTGCCAGAGGTTCGGGCATACGACGGCGAACTGTAAAGGCAACCCCACCTGTGGGAAATGTGGTAAAGCGGCGCATGAGCCGGGTGCCGTCTGCACCCTCCCACAGGTGTGTGTGAACTGCTCTGGGCCACACCCAGCCTGGAGCAGGGAGTGTCGGGTGTATCTAGAAGAAAAAAAGATACAGGAGCTGAAAACGAAAGAGCGGTTGTCGTATGGTGATGCGAAGAAGCGGTATAAGGCCCTAGCACCACCAGTCTTCGCAACCAGCTTCGCGAAGACTTTGTCAGCTCCCGTCAGGAAACAAAGTGCTGCTACTCAGACGTCCCTTTGCAGACATGAGCACAACTACAACGTGCTCATGTCAATGCAACTGTGGCGCTAAAGCTACTAAGGTCATAACACCCAAGACCGCGGACGTCGGTAGCAACACGTCTGCAACTCCGACCACTAAGGCAGCAGGTTCCGCAGTTCCACCAGCAGAAGTGCAGCCATCCGCTACGATAGTTCTTTCTGCTACAGCAGAAGCAGTAGTAGCACCAGCTGAAACAGAAGTAGTGTCGACAACGCCATCAGCTAGTAGCGGATGGCAAACAGTACAGAAAGTTCGGGGTCCGAAATTTAAACATACGGACCCTACTGCATTTGTGAAGTCCCCT
This sequence comes from Vandiemenella viatica, assembly GCA_031002005.1. Lineage (NCBI taxonomy): Eukaryota > Metazoa > Arthropoda > Insecta > Orthoptera > Morabidae > Vandiemenella > Vandiemenella viatica. Next base: position 113,406,656 of record JARYHS010008074.1, read on the forward strand.
TCTGCTTCTCCCCCAAGGTCACCACCTGCCAGGGAAAAGAGGGGGCAAAGGCCTCAGCGCAAGAAATGTGCGCAAGACACCGAGGCCCTGTTCACAACAAGATTCGTCTTCGGACCCCGAAGATGAAGGATGCTGGTGGACGAACCTGGTTCTGTTCCTCAGCAGGCACCACCGGAGGACCCACCCGAACCGGGGCGGGTGAAATTAAATAGGTAGGATGGTTCCCATACTGCATTGGAACGTCAATGGATTTCAGGCTCACAAAGAGGAAGTCCAACTCTTAGCACGGTCTAAACCCTTGTGTCTCTGCTTACAAGAGACACATTTTAGACCAAACCACCACCCTGTGCTAAGAGGATATGACATATATAGAAAGGACGATACCGAGGGTGATCGAGCGAAAGGCCGGAGTGGCGGTGTTTGTTCCCGAAACACTGTCCACTCTGAACCTATAGCTCTCACCTCTGATCTACAAGCAGTGGCAGTGAGGATTCATGGTCCCATAAAGTTGACCATATGCTCTATTTATCTACCACCTAATGCGTCCGTCAGTTATGACGACCTACTCAACATCCTGCGGCAGCTTGCTCGGCCATTCCTTCTCTTAGGAGATTTTAAACGCACATAGTGCGTTGTGGGGATCAAACGCAGATAGCCCCAGAGGCCGAGTGGTTGGTAGATTAATAGAGCAAGAGGAAATATGCATCCTCAATACTGGTCAAATGACCCACTTTACCACTGCATCCGGATCGTCCTCTGCCATTGACCTTTCATTGTGCTCTCCTTCAATAGCGGACTCCGTGCATTGGGAGGTGGACCGCGACCTTCATGGAAGCGACCACTTCCCGATACATATGCACGTGGAGTTCGGTCGTGTTGGGGAAACATCAGACGTAAATGGAACGTCAGCAAAGCTGACTGGCAGCTCTTCTGCCGTTCAGTTGTCCTCCAAGCTCGTGAAAAGATAGAGGACAAGGTGATTCATTTCACAGAAATGATTCACAAAGCAGCTGACGTTTCTATGCCGAAAAGCTCCGGAACGCTGCGACGGACGCCCGTACCCCTGGTGGAACGATGAATGTCGTTCCGCTATTCAGGGGCGGAGAAGGGCGTTACGTCATTTTAAGTTGTATCCAACGGCCGACAACCTCGCAGCGTTCCGTATTGCAAGAGCTAAGGCGCGCCGCCTAATTAAGGAGAGCAAGAAAAGGTCATGGCAGAATTTTGTGAGCACAATTAACCGTTCCACATCATCATCGAAAGTATGGGAGTCTATCCGTCGTATATCCGGAAGGTGCTCTCGAGTACCAGTATCTGGGTTACTGGATCATGGGCATGTAATCACCGACGAACGAAGCATAGCGCAGTTGATGGCGGAGAACTTCGCTGCCATCACTTCGTCTGCCAGTTTGGGCGCTACTGTCCAGCGGCGTAGAATTGCTGCCGACAGGCACGTTTTATGCTTCGGTTCGTCGGACTCGCAGACTTACAATAGCCCTTTCTCACTTTGGGAATTGGAGTCTGCGCTAAACAGTGCAAAAGACACTGCCCCTGGACCTGATCTGATCCAGTACCAGATGCTGAGGCATCTTTCAAATGATGCTAAGCTTTACCTTCTGGATATTTTTAACCATATATGGACCGAAGGACACTTCCCTGACTCGTGGAAAGAAGCAACTTTAATACCTATTTTAAAACCTGGGAAGGACAAGTTGTTGCCAGGTAGTTATCGTAGTATTGCCCTGACAAGCTGCGTGGGAAAGACACTGGAGAGGATGGTTAACCGCCGCCTCGTCTGGTGTCTAGAATCCCAAAACCTCCTAAGTCGCTTTCAGTGTGGATTCAGGAAGTTCCGTTCCACCATGGACAACCTGATCCTGCTGGAGGCGGCAATACAGGATGCGTTTATTCGCAGGCAACACCTTGTAGGTATCTTTTTCGACCTTGAAAAAGCTTACGATACTACCTGGCGGCATGCTATATTAAAACAGTTACACGAATGGGGTTTTAGGGGTTACCTGCCCCGCTTTTTAAAATCATTTTTATCCGGTCGTTGCTTCCGGTACCGAGTCGGTAGTGAAGTGTCAGATCTTTTTATCCAAGAAAATGGTGTTCCTCAGGGATCAGTTTTAAGCGTGACCCTTTTCGCCATTGCGATAAACTGCATATCATGCGTAATAAGGAGTCCCATCCGGTACTCCTTGTACGTAGATGATTTTTTTAATTTTTATCGCTTCGTCCAGCCTGAGAAGCGCTGAGCGGCAGTTGCAGCTCACGTTGAACAGGCTGGACGAATGGTCAGTGCACACCGGTTTTCGTTTCTCTGCTGAGAAAACCCGGTGTGTACTTTTTACTCGTAGTAGAACTCTTTTACCGGAGCCCCACCTTACCTTGAGGAACACTGTTTTACGTTTTACTGATACTGTTCGTTTCTGGGCCTCATTTTTGACACAAGGCTCAACTGGCTGCCACATCTCAAAGATGTGAAAGCCAGAGCCTCAAACGCCTTAAATATTTTAAAATGTCTATGTGGCAGGTCGTGGGGCGCTGACCGCTCCTGCCTGCTACAATTTTATAGGGCCTTTGTACGGTCGCGACTGGAATACGGCTGCATCGTTTACAGCTCTGCACGGGATAGTTTATCTTCGGATGCTGGATAGTGTCCACCATGCAGGAATTCGGCTCGCCACGGGTGCCTACCGCACCAGCCCTATTGTCAGTATTTGCGCTGACTCTGGCGAGCCGCCGCTTACCTTCCGCCGGCAACTCCTCATGGTGCGACACTACTTGCACATTGCCATAACACCTGGCAGTCCCGTGCATGATGTGGTTATGCGTCCGGATTTCGAACGGCTGTATATCAATCGCTGCAGAGCGACTAAACCTTTCAGCTTCCGTACAAGGGCCGTTTTAGAACAATTTGGGTTTGAGTTACCTTCTTTTTATAACCAGGGATGGAGTAAATCTCCTCCCTGGCTTTTAAGGAGGCCCAGAATAATCTTAGATCTTTGTCGGTATAGCAAATTGTATACCGCTAATAATGTTTTTATTACTATTTTTACCGATATTTTAAAACAGTATCACACGTTTACCCCGGTATTCACGGATGGGTCTAAGCAGGCTAATGGAGTGGGATGCTCTGTTGTGTTCCCTCGAGCGACTTACACATACAAACTGGATGGTAGATGCAGCTTTTACACCGCCGAGTGTTACGCTGTTTTAAAGTCGCTCCGGCATATTAAATTAACCCGCGATAAGAGGTTCATCATATGCTGTGATTCCCTGAGCTGTATTCAGGCCCTAGGAAATATGTACCCAGCAGATCGTCTAGTCCAGGACATCCAGGACGCACTCCTTTCTCTCCAATCTCACGGAAAGGAGGTGCTATTCTGCTGGGTACCCGGCCATGTGGGAATCAGGGGGAACGAGGCAGCTGATGTAGCTGCCAAGTTAGCCTGCGACAAGGTCAGAATTGACTTTGCTCCGGTCCCAAAGTCAGACCTTGCCTCGGCGGCGAAGAGAAATGCTTTTGAGGTGTGGGAGAGGCAGTGGCTGGAAGTAGAGCATAATAAGCTCCGGCTTGTCAAACCGACCGTTCACCTGTGGAGCAGCTCCTTCCAGCGGGCGAGGAGGGATGAGGTTCTCCTTACTCGCCTCCGTATAGGGCACTGTCCTCTGACGCACAGCTTTCTTCTCCGCCGGGAGGACCCACCGGAATGTGATGCCTGTGGCGTATCTTTGACGGTACGCCACATTTTAACTAATTGTATTTTATTCTATGACTTAAGGGCAGACGTTGGCCTAGCCAATGATCTGTCCCTTATTTTAGGTAATGAAGCTAGCAATGTGGCTAAAGTTTTAAAATTCTGTGTTGTGGGCGGTCTTATCCCAAAAATTTTGGGAAGACCGGCCTAATCTTTTAATGTGGATGAGTGGCCATTTTACAGCCACTCATCCATGTATTGGGCATAGCTCTTGTTTTGTTTTTGTTTTACTATTTAAGTTTTTACGTCTGACTGGTCCCTTTACAGCCAGCCAGATATGTGCTGTGACGTTCGTATTTTAATGGCCCCTTTACAGCCATCATTTTAGCTTTTTACTCGATTTGCCGTCTGTGTGGCCGACCCCTCTACAGTCGGCCATACAGACGGTAGAACTTGGATTTTAAGCCACATTGCTAAGCCGGTCGTTGTTAGGGCGCTAATGACCCCGCCGTCGACGCGCCCTTAAGCCCCAACAACAACAACAACATCATTTTATAGATATTGATTAATATATTTAGATACATTTTAAATCAGTATCACACGTTTCCCCAGTGTATACGGATGAGTCTAAGCAGGCTAACGGAGTTGGTTGCTCCGTAGTGTTCTCTCGAGCGACTTATGCATACAAACTGGATGGCAGGGGCAACGTTTACACCACCGAGTGTTACGCTCCAGCATATGAAAGTAACGCGCGATAAGAGGTTCGTCAAATGCTGTGATTCCCTTAGCTGTATTGAGGCCTTGGGAAATATGTACCGTGCAGACCTTTTAGTCCTGGACATCCAGGACGCTCTCCTTTCCCTCCAATATCACGGAAAGGAGGTTTTATTCTACTGGATACCTGGGGCCATGTGGGAATCAGGGGGAACGATACAGATGAAGCTGCCAAGTTAGCCTCCGACAAGGTTAGAATTCACTTTGATCCGGTCCCAAGGTCAGACGTTGCCTCGCCGGCGAATAGAATTGTTTTTGAGGTATGCCACAGGCAGTGGCTATAAGTCGAGCATATTAAGCTCCGGTTGGTCAAAACGACCGTTCAGCAGTGGAGCAGATCCTTACACGGGCGAGGAGGGATGAAGTTCTCCTTACTCTGTTCTCTGACTCATGGTTTCCTTCTAGGCAGAGAGGACTCTCCGGAATGTGATGCTAGTGGCGGCGTACCTTTGACGGTGCACTACATTTTAACTGACTGTGTGATATTTTTAGACTTAAGGGCAGACGTTGGTCTAGCGAACGATCTATCCTTTATTTTAGATGGTGAATGTGACAATTTCGCTAAGGTTTTAAAATTTTGTTGCTTGGCTTGTCTTATCCCAAAATTTTTTGGCAGATCAGCCTAGGTTTTACTATGGATTGCTGGTCTTTTTACAACCACCGATCTTAGATACTGTTTTTAGTGACCTATAAGGGCAATCCCACCTGTGGGAAATGTGGAAAGGCCGCCCACGAACCAGAGAGTGGTTGTACTCTCCCAGAGGTGTGTGTCAACTGCTAAGGGTCTCGTCCAGCCTGGAACAGGGAGTGTCGAGTGTACCTTGATTAGAAGAAGGTATAGGAGTCTAAAACCATGGAACGACTGTCATATGGCGACGCGAAGAAGAGGTTTAAGGCGTTTGCGCCACCCGTATTCGCTACCAGCTTCGCCAAAACCTTGTCAACTGTCAGGAAGGAGAGTGCTGCTACACAGACGTCCTTTGCAGACAAGGGCACAAGTACAATGTGCTCATAGTCAATGCAAATATGGCGCTATGTCCACTAAAGTCATAACACCGAAGACCGCGGACGCTGCAACATCGACCACAAGGATAGCAGGTTAACTGGTTCCACCAGCAGTAGCACAGCCATCCGTTTCAGAACCTACAATTGTAGGATCCACTGCAGCAGCAGCAGCAGTACCTGTTGTAGAACAATTGTTAACAACATCTACCGCTAGCAGCGGATGGCAAACTGTGTAAAAAGTTCGAGGGTCCGAAATTTAAACATTCGGACCCAAGTATAGTTGTGAAATCCCCTTCCTCTTCTGCTGCCAGACCCTCAACTGGCAGGGAGAAGAGGGTGCGAAGGCCTCAGTAAATAAAAGATCCGCTAGTCATCGAGGCCTCACAGTCTGATCCGTCTTCGGATCATGAAAACGAAGACGAAGGAATGCTGGTGGACGAACCTGGTCCCATTCCTCAGCAGGAACCACCGGAGGACCCACCCGAATCGGAGCGGGTGAAGTTAAATAGGTAGGATGGCTCCCATACTTCAGTGGAACATCAAGGGTTTTCAGACTCGCAAAGAAGAAGTCCAGCATTTAGCACGGTCTAATCCATTGTGTCTCTGTTTTCAGGCCAACACACGGTCCAGTGCTTAGATGGTATGAAATATACACAAAGGACAATACCGAGAGTGATTGAGCGAGGGGGGGGAGGGAGGGGGAGTGACCGTGTTTGCTCAAAACCCTGTCCACTCCGAACCTATCACTCTCACCTCTGATCTACAAGTAGTCGCAGTGAGGAAACACAGTCGTATTAAGCTGACCATATGCTCCATTTATCTACCACCGAATGTGCCCGTCGAGTATGCTCGAATATCTGGCGGCAGCTTACTCGGCCATTCTTCCTTGTAGGGAGAGATCTGTTTTTGAGCTGTGGCAGAGGCAGTGACTGGAAGTCGCGTCCGGTTGGTCAAACCGAGTGTTCAGCCGTGGAACAGCTCCTTCCAGTGGGCGAGTAGGGATGAGGTTCTCCTTACTCACCTCCATATAGGGCACTATCCTCTGACACACAGCTTTCTCCTCCGCCGGGAGGACCCACCGGAATGTGATGTATGTGGCATACCTTTGACGGTGCACCATATTTTAATTGATTGTGGTTTATTTTTGGACTTGGGGGCAGACGTTGGTTTAGGCAACGATCTGTCCCTCATTTTAAATGATGACAGTAACAACGTGGCTAAGGTTTTAAAGTTTTGTAGTTTGGCCTGTCTCGTCTCATAATTTTTTGAGAGATCAGCCTAGGTTTTAGTATTGATTGGTGGTCTCTCTACAACCACCAACCCAAGTAATGTGTTTTTACTTATATTTTTTAGTGAGTTCCTTTATGTTTCTCGATTTTACCTGTCTGGCTCACCCTTTTACAGCCAGCCAGCCAGTTTGTTTTATCGTTTAACCTGGTTGGCCTTTTTACAGCCAACCAGTCAGTGTTTGTGTCGTTTATTCTTATGGTCATTTTACAGACATCCGTTTTATCATCATTTTTTAGCCTTTTGTATTATCGACCTCTTAGAGCCGGTCATGCATTCGGCATTTTTGTCAGTATTTTAGTGTTGTATTTTGCCGTCAGTGTGGCTGACCCCTTTACAGTCGGCTTCGCACATGGGCGCCGGCAGGATTGTTTCTAGGGGGGTGCACCAGGGCTGCATTGGTGCCTCTCACCCCTATCGGCCCAAATGCACCCCCTTGCACCCCCCCTCCCGGCGCCCATGCCTTCGCAGGTGGTATTTGAGTATTAAGCCATGCTGTTACTCCAGGTTTTAGTTAGTGCGGTAATAACCTAGATGTTGACGCGCCCTAAAGCCCTAACAACAACAACAACAAAAACAATAACAACAACACTCGGCCAGACAGATGGTATTTTTGGTAACATCTGAGTATTTTGATTTTCTTTGCTGTCTGCGTGGCCTACCCCTTTACAGTCGACCATGCAGGCAGTATTTTCGTTTTAGGCCATATTGTCATATGGGATTTTAGTCAGGGCGTTAATGACCTAAATGTCGACGCGCCATAAAACGCCAACAACAACTATAACAACAACTGTATCAGTACATGTAAATATATCTTGAAAAAGCGATTGGCATAGACTGTTTGGAGGTATCTGATGCAATAAATAAATATTTTTGTGTGTTTTGTCGTTTTATGTGTTTGTTCCAGCATCTTTTCAAAACTAGTTAGTTGATGCTATTTTCAAGTTTAAAAGTATAGGTCTCGCTTAAGAAATACACAATGTTCATATCTCATATTAATTTCCTGATCTACCGCCAGGTAATGTAGCATGATGACACATACCGCAAATTAAAAGTGTAATGTCTCGTCACTTAAAACTACTAACAGGAGTTGGAAGGACTTTTCACAGCTAGAAACCGTACGATCTTACTGGAAGCAGAATTTTAAAATCTGAAAAAAAGTTTATCAAGTAAATGTATGTAACTCTTTTCGTTATCTGTCGGTTCGTCCTAAACGTATTAATTATTATGTCTAAATCAGGTAGGTATAATCTTAAATCAGATAGATGGCTTAATTGTAGCAACATGGTAGATTTGACGAGAGTAGACCATTACTGGTAGTGACATGGAGGAATATGTGGAAAATAAAACACAACTACAAGCGGAGAGTAACTTGAGTGTGACTAAAATAATATCTCACAGAAATCCGTAATATAGACGATGAAGATAATTATTATGTTGATTAAAACCAGACTGTACCGTTACTTTTGGCATCCTTTAGTGATGTTGTCGCATATAAATAAGTATGCGAGCAATAGATAAATAAATGAATATAATTTGTATACTGTAGGTTTTTGTTATGTACTTTTACAGTTTATTGATCTCATTTCTTTGTTTAACAGTTCTCTTAATACCAATAATGATCGCGCCTGTCCCTATATTCCGAAGATTTGCAGGTTCGCCTTTCTACTCAAGATCTCTCTCAATTTCAACTTCAAGCTGCTACCAAATCCATCTTTTTCTTCGTTGTCTTCTCTACTCAACAATTCTCCCCTCCCTTCTTTTTTTTTCCTCAGAGAGCATATCCTTTAAAAGCCTCTCTGGGCAAACAATATTTATCTTTGTATTCTTTTCTTTTATATATGTATCATTTTTACTTTTAATTTACTACTATGTCACAACCCCTCCCAAAATGTTCCTCATTTTTTTTGTTGCTTATAAATGAACAAGAAAATGGGGAAAATTTTCTCAATGGCAACGTCGTTATTGGTATTGAGATTTTAAAATTTTTTTGTACAAAATATTAACAAGCTTTGCTTACTCTAAATGAACATCAATCTTACATTTAAAAAAAAAAAAACATAACAAATGAACAATAACAAAAACAAAGTCCTGTCATGTGTCGTCACACTTCTCATAGAATTTATATAATAATGACACAAATGCTTAGGCTACTTTTCAAAATCAAGACCATTATTGCCATAGGTGCACGCGTTTTCCCGATGCACAGTGATGTGATGTCGAAAAAAAGGCGGCACTCACTGTCCACAATAGCTCAAAGTCTGTGAACATACACAAGTAACACAAAACAAAAAATTAGTGTTGATAAACTATCTACCTTGAAGGTAGAGTGTACATGCAATAAAATATTCATAGTTATATTCTCCATTGTTGTTACATTCATATCGGCTAATTATATAAGTGAGATAAATATTCTCTTTGTCTATAATCAGTTTATAACAGTAAAACTACTTGTCTTGATAGTTTTTATACATATACATATACATCATAATGTGGCTTTTAAAAAAAATATTCAACACAATTTATGTAGACAATTGATACTACTCTTTTAATGAGTCACAGTTCACATAACCTTCCTGTGCATAGTCAATATCTTTACAGAAGTGAAATCTTTGGTATTTTTAACCATTAGCAGTAAATATTCTTTATCTTAAAACAATTATAGGCCCTACCATATTCACATTTCATTACTAATAATATTACTTTTAGCATTCTTTCTTTGTTCACTCTATCATTATCAATATTTCTTTAAATCAATGACCTTCTGTGGGTTCCCCAAACTTTATCTCTTCCCAGTTCCTCTGTATTCCTTACCTACGATAACAACTACTACACTTAAAATGTGCATTACCAGAAAGGACAATCAGTAACTATCACTGCTAAAATACAGAACACCAATAACACTAAAATTGTTCATAATAAAAATATGGTATGAAATCCTTTGCCAAAATAACCTGTACATAAGATGAGGCAGCGAATTTTATCGCCCCTCTAAGAAAATGAAAAGGTTTCTTACGGCTTTTCCAGCTTTTCTTTGCAAAATCATTCCAAAATAGGAGAAGCTGTTTCAGAAATACAATTTTTTGAATCATACAAAATTTTGGTATTATTTGCACAAAAGCACAATAAACCTTCTGATTTCTAATAGTAATTGAAGCAATTGAAGCATAGTTCTTTTTCAGACAATCACGATTCATTAACACAAGCATATCATTCATAACACCACCCATCATTAAAAGATCAACTCCATTTAAAATAGGCCTGTCACTTTTCTTTGAAACATTTACTCCAATCACACCATCATTCATTAAAACATCAACTCCATTTAACATATCACTTTTCTTTGAAACATTTACTCCAATCACACCATCATTCATTAAAACATCAACTCCATTTAACATATCACTTTTCTTTGAAACATTTACTCCAATCACACTATCATTCATTAAAGCCTCAACCTCATTCAAAATATCATTAGTGATTAAAAGATTTACTTGATTCAAATCATCATATTTCATTGACACGTCAACTCCATACATAACATCATTATTAACTGATGCCACCACTAAATTTGAAATAGTATTATTCTCTCTTATTTTATCTAACTCATTTATTTGTTTTTGAACCTCCGCAAAATGAATGTTAACGTTTTGACAGTGTGAGTCAACTTTATGAGTGATGTTTGATTCAAAATCAGCGATTTTGTTTTGGATTACTTGAGTACTGTGTTTACCTTCTTTTTCATATGTTTGTGGTTTTGTATCCAAAACAGACATTCGATGGTGTAAATGTGATGTTACATCTGTGTAAGCCTGTACTTGGGAAGCTAGGTAGGAAAGCTTTGTACCCAACTCAGCCTTGATATCTGTTGAGAAAGTGTCAAATTGGGACTCAAATTTAGTGTTCATAGTTTTAAATTGAGAATCAAGAGCCTGAAATTTAGAATCAAGAGCCTTAGATTGTGAACACATCATACTCATCAGGAGGCGTAATTGAGTATTTATCTCTTCTGAATGGCTAGTTGGTTGAGTACTACAACATGGTGCCTGACTGGCTTGTGGGGGACAGTCTGTGTATAACTCATTTGGGCTAAACCCTAAAAACTCATTCTCAGAAGATGCTCCAGAATGCACAATGTTTTCCGGCAAGGAAATACTGTCTGTTTGGTCTATTGGTCCCAGAAATTGTGTACCTATTGGATCAATAACGGGTACATTGCTGCAAGACAGCAAAGGTTGTTCTGCCTCCAATGTGGTAGGAAAACGTGGAGTCTCAACATGTGACATTGTATTCTGTGGAAAATTCACTTCGTCCATGATCGGTCAGTCTTAGAGCCAAAATTATCGAAACAAAATCAATATCTAGTTTGCTTGTAGCAAACACAAAAGAAATTCACAATATTGTAATTTCACAATTGAGAAAAAGGAAAAAAATAACAACTAGTCCTAAAACTAAATTTATCACTGTAGAGTTAAAACTTTTTTTTTCACAGTATTAGTGTTTTCATAAAATACAATATTCGCTTGCGCCAAAAAATAAGCTGCGGCGCTTAGCGACGAAAAACGCTTTGAGCAAACTAGGGAGAAAGTAAACAATATTTCCGATCGTATACAAACAGGAATAATATTGCTTAGTAAGTTAATTATGAAGTACACAAAAGAGATATTAACGCAAAGAAGAATGGTTCTTAATCACGTATTTATAAGAAATATTTTGTAAGCGCATCTAATAGTTTTTTGTCTGCCGAAATTTATGTTCCGCCAAACTTATGTTTGGTATTTTTGAGTACACTCATATGACGAAATCGGCATAATCAATAAAATTGCAAAGATTTTCAACAGTTTTCAGTGTGAGAAAACGTCAAAAAGATCTAAGAAGTCATCACACGCGATAAACACAACCTCTCAATTTTCACGTTAGTGAATTTATGGTAACATGCCAAAATTAAAATGTACACTTAGCTTTAATGTTTCTTGTGTTGTTCTGCGTCGCAGTATATTTACTCCGCTGGTTCCAATGTCGTGTGCTGTGACAGGAGTTCCCTCCAGGATGCGATGTTGCACCCAGCTGCAGCTGGTCAGCTGACTGTAGGCTGGTTTTGTAGATTCGCGCTAATAGCGCACAGGAGAATTTGTTATTTATTTATTTGTCGTATGGCAAGCAACTAATACAATAATAAATATATACAATGACAAGAACGTTGGTAGCGTTCACAAGCTGATGTCTAATTCTTCCAGCCATTCTAAGAAGGAACTTGTAGCTCCAAAAACATCTTCATTTGTTGATCTTCTTTTTCAGGTTTACCAACTTAATGATATTCAATCTTGACGTAGAAAGTAATCGCTGTGCGGTTACGGTCCTCACTAAGTCGCCATGTCGCATATAAATAAGTATGCGAGCAATAGATAAATAAATGAATATAATTTGTATACTGTAGTTTTTTGTTATGTACTTTTACAGTTTATTGATCTCATTTCTTTGTTTAACAGTTCTCTTAATACCAATAATGATCGCGCCTGTCCCTATATTCCGAAGATTTGCAGGTTCGCCTTTCTACTCAAGATCTCTCTCAATTTCAACTTCAAGCTGCTACCAAATCCATCTTTTTCTTCGTTGTCTTCTCTACTCAACAATTCTCCCCTCCCTTCTTTTTTTTTCCTCAGAGAGCATATCCTTTAAAAGCCTCTCTGGGCAAACAATATTTATCTTTGTATTCTTTTCTTTTATATATGTATCATTTTTACTTTTAATTTACTACTATGTCACAATGTAAATGTTATAAAGTCAACAAAGTTATAAAAATATCCCTATTTCATCTATACTTATTTTCCCTTTTTTTAATTATAAACTTGATCCCCGTCGACAACAACGGGTAAAACATAATACTACAAATTGAAGATCGCTGTGTTGGATCTGTTGCTATATACATCTGAATATTTCTTAGATTGATAATTGGCTGATAATAATAATAGAAAATTCTTTTCTTTTTCGGCGACTAACCCCAACTTCTTCCGCTTTGGTCAGACAAACACATGCCATCATGCGTTCTTAAGGAAATTAATCAACGGGAAATCACTAACATTTGGTGCGAATGATGTTATAAATTAACAGAAGGAATAAAATATTGGTGAAGTGCAAGCTACTGTCTGCCACGGAGTATTAACACAGAGTATTAGCTGAAATAACTGAAATCGTTATAAATTATGGGGATATCTGATTCTATAGTTTTTAGTAAAGCTCACGTCGCCGCAACTCTCTAGGTGACGGGACGTATGGGAATTAATTACTGTGTAAAAAATAAATAAATTTAGTTATAACTGAAATATTCTGACATGGCGTTAGAAGGGTGTGTAGCTGAGTCAGGCATTCATTTTTCCGTCACTCGACTGCGCCGTTTTCATCTGTTAAGCTTATAAGATTACTTGTTATTTTAATAAATTATATATTCAGTATAAACGTTTATTTTTCATATCTTCATACTGAATACCTTACACTAAATCCAAATAACAATACAACGATATTTTCTTCCAGCTGAATGCTTCTCCTCTCTGCCATAAAAACTGCTTGGCAACCCGAAACAACCAAAGATGCTCCGTCTCCCCAACAGCCACGTCAGAGTTGCTAATAACTCTTCTCAAATAAGAACTGTATAACAGGCACAGATCATATTTTAAAGAATATAAATGTATAATCAAAGTGAGGAAACTTCGTTTCCTTACATAGCCCTCCTGCCAATTTGTAACTTAAATTACACAATTTTATGTGATATACAATGTCAAATAATTATTGTTTGTACAATCTTAAGTCACTAATATTTTTTAAACCGAAATGCTTTCCAGATTTTGGATATCTAAGGTAATATGTATTTTGATGAGGTTTCTCCGTAATTACATAAGGTCCCTCAAATACATCAAAAATCTTTTTTATCTCGGCATTTACACTACTAGATTTTTCATGCGTTCTCACCAGTACTAGTTCACCTATCTGAAACTCTAATTTTCTAGCACGCTGATTATATTTCTTCTTGCGTTCCTCCGCCCTTTTCTTCAGATTTTCGCGTACTAGTTTCAGTGGTTCCTGCACATTCATTTCCTTCCTAGGTGGGAATTTTACCAACTTTGTCACCATATTTTCCGGTTTCTGATTCCATATTTTTTCGTATGGAGTTAATCCAGTTCCAGCATGTACAACGGTATTCATCACATCCTCAAATTTACTCAAATATTCTGCCCACCGCGTATGCCGGTAATGGAAATAAGTCCGACATAGTCTTCCAAACTCGCGCATCACTCTTTCCGCAGGGTTACTCGCCGGGTCATATGCCGAGGTCCTCACGTGTTTCACATTTGCGCTATTCAAACATTCTGTTCAAGCCTTTGATATAAACTGGCTACCATTGTCACTCAACATACGAGGTGTGTTAGAAAAGTAATGAGACTGATTTCATACTAACCAAAGTTTTTATTATTTTCAAACAACAATGTTAACCCCTTCAAAGTAGTTCCCTTGGGCAGCTATACATCGGCGGAGTCGTGATTCCCACTCTTGGTAGCAGCGCTGGAAGTCTTCAATTGGTATGGCTTTTAACTGGTCGGTCACAGTCTTTTGAATGTTCTCTAGAGTTCCAAAATGACGTCCTTTTAGGACATGTTTCAATTTCGGGAAGAGGAAAAAGTCACAAGGACTTAAATCAGGTGAATAGGGGGTTGAGGAACAACAGTAATGCATTTCGAGGTCAAAAATTCACGGATGAAAATGGCCGTGTGACACGGAGCATTGTCATGATGAAGCATCCACTTGTCTGCAATTTCTGGTCTCACACGGATCACTCTTTTCCTCAACTTTTCAAGGACACTTTTATAAAACACTTGGTTGACAGTTTGTCCTGGTGGAACAAATTCTTTGTGCATGATACCCTTCCTGTCAAAAAAACAAATCAGCATGGTCTTGATCTTTGATTTGCTCATTCGACATTTCTTCGTGTTCTCGGCCTTCCAAAAATGATTTGTGCCAGCGGAAAACTTGTGCTCTCGATAAGCACTGTTCCCCATAGGCCTGTTTAAACTTTATAAAAGTCACACTCGCGGATTCACCAAGTTTAACACAAAACTTTATCGCACAACGTTGCTCTAAATTCCGATGCTCCATTTCTGTGACGCACAATGAAAACACAACTTTATTAATGGCGCTGTCAAAACTAATGTGTTAACTGTATGGAGTTGTAACTCAGACTGAGGAAGTGGAAGGGATCAACAATCAGATTTAGCATCAGCCAGTAGACACAACAATGCCAGATCTCCCGCAGTGTTGCCAATCTCATTACTTTTCTAACAAACCTCGTATATTTTGGCTTTCCACACTTCACGAAATAATCCTTCTCCAAACGGTTACTTAATGTCTTACCTGTAGCCTTCCGTATGCCATATAGTTTAACATATTTGGAGAATATATCTAAAACTACAAAAATGTAGGCTAATCCTCTCTTAGCTTTAGGGAGTGGTCCGTATAAATCCACCGCCACGAGATACATCACCCCGGCTGGTATGATTGCCTTCATCAATCCTCTCTGAGCCACCGTTGATTCCTTTACTCGCCGACATCTATCACACTTCCCAATTCTACTTGTTACTAGCCTCGCCATAATGTTAAAAATAACCGTTTCCTTCAGCTTCTCTAAACATTTCGTAGGTCCATAATGCCCATGACTTAAATGTGTATATTGTATGATTTCCTCAACATACTTTTCTGGCCAACAAATCCTCCATTCATCTGAATTTTCTTGTCTCCTTCTGAAGAGTACTACTTCAAACACCATGTAAAACCTCCGTAATTTATCGTTCGATCTTCTTAGCAACTCTCTTCTTACTAGTGCTAAACATTCATCCTCTTTCTGTAGCCGCCGCAACTTTTGATAAACTTCCATGATCTCTTTCTCATGTTCAACACCCTTCACGTAGTATATTTTAAACATGTTGGTACCTTTTTCCCCATCACATTTACTTCCGAGGAGCAACCGAGATAATGCATCGGCTACTACGTTTTCTTTTCCTTTAATGTACTTTATATCATAATCAAACTGCTGTAAGTACAGGGCCCACGTCGTCAGCCGTGAGTGAAGCAACTTGCACTCCTGCAAGAAACTCAGGGCCTTTTGATCCGTATAGACTATAGTCTTGTGACCCCATAAATAATATCGAAACTTTTTAAAACCCCATACAATACTTAAGGCTTCTTTCTGGCATATACCATAATTTTTTTCGTGAGTATTTAGAATACGGCTTGCAAAAGCTATGGTTTTTACTTCTTCAACGTCGTTTATTTTCTCCACTTGGAATAACTGCACTCCAATACCATAATCACTTGCATTAGTCGCGAGGGAAAAGGGTAATTTCATATCTGGATGGCACAGTGTCCTCTCCTTCCTCAACTCTTCCTTAATTTTTTCTAAACTATTTTTGCACTCGGAAGACCAAAACCAAAAAACGTTTTTCTTTAACAAGGCGTTGAGACCTGGGTTGTTGAGCAGTTGCCCAGGTACAAATTTCCTGTAAAATCCACAGAGACCTAAAAATGATTTCAGCTGCTTCCGACTTGATGGAGGTGGAAAATTTCTCACTGATTCTAATTTACCCGGATCTGGTGTTATACCCTTCTCACTAACAATATGTCCCAAAAAGTTTACTGTTTCTCTCACAAATTCAGACTTTGAAAATTTGAATTTCATTCCTCCTGTTTCCAAAGCTCTCAGCACCTCTTGCAATAATGTACAGTGTTCTTACCACGTTTACGCACTTATCAATATGTCATCTACATATATGGTTAACCTTCGCAGTAAGTCATCACCCAATACCTTATCTAACGCTCGAATAAAAACTGATACAGACATATTAAGACCAAATGGTACCACACAGTATTGATAACATTTACCACCGTATAAACTGTCGTGATTCCCTGGCCAATGGAATCTGCCAGTATCCTGCTGTCAAATCCAAACTAGTCAGGTACTTAACTCCATGAAACTTCTGCAATATTTCCTCCAGACTCTCAGGTCTGTCATTCTCCCGCTCTACTATCTGATTGAGTCTGCGAGCATCCAGTACCAATCTAACAGTCCCATCTCATTAGCAGCATTTTTTCCTGTACTTTACGTGCCATCTTCCGTTCCAATGTTTCCAATATTTCATCTTCTTCTATCGGACGTGATAGATATTTCAGGTTTTCAATAGTCTCTCACAATAATTTCTTAAACTGCCGTATTGCCTTGTATAAGGTAGACTGTTTCTGAATTCTTGTTTTACTCGCCGCTGTTTTTCGTCGGACCAATATTTCTTTAGAAAAATCTGCAGAAATTCCTCATAACTTTTGCCACATCCATCCACTTCGCAAGCCCATTCCAAAGCTTCATTCTCCATCATCATTTTAATATATTTAATTTTTTCTTCGTCCACCCATTGTTTCGAAAAGGAATTTCTATATATTTCCACAAATACATACGGATGTAACTCTCCTCCAGGTACAAACTTCAATTCAGGTAATTTTGTTTGCACTGACTGTACTATATTGTTGACAGTACAGTCCGCTCTCCCGCCTTGAATATTGTTGACATGTTGACTCAATTCAATCCAATGTTGTTCAGTCGTCTCCTTGTAATTTTCCATTTCCCCACGCAGGTCTGTTATTCCACATTCCAATTCTCTTACGTTTTCCAGTACTTGCGAAATTTCTTGCTTGGTCCCCTGGAGGTCGTTGACAATTTCACTGTTGACTTCTTCCTGCTTGTCAGATGTTATCTTTGATGATTCTTCCCATTTATTATTTCTTTCCTTACCAGGGTTCGAACCTCCCTCAATATTAAATTTTCTCGTTCAAAAATGTGTTCATATACGCGTCCAAACTGGGTATCCATTGTGGAATAAATTTTATCTCTTTCTTCTTTCCACAGTCGTATCGTTTGCTGTTGATTATTATTAATGTTTTCCATCTTCTTCTGTCCTTGCAGAATCATCGCTAGCATTTTTTCAACGGAACTATTCTCTTCTCCGTGACAATCTTTTTCAGTGAAACTAGTTACTGGGACGTCATGAAAAACACTAGTATTATCCTCTTCATGTTCTAATCGATCATGATACTCATAACCTGGACCTATATGACTGTCTACATTTCTCGAAACCCTTACATTTTTGCTATTTGGATCATGAATTTCAGTATCTACATGATCTCTGATTGATTTTAAAGCTTCACCCTCCATTATATATACATATATAAAACACACAAACAAATAGCAGAAATTTCGTTACAGTTATCGTAAGAATTATACTCGGGAAGCAACGCAGTAATGAAAAACGCCGTATAGAACTTCCAAACCATCATGAAAAACGGGGATTCTACGATATCCGAGGCACTGAAATTTTACAGATTTTATGATTGTTTCTTATAGATCTCGACGAGACAAATCGAAAAGGTAGAATAAGTTTTTTTGGTATCTCTCTTAATTTCCGAGATATCAAATGTTTAAAGAAGGAAAACACACACTGCAGTACTAATTATTATCTAAGAAATATGTAGTGTTACCTGTTTAAAATTAACGTAGATATGTACTAGAGACCATTGTTCCATAAAAAAAAAAATATTTCGTGTATATCTTCCGTGTACAAATCCAGAAACGACACAAAAAAACAATCAGTAATAAATTACGCTCAGCGCTGCCATTATGTACCATAGATAATTCTGTACGGTATGCTTCCAACGATTTTGTACCACATAGATAGCTGTACTATCTAAGATATTATTATTTTTACATATCTGGCATGACTGCAAACTTGTTAAAACAAAAATAATTAATATTGTAATAAATGGCTCTGAGTTGTTAGGAAGGAGTAAAACTTTAACATACAAAATAAAAAATATTGATATATTTACTATTTTTCAAGGAAGTATATCATGAACATCCATCTTCTAGTTATTACATAAAAAATATATGAGTACGAAAAAGTCGCCCCAAGCGCTGAGAAATTCTTCCTGGACAACTTCCGTGTTGTATTCACATCTCTAAACCACGTGCGTAAGGCGGTTGAGGTTAGGTTGGAATGCGGCCTGGACCAGAAGGAAAATGTCGTCTATTCACATGTGTGAGGTTCGTGCGGAAGGTAGTTGAGGTTAGGTTGGAATGCGGTCTGGACCAGAAGGAAAATGTCGTCTATTCTCATCTTTGAGGTTCGTGCATAAGGTGGTTGAGGTTGGGTTGGAATGCAGCCTGGACTAGAAGGAAAATGTCGTCTATTCTCATGTGTGAGGTTCGTGCATAAGGCGGTTGATGTTAGGTTGGAATGCGGCCTGGACCAGAAGCAAAATGTCGTCTATTATCATCTTTGAGGTTAGTACATAAGGCGGTTGAGGTTGGTTTGGAATGCAGCGTAAACCAGAAGGAAAATGTCGTCTATTCTCATCTGTGAGGTTCGTGCCTAAGGCGGTTGAGGTTGGGTTGGAATGCAGCCTGGACCAGAAGGAAAATGTCGTCTATTCACATCTGTGAGGTTCGTGCATAAGGCGGTTGAGGTTGGGTTGGAATACAGCCTGGACCAGAAGGAAAATGTCGTCTATTCACATGTGTGAGGTTCGTGCGTAAGGGGACATCCATAAATTACGTGAGGTGAAATAGGGGGGCGGGTCCGGTGAAATCTCTCCAGATCTCTCCAAGGGGGAGGGGGGGTCGACGGAAATCTCACGTGAGATTTTTGTAAAAAAAATTACGGACAGTAGAGCTAAAAAAAAAAAATCTACAATTTGCGCCAAAGTCGTCTTTAGGGGGTATTTCGCCGAAAAGTTATGGTGAGACCTAAAAAAAAAACCACAAAAAAAAGGTCTACGAAAGTTTCGAGGACGAATTCTAGGGGGGGTTCTCATGGACCAGATCTCACCAGAGGGGGGGGGGTCCGGCCAGATCTCACCAAATCTCACCAAGGGGGAGGGGGGACCAGAAATCCGGAAAAACACCTCACGTAATTTGTGGATGCCCCTAAGGCGGTTAAAGTTGGGTTGGAATGCAGCCTGGACCAGAAGGATAATGTCGTCTATTCTCATCTGTGAGGTTCGTGCATAAGGCGGTTGATGTTAGGTTGGAATGCGGCCTGGACCAGAAGGAAAATGTCTATTCACATCTGTGAGGCTCGTGTGTAAGGCTGTAATACGACCTGGACCTGGACCAGAATGACCAGACGGAAAATCACATGTGTGAGGTTCGTGCGTAAGAGGGGTGAGGTTAGCTTGGAATGCGACCTGGACCAAACGTAAAATATGGTTTATTTACATCGATGAGGTTTATGCCTAAGGCGGTTGAGGTTAGGTTGCAATGCGGCCTGGACCAAAAGGAAAATGACGCCAAAGGCACTACCAATTTCCGAGATATCGCTTCTCAAAAAAGTCGTTATAGGGTGTGGTACGATAATTGTAACTTCATAATTTCTTTGTAGCAACATTGCATATATCAGAGATTCCACAAAAATTCATTTGTGGTTCATTACTAAGTAGATGATTTCGCTGTAGAAAATGTAAATTTTTCTACACCCAGAACGCACCACGAGGAGGTATCATCTATTGCGTTCCATACACACGTAAATGTGTAAGATTTATTTTTTTAGATAAATTTATTAATGTTTGATAATACAAAGTATGGATTTTAATAATTTTTACGTGTGTAGAATTTGTAAAATTTTAAAAGAAGTCATTTGGAAGTTCGTCGTTGTCAGATTGAGCTCCTGATATTAATGTATCTATGTCTTCACTGTCATTTTGTTCTAAATCTTCATCCAAACGAGTTCTTTTTGCCGGCTGAAGCAGGAATTCAATTTCCGGGATTAATGTTGGTGGATCAATTTCTTTTAATGTTAAACCTTCTTTCATATCACCATCCGTGTAACCTTGTGTACACTCTTTTAATATCTAGGAGAAACTGCATGATTTTGGAGCCTTTGTCCTTATATTTATTCAGTATATTTTGTCGATACCAGTATAGCGTCATGTATTGGTGCAGAAGTTTTGCAGATCTTCGACATTTGATACTTTTTTTCAGTAATTTATTCTGATTTTCTAAATCATTTATGGTGTTCGTTTTGTCTGTTTGGTTAACAAATTCCCCTATACTATGATTTGTCTGTAAATGTACAGTTTTTTTAGAGAACATTTGCTCAATACCAATGTACTGTTTTGCACTGTCTGTGCATATCTTTGATGTATCATGGTGAATATACCGGTACACATATGGCCACAAGTCCTTTTTGCTTTTTGAATTAACCTTGAAAAAAAGTCCAGACTTGGTTTCTTTGCAGTATAATCCTAACACAGTGATTGTCATTGGTTCCGTGAGACGGCCACGATTATATTTTCTTCTTGTCAGAAATGTCTCATCTATTTGGACTGTCTTACCTTCACCACCCAGTATTGTGTCTGTATGGGAAGATATTACTTCAGTTACTTCCCGACAATAACTATAATAGTCAACAACTGTACCCCAACTGATTTCCTTTCCATTATTTGAATAACGCCAATATTTTAGGTTCTCAAATACATCTGTAATTATCATATCTATGGCAAAACTAATAATTATTGCAATAGTCTCTCTAAAAGAAATTCTACAACAACATCCATCAAAGAAAGTACCTTGGCATGGATTTATAGTGTTGTTGCACCACTTCTTTGTCTTCTTTGTCCTTTTTGTGGCACATCTCCAAACCCATCCCAACTTTTTTTTTAGAAGAATTTTCAACAACCATTGGTAGGCCACAACATGCTGGTGGTGTTGTGGAACGTGCAGGAATTAATTTAATTTCTTGCAAGAAAGATATACTTTGTTCCTCGCTTCCAATTAATTTGTTAAAGGAGGTGTATATATTAAAATTTTCCAATAGTGGATGCAGCAGTGGATGTTTTTCACCCATTTCGGAATAAGAAACACCGCGAACAAACGCTACGAGTTTTACTATATTGACAAGAATGTTGTTATGGTGACAGTTGATAACTGAAGTAGTTACTTCTATATAGATAGAGGCACTATAAATTTGTATTTATACGTAAGCGTCTTCAAGTTCTTAATAGTGACCTTAATTTTTATTCTTTGCTCATTATGATAAAAATACATCAAACTAAATACTCGAAAAATTCATTCAATTCCCAATAGGTTGGCAGACTTGCGCATTGACTTAAATTATTAGCATCGTTTGTGTTACAGTAATCTATGGTATAATATCGCGTGGTTGTACGTAATTTATTACTGAATACTGACTGTTTTTTAGTGTCGTTTCTGGATTTGTACACGGACGACATACACGAAATCCTTTTTTCAATGAAACAATTATCTCTAGTACATATCTACGTTTATTTTAAACAGGTAACAATACATGTTTCTTAGATAATAATTAGTACTGAAATGTGTATTTTCCTTTTTTAAACATTTGATATCTCGGAAACTAAGCGAGATACCAAAAAAACTTATTATTCCTTTTCGATTTGTCTCGTCGAGATCTATTAGAATCAACCATCAAATCCGTAAAATTTCAGTGCCTCGGATATCGTAGTACTGCCTGAAAAACACATATTACCTGTACATAAACAAATTTAACATTAATCACTTAAAATCTAATGCATGCACATGCAAAGATGCATAATTCACTACTCTTGTATGATCAATATTTTAAAATTTAATTAAAATGAAAACGTCAAACAATTTTAGTATGTCTATTTTATAAAAAATGAGTTCTTGTATTTCTCACGTTTACTTCAATAATGTTTTTGTTTTTAAATCTAACAAAATTTTCGTCTTTATTTTAAATGAACTGCACTTTGTCACTATTTTGGTTAATTTAAATTGTCTTTCTTATCCTACCTTTAAAGTTGTTTTATCATCCGAAGATTGCAAGGTTCTTTTATTACAGAATTAGATAACTAATTCTTTGTCGTAGTCACGCGCGCCATTTTATAAGATTTCTTGTTATTTTAATAAATTATATATTCAGTTAAAACGTTTATTTTTCATATCTTCATACTGAATACCTTACACTAAGTCCAAATAACAATACAACGATATTTTCTTCCAGATGAATGCTTCTCCTCTCTGTCATAAAAAACTGCTTGGCAACCCAAACAACCAAAGATGCTCCCTCTTCCCAACAGCCACGTCAGAGTTGCTAATAACTCTTCTCTAATAAGAACTGTATAACAAGCACAGATCATACAGTGCAACCTCGATATAACAAATCGGAGGGGAACAAGAAAATATTCCTTATATCAAGTAATTCGTTGAACTAAGGTTTGTTATGTTGAGGTTAGGTTGGTCTAAAATTCGTTATAAAGAGGTAAAAAATAGTTATATTCACCTC
The DNA here is from genome assembly GCA_031002005.1 of Vandiemenella viatica. Classification (NCBI taxonomy): domain Eukaryota; kingdom Metazoa; phylum Arthropoda; class Insecta; order Orthoptera; family Morabidae; genus Vandiemenella; species Vandiemenella viatica. Next base: position 113,429,796 of record JARYHS010008074.1, read on the forward strand.
AACATTACGTACTTATCTTGTTATAGTGAACAACTTCTACTAACAAATGATAACACATTTTTATCAAATTACTGTATGTATTTTCTATTTAAAAACAATTAGGTAGGTACCAAATTTTTTTTCTTACATTAATAATCAAAATTGAATGCAGTAAAATCCGTAAAAGTATGTACATATCTTGGTGGGTACATACATTATGTAGGTAATTTAATGTTAATTTCGAAGATTCGCACAACAAAAATCACGAATTAAAGGTAAAGAATCAACAATGTGGTTATAGTAGCTTAATCTCAATTTTGTTCATCTTGATTAGAAAAAAAGTCATAAATAGTTGTCTGTTTACCACCGGTAAGAGTTATCACATCCAAAGCGCAATCTAATTTCGTGATGGAATTGACTACATCGTCACTCAAACCTCCCTTTTTGAGAAACACAGATTTTATTATATTTAAAGCATTATAAGCATCTTTTATTGTGAAGTTATGCTTATCAATTTCACCCCCTTCTTCCTCGTCTTCGTCCGCTTCTGCATTAGTAACCGGCAACACAACTGTGACGATGTCAGCATCAGTTAGTTCTCCACAGACGGCTAAATCATTATCAAAGGTAACGAAGTCTTCGAACTCAGTCTCTTGAAGGTGCAATTCTTTTTGAACTCTTTGCCAGGTCCTAGCAAGTTCTGCGACTGGTAAATCGTCCTCCTCATCTTCGCATGTTACTTTAAACCCACTTTTCTTGAAGCAGTTTGCAATGGTCTTTTCAGTGACTAGATTCCAAGCTTTGGCGATCATACACATGGCTTGTAAAACGTCAATTGTAGTTGGTGTTTGACGTTCAACATCAGCAAGAAATCGTCTGACAACTTCCTTCCTATAATGCATTTTGAAGCTTTGGATGATGCCTTGGTCCAGTGGTTGTAGTTTTGAAGTGGTACTTGGAGGCAAGTACTTTATTTTTATATTTTCCAGGTTAGGAATTTCTCCGTGTGCAGTACAATTGTCGATGAACATTAGAATTTTCTTGTTTTTTTTTCTTCATCTCTTTATCCAGACTTTTAAGCCAATTCCAAAAAGCTTCACTAGTCATCTAAGCCTTATGGTTGGACGTGTAATCTGTTGGCAGATTATTGACATTTTTAAAACATCGCGGTTTTTTTATATTTTCCGATGATGAGTGGCTTAAGTTTGTAAGTCCCAGTACAATTTGTTCCCAGCGGTACTATTAAGCGAAGTTTGCTGTTTTTTCCGCCATTACATTCATCGCCTTTGAATGATAAGGTTTTGTCAGGTAAACATTTATAGAATAGTCCAGTTTCATCGGCGTTAAGGATGTCTTCGGGATCGTATCCGGTGGTCAGCTCTGCCAGTTTGTTTTTCCAATCATCACATACTTTTTCATCAACACTACCACTTTCACCGCATATTTTTCGAATAACAATCTCGTTTCGTTTTTTGAAATTTTGAAGCCACCCGTTGCTAGCACGGAACTTTTCATCTCCCAATTCTACTGCAAACTGCTGAGCCTTTTCCTGAAGAATAGGGCCTCCGATTGTGATTTTTTTTTGTCTCGGCACTGTTTTAACCACTTCAACACAAATTCCTCTACGTCTTAGAACTCGCATGATTTTAATCTTTTACTGTTTACAGGCAAACCACTTTCTTCTGAAAACTTATCTTTAAATTTGTAGCCAATGTACTTGCGGGAATCCCGAACTTATTAGCTATGTCTAATTTTTTCGTCATAGGATTTTTGTCAACATAATTAATGATGTTTCGCTTTTCTGCAATTGATAAGGAACATCTTTTACGTTTCTGAGCCATTTTAACTTAGATCTTTAACAACAGTGACGAGCAGAAGTGTTTACATTACTTTCAATCAAACAACAATGATTGTTTTACGCAAACGCGTGTCGAAACATGTCGCGATTGGTGGTAACTTTATATAAAGGTTTTGGGTTGACAAAATTCGTTAATTAGAGGTATGTATACTCTTTCTTGATAGTTGAAAATTCGTTATAAAGAGGTTGTTCGCAAAAAATGTTCGCAATGTAAAGGTATATTTTATATTGACTCTTATGGACAATTCAAGGGGATTACGAAGAATTTGTTAAATCGAGGAATTCGTTATATTGAGGTACGTTATATTAAGGTTGCACTGTATTTTAAAGAATATAAATGTATAATCAAAGTGAGTAAACTTCGTTTCCTTACAAGATCTTTGAAATACAAAACATTCATTGCGCAAGGATCAACTAAGTACTAGGCCGGTTTATGATGTTCGGATAAAACACATTTCCTCTGATAGGACTTCATAGTGGTGGTGTGCAGCTTTCAATTGAAGCATTCGATGGAGTCATATCTAACACTGTCTGTTCATTAGGAAGTCAGACAATTCCGAAGCCAGTAGAAGTAAAGTAATTTGTTATTATTTGAATAGAATAGTAACTTAGTAGGATTGGGCGATACTTGATCTATGTATTGCTGCGCAATACATTCTTGTGAGCTTGGCGTGTTTACTCCTGAGTTTCTTCTCAAGCTATGATACTTCCATCGGTTATACGTTGTTTTTTCTATGCCTCATATCGAGCGTGGTGAGTGAGCCTGGCTTGGTATTCGGGAGTTCGAATCCCGTTCGGCCATCCAGATTTCGGTGTTCTATTGTTTCCTAGGCGAATGCCGGGATGATTCCTTCAAAAGGCCATGGCCAAATTCCTTCAAATCCCTTGCCATCGACTAAGGACGTGCAGACAAAAACCGACTGATGATGTTAAGAGGGCGTCAAGATTAGTTTAAATGGTATGGAATTAATCCCCATAGTTTCATTTAAACATACAAAAAATGTGACGTGCTTCATTCTTTAAGGAGAATGGAGGAGATGGTCGGTTGTACTATGAAGAATGCAAGTGTATTTTAATATTTCTTCTCCAGGCTTATGCTGCGTCCAATCTATACTCCTTTTCCCACCATGTTTCGACGAAGGCCTCCTTTCTTCCTCCGTGATCAAGCCACATATTGAGTCTGCTAGAGATTGTAATCAACAACATTATGGCGACTGCGTAAATTGCTATATGTTTGAAAAAGCAAATAAATGGTTCGCGATGTACGGGAACAAGATTGAGAAAATTTTTCAGTTTTGAGTAATTTGTGAGTAATTTGTTACTAGTTTAGGCTACTAACTAGCCTTTATATTTAAGAACTCAGGCCGAAGAAAATGAGCGGTGGTTTGCGTTGGTGTGCGAGTGGCGACATTAACTTGTCAAATCCGCCTCCAGGATACGAAGTTGGTCTCGCCTCCCAGACGCTACTCATCCGCTGCCCGCCGGCTGCCGGCTCTAACTTGGACCGCGCCGACCCGAAATACCTCTCGTCGCAAACTTCTTGAGACGCTGTCGGCTGTAGTGGAGAGGAGAAAAGGTAACGACTGTTCGGGCTCTCGAGGAAACGCTACTAAGTGGGAAACGTGCTTTATCTGCAACAAGGTCTAGAGAGTTAAAATCGAACGCAGATCTGTAGGTACCGAGTGTGGTGGGAATCCCCGTCCGGGCATCCAGATTTGGGTTTTCCATGGTTTCTCCAAATACCTCCAGGCGAATGCCGGGATGCTTTCTTCAGAAGGCCATGGCCGAATTCATTCCCGTTCCTTGTACCCAGTCCCATCCCACTTCTAATCACCTCGACGTCGACGAGGCGTAAAGCCATAAGTAAAAAGAGATTTGCAGGTACACGTTTGCCTCGTTAGAAATGTAGAGTCTGAAGCAGTAATACAGTCAAATACGTAGATTTATGGTTATACGTTACTCCGAAAAAGAAAGTGCTCATTAATTCAGCAGTAGAATATTTGGGAGGGAAAGTTTATGATACCTGCTAATGACTACAAATATTCTATATGGAAACGGTGCAAAGAAGGGCAGCTAGGATTGTCTGTATAAATTACCGAAGGATTCATCTATAGCTGGAGGGTTAAAAGTTTTGGGTTGGGAGTCATTACATAGTAGAAGACGAATGAAGATAACTGTGGGCATTTAGAAGATATATAGTTGGAAATAAGGCCTGGTTACAAATTGGTGGAAGATTTAAAAACATGTTTAAAGAAAGAATGATCCGTCATAATGAATTAGCAATTGATTTAAAGCACTAAGGGAGTAGGAAAGTGATGTGAACAATATACCTCATTTTGGGAGGGATTCAAAGAAAAAAAACAAGAAGATAAAAATGTATGAATCGTAGGTAGGTACGTAGGAAAATTGCTACGGTGGATGAGCTCCATTGCAATTAATATTAGTAAAGTATAACCTATAGGAGCTGCTGTGTTTCTTAGTCTTCTATGGATTCGTGATGAACGGAGAAAATGGACATTCTACTACTTGGCTTGGCTCACTGGAAACGGCAAGAAGTTGTTTTTCTCCCCTTGTTTAGTTCTTTACTTCTCGTCAAGGTCACTAGCGGCGTGCGGCATAAAGGACTGGGGGAAGGAATTCGGCTATGACCTTCTGAAGAAACAGTCCCAGGCCAGAACGCTACCGCTCACCCACCACGCCCGATACGAGCCAGTGACTGGTTGCAGTCATTCCACGAGACGTATATGGTGAACAATTATTAGAAAACAGTGGCGGCTCTAGACGTAGTGCCACTGTGACATGTCACTACCTCTAATCATGAATAAATAAATTAAAAAATAAATACAGTGAAAGAAAAATAAATATTTATAAATGCGGCATTCTCTACTCTACAGTTAGGGAAAGTAAGAACTCCATCTGTTGGCCACATCAGTGAACTGTTTCGCTGTCGTGGAGACAAATCTTGGTTGGCACAGATCGCGCATGCGCTCTAGCGTTTTCGTGGAAATATTCAAGGTCGGGGGTTCGCTTTGTTAATGGGGAATGGAGACAACTTCGTTCTGTCACACGCTGCAGCTCGATAAAGTTAGTAATACTGCCGGCAGAGTGCAGCAGCTGCCATTTTTGTAGCATTCAACTAAATATCCACTGGAACAGTGCTTCAGCCTGTTCGCTGATTACTGGTGGTCCGCGAACATAGTTCAGGAGTTCCACAGGCATAATATCATAAATTCTGGTACCATATTCGTACTGTATAAGGCTGTATGCCCAACATTTAAAAGCCTTGAATATTTCAATGACCCGGCAAAAATGTGGCATTTCCAGGATGAGATAGAACAGCACTGTTTCTACAACAGTCTATTCACTTCCATGTGGCGTCTAGAGATTAAGTAAATGACGGTTTACTAAGTGGGTATGAGGAACCGCGGTAGTTGATAAGATTGGTAACGCGAGTGGTGAAGTAAATAAAAATAAAAGGCATACGGTCTAGCGTCTTTTATTTTGGTTTATGTATGTAGGCCGGTGGTATAGTGTAGCGCCCATCCTGTAGTAACATTATTATTTATCTGGTTTGGTCTGATTAACATGTAATTAACTTTTAATAGTTCACATCCAGTTTTATATCTGCGTTTTCATAGGATTCAAAACGTGGTTTTAGATTTATTATGTTATAATGGTACATTTTAATAACAACAAAATAAAATTAGGCCCAGGGGGAAGACATTAAAAAAGACAGAGGAAAAATTGCGGAGGTGACTGGCGACGGAGGAAGAAACTCAGAAGAGGAAAATGAAGTTGCGCAATCGTCGTCCATAGTCGGCTGAAACGAAAAGGAGAGAAAAAAATAAAAAAATAGGCCTGTGTGAGTTAGTGGCCTACAGCATTATTTTTGAAAATTTACTGGTCCTCGGGTTGAAAAAGGTTTGGATACGCTGCCCTAGAAGCTTTGTCAATGCGAGCAGGCAATATTGTTTTTTTTTTTCTTAGATTCTCTGAAGGAGAATTACATAAGTTTATGAATGCACGTAACAGGAAACGATTCTCAAGAGAAATGTGTTCCACTGCCGTCGTGGTCATCGAAGACAGTGCCGGATAAGAAAGTATGGGGTCCTAAGCACTCTCAAAAATTTTGATTCCCTCTGTTTTTTAATTATATGTATTTTATAAGTTCAAAGAAAAGGTTTTGTAGATGACTAATAGAATTTATCATATTTTTATTCAATTAACAAACGAATTTTACAATTTATCATATTTTGAAAATTACTTTTATTTATCGTACACTACTATGAAACAAAAAAATTAATTTCCATGCTTTTCATATAATTTTGATTGTTTTATTCTGGATGATTTTATTTTTTATTATTTATTTAGTGAAAAAAGTGAACTTTCAGGGAGCCTTCAAAAATCAGGGGCTCCAGGCTACTGCCTAGTCGTGCCTAGTCCTACCTTTTGGGTAATCCAACACTGCTTGTAGATCAACTTGTCGGTTTTTGGTTAATCACTAAATGTTTACCGTTTGGTCAATTTTAAAACATTTATCATTGATTAATTTCAAAATCATTTAATTAATCCGGCAGTAATTGTAGGTAATGAGACTTTCACAGTTAAAATCTTTATATAGCGAGATTCTTACTCTGAGCTGTTTTTCACCTTTCACTTCAATGATGATCAGTAAGCCGCGGAAACATTCAGTGGCGGATCCAGGGAAGGAGAGGGCTAGGGGGCTTAGGCCCCCCACCACCAAAAAAAGCACCAAGGTCACCCCGGCGACATGGAATTTGGGAACCTTTTTTTAATGCTGTTATTATAAGGGCGGCATTCTGGAGTAATGAGCCCGCCAAACCAAATCCTACCCCCCCCCCCCCCCAATCAAACCAAAATCCTGGATGCCAGTAGAAACATTTGTTGTTGTCACTACCTGAGGAAATCACTTCGGCCACCACTGATTAGAAATACACAGACGGAAAAAAAAATCCCAACACCAAGAAAAAATTATTGTAGAGTAATGAAATTTGGACAATGCATTTGTCAAGTTAACATGTTTAATTGATTAAATTTTCAAGATCACAGGTTAATTTAAGCTCAAGAAAATGCATTTCAAATGTGAAATACTGTTAAATTAATAGCCGGTGTAACCTCCAGAATTTTGAATGCAAGCCTGCAAACGTGAATGCATTGTGTCATACAGGTTTCGAATGTCACTTTGTGGTATGGAGTTCCATGCTTGTTGTACTTGTGCTGTCAATACTGGGACGGTCAGTGCTGGCTGTGGATGATGCTGGAGTTGTCGTCCAATGATATCCCATACGTGTTCAATTGGAGACAGATCTGGTGATCTCGCAGGCCAAGGTAACATGTCGACACTCTGTAGAGCACGTTGCGAGACAACAGCGGTATGAGGGCGAGCGTTATCCTGTTGAAAAACTCCCCCTTGAATGCTGTTCATGAATGGCAGCACTACAGGTTGAATTACCAGACTGACGTACAAATTTGCAGTCAGTGTGTTTGGTATACCCACAAGAGTGCTCCTGCTGTCATAGGAAATTGCTCCCCAGACCATGACTCCAGCCCTGTAGCGTGCATTCCACTGACTACAAGCCATCGCCGTTTGCGACTCCAGTGGTGTCAAGCCAGAGCTCATTGGAGGACGGAGTGGAGATCTGTTGTGTTTTCTGATGAAAGCAGGTTTCTGCCTTGGTGCCAGTGATGGCCGAGTGTTGGTCAGAAGGAGGCCAGGGGAACGCCTGCAACCAAACTGTCTGCGGCCTAGACACACTGGACCTACACCTGGAGTCATGGTCTGGGGAGCAATTTCCTATGACAGCAGGAGCACTCTTGTGGTTATACCAAACACACTGACTGCAAATTTGTACGTCAGTCTGGTAATTCAACCTGTAGTGCTGCCATTCATGAACAGCATTCAAGGGGGAGTTTTTCAACAGGATAACGCTCGCCCTCATACCGCTGTTGTCTCGCAACGTGCTCTACAGAGTGTCGACATGTTACCTTGGCCTGCGAGATCACCAGATCTGTCTCCAATTGAACACGTATGGGATATCATTGGACGACAACTCCAGCATCATCCACAGCCAGCACTGACCGTCCCAGTATTGACAGCACAAGTACAACAAGCATGGAACTCCATACCACAAAGTGACATTCGAAACCTGTATGACACAATGCATTCACGTTTGCAGGCTTGCATTCAAAATTCTGGAGGTTACACCGGCTATTAATTTAACAGTATTTCACATTTGAAATGCATTTTCTTGAGCTTAAATTAACCTGTGATCTTGAAAATTTAATCAATTAAACATGTTAACTTGACAAATGCATTGTCCAAATTTCATTACTCTACAATAATTTTTTCTTGGTGTTGGGATTTTTTTTTCCGTCTGTGTATTAAGTGAGGAAGCATAAAGAAACTCAAAGTATTATAAACTCGATACTTCACGATCATGGAACATGGTCGTAGTTTGATAGAAGAGTACTCGTATTTCCAGTGGTGGATCTAATCTGTTCCTTTTCTTTCTACATGTAAAATTCTGTGTATAAAATTAAATTTCGTTTAAAGTCGTCAGCCCTAAGCGTTACAGTAAGAAAACTGCTGAAATAAATGTAATAAATAAGGTGCTATGTTCATGAAAATGCAGGAAAAATATATGATAATAACGTGTTGTGTGTAAGGGACAGCGCTGTCGTGTATGAAGTCGAGCAGGTCGTGAGGTAGCGAATCTGTTGCGAGCTTGGTCGGAGTTTGTCGCGGGCCGGCGGCGGTTAACTTTTCAGCAGGGTCGGCCTGTTGGCCGCAGAACCTTCCATAATTTAGGCGGACTGCCCGAGGCTGCTCTGGGGACCAGTAAAGGAAGGCGACTGAAGCTCCGTCCACACAATACTGCGCCGCACTGGCCTTGGTTTCACCACTTCACGACCACTGTCGCCGCTACGACACATAACGCCTCGCGACATCAAAAACCGACGACAAGCAGCGCCCTCTACTATTCTTATCCTGTAGCTGGAACAAGCCTGCCGACGATCAGTCATTGAATTATTGACTGCAGTAGCCTTGATAGATAGAGCGCTAGATCAATTTAAGCAAGCGGGAAACATGCCGATGGACATACTTTTACGTTTTTTGTTACGACACTTGCAACATCCCTACCACTCTTCTAGAAGTTCGTCCTCTTCTGTTTCGAACGTATGAGCAGGCTGTTGCCTCCACTCTTTACCAAAACAAAACTCAATTTAATTACTTTCTTATTCTTTTCTTAACTCAGTACTGTTCTCTTTTTTCAATTACTTCAATGGTGGGTATTATTAAGGTGACCAATCGTCCTCCTTTATGGAGAACAGTCCTTCTTTTGTAGGTTCTGTCCTTCCTTCAACAGTGTCCTCCTACCTGTCCTCCTTTTCGATATTTAAAAACTAATCTGTTAATCTCTGTATTCAGATATGCCGCGCCGAACTGTTACGCGTCATGTGAGGGTACAATTCGGAAAGACGCGATTATGAAACGCATGCGCTGGGCATAGGAGAACTTCACGAGTCTCACATTATTTCTTTCTCAATGAATATTGTACTGCGGTAAGAACAAATCAAGTTTTATTAATTCAATATTATACAACCCTGTTTTCATCACAAGTGTAAAATAATTTAAATATATATTTAGTAAAGTGAAATCGCTTTTGTTATTAAATCTTTAGTTTTAATTATTAATTTTATTTATTCATAATGTGCCAGCATCGTTCGTGGATTATATGTAGATAACGTTCACTGGGCTCCTACGGCTCCTGCTGCTACCCGTAGGATTTACGGAGGTAGAGTTCCGCATTCCCATTACAAACGTTGGCACTAGAATGGATGTAACGGGGTCAGCGCCACGCTCGGCCGTTCTTTACCTTCCCGCGGTGTTTCTTCCATGGTACTCATTGGATAGCAGGCTGAGTGCGCCTTGGAGCCGTTCCAGACGATCAGCTTCGAGAAAAGGCACCACACTAACCGCCATACGGTGACCAAACCGTTCAGCTACCGTACGAGGGCTGTTAGAAAAATATGGATTTAATCTGCACTTATTTTATTACCAGGCTAGGAGTAAATCTCATCCCTGGCTTTTAAAGAGTCCAAAACAGTTTTAGAACTGTCTCGGTATAACAAACTGTTTACCGCTTACATGGTTTTTATTAACGTTTTAGAGATGTTTTAAATCAGCATCAAACTTTTACCTTGGTATTCAAGGACGGGTCTAAGCAGGCTAATAGAGTTGGCTGCTCCGTAGTGTTCCCCCGAGCGACATACAAATGCAAGCTGAATAGGAGCTGCAGCGTTTACATTGCCGAATGTTACGCCCTGTTAAAGTCTCTCCAGCATTTGAAGGTAAATCGCGAAATGAAATACTGTACATCATTTGCTGTGATTCGCTCAGCTATATTCAGGCGTTAGTAAACATGTACTCAGCAGACCGTCTAGTCCAGGACATCCAGGACGCCCTCCTTTCTTTTCAATCTCATGGAAAGGAGGTTCTATTCTGCTGGGTACCAGGCCATGTGGGAATCGGGGGGAACGAGGCAGCCGATGTAGCTGCCAAGTTAGCCCGCGACAAGGTCCCAAAGTCAGACCTTGCCTCGGCAGCGAAAAGAACAGTATTAGATGTATAGCACAGGCAGTGGCTGGAATTCGAGCATAATAAGCTCCGCTTGGTCAAACAAACCGTTCAGCCGTGGAATAGCTCCTCCTAGCGGGGGAGGAGGGATGAGGTTCTCCTTACTCGCCTCCGCATTAGGCACTGTCCTCTGACACATGGTTTCCGAATGTATGTTATTTTAGATTTAAGGGCAGACGTTGGCCTTGCCAACGATCTGTCCCTTATTTTAATCAATGAAAACGTGGCGAAGGTTTTATAATTTTGTAGTCTGGCCGGTCTTGTCCCAAAAATTTTGGGCATGTCGGCCTAGGTTTTGGAATCGTTTGGTGGTATTTTTACAACCATCAATTCAACCGTTTTTATCTTTTAAGTTTTTCATTTTCTTACGTTGAGTTTTACACGGTACAGCTGGCTGGTCCCTTTACAGCCAACCAGCTAGTTTGTATTTTTACGTTTTTATTTGGTTTTGCACTTCTACAGCAAACCAAACAGTGTATGTGTTTTCTTTTTATGGCCCGTTTACAGGCATTTTTTTAGTATTACAGTTTATTTTGCTGTATATATGTCCGACCCTTTTACAGTCGGCCATTCAGATGGGGTTTTTGTTAATATTTTAGCGTTTTATTCTGCCGTCTGATAAGCCGACCATTTTACAGTCGGCTGTGCAGATGGTACCCAAGTTTAGTTTATGGCACGTTGTCATCCTAGGATCTAGTCAGGGCGCTAATAACCAAGTCGTTGACGCGCCCTAAAACACCAAGAAGAAGAAGAAGAAGAAGAATAACAACAATAACAACAACAACAATAACAACTTCGAGATAAGATCCTAGGTTTCGTCAGGGATCGAACCCCGGTCGTGCGGGTCGCAGTCAGACGGGAGCTATATTTTTTATTTCATTTAGGGGCGGAAAAAAAAAAAACAAAGAGATAATGCCATTTCAACGATTAATTGAAAAAGGAATTTCTATTCCTCATATCATAGAGAGTCACTATTATTCTCTGAAATATTTTGGACAAGTGAGAAATCAAAATTGACTGTTGATACTCTAGCTGCAATATGAAGGATATTTCTTGCTCCAAAAATGCCAATATATTATTAGAAAATGATTTATTGACAAAAAGTATGCACTCAATGGAAAAATACCCATTTAAGTAAATAATTAGAAGGGATGGAAGCTTAATTAGTGTATTTTTGTTTGAAATAATAAAATGTTTCATTTATTTACGTTGTACATTTTTTTTAAAAAATTTAGGACTCCTTTTCATTGTAAAAAAAATTGTTCATCTTAGTTTTATTATTATACAATTATTATTATAATTATTGGCGCACACCAATTCCATTTCACTGTCAATATTATATATGTACATCTTCCCTAACTCTCATACTACCCAGTCATACAAGTGGAGGCCTGGTGCCTCAGCACTCTATGCCTTGTCTTTACTGTTCCACTACTCTTGGCTAACTGTACTGAATGTACTATAGCTACGTGACGAGTGTATTGTAATTGTGCGGGAGCTAGATAGCTGGCGAGCCTTTCTTGCGCTGCGACAACAATGAATTTCTCTACCTATAAAAACCAGGCTTCTTGATTACTATTTGAATTTTTAATGTAAGAAACAGAAAATTTATAATTATCTTTGAAATAAACAACTGTAATTAGAAATATTATGGATCGGGGTGGGCTGGTTACATGTGGCATATATGTCACACATTCCATTCTTCGATCATCTCACCTTCGTTTCGGTCATCACCTGGAATCTTCTTCAGGCCCTGTTGTATCATCAGGCTTCTGGAGATACGTGGCAGCTTAGATATGTATAAAAACTTGCAATATATTCAGTTGCGAAATCTGTCAACAAGTTACATTAATTATGACATTCCGAATACATCGCATGAAATAAAAAGTATTGCATTATTTCCAGCTAGATGGCGATACTGTTGTTCTTGAGTTTTATTAACTTATTTGGTATAATGTACTTGGAAACTGACTTGAGTAATGACTGTTGATAACGGTTGTACCTAAATCTTAAAAATTGATTTACATTTACGTGTAATTGTTGTCGGCACAACAGCGAGAATAGCGATATTCTTATTCAGAACGAAAGACATGATTAGTAGATTACATTGATTATTTCAAAACTGACATGATTGTTACCCAAACGTTCCATAAGTCATTACTATTAATATGATAGTTTAAGCACTCTTCTCTGAGTGGAGACGTCGATGTCCATTTCCATTTTTGTTTAAAACTTGAGTTTCCAGCCCCGCAGGGGCCTGGTACGCAAGTGCCAGGTACGGGATGTGATGCTTGTGGCGTACCTCTGACGGTGCGCCACATTAACTGATTGTGTGATGGTTTTACGTTTAAGGGCAGACGTTGGCTTTGCCAACGATCTGTCCCTTATTTTAGGCAGGGATAGCAGCAGTGTGGCGAAGGTTTTAAAATTCTGTGTATTAGCCGGTCTTGTCCTAAAAATTTTGGGCAGACCGGCATAGGTTTTTAGGTGGATGGTAGGTCCCTTTACAGCCTCCCCTCAAAGTACATTGTTTATATTTTTTATATTGTAACGATCCCTATCTCCCTGGCTATTATTCAGCCAGTGAGGTAGGAAGCGATTTTAATTCGTTTATAAACCTTTTTGGCGCTGGTGGCAGTTTTATAGCCGCGTCCTTTTTTCTGCGTTTTATTTTGGTTAGTTGTTTGTATGGCCAACCCCGGCAATGCAGACGGTAATATTCTGAATTTTTAGCGACATTGCTAAGCCGGTTGTTGCTAGGGCGCTAATGACCCAGCCGTCGATGCGCCGCTAAGGTCCAATAACAACATTGGCAAAATTTCTAGTAAACGGGAGTCTAATTCCTAAGTAATGAGATGCATTTGTTTTACTACTTGTATTTATTTTTTTTACATTTATATAGATTTCGTTCTATTTTTTAAATGATTTGTTAAAGTTTGGAAACAAATGAGTTTTAATACTTTGCTAATTATATGAAGCATTAATGCCGGTGTTTATACTGATAATTTAAAATAAAATGTAATTATCAGTTAATTAAAAACCTTAGACTAATCATCTAGTTATGATAGAAATTCACTCTAGTGACTTTTCCAAACTAGAATTAAAGATAATAACTATTGTTGTATGTGATTATTTCAGGGATGCTATTGAAGCCGTATTTTTATTTTTACTAAGCGCAATGGCACTCAGAGCCTATTGATGTATTTATGTTGAATAACAGTAATTAATGATCACTGTGTCGTTGCGTGGAAGCATTCGGGTTGCCCTCATTTTTCATTCTCGCAATGATATAAATGACACGCCCGTCATGTGATGGTGAGGCAATTGCTAATTCATCCGTTGTCAGTGTCTATATTCATCCGTCACCGCCTACCAAAATTTGAAATTTGTTTTCGATTTATGCGTCGATTTCAGGGCTACCTGCTGTTTCAGCTAGCAGTATTTTGCACAAACACGTAATACCTACTTAGCACCAAGATTTATCTGTGACTGTACTTTGAGAGGGTGGCGTTTCTGACCGCCTGCTTCTGATTTAACAGATAGTGTTTGATTGTTTGTTTTAATCGCAAAAGTCTGCCTACGTACCGATCTGTTCATTATTTGGAACAACGAACCTTGCTGGTCAGCTAAGGTTTAAATTTCTGTGTGTTGAGTGGATTTGTTCAAAAAGTCTTGGGCACAACGGCATATTTTAAAGATGAAATGGTCGCTTCTACACAGCCACATATCTATTTTTTACATTTTAGCATTGGAGTATTTTATTCTTTTCTTGTTAAGAATGTGGTTTTAAATCTGGTCCTTCTTTTTACAGCCAATCAGATGTTACGATCGTTAATGTTGTATTAAACCTGTTGGTCATTTCTTAGCGCCCGCGGGGGGACTGGTACGCAAGTGCCAAGTACGGGTTTGGTGAACCTGCGGTGCCCCCAAGCTGGAAACTTGTGAGCGCCGCAAGTTTCCCACACCGTAAACTTCTTCCATGCTTCAACGACCATCGTAGGGCGTGGTGGTGAACGGTCGTGACTAGAGTATGTTTGCGTTCTATACGGTTCTGCACGGGACAGTTATCTTCGGATATTAGATAGAGTCCACGATGCATGAATTCTGCTCGTTACGGGTGCCTATCGTACTAGCCAGATACTCAGCATTTGTGCTGAGTATGGCAGGTCGATTTCCACCTGGCGGCAACTCCTCATGGTGCGACACTATGTACATATTGCCACAACTCCTGGGAGTCCCGTACACGTCGTAGTAATAAAACCGATCTTTGAATGGCTTTATGCTAATCGCCGTAGATCGACCAAACCGTTCAGCCATAGTACAAGGACTATTTTAGAAGAATATGGTTGCGAGCTGCCCTCTTTTTATCACCAGGGTTGGAGTAAATCTCGTCCCTTGGTTTTAAAGAGGCACTGAACGATTTTAAACCTGTCGCGGTACAGTAAGCTGTCTACAGCTGACATGGTACTTAACAATGTTCGATCTTTTAAAGCAGCATCGCGATTTCACCCCGGTATATATGGAGAGGTCTAACCAGGCCAACAGAGTCGGTTGCTCCGAAGTCTTCCCTCGAGCGACCTACACATACAATCTGGATACACTGCTGACTGTTACGCCCTGCTGAAGTCGCTCCAGCATATGAAGTTATGTCGCCATATGAAGTACATCATATGCTGTGATACCCTCAGCTGTATCCAGGCATTAGTAAACATGTACTCAGTAGACCGTTTGGTCCAGAACATCGAGGACTCCCACCTTTCCCTTCAAGCTTATGGAAAGGAGGTATTATTTTGCTGGGTACCGGGCCATGTGGAAAGCGTGGAACGAGGCAGCCGATGTAGCTGCCAAGATAGCCTGCGACAAGGACAGAACCGACTTTGCTCCGGTCCCAAAGTCACACCTCGCCTCGGCGGCAAAGAGAATTGTTTTTGTGGAACGGCTGATGCAGTGGCTGGAAGTTGAGCATAATAAGCTCCGGCTGGTCAAGCGGACCGTTCAGTCGTGAAGCAGCTCCTTCCAGCGGGCGAGGAGGGATGAGGTTCTCCTTACTCGCGTCCGCATAGGTTTTTTTTTTTGTTTAATCTGCTTAACGTCTGTCTAACAGCGAGGTCTTTAGAGACGGGAAAGGATGAGAGGCAAGGAATGTGAAGGAATTTGGCCAGGGCCTTTTGAAGGAAGCATCCCGGCATTTGCCTGGAGTGATTTGGGAAACCATGGAAAACCCAAATCTGGATGCCCGGACGGGGATTCGAACCGCCGTCCTCCCGAATGCTAGGTCAGAACGCTAGCCGTTACACCACCACGCTTGGTCCCGCATGGGGCACTGTCCTCTGTCACATAGATTTCTTCTCCGCCGAGAGGATCTTCCGGGATGTGATGCTAGTGGCGTACCTTTGACGGTGCGCCACATTCTAACACACTGTGTGTAATTTTAAGATTTAAGGGTAGACGTTGGCATAGCAAACGATCTGTCCCTTATCTTAAATGACGACAGAAACAACGTGGCTAAGTTTTTAAAGTTTTGTAGCTTGGCCAGCCTTGTCTCAAAATTTTTGGCATATCGGGCTAGGTTTTATATTGGATGGGTGGCATTTTACAACCACCAATCCCAATGTGTGATATTTTAATTCTGGCTGGCCTTTTTACAGCAAGCCAGTTAGCTCGTTGTTTTGATTTGGCTGGCCCCTATACAGCCAGCCAATTAGTTCGTTGCTTTAATCTGGTTGGCCCTTTTACACTTAACCAGTCAATGTTTGTAATTTTATGTTTTATGGCCCGTCTACAGACACAGTTTCAGTATTATATTTTATTCTGATCTCTGTGTGGCCGACCCCTTTACAGTCGGCCACACAGACGGCAATTGAGTTTTATGCCACGTTGTCATTCTAGGTATTAGTCAGGGCGCTAATAACCTGAATTTTCACGTGAGCTAAAGCCCTAAAAAGAACAACAATCACCTTTCTTAGCCCACCAGACATTGACTGTCTGAGGGAATTTTATGTTTTGTGACCTATTTACAGCCAGAAGTTTTATTGTTTTACATTATTGTGCTTCCTGTATGGCTGATCTGTTTACATTCGGTCATACAGACAGAAATCGATTGCAGGTTTGAGCCACATTGTCGTACCAATTTTTCGTTGTGGCGCTAATGACCTCTGGGTCGACGAGTTTTAAAATCCCAGCATTAATAAAAATCAACAACACAAACACTAACTCCGGATTTTGAGTGGAGAAAACGAGATGTTTACTTTATACTAGTTGCCTTAGTGTTTTTTTCAGAATCTCGTCTTACTTAGAGCATCGTTGTTTTAAGTGCCAATGAATCTGTACAGTTTCGGCTGGCTGCCACATCTGAATGATCTGAAAGCCAGAACCCTAAATATTCTCAATGTATTAAAAATTTCTATATGGCAAGACATAGGGTGCCGACCGCTTCTGCTTATTGTAATTTTATAGAAATTTTGTACGGTCGCAGTTGGAATACGACTGCGTTCGATATTGTTCAGCGCAAGACAGTTTCCTCCGATGTTGGACAAAATGTACCATGCAGGAATTCAGCATGTCAGTGGTGCGTATGCCACCAGTTCAGTTACCACCATTTTTGTTGAAGCTGATGCGGAGTAACAGCCGCTTGTCACCCGGCGGCATCTCTTCATCGCATTACACCTAATGCACGTAGGCCTAAGCATCTGACAGTCTTGCTTACGACGAATGGGCCCTTTTATTGTCTGTGTACTAACCGTTGTAGGGTTACCAAACCATTCAGCTACTGTACAAAGACCAGTTTAGAAGAATAGGCTTTGTTTTGTTCGAAAATTTTCTATTCTTCTGACGATTTAAGTAAACTTTTTTTGCCTTATTTTACTATGTGATTTTATAATCTCTTTAAAGTTGATTATACGGCCAGGAATCATGTTTTAATTTTTCAACGTTGAGACACCTGTCTTCGGACGTCGATAACCTCATTGTTGAAGCATCAACAACAAGCTATAACAAATCTATATTTCATAACATTTCTAGCAAATATTTTCAATATGTAAGCTTAGAACGTTATATACTCATGACTTTCAATCAGTTTTTCTAATCCCAAAATTCTGAGTATTTAAAGTTCTTATAGCATATAAAGTTATATGACGTATTAATGAGAAGGTGGACATGTATTAAATGATGCCAAAGCCGCTTCTACTGCTATATACGTGTATAGATTACTTGGATGCACTTGTTTGACGATAAGGGAAAAGTGAATGAATTTACACCATCAACCGCTCTAGAAGCGTCCTCATTCTGAGACTTATCCATAATCAAATAACCTGTGGGGATTCCATGTTTCGAGATTTGAACGGTAACTGGTGGAGCGCGTGATCACCACGAATCATTAATAGGTGGAACTGGGGATATCCCGTAAAGTGCAGAGATATAATTATAAGAATTCCTTTTAGTGAACATTGAAATCATACCATGTGTAGCATTTCCCGTGCTTTATATTCTCCTTATTAATATTCGTCGTTTAGCTGCCGTTGGCGCTATTTATTTTATTTCACTGGGCGTGCTGTTAAACTAAGTAAATGATAGTCTTATACTTTGTACAGTCAAGCACTTTTAATGTCCTTCAATGGCCAACACAACAAATAAATCAAATCAAATCGGACTTCGTTTATACAAGTTCTCCTTATAGTTAAAAGGATCTTGCCTTTATAATCAATTTGGTATGTTTATAAATCTTTCTTGTTATTGGCATTATCAGGATACAATTATATGAACGATCTCTCCAACTTCTATCAGCCGACCAACCTAGACACCCACTCCTTATTAGTTGTTGCTAAGGAACTTTTTATTTTCCAGAACAAACTGGCCTTTGCCAACAAACCCCAAAATGTCAAGGATATAAATTATATTAAAATAAAATGAATACTATAATTTTAGGATGTCATATCTGTTATCCTACACATGTTTGACAAGCTACTGCAGCCCTCAATGTCAGAAACAATGATTAAGGCAGGAACACCAAAAGGTAATAATAAATAGGAACTACGTGTCGTAATAAATGAGCAAAATCGAAATTACCTGAAAATAGCTCAGGTAATTGGTCAAGGGAGTAAGACAGTGGACATGCCGCTTCTGCAGAAATAGGGGTGGGGGCGGGGCGAAATCTCACGATATTGATCTCACACTAGGGATAAACAGGTTTCGCTGTGTTATGGTAAAATTCTTAGATGAAACGGATAGCTGTTTGGCCGGATACCGGTTATCCGGCCATCAGAGAGCTTGACATTCGGCAACTGAATATCCGGCTGAACGTTCGCGTTGACGTGTCGCAACGTATAGACTTAAGCGAGTTCGTAGAAGAGAGACACGGGATTGAGCAGCTTTAGGTTCATTCTGGCTTCATCGTTCAGGAGCAAAGTGAAGGATAGAATTGCTGGTTCAGCTACTTATTGTTGCGAATCGTATCACTTTTACGTGTTGACTGTTGTTATTTGAGGTTAAGAAAAATAAAAATGTCATCAATAAAGAAAAAGATCACCTATTTGAGAATGTTTTAATATGAATAGTAATAAGTTTGCCGTTTGTTTATTGTTCCAATTTAAAATCTCTCATGGCGAAGTAGATAAAAAAAGGTTGGTATTTACTAAAGATTTACCTTGTGTTTTATTCTTTTGTTTTGATGCAATTGTTGCGAATATATAACAAATTGTCCAGCAAGATGTTTGCCCTTCAGGTTTGATGATTTAGTGTACGGAAATTGGAAAAAAATCGAAAATGTTTCAATAATCCCGTGTTATAAACTATTTATAGTAGGTAAGAAAAAAGATTCCAGAATCTTTATTTACGTTTTTTTCTGATACTTTCACATTTTTATCTACACAGTAGGATTTTTTTTATCGTTCCTGGACGGACTTCCGGCTTACTCAAGCAAATAGATAACCAGAGAGTATACGCGTGGCTGAATATGATTCCTGTAGATGTTTCATCCATATGCGTCAGAGAATTGTAACTTACCTGTTGAAGATTCAGCTTGTTGTGACAGGAGTAATTTTTAGTGGTAGACATCTCCTTACACACTTTAATAATTGAGGATTTGTTCAAGAAAATTTGCTAGCAATTCAAAAGGAAAGGTTTACCCGACCATCAGCAGGTGCAAAATATCAGCACGAGATGGAATTATACCTTTCATATCACAAAGTGCCTGTTGGAACAAAAAAGTTATATCGCTATATATGGCAGATCATAGAACACTCGCGAACTTGACGCCTCAAAAGTGGTGTTGATGGAGAAGTGCGTTAAGCTCTTGAAACGTTTAGAAGAAATGAGAAAAACAAGTTTTGGTCTCTCCCGTAATTCCGGAGTAATATCAAAAGTTTCTGCACTAAAACAATATTTAGGTAAGGATGATAAAGCACTAAGAACTTCTGACTTTCCACAAATGACAGCATCTTTGAAAATTGAATTAAAAGTCGTTTCGGCTTTTTAAGTGATGATTCAAATTACTTGATTCTAACATTCCTAGAGCCAAGATTCAAGAAAAACTATTTTGGGTTTGCTGAAGCTGAACGTGTTCGTCAGAAGATTTATTGATCTTTATAAAAATGCATTGCGAAGAATATTCCACCAGTATCAGTTCATCTTCAACTGCTGGGATTGTTTTCACGTTGTAGCCAGTATCATGATCAAGAAAAAAAACATGATTGCAAGCGAGAATGACTTAAATTTTAAGTTATCTAGAATTGATCGGAAGAGTTACCCATATATTTGATGATCAGCTTACGCAACAAAGTACCCGAATTTGAGAAAAATTGCTTGAATTTATCTTTCAGCGCCTTGCAGCAGTGTATATAGCGAAACCAGACCTTGTTTACGAAGAAAAGCAAAACCGCCTGTTACCTTTTAACACAGAGAAATTGGCGTTTGTTCAGTGCTGGAACTATTTTTTCTGTTCAAAACAAAAATAAACTGTTTGTTGTTTGCTGAAGCCGAACGAGTTTATCAGAAGATTCAATTGGAATCTATAAAAATGTATTGGGAAGAATCTCCCATCAGTAGCAGATCATCTTAAACCGCTGCTAAAAGGAGTAGAAGGTTCGAGACAGAATCACTAGTGGAAGGCGCTGATTTGACTATTTGTGTTTAGACTTATTATACACTTAGCATATATGAAATTATCATAATTTACCGAGAAACCGGTTTCTTTTGGATATCCTCGGGATATTGACCTACTATCCCGTATTCGGCCGGATAGTTGCAAGATATCCGTTTCATCTCTAGTAATAATGTACTGTAACAGTTGCTCAAATTCAATTAAATGTGTTACTCACTTAATAGTGAAGGGGCAGACCAATTAAATTCAATGTCATTAAGGCCGTTTGTATAGTTCACGTTATTGGGGCAGAACTGTGTCACTGAATTGTAAGAAAATCTTATAACTTTTCCTTCGGAGAGTGAAAATGATGCATTTTAAGACGGTCACTTGGATCATTGAACACAAAAGTATAATTTGTCATTCAGACGAGAAGCCCGCAGGGGCGTGGTACGCAAGTGCCAGGTACGGTTCTGCGAACCCTTTAATAATTGAGGATTTGTTCAAGAAAATTTGCTAGCAATTCAAAAGGAAAGGTTTACCCGACCATCAGCAGGTGCAAAATATCAGCACGAGATGGAATTATACCTTTCATATCACAAAGTGCCTGTTGGAACAAAAAAGTTTATCGCTATATATGGCAGATCATAGAACACTCGCGAACTTGACGCCTCAAAAGTGGTGTTGATGGAGAAGTGCGTTAAGCTCTTGAAACGTTTAGAAGAAATGAGAAAAACAAGTTTTGGTCTCTCCCGTAATTCCGGAGTAATATCAAAAGTTTCTGCACTAAAACAATATTTAGGTAAGGATGATAAAGCACTAAGAACTTCTGACTTTCCACAAATGACAGCATCTTTGAAAATTGAATTAAAAGTCGTTTCGGCTTTTTAAGTGATGATTCAAATTACTTGATTCTAACATTCCTAGAGCCAAGATTCAAGAAAAACTATTTTGGGTTTGCTGAAGCTGAACGTGTTCGTCAGAAGATTTTATTGATCTTTATAAAAATGCATTGCGAAGAATATTCCACCAGTATCAGTTCATCTTCAACTGCTGGGATTGTTTTCACGTTGTAGCCAGTATCATGATCAAGAAAAAAAACATGATTGCAAGCGAGAATGACTTAAATTTTAAGTTATCTAGAATTGATCGGAAGAGTTACCCATATATTTGATGATCAGCTTACGCAACAAAGTACCCGAATTTGAGAAAATTGCTTGAATTTATCTTTCAGCGCCTTGCAGCAGTGTATATAGCGAAACCAGACCTTGTTTACGAAGAAAAGCAAAACCGCCTGTTACCTTTTAACACAGAGAAATTGGCGTTTGTTCAGTGCTGGAACTATTTTTTCTGTTCAAAACAAAAATAAACTGTTTGTTGTTTGCTGAAGCCGAACGAGTTTATCAGAAGATTCAATTGGAATCTATAAAAATGTATTGGGAAGAATCTCCCATCAGTAGCAGATCATCTTAAACCGCTGCTAAAAGGAGTAGAAGGTTCGAGACAGAATCACTAGTGGAAGGCGCTGATTTGACTATTTGTGTTTAGACTTATTATACACTTAGCATATATGAAATTATCATAATTTACCGAGAAACCGGTTTCTTTTGGATATCCTCGGGATATTGACCTACTATCCCGTATTCGGCCGGATAGTTGCAAGATATCCGTTTCATCTCTAGTAATAATGTACTGTAACAGTTGCTCAAATTTCAATTAAATGTGTTACTCACTTAATAGTGAATAGAGAATGGGCAGACCAATTAAATTCAATGTCATTAAGGCCGTTTGTATAGTTCACGTTATTGGGGCAGAACTGTGTCACTGAATTGTAAGAAAATCTTATAACTTTTCCTTCGGAGAGTGAAAATGATGCATTTTAAGACGGTCACTTGGATCATTGAACACAAAAGTATAATTTGTCATTCAGACGAGAAGCCCGCAGGGGCGTGGGACGCAAGTGCCAGGTACGCGTTCTGCGAACCCGCGGTGCCCGAGCTGGAAACTTGTGAGCGTCGCAAGTTTCCCACACTGTAAACTCCTACCATGCTTCAACGACTACCGTAGGGCGTAGTGGTGGAACGTTGTGTGCCTAAGTAACGGGGATCTTGGCTTCATCGCCCGGATCGCGAGGACGGAAGAAACCTCTATAAAAAAAACCTCAACCTCAAGGCCAGACACGTGCCGAGGAGGTGAATGGGTGATGAGGGAGATCACTCGCTAGCGTGCAACCTCAGGGGCACCTGCGCACCCCTGTTGTATTAGAATTTCTTTTTATATTGGTTATACTCGTGGGACCAAAATTCAGGCCTTCACTAAAACCAACAAAAAAACCTGCGGTACGGTTGTGCCGCAGGCTAATATAAATACACCCAGTTCTAAGAAGCGGGTGAGGGTTGATAGCCCCCTCCCCCCCGGCGTTTCCGAAAGTAAATGTAACGGAAAAGCTTGTTCGCTTGCGAACGCTTTTATAGTAATGGAAAGAGCAGAAGGAAACTTTGAAAAGGTTTCACCCTTCTACATTTCTAAGGGTCTAGAGGGTCTTGTAGGTACCCTAAACACTGTTAAAAAAACCGAGGAATGGGACGCTGCTGCTGGAAACAACCACCAGTAAGCAGGCTACCAAACTGCTTAATTGTCCGAAGCTCGGGGAGTTTGCCGTAAAATGCGAACTCCATAAGTCTCTAAATTCCAGTAAAGGCGTAGTCACCTGCCATGATGTCATGGATTTAGGGACAGACGAGCTTCTGAATGAGTGGAAAACAGAGAATGTGGTCGACATACCTCAGATCACGCGAAGGGTGAATGGCAGTATTGAAAAGACTTCCACCTTCGTCCTGACGTTTGACACTCCAGTATTGCCCAAGAATATTAAGCCCGGATATTTAAACCGGAATGTCCCCCTCCCCCCCGTATGTTCTGGACGCGATGCGCTGTTTTCAGTGTCAGCGGTTCGGACATACGACGGTGTCATGTAAGGGCAGCCCACCTGTGGAAATTGCGGCAAGGGGGCACATGAGCCGGCTGTCAGTTGTACGCTACCACAGGTATGCGTCAACTGCTCCGGATCGCACCCGGCCTGGAGTAGAGTGTCAAGTGTATCTTCAAGAGCGCAAGATACAGGAGCTGAAAACCAAAGAGCGGATTCCCTATGGGGAAGCTAAAAAGAAGGCCAAGTCGCTCGCCGCTCCAATGTTTGAAACTAGTTTTGTTAAGATGGCTTCAGCTCCCGTCAGGAAGCAGAGTGTTGCTACCCAGACGTCCGTTGCAGACATGAGCACAAGCACTACGTGCTCATGTCAGTGCAAATGCGATGCCAAATCCGCTAAGGTTGTAACGCCTAAGACCTTGGACGTCGGTAGAAGCACGTCTGCGACCTCGTCCACACCACCAGTAGCAGCAAATGTTCCATCAGCAACAGAAGCAGTTAAAGTCACTCCACCTCCAATTCCTCCACGTGCAGTGACCAGAAAAGCAACAACATCTGCTACCAGTGCAAATGGAGGTGATCAAAAGATCCGGGTCCCGAAGTTTCGGCAGACGGACCCTACTCAGTTTGTGAAATCCCCCTCTTCATCCCCTCCCAGGTTACCTGGTAGTAGGGAAAACAAGAAAAGAAGAAAGCCATAGAGGTGTTTGGTGAGTTTGCTGAGTTGGAGATGTATGTCTCTTTGGAGGCAGAAGAAACTGAAATGCTGGTGGACGAGTACGGTCCCATTCCTCAGCAGTGACCAAAGAACCACCCGAACCGGAGCGGATGAAACTAAACCGGTGTGATGATGGATGGGTGGCCTCTTTACAGCCACCCATCCATATGCATTGATTTTATTTTTTACACTGTTATAATTCATGTCTCGCTTGCCACTAAACAGCCAGTGAGACATCTAGCGTTTTTAATCCTCATGTAAACCTGTCTGGCCTCTTTAGAGCCATCGAGGTGTAGTACGGGTAAGTCCTGGTGGCCCCTTTAAGCCACGTCAGATTTTATGATCTATTTTATTTGCTGTCTGTATGGCCGGCCCCTTTACAATCTACCATGCAGTCAGTATTTTAGTACATTCTTCAGCCACAGTAATAGCTGTAAAATGTTAGGGCTCTGTTGACCCCGCTTTCGACGCGCCCTAAAGCAACAACAGCAACGTTTTTAGACTTAAGGTCATACTTTGGCCTGGCCAACGATCTGTCTCTTATTTTTAACAATGAGACCAGCTGTGTCGAGTGTTTTAAAATTTTGTGCATTGGCCGGTCTAGTGCCTAAAATTTTAGGCAGATTGGCCTAGCTTTAATATGTATGGGTGGCTTCTTTACAGTCATTCATCCATTTGCATTGTATTTATTTTTTATATCTTTATAATTCCTGCCTTGCTGCCCACTATACAGCCCGCGAGAAATGTAGTGTTTCTAATTGTTTTGTGAACCTGTTTGGCCCCTTTACAGCCATCCAGGTGTTTTATGGCCTTAGGTCCTGGTGGGCCTTTTAAAGCCATGTATTTTTTTTTGTGAATTGTTTTATTTGCTGTCTGTATGGCCGATCCCTTTACAGTCGATCATGCAAACGGCATTTTAGTATTCTCTTTAGCTAAAGTATTAGCTGGTCATTGTTAGGGCGCTAATGACCTCGCTGTCGACGCGCTCTAAAGCCACAAAAACAACAACAACAACAACAATAACAAAGCTTTCGATACTTATAAATTTTTGCTATCGTACAGAAGATAAACGAGATGTCTTAGAACATATGAAGGAACTAAAATATTTGTTTCTAAATACATATTTTTTTTTTACATAGTAGAAGAACTTTCCGAGTATGTTGAAATTCATACAAATATGTGGCCCAGAGTTGCCAGACAAACGTGTATTTGGATTTGACACTTGCACGCAAGGAACAGTGGCGACGTTGTTTTCCAGAAGAGCGCTAGGTTACGGAGCCGACCCGCTACTCAGCAAGACGTTTATTTCCCTGGGGGTGCTGTGGGGTCAGCGGAATATCTCTCTGGCACTTGCGGACAGCCTCCAGGGATGCTCGCTACGTGTGTAGTGTGTTAACGCACAAATACAACGTCAATCAGAACGTAGGCACACTGCTTGCTTCTCCTAACGGAAGTGCCGGTTCCTTACATTTCTCTTGCGCTGCAATAAACTTAGCAAATTCTGCCATTATTTGTTAATTGTTTTACTATAGTATGACAAATTAATCATCAGCTTCTACTTTTCAGGTTTAATTATTTGATTCCTCAGAATATTTAATACGATTTACTATTCCACAAGTTTCACCACGATAGTAGTAAATAGTGCTTCGACGGACAGAGTTACTACTCTCGGAGCAATCAACGTAGCTCCATCGCACGTTGGTTAATGCGATGAACTAACGATATATCCAGTATCAGATGCTTAAGAATAACTTCTTGATATTTTTAACAAGATATGGACTTTGCCATTTCGTAGTTTATTTTTAACTACATTGTCTTCACGATTTTTATTCAGTGCACTAATGACTTCGTTGTCGATGCGCCATACAACCGCAACGAAAACAGTAGCGTTTAATATAATACCATTTACTTTAGTTACTTTTTAAAGTGAAACTTCTTTTTTGGCACGGTAGGGAAAAATTTGTTATCGTTACGATCTAGGTGCCCATGCTCATTGAACAATTAAATGTAAGCAGCTTCAATAGTGACCGTTTTCACTAATATTAAGCTCATGTTAAACATTGAGTCACATTAAGTGTGAAACATATATTTCGTATTTCAATTACAATAAACCTTTGTTTACAGAAGTATATGATACAAATTCGTCAAATACAACGGAAATAGAATAGTAACATAAATTATTATTAACATCTGAAAAATGTATATGATTAAAATTTATTTGGAATATATAAAAATTATTTTATTTTTCTGATGTCTCTCGTATCCTATTGATTGTAAGAACGGTTATCAGGTAATTTTTTCCTAGCTGTTCTCCGATAAAAAAGCTCTAACAGTAAACACAGTCTAAGGGTTCCTGTTTGCTCTACAAATGCAATAATCATAATACATTGCGCTATGATCATAACTGATTCACTATGAGATGCTGACGCATTTAAGTAAAGTACCTGAACAGTATCTTCTAAAAACATTTAACAGTATATGTACTGAAGGGTGCTTTACCGACGCTAGTGTAACGGGTTAATGGCATTTACCCATTACTTTGGAAGCTAGTTTGAGAAGTTTTAAATATTGGCGGTTTGCGTGGTTGTCTGGTGACTTCAGCATCCGCCAGGTCCGTGGGTTTAGGGAGGTAGGACCCACTTGTGAGGCATGTGTTGAAGCTGGTCGTCGTCTAGTGACGTCAGCATCTGCCGGGTCCGTGAACTCGGGGGTGTAAACCCCAAATTCGGAATTATGGTGCGCGTGGGAGAAAGACGCACCTAGGCTTCTGGGCCGGCAGTCTGCCGTTTTCCGTGGAGTAAGTGAGTCCGTCGTGAAAGTGAAGTCAGTCGAGTCGACGAGAACGCGTGTTCGCGCTCAGTCATTATGATAAAGAATATATTTTGTAGAAGGTGATTTCTTTGGTGATATGAAGGAACTTTATTAATGGAGAAAGTATTTGCAGAATTTTATATGAATTGTTTCGTGGTGAGCCATAGGCATGGTCTGAGAACTAGTAAGGGTGTTGTATGAATGAAAAGAGTGCGTGTTATTCAGTCTAAATTTATCGGAGGCATTACCTGTAATCTTAAAGGATCGAAGTACCGATAGCGAACTTTCATAAAGGTTGGGAGTTGGAGCGAGACTATCTTATTAACTATTAAATGCATGTGTTTCAAATAAGAAGGTGCATTTTTATTTCATTTACCGACTTAACATCGGTTGGCGGCCGTCAGAGAAAGAACCAGAATCTAGTGAGTGCGCAGAAGCTTTAAAGGTTCACAGTAAGTATTGTAACCGAACCTCCAGCATAACCGCGACACTAGGAAAGAGGCAACGCCAATCGTTGTTATAAAAATGTGATAAAACAAAACGTTAGCAGGTAAAAACACAATGCACCAGGGCCAGGTGTGGTAAAGATTTACTGTCGCATAAGAACATGTTAAAAATTCGTATTCAATATGTTACAGTTAGTTAAAACTGGCATGATGACCTAGATATACATTAATTTATAAGCAATAGCATTGTCAACTTCAGTTTCATCAATTTTTTTTTTTTTTTACGTTTTTACAAGAAAGGGGATATAGAGTGGGATTGTAAGATGAATACACACATATGAGCCAAAGAAACTGGTACACCTGGCTAATATCGTGTAGGGCCCCCGCGAGCACGCAGAAGTGCCGCAACACGACGTGGCATGGACTCTACTAATGTGTGAAGCAGTGCTGGAGGGAATTGACACCATGTATCCTGTAGGGCTTTCCATAAATCCATAAGAGTACGAGGGATTGGAGATCTCTTCTGGTCGACACGTTGCAAGGCATCACAAATATGCTCAAATATTCATTTCTGGGGAAATTGGTGGCCAGCGGAGGTGTTTAAACTCAGAAGAGTGTTCCTGGAGCCACCCTGTAGCGATTCTGGACGTGTGGGATGTCGCATTGTCCTGCTGGAATTGCCCAAGTCCGTCGGATTGCACAATGGACATGAATGGATGCAGGTGATCAGCCAGGATGCGTACATATGTGTCACCTGTCAGAGTCGCATCTAGCCGTATCAGGGGTCCCATATTACTCCAGCTGCACACGCCCCACACCATTACAGAGCCTTAACAAACTTGAACAATCCCCTGCTGACATGCAGGGTCCATGAATTCATGAGGTTGTCTCCATATCTGTACACATCCATCCGCTCGATACAATTGGAAACGAGACTCGTCAGACCAGGCAACGTGTTTCCAATCGTCAACAGGCCAATGCCGGTGTTGACGGACCCAGGCGAGGCGTAAAGCTTTGTATCGTGCCCTCAGCAAGGGTACACGAGAGGGCCTTCGGCTCCGAAAGCCCATATCGATGATATTTTGTTGAATAGTTCGCACGCTGACACTTGTTGATGGCCCAGCATTGAAATCCGCAGCAATTTGCGGAAGAGTTGCACTTCTGTCACGTTAAATGATTCTCTTCAGTCGTCGTTGGTCCCTTTCTTGCAGGTTCATTTTCCGGCCGCAGCGATGTCGGAGATTTGATGTTTTACCGTTCTCTCGTGCGTCGACTATAACACCACGTTCAAACTCACTTAAATCGTGAAAACCTGCCATTGTAGCAGCAGTAACCGATCTAACTCCTGCTTCAGAGACCTGTTGTCTCAAATAGAGATTGACGACAGCAGCGCCGTACTCTGAGTGTTTACATATCTCTATATTTGCATACGCATGCCTATACCAGTTTCTTTGGCTCTTCAGAGTAAACATTGCCAGTGTTGCTGCGCGCGTTACGGCGCCATCACACTGGATCGTGAATGATCAACAGGTCGAGTTCGATTCCTAGTTTTCGCGTAGCGGCCATCCTGATGGGGATTTTTAGGTGGTTTTCCGCAATCACTTTGACGAATGCTGGGCCGGTCCTTATTCTCCTCTTCACAAACTTCACATTTTATAAAATAATCATAGAGAACATAAGTTACATGAATTGCAGGCAAATGGCAACTTTTCAGCTCCCTCCATTACTCGGGCAACTGAGAATACATTGTGACGGACCAACCGTCTCTGTACTTTGTAATAGCCAACTATTCAGATAATTTAATACTGTAATTTTAATTTTATATCAAAACTTCTTGCAGTGATATCATATAAGCATTTTAATCTTCGCAGGGACTGGATCAGATTCGCTCTGAACAAAGAATTAGTTACATAATTAAACATTTATTTACTTACATATACAAAGAAAATATCTTTAATCATAACAAGAAATTTTAATTACTTTCCTTTAATAATAACGATCAAATTTAACTAAGATTACGTACTGTGGGCGCCACCCTGCATGAGACTAAATACGCGTATTTGCTTATTCGCTGTTAATCCTCAATAAAAAATTATGTTGTCCGATAAACTACTACCATGCTTCAATAACCACCGTAGGGCGTGGCAGTGGAACTTTGTGTGCCTAGGAGAACGGGGATCTTGGCTTCAGCGTCCGTATCGCGAGGACGGAACAAACCTCTACAAAAAAACCTCAACCTCAAGGTCAGCCACGTGTCAAGGAGGTGCATGGGTGAGAGGCAGATCACTCGCTAACGTGCATCCTCAGGGGCACCCTCGCAACCCTGTTGTATTAGCCGTGGGAGCTATGGAGGTAAGGCCCCCCGTATGTTGCCTCCCTTACTCATGGGACCAAATTAGTCAAAAAATGTGGCTCGGTGTTTTAGGTGCCAGTGTATCGGGCATACGACGGCGACCTGTAAGGGCAACCCCACATGTGGGAAATGTGGAAACGCTGCATATGAGTCAGGCAGTGGTTGTACTCTCCCACAGGTACATGTCAACTGCTCCGGGTTTCATCCAGCCTGGAGCAGGGAGTGTCGAGTGTATCTCGATGAAAAGAAGATAAAGGAGTTAAAGACCAAGGAACGACTACCTTATGGCGTAGCGAAGAAGAGGTTTAAGGTGCTTGCGCCACCTGTCTGCGCTAGTAGCTTCGCCAAAACCTTGTCAACTCCGGTCAGGAAGGAAAGTGTTGCTACACACACATCCTTTGCAGACATGGGCACAAGTACAACGTACTCATGTCAATGCAAATGTGGTGCCAATGTCACCAAGGTCACTACACCGAAGACCGTAGATGTTGGTAGCAACACTTCTGCATCCTCGACCACAAAGACAGCAGGTTCAATGGTACCACCAGCAAAAGCACAGCCATCCTCTACAGCAATTGGTCCCTCTGCAACAGCAGAAGCAGTACCCATAGCAGAAGCATCATCTGCAGCAGAAGATGTAACAACAACGCCATCTGCCAGTAGCGGATGGCAGACAGTGCAGAAATTTCGGGGTCCGAAATTTAAACATACGAACCCAACGATGTTTGGTAAACCCGCCTCCTCTTCCCCTCCCAGAACCACAACTGGCAAGGGGAATAAGGGGAAAAGGCCTCAGTGGAAGAAAAGTCAGTAAGATTTCGAGGTCTTGAATAGAGAATCATCTTCGGACCCTGAAGATGAAAAAATTCTGGTGGACGAACCTGGTCCCTTTCCTCAGCAGTCACCGTCGGAGGACCCACCCCAACCGGGGCGGGTGAGGTTAATTAGGTAAGGATGGCTCCCATACTTCAGTGGAACATCAACGGCTTTCAGGCTCACAAATAGGAAGTCCAACTCTTAGCACGGTCTAATCCATTGTGTCACTGGTTTCAAGAGACACATTTTAGACCATCACACCAGCCAGTGCTAATAGGTTATGACATCTATAGAAAGGACGATACCGAGGGTGATCGAGCAAAGGGTGGAGTGGCAGCGTTTGTCCGAAACACTGTCCACTCCGAACCTGTAGCTCTCACCTCTGATTTACAAGTAGTGGCAGTGAGGATTTATGGTCCCACTTAACTGGCAGTATGCTCTATTTATCTACCACCTAACACGACCATCAGTTATGACGACCTGCTTAACATCTTGCGGCAGCTTACTCGGCTATTCCTCCTCTTAGGAGATTTCAACGCACATAGTGCGCTGTGGGGCTAAAACTTATATTTCCCCCGAGGCCGAATGGTTGGTAGATTAATAGAACAAGAGCAAATATGTGTCCTCAATCCTGGTGTAATGACACATTTTACCACTGCTTCCGGATCGTCCTCTGCCATTGACGTTTCAGGGTGCTCCCCAACAATCGCGGACTCCGTGTATTGGGAGGTGGATCGTGACCTTCATGGAAGCGACCACTTCCCAATATTGATGCACTTAGAGTTTGAGCTTGGAGGAGGCAATAACCGACGCAAATGGAACGTCAGCAAAGCCGACTGGCAACTCTACCGCCGCTCCATCACTCTTAAAAAGTATAACAACCTTGAGGAGAGGGTGAATCACTTTACCGAAGTGATTCACCAGGCAGCTGACGTGTCCATGCCGAAAAGCTGCGGAACGCAGCGTAGGAAGCGCGTCCCTTGGTGGAACGACGAATGTCGATCCACCATTCAGGGTCGTAGACGGGTGTTGCGTCGATTTAGGTTGCAGCCAACATCCGACAACCTGGCAGCGTTCCGTATTGCCAGAGCTAAGGCGCGTCGAGTTATTAAGGAGAGCAAGAAAAGGTCATGGCACAACTTCGTGAGCACTATAAATCGTTCCACACCTTCATCGAAAGTATGGGGGTCGATCCGCCGTATATCTGGAAGGTACTCCCGCCCTTCGGTATCTGGTTTACTGGATCGCGGACGTATAGTCACCGATGAACGAAGCATAGCGCAGCTGATGGCGGAGAAATTCGCCGCTAACACTTCGTCCACCGATTTTGACCCTCGGTTCCAGCAACGCAAGATTGCTGCCGAGAGGCGCGTGCTGTGCTTCGATTCGGCGAAAACAGAGGCCTACAACTGCCCATTTACATTTTGGGAGTTGGAGTCAGCGTTGAACAGCGCTAACGACACTGCTCCATGGCCGGATTTGATCCAGTACCAGATGCTGAGGCATCTAAGTAAAGATGCTAAGGAGTACCTTCTGGATATTTTTAACGATATATGGACCGGAGGACACTTCCCCGACTCGTGGAAAGAAGCAAATTTAATTCCCATTTTAAAACCAGGGAAAGACAAATTGTTGCCATGTAGCTATCGTAGTATTGCCCTAACAAGTTGCGTGGGGAAGACACTGGAGAGGATGGTGAATCGCCGCCTCATCTATTGTCTTGAATCCCGTAATCTGCTGAGCTGCTTCCAGTGTGGATTCAGGAAATTCCATTCTACCTTTTACAACCTGATCCTCCTGGAGGCGGCAATACAGGATGCGTTTATCCGTAGCCAACACCAGCTGGGTGTCTTTTTCGATCTCGAAAAGGCCTACGAAACTACCTGTCGGCATGTTATTTTAAAACAGTTACACGAATGGGGTTTTAGAGGTAACCTACCCCGTTTTTTAAAGTCATTTTTATCTGGTCGTTGCTTCTGGTACCGAGTCGGTAGTGAAGTGTCTGATCTTTTTATTCAGGAAAATGGTGTCCCTCAGGGATCAGTTTTAAGCGTTACGCTTTTTGCCATTGCTATTAATAGTATTGCAGCCATTATAAGGAGTCCCGTATGGTACTCCTTATATGCTTCGTCCAGCCTGAGAAGCGCTGAGCGGCAACTGCAACTCGCGCTGAACAGGCTGGATGAACGGTCAGTGCACACCGGTTTTCGTTTCTCTATTGAGAAAACCCGGTGTGTACTTTTTACACGTAGCAGAAGCCTTTTAGAAGAGCCCCACCTTACTCTGAGGAACACCGTTTTACATTTTACTGATACTGTTCCTTTTTTGCGCATCATTCTAGACTCAAGGCTCAGTTGGCTGCCACATCTCAAAGATGTAAAAGCCAGAGCCTTGAAAAATTTAAACGCTTTAAAATGTCTCTGTGGCAGGTCGTAGGGCGCCGACAGCTCCTTTCTGCTACAGTTTTATCGAGCCTTTGTACTGTCGCGGTTGGAATAGGGGTGCATTGTTTACAGTTCGGCACGGGACAGCTATCTTCGGATGTTGGATAGTGTCCACCATGTTGGAATTCGACACGCCACGGGTGCCTATCGCACTAGCCCAATACCCAGCATTTGTGCTGATTCTGGCGAGCCGCCGCTTTCCATCCAGCGCCATCTCCATATGGTGCCACACTATGTACATATTGCCACAACTCCTTGGCAGTCCCGTGCACAGCGTAGTGATGACACCTAACTTCGAACGGCCATATGTTAATCGTCACAGAGCGCCCAAACCGTTTAGTCACCGTACAAAGGGTATTTTAGTAGAGTATAGGTTTGAATTGCCCTCCTTTTATCACCAGGGTTTGAGTAAATCTCCTCCCTGGCTTTTAAAGAGGCCCAGAACGATTTTAGAAATATATAGGGGGAACAAGCAGTCTGCCGCTGACAGTGTTTTTACTATAGTTTTTAGTGACATTTTAAACCAGTATCAGGATTTTACCCCGGTGTAAACGGATGGGTCTAAGCAGGCTAACGGAGTAGGCTGCTCCGTAGTGTTCCCTCGAGCGACTTACAGATACAAGCTGGATGGTAGATGCAGTGCTTACACTGCCGAGTGCTTCGCCCAGCTAAAGTCGCTACAGCATATGAAGGTAAGTCGATGTATGAAATATATCATATGCTGTGATTCCCTCAGCTATATTCAGGTGTTAGTAAACATGTACCCAGCAGACCGTTTCGTCCAGGACATCCAGGACGCCCTCCTTTCTCTTCAGTCTCTTGGAAAGGAGGTAATGTTCTGCTGCGTGCCAGGCCATGTGGGAATCAGGGGGAACGAGGCAGCTGATGAGGCTGCCAAGTTAGGCTGCAACAAGCTCAGAACCGACTTTGATCCGGTCCCAAAGTCTGACCTTGCCTCGGCGGCGAATAGATTTGTTTTTGACATCTGGCAGAGGCAGTGGCTGGAGGTTGAGCATAATAAGCTCCGGCTGGTCAAACAGACCATTCAGCAGTGGAGCAGCTCCTTCCAGCTGGCGAGAAGGGATGAGGTTCTCCTTACTCGCCTTCGTATAGGGCACTGTCCTCTAACTCATGGTTTCCTCCTCCGCCGAGAGGACCCTCCGGAATGTGATGCTTGTGGCGTACCTCTGACGGTGCGCCACATTTTTACCGACTGTGTTTTATTTTTGGATATAAGAGCAGACGTTGGCCTAGCGAACGATCTGTCCACTATTTTAAATAATGCCGCTAGCAATGTGGGAAACGTTTAGAAATTCTGCGTACTAGCCAGTCTTATCCCGAAAGTTTTGGGAAGACCGGCTTAAAGATTTTATGGTGGATGAGTGGCCAATTTACAGCTACTGATCCGTGTACATAGGTATTTCTTACCCTTTAGTTCTAAGCCTTTTAAATCTGGTCGGCCCCTATACAGCCGTCCAGACATCGTTCGAATGATCGTTTCCTTTTAACGGCCTATTTACAGCCAACATTTTAGTATTTGATTTGTTTTTGCGCCTGTGGGGCCGACCCCTCTACAGTCAGCCACGCAGACGTAATATCGTAATTTTTAAGCCCTATTGCCATGCCGGTTGTTGTTAGGGCCCTAATGACCCCTTCGTCGACGTGCCCTTAAGCTCCAATAATAACAACAACAACAGTAACAAAACCCGGTGTGTACCTTTTACTCGTAGTAGGAGTCTTTTTATGAGCCCCACCGTACCTTGAGGTACACCGTTTTAACTTTTACTGAATCTGTTTGGTTAATGGTCCTTATATTAGACAGTAGGCTATCCGGGCTGCCACATCTTAAAGATGTGAAAGCCAGAGGCTCAAAAGCTTTAAACCCCTTAAAATATCTGTGTTAGAGGTCATGGGGCGGTGATCGCTCCTGCCTGCTACAATTTTACAAAGCCTTAGTACGGTCGCGGCTGGAGTATGGTTGCATGGTATTCGGTTCGGCACGGGACAGTTATCTACGCATTTTAGATAGTGTCCACCATGCGGGAATTCGGCTTGTCACGGGTGCCTACCGCACCAGCCCGATACCCAGCATATGCGCTGAATCTGGTGAGCCGCCGCTTTCCATCCGGCGACACCTCCTAATCGTGCCACTCTACATGCATATTGCCACAACACCTGGCAGTCCCGTGTACGACGTGGTAACTCGCCGTTGCTTAGAACGCTTATACACCAATCGCCCAAGAGCAACCAAACCGTTTAGTTCTCGAACGAGGGCTACTTTAGAAGAATATGGTTCCGAGATTCCCTCTTTGTATCACCAGGCCTGTAGCAAATCTCCTCCCTGGCTTTTAAAGAGGCCCAGAACGATTTTAAACCTGTCGCGGTGCAGGAAGCTGTTTACCGCTGACAGGGTATTTTTCAGTGTTTTATAAGATATTCTAAACCAGCATCGTGCTTTTACCCCGGTAAATACGGATGGATCTAAGCAGGCTAACAGTGTAGGGTGTTCGGAATGTGATGCTTGTGGCGTACCAATGACGGTACGCCACATTTTAACGGAATGTGTATTGTTTTTAGATTAAAGGGCAGACGTTGGCCTAGCCAACGATATGTCCCTTATTTTAGGTAATAACGCTAGCAATGTGGCTAAAGTTTTAAAATTCTGTGCACTGTGCGATCGTATCCCAAAATTTTTGGGAGGACTGGCCTAATGTTTTAAGGTGGATGAGTGGCCATTTTACAGCCACTCACCCATGTACATAGTTTTTGTTTCGTTTTAATCCGTTTTGCCTTTAGTTTTAAGCTTGGCTGTAAAGAGGCCAACCAGACATGGGCTGTGTTCTTATTTTAATGGCCCCTTTACAGCCTACATTTTAGCTTTACTTGGACTTGCCGTCTGTGTGGCCGACCCGTCTACAGTCGGTCATACAGACGGTAATATTTAGATTTTAAGCCACATTGCTAATCCGGTTGTTGTTAGGGCGCTAATGACCATGCCGTCGACGCGCCCTTAAACCCCAACACCTACAACAACAACAACAGCAACATATATTGTCCGACTAGCTCAAATTAAAACAAGCATGAGAAGTTCTTATCTGGCGAATTGCTTCACCCAGGAGCGTATCACTTGTTTCCTGATCCACAAACATTTTCAGTGATCCAAAGTATTCTGCTTACCATTTTGCTGTTGCGTGCTGTATAAAATTATGCATGGCTGCTCCAAGCAAACATAGAATTCATGAAACCGTAGCTTCACCCACTTTACTAATTAGGCTAGAGAGATCCCTGCAGATAAAACGCTTCTATTTATCACTTTTCACTTTATAACAATCTTATATTCGGGAACCACTAAGAGGTGACATAGAGGTCTCGCTTCTTCAGCCACCTGCTGGCTAGTGTTCCTCTTCTCCGGCCGCCAGCGCACCCTTTATCTATTTAGCGCGCGACATTCCAACGTCCAATCGGGTGTCTTGAGTCGTTTGTCAACTCACGCCGTTCGAGCAGCGCATGCAAAGAGAACAATCTTAACACTCCATCGATAGGTGGCATGACCTGTCTATCCAGCCAACCTTGCCATTCACACTTTGGTCCTATTAATATAATAAAATGTGGAGTGACACTTTTCACTACATGGTTCTAAATACGAAGTGGAAATATTGAACAAATCCTTGATCACAAGCCATGATGAGAATCGAAGCATTGTGTGATCCGATAGGGTTCATTCTAAAATAATAAATAATACTATGCAGTATATATAAATCAAATCACAGGTCATTGACGTCCAGTCACAACAAATTTTGTATTGATGTAGAAAAAGCACATAGCATGTTTCACCCCAAACCAATGAGTGGCATAAATTCCGAACCGTCGTTCATTACCAGCCTTCAGCACCGACCCAACAATGCACAGCGCGCTCCATTTACGCTGCCTGCGAGCCATCCAACAATCGATCACCCCTCTTCTTGTGTGGCGCCGTGAAAGGTGGCGACACTGTATGAAATTACGTGGCGCAGCGCCCTGTTCTATACATCAGGAGGGGGGAGGGGAGGGCGTCGCGGCGCCTGGCGCCATCCATCACAGCACGTCGACCGCACAGCGCAACCGCACCACAGCCGGGCTCCGGTATCCTCCCACGGCGACACTCTGAGGCTCCACTTCAGATCTCCAGTCAGCAGCAGCTCTCCACACCAACACAAAAAAAATTTTCACTCTTTTACAATATTTCCCTTCTATACCGATATCGGCGTGGTATTCCATTTTGTGCAAATGGCTTGAGCGTGTATACCCACCTTGTGAGCATAGTGAGTTCTGTCGTCAGAGAGATTTCAGAAAGTGGCGGCTTTTTGCATACAATTTCATATCGCTTTAGAAGTATTACAACAACGTGCTTGTTTGTTTTTATGGATTTTACTTCTTCACAACCGAAAGTTCATTGCTATAAATGCCGCAAGCTGTCACACATTGTGTTGTCATTACGTTCAGCTTACTGTTCCTTAATGTCAATGACATCCCTTTGATGGTTCCCCACATTTTAACTGGTTTTGTACCGTTTTAAATAATGATAGTGGTAATGCAAGGTTTTAATTTTTTGTGTAAAGGCCGGTCTTGATTAGTTTAATCATTAGGACGATATGGTCTCAAATTTGGTTGGTGTTTCTACAGTCATCCCGATATTATGTTGAGTTAGTGTTTTTTAAGCTTTTTTCTCTTGGAGCAAGGAACGTGAGGAACCACCTGGAGTTATTTCGAGATTCGAACCTGCATTCTCCCAAATGCGAGGCGGGAGTATTACGGCTCATGCATCAGGTCTGAAATTAGTGGCCCTTTTACAGTCATCGTTTTAATATTTTGTTTCATTTTGCTGCCTGTATGGTCGCTCTCTTTACAGTCGGCCATGCACAAAATTTCTTATATCTTTGAGCTACATTGCCAAACCAGTTGTCGTTATGACGCTAATTACGTCGCCATCGACGCACCAATAACAGCAACTTTTTTGTATTCTTCACATTTTTTTTCACGTAGTTTCTGTGTCGCGTATGTGTTACATCGTGATGGAAGCTCTAGCGTCTTTGGAAGGAGCGTATATATATAATTGTGGTCCTTGCAAGATGTTAAAAGTTTTTTGCCTACCCAAGTGTCTTGTTGTCCGCTTTCCCTTCTCATTTACATACCCATCTGCCATCTGCCTCCAGGTATCGACTACTTTCTGAATCCTTTGTGCACAAATTGTAAGAAGCCACCCAGGTATTCAATTGGCATAGTAGATACGTGTCGCTTTTTAGTGTAAGAAATCAGAGGTCTATTACGTAGTTAGTTGAGGGAACCGGAAAATCATTGCAATTCAGGATATTTGCGGGGATAACACTAGGATTTACGTATTTTATTAATCAACATATTTTCATATGTATATGATTCTCATGTGCTCAAGTGCTTTATTCATGTATCACGCGAGCGTTTAGGAACGTAG
Organism: Vandiemenella viatica; assembly: GCA_031002005.1. Classification (NCBI taxonomy): domain Eukaryota; kingdom Metazoa; phylum Arthropoda; class Insecta; order Orthoptera; family Morabidae; genus Vandiemenella; species Vandiemenella viatica. Next base: position 113,468,351 of record JARYHS010008074.1, read on the forward strand.
GTACACTGCGACTGCGGTGAACGGACCGGGTTAGTCGCTGCGGATTATTCCATTATGCGCGGCCGGACCGTAACCTGTTGGCGCACTCGAGCCGTGCCGAGCAGGGTTACCGTGCGCATTACTTGTAATGAAAATTGATGAGGTCGTAACGAACGGCGACCCTGACGGTGACAAATGGCGCGAAAATTGCGTGCAGCTGACAGGACGTGAGGCACAGAAATTGTTTAGTGAATGTCGATGTCACTGCTAGTTTCACATTACGGTACTCGTTTTTTGACCACTCATTTCTGGTCGGATTTGAAAAAAATAAATGAGATTTGATACAACTTTTGCAGCACGAGTGATGTCACAGTGACTTTATACTGTACTTTCATAATTGGACGTAGTTGGTCGAAAAGAGTTCTTCAATGTTTAGTTTCTCAGTTGTGCAAACCAATCCCAGTTCATCCAGTCATGAGTCACAACATGGAATTAGCTGTTGTCGGAAAGTATCCAACGGACAAGGTGGCACACATTTCCCGGATATCACTTGATCTCAAATTAAACGTTTATCAGAACCATTTACTACATAGTATACAACAAAATTATTTATGTTGTTATCAACCAAACGTGTGCCTCGTCAGCTCTGTTACAGAGGTTGGTACGGTCCTGAATCGAATCTGGAACAACCGCTGTGTCTTTGGCGGGATCAAGTGAAAGCCACCAGTTCCCTGACACCGAATCTCTGTACATACTTGAACGACCGGTGGAAAAAGAAGACGCTCAAATAGAAGGTTCGACATGTCCAGTTGGTGTGAAGCTGAAGGTCACTCCCTGTGCCGTGCAACCTCAAAGAATCCTGACAAATTTTTGTTTTGTTAGATATAGTGGCTTTATTCGACGGCTATCTGTGTCTCTTGAAATCAACTTCCTATTTGATCCTGGATACAAACAGAGCTACAACCAAAAAACCACCAAATCTGCTCCTTGCTGTGTGGGAAGACTACTGGCATCTCTAAACACACGTTAATCCAAGAAATCGGTCAGGGTCTGCCTTGTTCTGTTAGAGAACAGAGTATTTGGATTGCTTGTCCATTGAAGATCACATTCATTGTGAATTATAGAAAGGTGAGAAGCTACCACGTTTCAGAGGGGCAGAGTGTTTTGTTTGAATAATAAAATCGGAAAAAAAAATCTGATCAATGGGTCGCTGCTGCAGGAAACATATCAGTAGGAAGATTTCCAAATCCTGATACGCAGGAGTTCGCCTGAATTACAAATAAGGAAAAAAATTGTGCTACTCATACGTCTGCTGTATACAAAAGCACAAATTGAACGTCCGCATGTGAATCTAATTGTTTTGCAAAACCCGCAAAGTTCGTAAGACCTAAAACTGCGGACGGTGGGGAACAGTACATCTGAAACCACGAGTAGCAGACTGCAAGGCTCTACCAGTAGTCACAGAACCAACCGCAAGATGTTAGTCATAAGGCGGTTGATGCTTCCATTCGCAGCTCAGGAACTTTGTCCTATTACACACAGATTTCTTCTTCGACGGGAGGACCCACCGGAATGTGGCGTACCTTTGACGGTGCGTTACATTTTAATGTCTTGTGTCATTTGTTTCGTTTTAAAGACAGATATCGGTTTGGCCATTTCAAGACAGAGGTCCCCCTTGTAGCTGAGATGATTAATAAAAAATGAAAACGGTTTTTCAGATTTATTAAATTTTAATACAATAACAAACGTCATAAAAATCAAATGTCAAAAAACTATATTTTGGCGGTAGAAATGTTTGCGTAATGGTTTTTATTTTAATTATCTTAGTGATTACCGCGCGCACATCTTGAAAGAAAGGCACATACTCTTGTGGGTAAGGATACCACTAATTGGGAATCACTGCTATGCATCAACCTACGCATCTGTTACGTTTTAGCATATTTATTCTTTATGTTAATATGATTTTAAATCTAGCTGGCCTCTTACAGCCAACCGGATATTTTGACCTTTAATTGTCTTTTTAATCAGGTTGGCCTGTCTACAGCCCACCAGGCATATTAAGTTTTCATTGTCTAGTTGAATCCTTTAGATTCAAATAGGCATTTTGATCTTTCATTGTGTTTTAAATTAGGTGGGCTTTTTCGTATAACCAAACAAACAGTTTCAAAATTATGGGATTTCAAAGTTCGTGGCTTATTACACCCAAAGGTTTTATTGCTTATTTTGTTGTCTGTATGGATGACCCCTATACAGTCAGTCATACAGACAGTAATTTAGAACAGTTTTGATATACGTACCCGTACTAGTTTTTAGTTAGGGTACTAATGACTTTGATGCTGACGCACACTAAATCCCAAATGAAAACAACAGCAAGGACCAAAACTCTATTGGGTTTTGTTACTACCCGCCAGTTTAGCTGAATGACGCATGATGGATCTTTTCTGTAGACGAGGTTGTGTAATCGTCTTATCTTATTCTTTGAGATTATTCCAAATTTGATTCAGTTCCACAGGATGTAAGGCTGTGTGGCGTATGTTGAGAAATTGCTTGTTCAACCAGATGGAATTTGCCGTCAGCACATCAGCAGAATATTGTTACAGGAGAGTGTATTACGTATTCAGTGGCGTTTACTTGAGACGCATAGCGGTTGAATTCTTTCTCAATTTTGCCTCAGACGGCCGACCGATAGATTCAGCCAATATCCACCAACACTGTCTCAGCCTCACAATTCGACTTTGAAATTTACCAGTCAGAGGACCCTAGCCGGTCGCTCGACATTTTTTGCTTTCTTGTCCACATCTGAATTCATTTTTTTAAATGTAGGTGACTTATGTTGCAATAAAGTAGGGACCTTAAACAGACTTGCTATTTAATTACCACAGAGCATTTGGTAAATACGTACGACTCGTGCAAATTGACTACAGTTCACATATAAGGCGATGGATAGTAATAAAGTGTAGAAGTTAGGTCAAGAAAAGAAGACGTCAAGATAAAAAGATAATCAGACGCAAGTCTTACAAATATTAATAGTTCAACACAGTTTATCCGTGAGAAATAACCACTCAGCCTTTAAAGTGGTCTCAGCGTCAAGTAGAACGCGGCCGGTTAGTTGATCATCTAGTGGTAATTCGAATACAGCCGTCGGTGAATCGGTCTTAACGTTTTCATTAGGTTTTCTGTTGCAGTCTAGGTGAATGATGCTACGATCCGCAGTTTCTAACTCATAAATGCACCTTTTAGAAAAGTGGAGCCACCTGATGGTGATGGAATCTGAAGCTGCACAGGTATCAGCTGAACAGAGTGCTGCATGGCAGCGACTTATTTCGTATCGGTGCCGTCGTCTGTCATGAGTCATTTAGCAGCATGATTCTTGCGGTTTGGATATTCAACATTTCCAGCAAGTATCAGCTGTTACCAGGTTGTTAAATCCGACTCTTTGCCTTGAGCTATTGAGTCTGGATGAATCGCTTCACCACGCTTTCACTAGAACACTGCGGTGAATGCTCGTGACGCAATATTACTGGAGCATTACATTATTACTATCCGAATTTATAAAATTAGTTTTGCCTTATTCTTGTGCTGAAGGGCTGTTATAACGCTTTAAGACCAGAACGTTATACGCCTTTCGCTGGTTAAAGATCACTTTAGTCAGTTATTAGGAAGGTGTTAGAAGTGCACGTCATTTGTAGCGCTGAATGTTTACTCGATTTCTTTAATATTCCCGTCTTATTTTTGAAAAATACACATTCAGATCTTTTGCTTTCCATTGTTATACGCTATTAAGCTGTTGTATATCGATGATTAGATTGCTATGAAATATTGTTACACTCTTACTTTCAGTTACTGTGTTTCGTATTTAGTCACTGTTGTTGCGGAGAGAGTGTGTAGCGACTCTCAGAAATAAGAGCAGCTCGTTTTGGGGGCTGGGAACCATCACTCGATGCTGCACGGCGATAATAGAACACAAACACGCGAGCGCTGATTGAAAGACAATATTTAGTCGAGGCCATCAAAAACACTCTCCGCACGCAACGTCAAACTTTCCTGGGGTTCACCATCAAAACCTACACTTTTCTTGTTTCTGGTGTCACACGGAAGGTGAAGACTAAATCAGAAACTTTTCGGAAATCTAATCCATGGCTTTTTTTCCGTTTCCGTAATTTTGAAAGGAGCATGGAAACAATGATAAATAAGATTTAGTGAAACACTTCACATTGGAGAGGAAGGAGGGGATTTTTTTATATTGGAAAAGGCGAAAATAGGATAAATGTTTGCCAAACCTGATGACTGTTATGAGGACAGATAGAAAACTGAATTAGTTATTATTTCATTTGTTAAACCTAGTTTTATAAAATTACAGTTTTTAGTTAACGTGTATTGGAGCTGATTGACCCGATAATTGGTACAGATTGCTGCAGCATTATTACTTTTCTCTGCTTTGTTTTTATTTCTGAAAAGGCTGATTAAGTCTATTCGTAATAACAGGAAGTCGTAAAAGCAACTAACAATTTCATATCTTTAAAATTAATAGACTGATATATAGTTTTTGGAGTGATATCAGAATCTAAAACAATTTTTCACTTAATATGTCAGAATAGGACTTAATAAACATTTATTTTTCATGAGGAAAAATGTGCATGTTTTATATCTTTCTGGGGAGAAATATTAATTCAGTAGTTACCTTCGCGAGCCTCATTATAATTATTAAGTTGTCAGCCAACGTCCTTAATGTGGTACTGGTGAATCATACAGTAAGCGGAAAGACACTCCTGTGTGTGCAGCTTCCATTATTTTCGAAATTAGTCGGGAGCGCCATGAAGTCGTTAGCAGCCCCATACGAACACTTCGCAATGCATTGGGACAAAGGTATGTGATGCTCTCGGAAATAATCATCGAGTTCATTAAATATCTCAGAATTATTAGTCCATGTAAGTAACTAGAGGCAACTAAATAGGTCTTCGTATTCATATACACTATACCGAGAGAAGAAGATTAGTACTACCGTGTTACTTAAGTTATGTGAACTATAAAGTTAAATAATGAAAAATCTGAATCTCTTTATTCTTGCTACAATATACCAATTGTTGTTACAACAAATCTTTGGATGGTGGGTCTGAAAGTGATATGGCCTCTGCTCTGTAATGTACTGAACAGCCACAGTTTCTCGTATCACATCACAGAGTTTCACTAGCTCCTCATAAAAATAAACATTTATGTTTTGTTTCATCTTTTCAAATAGCAACCAAATGGTCGTTTGAAGCAGCAATACACCTGAAAGCGAAATAGCCTCTAGATTTTTTAGTGGCTTAAAGATATAAAATTTCTCTTACCACATTTAAGACGCAAGGCCTTGTTAAATCCTCGGAAACAATAAACGTTTTTGCTATTGCATTTATTTAAAGAGCCACTAGATAAGATGCTTGAAAGAAGGACCTTTATATATCTGTCGTCATCTTCATTAGACATTTCTGAGTTTGCGTCTTGTCCCTTAATCTCTCAGAAAGGTAAAGTGCCTTACTAGTAAAAACCTGTTGCTTCGAACGGAAATGACTCATAAATTTGTAACAAATTCTGTAGCTACACTTCACATCCAGGGTTACCGTGAAACCCAGCTTTAAGTAGAGCCTGTCATAATGCCTAATAACATTTCAATTATTTGTTTCTTCTAAACCTCATGATCTAGTACTATATATACCAATACTTATTGTACCGTCAATACTTTTCAACTGAATATTGCCCCTGCTTCATTAAGAAGTTTAAAAGGGGTTGCTCTTGTCTTATTTCTCTATTTTGTAGTGTTTAATATTTTTCAAAATATTAAAACTATTAGAAAGTAAATTAATAATTTTCATTTAATAAATATGGCAATTCAACCGTTTCTGTACATTATTTATTCACCGTCAATAATCTCACTATTATAAAGTAGTGTGCTTAGTGCTGTACGGCCATCATGATTCTGGTTTCCATGGTTTCGTTAAATCACTACACACGAATACTATGATCGTCTTCTCAAAATATTGTAGCCGAATTACTTCCCGTTTCTTCTCGCCTGACCCCAGTTGACGTCGACGTCGAAAAGCCACAACGTACCAGTCAAAAAATAAACGGGTAACTAGCGGAGTTTTTTTATTTTAATTAATACCATTCATGTTAATGATTTAATTTTCAACATCTTTGTTTCAACATCTTTAAATGAGCCTTGGAAGAGTAAGTTTTTTTTTTTCCACACGTAATCTTCTTAACAGGTGAAAGTGGTGGTGTAAGAATATTATTTTTCTTGATTTTTATTCTTACATTTATGTAATTTATTTATTTATCACGCATTTCTTACACATCCAGGTTAACATCTCTTCTTGTTGTTACAACAACAAAAGTGTCAGCTCTGCAGAGCTGACACCGACGTTGATCTGTGGTTTAACGATATACTATTACAATGAATTTCGTACATAGGAGAAATTTTTCACAAACACTTATTTTGTACATAAGATGTTTCCTTATACCTTCCATTTCAAATGAAAAAGTGTCAGTCCTCTGTCAAGGTTTACATTCGTCGCAACAGTTAACAATTCCCGAGGGAAGACCCTGGACAGAGCAGTCATTCGCCTACCTTAAGCTGTCTGCCAATTGGAATCTATTTTACACCCTTGACGACACCGAAATCCTGTCAGGTCTTTCATCTAGTATCAAACACTGCACTAGCAAGGCGTGACCTACTTGTGGTAAATTAATGCTATTTTCCTTTCTTTCTAGCTTTTCGGAACCAATCTGACACGTTTTTAATTTTTGCGAGGTAACGCACGGGTAGTGTCTACATCTACATATATATACTCTGCAGTTCACAAAATTGTGGGTCGCAGAGGGTGCTCAGCACCAAAGCTAATCTCTTTGCTGTGTCGTCGTACGTCCTGACGTAAATATCGTTTTGCAAACGAATATCTCTCCTTTGGTTTGGTTTTTGAAGTTGCTAGAGTTTTAAATATCACGTCAAATGTCTGTTATAAGCCGACAGACAACTTACTTACTGTGGAAGACAGTGAGATTAATATGGTAATAAAGATGTTTGACGGTTGACGTGGAAATAAGTTCAGCGTGGAGGTTCAGTAGCTTCGATACTAATAAATTATTATCTGTTGTATGATAACACTTGCAAACAGTTGAGGAGAACAGTGTTGTTCATCAAACATTTGTATGTTTATTCGCATAGTCTGTAAATTACTCTGTCCATTTTCTCCAGGAAATTCCTCAGTAAACAGTAAACACTTGCAGTGCTATTGATCTTGATATCCCCGAAGCTTTTGGGCACCTAGTAACAGAGTTTTCGATTGGCGAAGCATGACTTCCCTAGACGTCCGGTCATCCAGGTTTGGGGTTTCCATGGTTTCCCCAAATCTCTCCAGGCGAATGCCGGGATGTAAACACTTGTGGCATTGTTGATCGGCATATCCCCGAAGCATTCGGGCACCTAGTGACAAAGTTTTCGATTGGCCACGCATGGCTTCCCTAGACGTCCGGGAATCCAGGTTTGGGTTTTCCATGGTTTCCACAAATCATTCCAGGCGAATGCCGGGATGCTTCCTTCAAAAGGCCATGGCCGAATTCCTTCCAGTTCTTGCCCCCAGTCCCATGCCGCCGCCTCTAATGACCACGAGGTCGACGAGGCGTAAAACCATAGGTAAAAAAAAAAAAAAAAAAAAAACCAAAAAAAACACAAAAAAACCAAACATTGGCTTCCCTACAATAATCCTACATGGTATTGGAAACGTACAGTTTAACATGGAATCTGCACTACGGAACCGTTCTGGCGTACTTCACATTACACAGGATGGTGTGTCAAAGGTGAAGGTCGGGTTAAGGGACTTCGAATATCCCACCCAGACAGGGATTCGATCCGGGAACCTTCCTATCGCCAGTGAGACGCCTCAACTACTGAATCACCAGACTGCTTACTGTCCTCAGAGATAACGAATTGTGAAGTTCTTGGCTCATTAAAAAAATATCTGATTATTATGCAGCATCAATTATTATCGTTCTCATTCGCTTTAAATACGCTGCAATAGATTCACAATTAATTTAGTGGCGACATTTAAATGTTATGGAGGCAGCCTGCTTTTGGAATCTTTGAATGATGAAATGTTGTGTTTTAAATAAAGTTCACTGTCTTTAATGCCATCATGTGATGGTAGAGCACTCCAGAGCCTCACTAATAATTCAAACGTGCCTGTATGTCTTGTGTGTGTGTGAGTGTGTGCTTGTATGTGTGCACCCTCCTCCGTTGGCTGAGTTTGCTTCCGCGGCTGGTGAAAGCAATTTATCCGACCGGGACCTAGGCTCAGTTAATGCGCCGGGCGTAAGCACAACTTGTTAAAGTCGGGGTAGATCGAAAACTGAAACTTTAATGCAGTAAACTCGAGCACGTTAAATTTTGACCCTCTCTCCGTTTCACAGCGGTTGCTAGAGACGTAAATACATTGCTCGAGGAACGTTCACTTCCCGATAACTGACGGGGAACAGTATCCTACTCCTCACTGATAAGGCCAGAATAATACTGGGTAACGCAGAGTGGGTGACTACAATAATTTCTGGGAAGTTAACGGAACGGTACCAAAATTAGCACCGGTTGATCAAACCAACTGTGCAGCTATAGGTCAATTCTTTCAGATGATGAAGCATCAAAATCTCCTCACTCCTTCTCACTTAGGAAAATGCTTTCTTAAAGTTTATCGTCCTCTACTAAGTGATAATAAGCTGAAATGTTATTTTTACGGGTTGGCTGAACGGTATGCCGGATTTCAATTGCTTTTGATCTTTATTGTGATGTCATATACCGGTTTAGTTGATATATCATTAAGTGTTTTAGCAATAACAAGAAACACGTAATTAAAAAATTACTTTTTTGTATAATGTTCCTCCTCGTTCACATAGTATTGGGAAGCGTCTATTGAAGCGAACGATACTGTACTACTTTCACGTCCTTGAGTAAAAATAACCAGTTTCAATTTTTCACGTTTTACTTCATATTTTTAGTTTAAGTCGTTCAGTTGCTCGTATCTGTGTGGTAACTTTAGAAAGAGTAGATTTTAGAGTTGGACGTTTTATCTTTCGTTTCGAGTAAGATTGGCCTTCGGCATTGATGTTTCAGTATTGCGGCTTATTATTCGGATAAAAAAATAGGTTTTAAATAATACAGATGACGTCTACGCGCATAAAACACCAGCACAACTAGCAAGACAAACAGTATCAATCGTTTACATGCTGTGTTTCTTTTAACAGACGTTAAAGAAACACCTACGAAGCAATTGAATATTAGTCATATATATTGACATGTGAGTCATTAAACCCACATTGTATAAATCTAGATGATAGTATTTCTCTGGCAAAAATTAACTTATTATAGAAATGTAATGATAACATATGTCACCTCGGTGATTTGTGTATACTTCTGTCTCTCCTCCGCATTTAGAATGTACCTGTCAATGCAGCTGATAAATGGGTTTTATATCGCATTTATGAATCACTAAAGGGAGCTCTTCTCTTAGGTGTTGGCCTATTCCTCGAATCTGACTGCTTGTAATGTCGATTTTATGAGCTGTTGCGCCGTACACTTAGCTTATTAAATTGTCCCCGTAACTGAAGCTGCTCAACTGCGGATTAGTATTCGCCGGCGAAGAGCGAGGCCAGGCTCCAATCAGATCGGCAGTTGTAATTAAAACGAAATGACGTCTGGCCGCACGGCAGGCGGGACCACGCCGTGCTGAATACCAATGCAGGAGAGGACGGCAACAGCGTCCAATTACGGACAATACTCGGCCACAACTGCTTCTCCCCGCAGATCGCCCGCAGCGATCGGAAAGTGCTGGGAATCTAGTTTGACGATATGTGTTTTTAATTAAACTTATTTATGATGTTGGATTTTGTAGCATACAAAGTACTTCTACTTGGGCGTAATCGCGCAGCATATTTTCCTATCGATGCAGGTGAACATGTTTTGCATATCTTTTTAATGAGTGGCTTAATGACATATGTAAGAATAAGTTTTTCATTCTATTACACTTAAATAGTTCTCCTGCTAACAAAGGAATACAAAACTTATCACGGTCTAATCATTAGGGAGGACGCGCATTAAAATCACCTCCCTGCCATCCAGATTTCGATTTTCCATGGTTTTCAGAAATCAGTGCATGTCAATGGTTCCTTCAATAGCCTATGGTCAAATTTCTTTACGTTTCTTGCCCTCTTCCTATCCACGCACTCGTAATCTAGTGGAAAAGCCATAAAAAAAAGTTTTTTTTTTAATTGCATTTGGCTACTGGGCCATACAACCAGCTCAATGTGATTTGTTGCTATCAAGTATTGACACAAGGACACTACAACACGAACAAGACATTCACCGACACAATACTTAACACCCATGCCCTCGGCCGGACTCGAACCGGCGACCTTCGGTAAAAAAAAATTCTGTCGTCAAAATAATATCATCTATATCAGGGATGGCGAACCAATGGCACGCGTGCCGATGATGGCACGCGACCAAATAATTTGGGCACGGCGTTACTTAAGCAGGTATCTAATCCATATAAGTAATTTATATTTTCATTTAAATTATTTAAGTTCATAGTAACAAATCTCATCGTGAATGAAACTACCGGTTCACGAACGACTACAGATTGCGCAAAAGATATACATTTCAAGCGAATTTCTGACCGAACGGACTGAGTGAGCTAACGTAGACGGCGCGGCGTCGGGGGAGCTAAGACAGTTAATTCACTTGTTTGGTTTTGCTGGCGTCATTACTGCTTTTAACAATCACGCATAGTTCTTGCAGTTTTTAAACTAATTTCGTTAACACAACAGCTTCTTTAAGTTTGTTTGAGATATATGTACAACTATTCAACATGGCTAATTTGTTAAATTATATATTTATAATTATTTGTAATAGAGAATTTTAACCTTGGCGGACTGAGAAATATGACGTCATTATTAAATCTGATAAAGCGGTGTGTGCTTAATGTTCTGGAGCAGTGTGTAGAACATCGTCTGTAAAACAGTAACAAATCACAAATACATTTGTCTTTGTCAAAAAAAAAAAAAAAAAATGGATAATATTAAAAACTCGCTTTGAAACCGTTTGTCAGTTGACTCTATTTCAGCTTGCATGCTGCTGAAAGTAGCAAAGTATGAACCTAATATATGTTATTTGGCAACAACAGAAATTGTACTAGTTACTTTTTATTTCTTTTCCCATTAATTACTAAGTCATAATAGTTTGATGGCACGCCATGGTTTCATTCAACATTTCTTTAGAAAAAATGGCTCGTAGATCAATGAAGGTTCGCCATCCCTGATCTATATCTTCACATTTCTGGCACATTTTTTTGCTCTGCTTGTACCTATCATACAGTTTTACTACCATGTATATCCATTCTAAAAATATTAAAAATAGGATTATGATGTTCAGAAATTTGGTATAACTAATCCTCTGAATATGCAAATGCTAATTGTTTGAACAAGAATATTTAGTAATATGGATATAGGTGTTTATATACTTAAAAATATTATATTTATTAATAATGATAATGATAATTCCGGCGATTAGTTTATACAAAATGGTTTTGCGAACCAACGATAGTGGTTTCTATTTTTGATGTTTTGAAAGTTTTCTTATGTTTGGTTTACAAGACCAATGTATGAAACTATTAAAACTATTTCATTATCATTATTGTATTCGTTATTTGTTTATTTTAGTGGTGTTTACATTTATTTTTCTAAACTTAAATATTTATCAATGGTTTTGTTGAGCTTAGAATATATTGTTATTTCTTTATGTATAATAATTTCTATTTATTTAATTGGCTGTAGACTTTAGCTTTTTTTAGCACCTTTTTGATTTTATACATGATTTTTTTTTTTTTTCTTTCAAAATCCCACAATTCTGCTTGATCATCCTCTAGATCGGGATTACTTTTTATCTAGGAATATTTCAACTTGTAGCATGATTTCCTGCAGCCACCTTTGTTTTGCATTTTTGCAATTCCTCTTCTTTTGATTTAAAAAGTATTTGAACTGCTATTTTCCTGCTTCAACAAGTTTTTGTGTTTGCTCCTGAAGACCTTCAAATTCAAAATTTTATCTTTGATCGAATGTGTTCTGCCAGCTTCTTCAACAATTCCTCATGTTACTTTACCAGCTATAAGAGTAACTGTCTCTTTACTGCACTCCGTTCATCTTCTGTTGTCTTTCAGAATTGTTTAAATGGAAGGAGTGTGTCCACCTGAACAAAAGGAAATTTTACTTGAAAGATAGATAGTGGCTAGTTGACGTCGTCAGAGGATGTTGGCACCCACGTTTTGTCCAGGAAATTCTGGAAGACTTTTGTGACCGCACGTTGTTGCTGGGCGTATAGTCTGATGACAATCTAAATGTCGCAATCTCAGAGCCATGTATTGTGGAAGCAATGCTTCGTATGTTAACTGTCAAATTTGATTTTTCGAACTGTGTAATTTTTGAGGAAGAAATTGGAGACCTTCCAAGTAATCACTAGATCAGGGGTCAGCAAGATAAGGCCCGTGGGTCAAAAACGCATGTTTTCAGTCCGGCCCGCTGGTTACTCTTGTATTTACGGGAAAAAATTACAAGTAAATCAGTGTTATCATATATTTATAACCCTTATGCAAACTAATTACAGAATACGCTACTGTCATAAATGATAACGCAGTGGCATCCCTATTACGGTTTGTGAGGCAATGGCCTATGGGCGATTTAATTAGTATTGAACTATGATCGTACGATTCTATAATAAGTTCATTAGAAAGTGTTTAATTTTAAGTATCAGCAATAATGTGTGCTGCATGCAAAAATAATAACTTTCTAATAAAAAGTACTATTTTTTCCCTTTTATGAGTAGAAAATCCGGTGTTGTGATTCATTCAAGTACACATCATTCAACTTCTACTAAGTACAGACATCAAAGGACGGACGCAACATTTAATTAAGGCCAGACTCGAACAACTGCAAGGGTATTGTGCTAGTCTCTACAGTGCCAGGCCCGGCTGTGTTTAATTTGGAGAGAGATTAGCTGTGTACCGAGAGAACTCTTCGTTGTTCCGATTGCTAATCCTGAAAACGTAGCCAAGGTGGATAGTCAGGACTGTTTGCTAGAACTTTGAAAGAATTTTGTATATGGTTTAAACATTAAACTATTTGAATGTTTTGAGCTGTGTGCAGTTATTATAATGAGATGCTGAGTGTTCTGAAAAACCTAACAGCTAGCCGTGTCGATGAAATATCGTCTTGCACCAGAAACAATTGTAGCAACGAGAATATAAGAATTTTACACGTGTTTGTGTTTTCACATGCTGGATGTGTATCTTCGTGAACAGTTGATAACAACTGACAGCAACCGCACCACTCAACAAAGCTCTGAAATGTTGGAGGTCTTGCTCCCACGTCCGTAAATTTATTGCTATCAGGCAACTCGTTGCCAGATGTAAAGTTAACTGTTGCACTCTGCTCCACGATTTATGCAGCACAGTTAATTGGGCCAAAGCACTGCGATAATAATGTATTGCATGCCAGCATGAAGTACATTACGCTCTGCTCTGACGACACATTTAAGCTATTCTGATGGTTTGGTTTTTCGGATCAGCCAGTCGGAGTTTGAATGCAGTGTACTTTAAGAACGGAAAGATAACACATTCAGGTGGTTTTGCCTGCGTGGCCTGTAAAATAAGCGAAACCGTTCAATGAGAACTCTGATTTTAAGAAAAAATTTAAATTAAATTATGTTTATTGAATAACTTTAGTTTCTTTGTGGTGTTGATTAAATATTTGTTGCAAACGAAGAAATTAATAGGGTCTATTGGTTTTAAGTCTTAACATGTTTGAATAGAACCGAATACATGAAGCTCTGGAAACCTGATGTTATCGTAGAGCGCCAAACATCATCCGGAAAAGCTGATTGACATATGAATCGTGGATCCTGTGGTATTACATTCCCACCAGAAGAGACTTTAACTGGTCATCTACTGCGCCAAAACTTATTACTGACAGCGATAGCGGAATGTGACACCGAAGGCTGAAAGCGGCTGAGGAAGGCCACGCCTTCTGTATGAAAATTAGGGATATAACAGAGCTCCGCGTGAAATCCTACCTCCGCTTCCGCAATTTTAATGCGGATGTATAGGGGAAGTTTTGTTTACATTGCAATATATACTATTCTTTTCTCTTTATACGAGATTCGGCCCATCGCCGCTTAACTAACAACAACGTGATTGCTTTTTTCTTACGATCTTGCAATAAAAGTAACAGTGAACTGAATGGTGGTATTACCTAATCTACGAATTTACAAGTTTGAACTTGCATGTAAAGTTAAACGGCCTATTCACGGTTCAGTTTATAGGACATCCTTGTAGAACTACCGTAGGATGCGCTCACTCATTCACGTTGCTAGAAGGGGTCCAAAAAAATGTTCCAATCAATCCTTTCCACTCGTACTTTCTCGCGGATCAGCAGTGTCCTTGTCGTACACTCGTAGGATGTTTCCTTCAATCATGATCCTTGTTGAACGGCAAATACCCATGTTGGTTGTCTGGGAGTCCAACAACATCCAACACGTTATAATCTGAAAACCCCTTTCACGGCCCATCAAGAGTCCTTTATCATAAAATCGAATGAGTCATCGTAGGCCCTACAAGCTGGACTGAGAATGGGCCACTAGAGCGATGCAAGGCGGGTGGCGCACATGGAGATTGCTAAGTCCCTACTGCTAATTTTGAATTCTAATCAGCAGTAAGAAGATATCCCGCTACTTGCAACATATGGCCCTACTGTTGGTTTTTGCGGTAGCGATATCTCTTAGCGTGTTATTACTACAAGCCAACAAACCACTTTACAAGTTATACATTTTAGCGCAACGAATATTATCGTCAAAAAATTCAATCATTACACTCATTCATTTGCCAAACTTTATTTTATACATCAAACGCTCGCTACTACAATACACTGCCAACTCATTCCTATCCATACATTCTTTCTTAGTCCTCCCTCGCCATCTTGACAACTTTACCCCCTCTCCGCCAACAAAAACAGTTGTACCAACCACAAACAATTAAATTATTTAAAAAACTCAAAATTACCAACATGTCTAAACAAACTACTTATGCTGTGAAGTCTGTTTAACCTATTTTATTTTACAATTGTTATAACAATGATTTTGTGAATGGGATCTCACAAGATGTGCGGTGGTGTGCTTGACGTTTGAGTTGGTTGAGCCGTGAACTCCGCAAAGATCATATGACAAAGGTTGTTTTTTTTTTTTTTGGCGCGTGCGTAGTTATTAAATTAATTTTATTCACTTATGACACTATCCCACGCTTTTTGTTGTTGAAATATGAGGCAAAAAATAAATCAGCATGGCAGTATTATATGGAAATGAACTTTGCTTATGAAAAATTGTAGAATTTGGGATAAAAATATACTTTAATTCATAAAATAACGCCAATACAACTGTATAATGTAGGTTTATTGCCGTACGCGTTTCGCCTCTCCTCGAGGCATCATCAGCGACGAATCTATTTTAACATTTACATTTTATTTACAAACTTATCTGACATAATGCTAAATTGATATATTTTCTTATTATTTACACTTACTATTTACATTAGTGGATTTCAGGATAGTAACCACCCATCTTTGCTTTCTCTCCAAAGCATGTTTCTGTTACAGCCATTTGTCATTGCTGTTCTGTACACGATATAAACCTTGCGTATTCTACAATTCGCTTGTTTTCGGTGGCCATCTTATTTTCTTACTGTCAAAGGCGGTGATGCGCTGACGGCGCCCGGTTTGAAATTGCGTGGGAGATTTTATATCTAATTTTATGTAAGTGTGTGAGTGCCTGTATTTATTAGGTTTATTTCTAGGGTTATTGTATGTTTACCAGTTTGAACAGTGTTTGGTTTGTTAAGTTTATGTGGTCATTCAGTACCTGCTTGCCATTTTTTATTGCTTTTTGTATGTGGTAGTTTTCTTGTAGAGTGAGGGTATTGTGTCTGTAATTGTTTATTGTGAGTATTTGCATGTCTTTGTTAATGTCTGTTGGTAAGTGATCGTTTTCTATTAGATGTTCGGCGAATGTGGAGTGGTTGCTGTACTTTAGTGCCCTCATGTGTTCTTTGTATCTGGTTTTAAACTGTCTTCTTGTCTGTCCTATGTATATTGCATCACAATTGTGACATGTCAGTTGATATATGCCTGAGTTTTGATAGTTGTCTCTGTCTAAGTGGGTATTTAACTGTTTTTGAATCGAGTTGTCTGTTCGTAGAGCAATGTTTATGCCTTGTTTTTTAAAAATGTTTGTGATTCTGTGGGTGTATTTGTTTGAATATGTCATTGAATACCATTTACTTTTATTTTCAGTGTTTATTGTGGTTTGTGAGTTGTTTTGCATTGTCTGTGTTGTGGGTGTCCTTGTCTGTTGGGTACTGGGTGGCTGAAGTTTGGTTGTGTTAGTTATTTTCTGTTCTTTCCCAGGGAAAGAACAGAAAATAACTAACACAACCAAACTTCAGCCACCCAGTACCCAACAGACAAGGACACCCACAACACAGACAATGCAAAACAACTCACAAACCACAATAAACACTGAAAATAAAAGTAAATGGTATTCAATGACATATTCAAACAAATACACCCACAGAATCACAAACATTTTTAAAAAACAAGGCATAAACATTGCTCTACGAACAGACAACTCGATTCAAAAAACAGTTAAATACCCACTTAGACAGAGACAACTATCAAAACTCAGGCATATATCAACTGACATGTCACAATTGTGATGCAATATACATAGGACAGACAAGAAGACAGTTTAAAACCAGATACAAAGAACACATGAGGGCACTAAAGTACAGCAACCACTCCACATTCGCCGAACATCTAATAGAAAACGATCACTTACCAACAGACATTAACAAAGACATGCAAATACTCACAATAAACAATTACAGACACAATACCCTCACTCTACAAGAAAACTACCACATACAAAAAGCAATAAAAAATGGCAAGCAGGTACTGAATGACCACATAAACTTAACAAACCAAACACTGTTCAAACTGGTAAACATACAATAACCCTAGAAATAAACCTAATAAATACAGGCACTCACACACTTACATAAAATTAGATATAAAATCTCCCACGCAATTTCAAACCGGGCGCCGTCAGCGCATCACCGCCTTTGACAGTAAGAAAATAAGATGGCCACCGAAAACAAGCGAATTGTAGAATACGCAAGGTTTATATCGTGTACAGAACAGCAATGACAAATGGCTGTAACAGAAACATGCTTTGGAGAGAAAGCAAAGATGGGTGGTTACTATCCTGAAATCCACTAATGTAAATAGTAAGTGTAAATAATAAGAAAATATATCAATTTAGCATTATGTCAGATAAGTTTGTAAATAAAATGTAAATGTTAAAATAGATTCGTCGCTGATGATGCCTCGAGGAGAGGCGAAACGCGTACGGCAATAAACCTACATTATACAGTTGTATTGGCGTTATTTTATGAATTAATTTACTCAGCAACTGCGGAAAAATGGCCTTCAACAACATTGCAAAAAATATACTTATTTTTGATAAAGTGTTAAAATCTAAATTATTATAAATTTATTTTTCCACATCCGCATCCGCGGATGTCAATCACTAAACATCTGCATCCGCATCCGCAACGCCCTTCAACCCTAATGAGAATATTACGGTACGCGCGTCCTACACTGAACTGAAAAGCAATGTAGAGAAGAATGGAAAGTTGCTGCTAATAAGCGTTTATGTTATGATTTATGAATAATAATTCATACAACATGTATATTAATTTGAACACTTCTGGTAATTATTCCAAAGCGTTTAGAAGCAATTTTTATGAAATAAGTATTTATATAACTACTAATTTAAATTAATGTACTTGAATTATATTGCAGTCGACTCCTAACTAATTAAATGGTTTGGAAAAACATAAGATAGATAAATATGTTGTTTGTAACTTTACAAGTCTCTTCTGCCAAATACGACAATGCACTTTGTCATCAAAAGAAAAATAATTTTCAGTCTTTTCATATAGATATAAGCAGATTTTATGTTATCTATAGCTTTTACTTTTAAAATAGTTTTTATATACCTTACTGTAATTGCGAAATAGATTTTTTTCTGCATAATGAATTTGGTATTATTGGAAGCAACTGAACGATGTTGGCTTGGAAGAAATTTGAAGTTTCATTCATAAGTTGCAGTTGTTTATAACTATTCTATTTTTTTTTTTTTTTTAGTTAAAGCTACATGGATCGCATTCAAGGATTTACTGAGTATTTTAGAGTGTGAAAAATGTACACGTAATTGGCAATAAGTCAGATGTTACAGTCATGAAAACTCAAAGCGAAGACTAAAAGTGTTGCTTGATATAAATTTCTTGTGAGAAACGTAGGTATAATTATACAATAGCCTGCATAATATAATGACTACAGTGACTTCTCTCAGTCACTGTCCTTAAAGTTTATTCAGCGAAAAACGAAAAGCGTGTTACAGAGCGTGGTGATTCAGCGGTAACGCTCTGGCCTCGTGTTCGGAAGGACTCGTGTTCGAATCCGCTTCCGGCCATCCAGATTTCGGATTTTCATGGTTTCCCGAAATACTCGAGATTATAGACGAAAACAGAGATATAAAACAAGTTTTTAAATACAAAATACAAAGATTTCCATGTTTTTCTATTTCAAATACAAAATTGTTTGAAAATTTTAGTATTTAAATACAAAATTCAAAATAGGTGTTTTAAAATACTTTTATTTAAATAAAAAACCATTTCAATTATAATGTGTGATATTTGTTTCACTTAATTCATGAATTTTAACACTACCACTTGTTCGGACAAGTCATCCTTCTTGTTCACTATATGAGGCCTCATTATCATCCCTAATTCTACTGGTGCGGAACTTGCGAAACGAGAATTATTTTTTCAGCAACATCTTTTTTACGATTGGATTTTTTTTAAGCAATCTGGATTAGTATGATGAGGACCATCCTTCAAATATTGTAGCATTTCCAGGTTTATGGAATTGTTTGAATTGACACTGGTTACGGAAGAATCGGGGCCCTCTACAAACATGTAATAAGATTTCTCAGTTGAATTATGTGTACTTTGAAGTTTCTTGTTTAATTTTTAATACTTCAGCAACATCAAGTTCTTTTTTTAAAAATCTGTGTTTTCTTTCGGCAACCATTTGAGTTAAAAATGATTCTAATAAGTTATCCTTTGCGTTGGGTTCTTTTAATTGATAGAATCTTTCATAATGCCGTTTATGGTTTTTCTTTAGTTGCATCTATCAACACACCACATTGTGTAGGATCACTCAATTGTAAGCTTCTTATCATACATTGAATTCTCATTAATTCTGACAGTAAACATCAGTAGAATGTAATTTCGTCCCTCTCGACACTTTTGACGTCTTTAAGTTTTTTTTTTTTTTTTTTTTTTTTTTTTTTTTTTTTTTTTTTTTTTTTTTTTTTTTTTACACAGCTTATTTGTTTATTAAGAAAATGAACTTCAATTTAATTAAAAGCTGCCAAAACAGGTTTTCTAAAAATTTCTGCCTAAAGATCTTGAATGGAATTAGAATCCGAATTACATTGTGTTAGTATGCTAGAAAATCGCTTACTTCTCTATGTCCAAGTTTGTTTACACACTTTTGGATACCTTGAATACAGATTTCAAATTGCTAGACATTTTCCATTGCCGCATATGAAATTTCTTGTATGAGCTGTTTTGACGTCTATTACTCGTGATGCAATTAAATGCAATGTTGGGTAGTATGTCTTTCCTAACCAGGGAGTTGCTACTCCTCAAAATCTTCAGATAGTTCGGGAAATTCTCTCAGTAGTAACACATCATAAACAAATTCAATATTTTCATTGTTGGTTGAATCTCTGTCAGCTGTTGTGTGTGCTCCCAAAGAATGTTTCCCATTTGGGTGTCAGGTCAGAATAAAGTTTGCTGCTGATATCACAAAACAATAACAAATATAACCTATCGAATTACTATTATATGGTTTAAAATTTTTGAAGTAGCACTAACAATACCTATAAGAATTTCTGGACATTCCTTAATAACTGCAAATACGTTGGTTTCAGCTACTACTATACGCTTTTGACATCTTTTAAATAATTCTTTAATAAATTCAGAATGTTTTTGCTGTTGCCCCTAACAAAGAAAATTTTAATACCTTTTCTACAGAGAAAACAATTCACAAATTGTTCTCTCACGAATCGTCAACAATTAGCCTAACTTCTTACAATAAAGATGAATAAAAAAGTAAATTAATTTTAAGTTAGGGATAAGTGAGGCGTGTCTTGTATGGTGTGCAGTGGGATATAAATACTTTTTAAGGTCTTACTTACAGTTTAATTATTTTCATTCACCAAGTGAATAAAACTGGAATAAAAACGATAAAAAAATTACAATACGCAAGTCGGCGGCGACATCGTTACATGTATCAAATTCATTGTTATTTGCATAATATACAAACTTACTTTTGTTGGATAATACTGCCAATAGTTTGAATGAGTTAATAAAACAATAATCAACAGATATACCGTTAATATGAAGTAAAAAAGTATGAAAAACTGAGAAAAGTAGTTTGAATCTTTCAAATAGAAAATATGTTTGAAAATATATTTAAAATAAAATACAAAATGCTTTTTATATCGAAGTATTTTAAACATAAAATTAAAATAGGTATTTTGTATCTGTACTTTAAATATATTTATTTCAAATAATGTATACACAAGATAGGAATAGTTTAAAACTAACTTCTTCATAAATTCCTAAATAGGGCTAAACATTTTCTGCAGTATTTACTTTCATTTTATACCCATTACAACATCCAGATAGAAGCGGGGTGGGTAATTTTAATTTTTTGGTTCAGTTCACAGTATCTACCAGAATTTTTAAGGACCTGTTTCCTGAATTTATTCTTCGGAAATACACATAGATATCTCTGTGGTTCAGATTTCATGTTTAATTGTAGGTGCTGAAGGAAAATTGCACGCTTAAGTCTCCTTGTGGAGGATCCGACCAACCTTCAGATTGTGGACTAAATTACAACTTCCACAATGTTTTCAACATTTGGTGCATCGATTGAATACAAATTCTGATCCAAACTTCCCACCATAGCCGGAAGATTTTTTCTGATTTTTTTTTATGGCTTTACACCTCGTCGGTGTCGAGGTCATTAGCGGCGGGAAAAGATTGGAGGAAAGAAGAGGAAAGGAATTCGGCCATGGCCTTTTTGAAGGAAACATTCCTGCTTTGGGGAAACCATATGAAACCTAAATCTGGATGCCTTCCGATTGCGAGGCCAGAAGGTTAGAAGATAAATATTTTTTGACACATGGGACACAGGTCATATCTGTACCAGGTTCTAGGGTATGTAGAATGGAATTGGAGATTTAGTGACTTGATGTCAAACGCAACTAGACTTCAGATGACAGTTGAATTCAAGCTTCTCATATTACACGAAACAATAAGTCAAGAGTATTTTTTAAAAACTACAGGAACCTCAACGAAAATTCATTCCTATAACTTTGTCTTCAGTACAATAACCATGGTACATTTAATGTATTAAATATGGAGAATTATAATACCTTCTTTTTAAACGGGTTTGTTTCTTTCCTTCGGCCTTTGTTTGTTTTGATACCGTTTTTTTAATGTAACAAGATGACTTGCTTTCATAAGAGTGCAAAGAATCTATGCAAAATGTAATTAGTGATGCCAAACTTGATCAATGACACACACTTCAAATTGCAGTTATTTTACATGAGATTTAGATTACGCAAAATATCTATCTTACTCCTCTAGTAGCAAAAATATTTTGCAAGAAACAAAAATCAAAGAGACAAATTAAAAAAGATTTTTTTATATAACTTTTAGGATACCAGTTATCGAGAAACAATTTATTCCTTCATCTTTCTAATTTTCCATTCACTTTAATACTTTTTTCTCAACTCAGTTCATACATAAAATAGTTACTATGGTTTAAAAAAGTTTTTGATCACTTGTATTTCTTCGTTTCCAGATACACAACTCTCTAGAACTTTGAGAACATGATTTTGTGGTTTCGAACAATTTCAGTCGTACAGTACTCCCTAACGAATGAACTTTCTGTTATGCTTCTAATTGCCACAGAAAGTCATTTGTACTTTTTTGTTTTGTATCTGTTAAAAAAAATGATTTAATGAAAATACGTAACCTATGTTTCTTTTCGTAATATCTCCGGCTGTGTGATAGTTTTCCGCACAATTTTTTGTAATTTTAATAACATATTAATAGTTCTTGATAAAATTCATTAATACACTTAGTCTAAATACTTTGTTGTTCTTGTGTGTAAAATTTTGATTTTTCTCTTATTGCGTTAGTAATTTTCTGGTTTGTTCTAATCGGATACTTTCAGTGAGATCAGTTTGTATTGTCTTAGCTCCATAATCCACTTTAGATTATCCGTTTACTAATGTGGTTTTCTGAGAATCCGGTTTCCGTATTAGTTTACCAATGTTTTCATTCAAAGCATTTAATCTTAATTAAATCTATTAAAGCTTGACACTACAGTTATCATTAATCGTAATACGCGTCGTCACAACGAAGGTATTTTTACAATAAAATTTTCTATTTAATATATCATATTACTGAAATTAACGTTGTCATAACTAACTTAACCAACAGCTCTGTTCAAAGTGTTCTCATATATTTAATTGACCTTCTATTGCGGTTCCATACCTATTGTTATTTTTTGTGTTTGTTTAACACAATCTTAGCTAAATAATAACAATTAATATGAGTGCACACCAAATGTTTTCACGATGTTGAACATCAGTAATATATTGTTGGAATTTAGTCGTGGCAGAACATCAAATCTTGTTCAATTTAAAGAAATGCATCAGTTCTCATATCAAGGCAGGGCTGCCTGCTAATTGCTTGAAAATGAGAGCAGATACAAATCGTTGATCTCAGAATTAGGTATTTTCTATTTGTTTTCTATTGACTTTTATTAGCTCATACTGGTGTAAATATAATTACTTCGCAGTATGGTGCCTCACACCACAGTTTGTTTTATATGATAATAAAATAAATGTATTAAATCGAAAAAAATCGTAAAATATACTTCATAACAGAAAGGACAAAGATAGCTTATACTATTATATTTTCATCCGAGATTGTTTAAACGTGAGTTATTACAACTGCTCTGGCTATGGAAAATGAAATTCTTAGTGTCGGCCAGGCTTGAATTCGCCATCAGATAAAATAGTGTTATTTTTTTCTGATTCCCAATACGGATGGTTCATTTTCATACATAAATTAATATTTCCAGATATATCAGTTTGAATTGTATTTCTGCTGCTGTTAAAATAGATTTTAATTATAATGAGGAAAAACTGATATACACGAGTAATTTTTAGCGGTTACAATACCTAGTTCATATTTAATATTTCATGTAATTTTTACGTTTATATTGATTGTTGAGAGTCACATCTGGATTTAAAGGGTGTGGTATGAAAACATGAACGCCTTTGAGACAGATATTGTATTCTTTGGAGAATTGACAGATATATTCACAAACTGACGTAAGACTTTGTGTGTTTGTAGAAATCAGATTCAAGAAAATTTTCGTGAGAATTTATGTTATTTGCTTTGAGTGAGGCCATGATTTTTGAGTCATCGTCGATACACGACCGACGCATCTGGTATTTTCCAGAATTCTGTCTCAGTTTATTGTGTAATATATCTATGGAAGTTTAAGAGACTGCACCGCCCTTTAATGGTCGAGAATGACTTGAGTATGATGGCACATTGATTTCCTGCTCTGATTTCTGTGTCTCCGCTAGAACATTTTACTTACTGGGTTATTTGCAAGTAATCCTTTTACATATTTTAAACTACTTGTGATAGAACCATTTACAGCATGCTGATTCGAAAAGTTGTCAACAATGAATAGACACGAGACTGCTTGAATCAATGTAGTTAGTAGCATGTGATTATAACTTTAAATGCAACAGAGGCGACTTTTACAGCTTCATCCGGATAAAACGGAGTGTTCCGCTAGTTGAAAGAAGCTCACGGAAAATAAAAATACAAAAAATATTAATCAGCTGAATTACATTTTCAGGACTAATTCCTTTAAGCCCTAAACTTGAGTTTCGTTTGCATATGAAGCACTTTGCTAAAGGGGCTAAAATTTGTTTCAGAGAACAATGCATAACAACGTCGAGGAGGATCCAAGCAGTGTCTGTTACCACTGTAGCACAAAGCAGATAATTTACTTCCGTTATAATTATGACCAAGTTAGGAAGGGACGGGAGAGCAAGTAAGGGAGATCTGCTTTGCTGTGTCTCATCTTGTCTGACACACTGCTACAGGCAGGCTTGCAGCGCATTCAAAGGATTTCACGTCCAATGTAAGCCTCTCCAAGTTTCGGTGGAAATTTTGTCTCACCTTTCAGTCATTATTTGTGCTGATTTGCAAGAAACATATTGTTTCATGTCGTCTCATTTCATTAAAGAAAAACTGTGAGATAATAGCGCATTGTTGCGTTTATGAACATGATATATCGCTGAAAGGAAGCGTCAGCGTGTTATACATACAGTTTTTACTAATTTTATGCGTTATATTAGAATCCAATAGAATCTGGAATTATCAGTTCTCAGCCATTTAATCCACTACACTGCCCGTTTCACTTTACTCTTACTGTTTTCATCACGTAGAATTTTGAATTAGCGATTTCTTCATGAACAGTGTTATCATGAACTGTCACATGTGGTAGAGACTAACAAAATGAACTTTTAAAGAACCTGCAGAATATTTCCATGCTTACTTGTTCCAAAAAAGTAACTTTAGAGGCATTTTAAATTATCAAATCTCAAATAAAATCTTTGATATCCGTTTTCAATTAAATACATTTGATGTCATTCATGTACAAGTTTCCGAAGCAGTTTCGTCTTGTAAAAATTATTTCATTTCAACAGCTATAATAAATTACAAACACTATCGAATAAGCAGCAGTACCGCATTACGAAAAGCAGAGATGTTTAAGGTATAATTGAATTTCGCTCTTTATTCAGAAAGTGAGAATTTTCTCACAACTACGATGCATCAAACGCGATTATGTAGGTGCTACATTCCCAAGTATCATACAATTTTTTTTCAAACTGTGTCTGTCATATACTTAGCTCAACACCCCATCCACGCTACATTGAAATTAACGTTTACGGAAAAGAGATTGTTACTTGAAACGTAAAAATGACTTATTTTTTTCCTATTCTTAACACGTATTACATCTAATTGCCTGTATTTGTTTCTATTTAAATAACATCAGAATGAGTTTGAGATTTTGATTTTTGACTACATTCCTTTTTGCGTTTAACATAATAATACCGAGAGTGGTGGGTGAACGGTTAACATTCTGGCCTCGCATCCGGGAGGCCGCGGGTTTGAATCCCCGTCCGGGAATCCAGATTTGGGGTTTCCATGGTTTCCCCAAATCACTCCAGACGAATGCCGGGATGCTTCCTTCAAAAATGCCATGGCCGAATTCCTTCCCGTTCCTTGTCCCCAGTCCCATCCCGCCTCTAATGACCTTAGCCGTCGACGAGGCGTAAAGCAATAATTAATAAAAACGTCAGAGAATAAATTTAAATTGATGTTTGAACTGTCTACAGACCGATTTAATAAAAAAAAGTAAATTCTTTTCGGATGTGTTCCACAGTGTTGGGTTTGAGAAGTTACTAAATCCAAGATTAACGCATGGAGCAAAACACAGAAAACTTGCAGTCCGCCTGAGGACTGTGATTAGAGCTTTACGAAACCCATCATTTATCCCTTTACAGTCAACCATGCAGACAGTAATTTAGTATATTTTTAAGCTGCAGTATTAGCTAGTTATTGTTAGGGCGCTGTCGACGTGACCTAAAGCCACAACATCAACAACAAATCCATCGTTTATCATTAAGTACAGTTTGAAAAGAACATGTCTTCAACCATAACAAGGTGCTCGCTAAGAGTGATGAACAGTGTTTTTTATCTCAGGTTGATGAATCATCTCGATGATTGAAGATCCAAAAAATATCTGTTTCTAATGTAGGTTATTCGCGTCATAACGCTGTTTATCTTCGAAAATCACAATATTTCACTTACACGCCGATGTATAACTGAGTTTACAAAGATGCAGTTAATTTTGATAAGCCAATACAGACATCAGTAATATTCGAAATTTTTTGACGTGCATGAAAGTAATAGTTGTAAGGGGTAACTGTTTCATACATAAACACACGCTTCCACTCAGAGTTCTGAAACTGAAACCAATTTTCACAAAAAATGATAAATACTAAGACAGGAAAATTCGTTGCAGAATGTGCGAAAAAATTAAAGTATTACTGAAATACGTGTTGGAATTGATAAATATGACATTTTAGCGTACTGAACAAAAGTAAGCTATCACTAGGTGCAAAAATGAATCGGAACTTCCTTTAGAATACTTATTTAAGTTTTACTCTTATCGCAGCTGATATTATCATGTGCACTTCAAATGTAAATATCAACCGTTACAACAGCTATTTTTTAAAAATAAATATATGAAAATAAATATATAAAAATAAATATATGAAATTAAATATATAAAATTAGGTATATGAAGTATAATGGATCTGCAATTATTTTTAATACTTCGAATATACAATCAGTTGAAGACGACAAAACTCAAAATTGGAATTCTGCAACAATTCAGGTCGTTATGAAATCGATTAACATCTAAATATATTTTGTCCCTTACATCATTTGCAACGGACATGTTTGTTGGTAAACCAGAGAAATTCGGTATGAGTAAAATAAAAACTACAATTTTTTTGTTTTTGCCAACCTTGCAGGGGTCTGGCATGCAAGTTCCAAGGGCGGGTTGGGGAACACGGGGTACCTGAGCTTAGAAAGTTTCCCACACCGTAAACTCATTGCATGCTTCAATGACTAAAGTAGAGTGAGGCGGTGAAACGGTGTGTGACTTGGGAAACGGGGATCTTGACATCAACGCGCGCATCATGATCACTGTACAAACTTCTATATGTACCGGGTGGTTATAATTAAACTTTCCCTATTTAACACGTTATAATATGGAAACTAATTACCGTACGAGCACCAAACTTGGTGGAATTAATGTCAAGAACATAGGGAAGATAAATAATTGAAACACTTTTAATGTGCTGCTTCGGTACATCATACCATTACATACCGGTACCATTTCTGCTACAAAAGGGGCTCAATATGGCGCCTACCAGTATCCAGAAAAGTCTGAGAGCACAGGATTGCATTCTGCACAGAAGAACGAAGCATGTCCGTAGGTATGCTGGCTACCTCTCTTGGTATGCTGCGCTTCAGATCAGCACATGTGTGAATGTTCCCCTGGTAAACCCTGTCCTTCAGGTAGTCCCACAACCAGAAATCACAGGGAGTGAGGTCAGGTGATCGTGCGGGCCAAGTACTTGGAAACGATCGGCCAATAATTCGATCGTTTGCAAATGTGTTTCGGAGAAGCAGTTGATGATCACGGCACCTGGTGGTCATAGTTGGAACTGGACGGTGACGCTGTGACGCATGGAAATCATGCACCGCATACTCTGGACATTAATGCTACCAAGTTTGGTACTCGTATGGTAATTAGTTTTCGTGTTATAACGTGTTAAATAGGGAAAGTTTAATTGTAACCATCTGGTATACATATATAAAAAAAACCTCAACCTCGATAATAACGTGCCGAGATGGTGAATGGGTGGCAAATTACTCTCTAGCATACAACCTCAGGAGCACCTGCCGCACACCTGTTTTACTTGTGGGGTTGGTGGCGTGATTACGGGCCCTTCATGTTCCTGGAAGTCCTTTGACGGAGGGTAAATGGCAGTCTTGAAGAGACTGCCACTTTCGTCCTGACTGTCGTCACTCCTATATTGCCCAAGAAGGGTTTATTAACGTGAACGCATTTCCGACGTGCTGTTTTCAGTGTGTAGTGATCAGGGTCACTCCATAGTTTTTGTTGTGAATGGCAAGAATGGCTGGATGAGACAGGGTATGCCATCTATTGACAGAATATTGAGATGTGTTCTTTCTTTGCATGACGGTCGAACGGTGGGGGTTGACCAGTGGCTAAGACACCTAACTGGCCGTTGGAATTTCGTCCGCCAAACCAGACAAAGGGTGCGTCGGTCGCCGGAACAAGCAAGTCCTCTGTGCCACCTCTCAGTGGGTGCAGATCAGAAGCTGTGTAAAGTTATGAGTCTAAGTGTGTTTTCAGCGGGAAGTAGTACAGTGGTTGAACCTATGGTTTAACAAAGTTTACGTTTGCTTGGCGCAGCGGTTGAATCTGTGTTTCGACAAAGGATACCGTGGCTTGGTGCGCCTATGCACAACCTCATACAGCACCAAGTGAGAAAATGATAAAGTGATTATATTCCTACCACTGAAAATTTTTATGGATCAACACTCCTGTAAACGGTCCTGGGTGAAGCAATTCACCAGTTAAGAACTATTAAAATTGTTTTTATTATTTGAGCTAGTCGGACAATTTGTATTGAGTATTAACAGCGTGTAAGCATAAGCGTATAGTAGTCTCATGTAGGGTGGCGCCCATAGTATACAGTGTTGTTTTATATTTTATCATCATGTAAAAGAAAATAATTGTCAATTCTGTTTATAATCAAAGGTATGTTTTATATGTTAAAATAAATGTTTGCTTTTATAACTAATTCTTTGTTCAGAGCGAATCTGTTCAGTTCCCTGCCAAGATGAAATGCTTAAAAGATAACAATACAAGAAATTTTGATTTAAAATTAAAATATTAAATTTTCGTAGCTATTTAAGCACAGAGACGGTCGGACCGTCACAAGTGCCAGAGATTCCGACATACGTCGCCTTCCTGCAAGCGTCACCAAACATGGGTGGATCAAATGCTCTGGATCGCAGCTTGTCTTGAGTAAGGACTGTCGAGTTTGATTCGAAAAGAGAAGGTACAGGAACTTCAAACCCAAGAGCACATACCATTTGGCGAAGTAAAGAAGCGGGTTAAGGCACTTGCTCCACTCGTCTTCGCTACCAGATTCGCAAAGATATTAACAGATCCTGTCAGAAAAAGTCTGTCTGAATCATGGGCACTAACAGAACGAGCTTTTGTGAATGGAAATGCGTTGCAAAATCCGCTAATTTAAAAATACCCAGGACCGTGGACGTCGGGAGCATACACCTGCAAGCCTGACCACTCCAGCAGCAATCAATAAGGCTTCACCAGCAGCATCAAACTCCTATGACTTCTGTACCTACAGCAACAATTAAAGAACCAGTAGAAACAAAAACACCCACAAAACCTTCATACGGTAGGAAAACCGAAGAAAAAGTCCGGGTCCGATGTTCCGATATACGGACACCTAATAATTTGTTAGGTCGCCCTCCTAGTCGCCTCCCAGGCTACACAGTGGTAGGGAGTAGAAGGAAAGAGGTCTACCAAAAAGAGAAAGACATCCATATGAGGCCTATGACATGGTGGAAATATCTATACCTTCTTCCGACCCTGAAGACACTGAAATGCAGCGAGATTCGTTCTTCTGCAGTTCGAATTAGATTGTTGGTCCCTTTGCAACCATCAATCGCAGTACTGTATTCTTTGTTGCGTTTATTTTGCTCATATCTGGTAGGGCCTTTTACAGCTACTATGGCATTTTGTTGTTTTAACTCCTCTTTAATCTGTTACAGCCAACCAGTGTATATTTTAGGTTTTTGTGGTCAGTTTAAAGCTAAAGTTATAGATTTTACATTATTTTTCTGTCTGTATAACCGACCCTCCAGCAGTCGGTCAAACATGCGGTTATTTACGTAGATCCATTTTATGTCTTAATGTACCGGTTCGTTGCTAGTGATCTAATAACTACGATGTTGTCGCACTATAAAGCCCAAATAACAATCCACAAAACTGGGCGTTGCTTTTGTGTACAGGATGGTTTGGTGGCTTCCTCCTATCTACCAATCCTAGTACTTTGTTTTTACATTTTGCAGTTTTAAATTTCTTTAGGAAGTTTTTTTTTATATTGTCCATGCATTGTGTTATTTTACTGATTGTTTAATCTTGTTAGCCTTCTATAACCTACCAGTAGTAACTTTTTAATTCTTTTTGGGCTCTTCACAGCCATAGTTTTTTTGTATTACATTATTTTGCTGTCTGTGTGGCAAAGTTATTGACAGTCTGCCATGGAGAGACTAATTGGTTTTATTTTGAGCCACTTTATCATAGTAGCTTGATGTTGTTAATGACCACGCTGTCAACACACCATAAAACCTAAAAAACAATAATCGACAATCTAGTAGCGTTCAGAATGGGTCATTCCTAAAAGCTCAGAACACCCGTTCCCTGGTGGGATAACGACCTAGCAGCGCTCAGAATTGCAAGAGCTAGTGCGCAAATGAACGTTATGGCAGACTTTTGTGAGCATTATTCACCGTTCCACAACATCGTACAAAGTATGGGATTCTATGCACCGTATAGCAAGAAGTTATTCCCGATCACCAGTATTGGGACAACTTGATCAGGAGAGCGTAGTTTGCAACGAACGAAGCATTGCGCAGCTGACGGCAGAGTTCTTTGTTGCCGTCACTTTGTTTACTAGATTAGATCCTCGAGTCCGACGACGAAGGAATCGACTCCCATCGATCCCGAAGTCAGACCTTGCCTCGGCGGCGAAAAGATTTATCTTCGAAGTATGTCAGAGGCAGTGGCTGGAAGTCGAGTTTAATAATTTCCGGTTTGTCAAACACATCGTTCAGCCGTGGAGCAGCTCCTTTCAGCAAGCGTTAATCAATGAAGTACTTACTCGCCTCCGCATAGTGCAATGTCCTTTGACGCACAGTTTTGGGATGCTTGTGGCGAACCTTTGTCTGCGCGCCACTATTTGACTTTGATTTGTTTCTTGTTTGGCTTAGCCGGGTACTGGAACTCATGCAGGAACATTGTTTTTAGTTTAGTTGTTTTACGTTTTTAAATCTGATTTGCCTATTTACAGCCAGGCAAACATTTTTTTTAAATATGGAATTGTAAGTTTTATGCTCCTTTTACAGGCAACGTTTTATTGTTCTATCGTATTTCACAGGCTATGTGGCCGACCCCTTTACAACCACTGATACAAAAAATCAGGTTTTGAATTGAGCCACATTGACATTATTTATAGGGCGCTAATTATCCCGACGATGACGCGTCTCAAATCACAAAAAAAAACAAGAATGAAATGACGAAAGATCACTGTAACCAAGAATAGAAAACTGCTGTAAAATGTATAAAGAAATTTGCCCTTATTCCTAATTGATGTTTGGAATTCCTTCAAATATGGACAGATTTATGAAGTTATCGATACTCACCATATTCAGAATTACTTTTTACTTGATCCGCCATTCGTATGGATGTTTGGTTGATACAGAACAGTTCAGAAGCTGTCATCTAAAAATGAATGAGCAAAGAAATAAGCAAATTAGAAAAGGAAAAATAATGTCGTTTACATCTCTTACCAGTAGAATGTATCATGAGCTGTCAGTGCACGGACAACCTCGAGTATTCAGTCAGCGCCTGTGTGGTAGGGTGACCCACGCAGCATTGCGCGACGTCTGTTAAGCGGGTTGCGTGTAGTTAGGCGAGTGACAGACTAGCTTTGAGGCGAGGAGCTGGGTGTTGGCAGAGCCCCAGCTGGCGGCGACAGCTTGCAGGCAGGTAGTGCAGCGGAGTGTCACGTCAGCCCATGGGGCCCACATGAACTGGAGTGTAGTGAATCATGCAAGGTATTACGACTCCGCTCGGCAACCCACTGTTGGTGCCATGAAAATCTATCATCCATCCAGTTCGATGGTCATGTGGAGGATAAAATGTAATTCCTTCACCATAGTGAAGCATTGTCTGATATAGTAAACACAGTATTGAATTGAATATAAACGACTGAAAAAAGTTTTTAGATGCATTCAATAATCAAGGTGGCTCTTGTCTCTTATCTATCATCGATATAGTTATGTTTCCATGATTACTATTCTAACTATCGCAAGTAAAATGTAACATTTTTATATTTGATCTAGTTTTAGTAACTGAAATTTTTGCTATAAGATTTGCTGCGTGTAGTTCCGCTTCTGGTGTCAAACTTAAAAATTTAAATGTTCGAGTTTATTATAAACAAATTAGATTAATTTATGAAATTCATAAATCATACCTGTCTTAGCTTTAATTTATGAATAAAAACTTCGTCATTTATGGTGACCACTCACTGATTCTCTCTAACATCATTACTTCGTAAAAATTTTATGATTACAAACTTCTATAAATCAATGTCTGTAAGTCTTCAACATTCGTTTTCAAAACTGAAGTAATTCTTGTATATTTCCACGTTTTCTCGCTATGTTACCTTGTGTCGACCAGCTCCCAGCTACTCGCTATTAAAGAAACTTCTGTTAACCGCCCGGTTTTGCAAACCACTTTCTTTGCTTTTCGCACTCTTCGAATTCTCTGCTGACTACCTTAAATAAAAATTGAGCCCGAAAAACAGGTATAGCTTAAGTCTTCACATAACATATTGATTAAAAATCTGAATATGTTACTTGTTCCATTTCCTCTGTTGGTAATCTGACATATATTTCAGAAAGGGAACACTATTAACGAAATTTCTTTCTTTCTGTAGTCGAAGCTCTATAAAATTCTGTGTAGATTTACTTATCTTTCTGAGGTATAGTACTGTTTACATTTATTTAAAGTTTCTATGTAATTCGATGTAATGTGCAGGTTAAACACCATTCGATGCACAAAAACCAACTTAATGTGAAATATCAGAAGAAAGTGTTTCCTTCCTTCACCGGTAATATGCAATATGGTATGGTGTCACAGTTTGTATGTATAACTATTAACTATATCTAGTTATCTAATAAATGGCTGTGTTAGTCAAAACCTTGTTTTTTAGTCCTACTTGTGAGAGCGAATCAAAAAGTAAGTTACGCTTCCAAGTTATGGTTATTTATTAAATCACTTACACATAGGCAACGCGGCTATGGGAATATACAATGTAAGCTCACTTTTACACATAGTTCCCAAGAGAATGTAAATATTTGTCGAAACGATCAACCAGCTTTTCTACGCATCCGGAGTAGAAAAGCGGTATGTAACCACATGGAGACAGCTGCTTGCATCTCCTCATCGTTTTGGAATCGTAATCCACGGAGATCCGTTTTCAGCTTACCGAACACATGATAATCGCTTGGCGATAAGTCTGGACTGTGTTGGGGATGATGCCACTTGAATCGCTGCAGCAGTTCGGACGTTTTGTCGACCGTGTGAGGTGTTGCGTTATCGTGCAATAAAATTACACCTGCGCTCAAATTTTGCCGCCGCTTTTCGTTAATTACTTTACGTAACCGGTTCAACGTCTCCGCACTGCCTCTTTTGGTGTCTTTGACCTTCAAACTATCATAGTTAAAATATACACTCTATGACCTCACTATATTTCAAATATATTTACCCCCCAAGGGCCTGGTACACAAGTGACAGGTACGGGTTTGGCGAGCCCGCGGTGCCCGAGTTGGAAACTTGTGAGCGCCGCAAGTTTCCCACACGGTAAACACCTACCATGCTTCGACGACCACCGTAGGGCGTGGCGGTGGAACGTTGTGTGCCTAGGAGAACTGGGATCTTGGCTTAATCGCCCGGATCGCGAGGACGGTACAAACCTCTATAAAAAAAAAACCTCAACCTCAAGGTGAGTAACGTACCGAGGAGGTGGATGGGCTGTGAGGCAAACCACCCGCTATCGTACAACCTCAGGGGCATCTGCCGCACCCCTGTTGTATTCGGCTTGATGGCGTGATACGGGGGCTCCACGTCACTCGACTTTTAGGTCCTCAGGTTTCGTGGGATCAAAATTCCAAGATATCCTAAATGTTCCCTTTATACCACCTCCTGCGGCTTGATATTTTAAATCAATATCACACTTTTACCCCGGTATATATGGATGGGTCTAAGCAGGCTAACAGTGTAGGGTGTTCAGTAGTGTTCCCTCGAGCGACTTACAAATACAAGCTGGATAGCAGGTGCAGCGTTTATACTGCGGAGTGCTATGCCCTGCTAAAGTCGCTCCAGCATATGAAGGCACGCCGCGACATGAAGTACATCATATGCTGTGATTCCCTCAGTTGTATTCTGGCGTTAGCAACTATGTATCCAGCAGACCGTCTAGTCCAGGACATCCAGGACGCCCTCCTTTCCCTCCAATCCTATGGGAAGGAGGTCGTATTCTGCTGGGTACCCGGGCATATGGTCATCAGGGGGAACGAGGCCACTGATGAAGCTGCCAAGTTAGCCTGCGAAAAGGTCGGAATCGACTTTGCTCCCGTCCCAAAGTCAGACCTTGCCTTGGCGGCGAAGAAAATTGTTTTTGAACGGTGGGAGAGGCAGTTGCTGGAAGTAGAGCATAATAAGCTCCGGCTGGACAAACCGACCGTTCAGCCGTGGAGCAGCTTCTTCGAGCAGGCGAGGAGGGATGAGGTTCTCCTTACTCGCCTCCGTATAGATCACTATCCTCTCACGCACAGCTTTCTTCTCCGCCGGGAGGACCCACTGGAATGTGATGCTTGTGGCGTACCTTTGACGTTACGCCACATTTTAACTGATTATATTTTATTCTATGAATTAAGGGCAGACGTTGGCCTAGTTTTTTTTGTTTTTTTTTGTTTTGTTTCATTTTTTATTCGTTTTACTATTAGAATTAAGCTTTTATGTCTGGCTGGCCTCTTGACAGCCAGCCAGACATGGGCTGTGATGTTTGCATTTAAATGGCCCCTTACAGCTTACTTGGACTTTCCGTCTGTGTGGCCGACGCCTCTACAGCCGGCCATAAAGACGGTAATATTTAGATTTTAAGCCACATTGCCACGCGGTTGTTGTTAGACGCACGGTTGAACCCCAACAACAACAACAACAACAACAACAAATATATTTACAACACGAATCATAATTTCCGGCAAGTACTATTTAACTTACAAAGCTCTACTATTAAAGTCAACTGTTTTCGGTGTTCTGAAAGTTTTTATTGGTCTTGACAATCGAGAGAGCGCCACTATCACATGGTTGGATGACTTGGTGAATTTCGCACCATCATTTGTTTTCTTGGCAAGAAAGCATGCCACGCTTGATGACACTGTACTCATTGATGTTTTTAGGTAGTTTAGGAATCTCTACCCCTTCGTTCAAAAGATCACCGACCGTAAGATGTGACCGGGACAGCGTAGTATCTGAGTGGAGTATCGCCCCAGCGAACGACGATTTAGATCCACCTAAACTATGGCATTTAGTAGTATAACGTGACATCACCCTGGAAGCATGATATTACCTATACGCGACTGTATTGGTAGAACACGAAAGAAATATGTTTTTAGTCTTTGCTGATACGAAAATGTGGAGAACTCGTCCGTTTCTGGCATTATGAATGGCTTCAACATTTCTACACAGTTGTCTTCACTGACGAGAGCCAGCGTAACGTATAGCTTATTTCGACACCTCGGATTCTGTTGGTGTCATTCCACGAGTTCTGAGGCTAACGATTCGATCTGCAGTTTCACTACCCATGACAGCGGGACCAGAAAATATTTGCAGCGATGAGCTACAAGTAAAATCAATGATCGGTCTGCAAGCAGTCTGTCTCCTTGTGCTCGCTAGTCCTCTCTAGTCGAATATATATATCTGTAACATTGAATGAAACGAACTGCCACGAGGCAATATTTAAATGGAAAGGACAGATAAAATACACCCATCACTCATCAAAGTTGAAGGGAGGAGGGCAGCAGCAACACAAAACAACACACACCTTCGTCAAGTTACCAGAAGTAAGTGGCTGAGCTAGCGCAAACCTTGTGTTCGATGTAGCCACTCATAGAATGAAATTTACCGTCGGAGATGGTGGAGGAGCAACGATAAAATAACCGCAAGTATAAATCACATTAAAGATTAAAATGGGAAATAATAATAATCATTGAAAAAATAATAGTATTAAAACATAATAAATAAATAAAAAATTGAAAACTTTCGAGGTAAGGTCTATTAATATAATATATAAATCTATTGTGCTGGCCAGTGATGGGTGTACAGGGTGAGGATGGAAAATATTAACGGAAATTAAGGCCTGGGGGGATTTGGAACAATAGATTAATTTTTTCAAGGAGGGTTCTGTCATGGATTTCTACCTCCTGCCTAGATTATTCCTATTCAGTGATAAAATGACAAGAGTACAGGTGTCTGACATTTTACACTTGGTAAGGAATTGGGCGATAAGTACAGTAGATTTTAGTTACAGATACTCGCACTTCATCGTTAGAAGTGGGGTGAATATATTCTATGGAAATCACGTTCGCACCATTAACGGAAAATTAAAAGTAGAAATAATAACTGCAGTTGCTAAGGTGTCCTAAATTAAGTCACCTATTAGTTGCGTACCGATGAAGATGCTTTAGTAACTCGTAAATTGATTAATTTCGTTTACATTGACTCCTAGATTAATTTCATTTCTATTGCTGCATGAAGAAATTGGTGTTCCATTCGGGCACTATTGGCTTCATACCCGTGAAAACTATGTTTTGCTCATGAGTTGGTTGTGCTTTTAAAAACAACTCAAGACTATGATTATTTTCATACTTTTCTAAGTTCTTCAGATAACGTAAACATATTTTTATGTTTTTTGTTTTTTGTTTTTTTTTTCGTTGAAACTTTTTCCCTTACTTTACTCTCTGACTGACATGAATTTTGTAGTTATGGACAGATTAATATCGTGCTACAACAGGTGCATTTTAACAGTGTTAACTTATTGATAGAAGTCAAGAATTTTTCTGAGGTATCCTAACAAAGTTGGATATTATTTTCAGTGCAGAAATAGATTCAAATCAAATGTATAGATCGAAACATGTCCTACTATCGCCTACCGAATTTGTTTGAATCATAGTAAATCTGAAGTTGTATATCGTCATTGTATTCTTGCTTATTGAACTGTGCAACTACCAGGCGCACTCCAGTTTTAACAACTGGTCTGCCGTATCAGCCGCTTTTTTTCTTATCGAGATAACGTATCACCCGTCATATTTTATTCATATTACATTTTACAAATTACATGAGTGACTTATATGTCATATAAGTTTATTTCCAGATGCCCTCGTATCGGATTAGTGTTTCCCATATCGTATACAGTGAACGGTGAGTACTCCCTATTTTCAGGTCGGGAAACTATATGTTTCACTAAGAGGTTACATTTATTATACAGAACATAGCTTACATTGTACGCAAGAAGATAATTCCCTCCCCCACCCGTTAAAACTTGCAACTTAAAAAAGAATCCATACTTTAGGAATACAAGCCGACAATTGGAAAAGAGAAATTAGTTTGTATCTTATATCAAAAAAGCAAAAGAATAGGTAAACTGATAAGTAATCAAGTGCAGGAAACAAGATGTAAAATTACTGTATCAATAACATTACACAGACAAAGAAGAGAAGTATTCAAAATATTTTTTTTCACTTCGGCGCGCTTGAGACTATTGAAAGTTTCACAATTACTCGTTTTATTTGTTTTAAGTGCTTCAAAAACTTAACCGTAAACGGATAGTAACAATTAAAATCTATTGAACTAATACGCTTGGCAGCAATTACGATTTTGCATTGCATTAGTGTCAACCGGCATGAATGTAACTTCCGTGATGCACCGGGCAACCGAATTATCGCAGTCACGGACTTGATGACACTGATTAATATCACAGTGCTGAACAGAGCTTTGCAGTGGATAAAGGGATAATCACAGAAACTTAAATGCGAAATCAATTATGCTCGCTAACTGTTAACGAGAGTTTCACATATGACACGATACTAAATTGTGTAA
This sequence comes from Vandiemenella viatica, assembly GCA_031002005.1. Taxonomy (NCBI): domain Eukaryota; kingdom Metazoa; phylum Arthropoda; class Insecta; order Orthoptera; family Morabidae; genus Vandiemenella; species Vandiemenella viatica. Next base: position 113,506,334 of record JARYHS010008074.1, read on the forward strand.
GTGTTAAACTATTAAGAATATAATACTTCGATAAAGCTATTTTATGCTTGGGTGTGTCCGTTAGAATTTTCGTTTCAGGTCGTAGAGGATCTTGGTCTTTATTTCTTACAGAACCGACGTTTTTCTACATGCTGGCAACAAATTCGATCATTGAAGGCAACATGAATGCCTGCTTGCTACTTGGCTCATACTCTTTTACTGTGACACAGACAGAATGCGTGAAATGCTTACGGGCTTGAAGTAAGGAGGTCAAGACCGGAGAATACACGTGGTTTTAATCGTATTAATCTATGAATGATCAGATATACTTGATATGACGAGCAACATTGTGGCTAATTTACATTCGCTGAAAAAGGCAGACACTCACTGGGTTGAAACATTTACAACCAACAACAGTTAAACAAAAGTAAGTTATCTTTACTTCCAACGATATTTCCTCCTCCTTCACTACCCAAGATACAAACATATCCAAAGTGTAAAAAAACGGGTCGAAATAGAGACGTACCCTTCAGCTGCAGCCATACTTTGTTATTCTCTAATATTGAGATTCCATTTCCTCTAATTTAAAATCAATTATGCAACTAAAATACAAAAGTAGTTAATAATTACTATAAAGGGTATCCATTTTTCAACCGCTTGTCAATCTATATCCTTATTGTAAATTTTGTGATCTTAGTGGTCCCTTTACAGCGAATATTTTAGTGTTTTATTTTATTTTGCTGTTTGTCCGGCGACTTTTATACAGTCGGCCATGCAGATAGTAATTTGGTAAAATTTTAAGCCCAATGCTAAACGGGTTATTGTTAGGGCGCTAATGACCTCGCTGTCGACGCGCCATAAAACTCCAACAACTATTAATATTACTAATACTACTGCAGTAAACTATCTTTTAATATGCCATGCATGACTATTTCATTGTAATAATTCGTTGCAATTTCTTTTACTTTAACAGAAATATCCACTTCCTTTGGGGGGTGATCGTTTCATCGTAATTTCCAGGTTTTAGGAGAAACATGAATTTCTCCATTAGTCTGTAAATCGTTTTTGTGTTGCCGCGTGCGTCACGTGTTAGTTTCTGTGGGAAATGTACTGATTTTAATTTGAAATTGTGGAATGTCTGTGATGATGGAAAAAAGTCGTAAAATAGTAATCACGGCGGCTGGTGCGCTCATGCGAGGGCTTAACCCGACCTGTATTACGTGCCCGGGTTCTTTGTAATGATACTTAAATAATCTCGGTCAAACTGTTGGCTGTCTCTCCGTTACCTGACTAAATATCTCCGTTTAGAAAAAGTTACTGGAAAGAAAATATGTCAGTGGTAGCATTCATTAAGTTATGAACACAACTTTTAATTGCTTCTGAGTTTATCTGTATAATTTTATTTATTTAACGTTTGGCCATACTTTTATTACAGTAATTCTGGTAAGCCTTGTAATGATGGTATATTATAAACTGACCGTAAGAGTAATATATTATCACTGGCCGCAGAATTGTTCATTATTGAATAGACGCCAACTTGCTTCTTCCTTGGTATAGCGATTTCAACCTGCCCCCTTGGCTCAAATGGTTGCGGCACCGTTATGAGGTGTTCACCTTGTTATGTATTCCTTCCCAACGCTGCAGTTATCTAACTGCCTTTTAGTTATCTACCCGTATTAATAAAACAATATAACTACTTGAATCATTTCTCTCTCACCACTCAGTTTAACCGTTACTTTTCTTTGAAACTAATCAACACTATTCAAACATTTACTGTCAATCAACCTGTAATGCTACTAATTGATCACACTACCTTTACGCAAAATAACTTCTTTTTCTTTTTCCACATTACACAACTTTTATTCAGTTTTCCTTTAAATTCACTTAAATATTTTTTTTTATTACATTTTTATTGACAATCCATCCAAATATATCATTAATTGGAAGCGCCGCCAACGCATTCATTACGTTCATCACGGCTCCTCTGTGTCCTCTTCCTTTGTTTCTCTTCATGTCTTCGTTACATTACATCGATGGATCGTTCGTCTCTACAACTTGTTGAAACTCGTAATACTAATATTACTAAAAATATTTACAAAATTACATTAACAAATATCTACAAATCTCGTCTTCTTGATGTTCTTCCAACTCGGAGTTAACTAGTTTGGTGGAAGAAATTTATCAGGGCCTGGGCGGTAAGTAGTTTATACGAGTGTGAGATGAGAGTATGCGACACTTTCGGTGCTTATTCATCCGTTGGATGGGGACTTAAAACTTCATGCTCCCCAAAGTATCCTAAATACGTCTTTTTTCCATCACTGCTCTTATCCATTATCGAAATTTGCCTTTAATTTGTTAATTTCTGCCTCACTTGTCATTATAAGTACTGTGGAGCAGTATCTTACATGTGGCATCACAATTGTCTTAAACATCAGCTCTTTTTCTGGTCTAGACAATACCTTTCATGATTTATACACTAAGTTAACTTTTTGCTAGTATTTGTTTATATAATCGGCGTGAGACTTAAAATTAAGTTTATCATCAGTCATTATACCAAGATGCTTATATTATTGAGCCCAGTTTATTACGGTTCCATCTATTTATAACTTTCTGCATTTCTGCTGCCTCTTTTGCAACTCTGTGTCGGCCTATTACCAAACACTTTGTTTTAGATACATTTAAACTTAAGGAATTGCTGCTAAGCTATTTATTATCTACTTTTGTATCATTATTTAATATTTGCAGTATCTCAGAAGCAAATTCAAAGAATCATCTGCAAACATATATATTTTACAATATTTAAGTATTGTATAAAGTATGAACAACAGTGGTCCCAATTTCATTCACATTGAAAAAAACAGTAGACATAAACACGTTACCGTCATCCGCACAACAGTATTCCTTAACACGCTTCATTACTGGGGAAAGGAAGGTGAAAACACACCAGTTAAATTTTAGGAGTGACTCCTCCAAGACGGCGCCGTCTAATGCCCATGTTTATTTAGTTGTCAAAATAATAATTAACTTAAAATTATTTATTTCTAGAAAAGACGTTTATTCATCAACAAACTATGAAAGTAATATTCTGTAGGGTTTTCGTTGAAAAATCCCAAGAAATTTGAGGTAACGTACAACATATTACGCTGAACACAATGCACTCATTTATCACAGTTCTCAGTCCACTACACATACATAAATGTAACATACTCTTCATGCAAACGAAGTTCTGATGTAATATTATTGAAATTTGCTTTCCACGTAAGTTTTCTTCAGAAATCAAAAACCGTTGTCGCAGTAAATCACATATTCAGGAGGATTTACCACAGTACTCCCTGTCACCTTGATTTTGATATTGAGGAAATGTCAGTTATGCAATTGTATATTACTTTGCAGTCTTGTGGCAGTGATCGAAATAAAATAGAAATTACTGCCGAGACAAATCGCGGTGAATGTTTCCTCCAGAATTCATGTACAGCTTGTTAGGTCTAGCCATTACTCCTCCTTATACGTCCACTGCACTACTTGTCATTCTGCTAGTCCGTCGCCCGCTGTGAGCCCATCCCAGCAGCGGGTACATTTGATTTGGGCGACTCCAAGACGCCTTGTCACGTCCTGCCGCGTTCCCGTCTCGCTGGCGGTACGTGGTCTGCTCACGGCAGCTGGTTCGCCTGCAGATTTAATTATTGGCTGGTCTCAGCCAGTTGCCCGGCAGGCCGCTACGTGGGTCGACAGCTGAGTGCACGGCGGTGACTAACCGCACCACGAGCCGAACAGTCTGCCAGTGATCAAAAACTGTAGTAAAGAGAGTGAAAACTATACTATAGGTTGCAGTGGCTAAACAAGAGTAACTGAGCATCGTATTTTCCAATACAAGGTTTGAGTTAGTGTTAGGACACAACGTCGTTAATTGTATATTGCTGTAAGCAGATTACACAGAATCCTGGCACTAAACCATATCCTTGAAGTATTCTAACCAGGTCAGCACACAGTGTTGAATGTCATATATAGTTTAGCCACCTTACTAGCATATTCAAATGAGAGATCGGTAGCGTCTGCCTTACTACATTCCTTTCTTGGGTAAGTTGTTACGTGCTAGGAATTCTCAGCCAACATTTTCGTTCTTATGTTAATTCGGCACTCTACAGTAACGACTTTGCAGATAAAAAAAAATTACGAAGAGCTCGGGGATACTTAAAAGATTATGTACGAGATGAAAATGAGAAAATGTCCTTGTTGGTTCCATAATACGTGTTTTTTACCCCATTCCTTATTGCTGAGAACATCGGTTCCCAAGCAAGTTCCCGGCAGGGACCTAGTACGGATTTGACGAACCCGCTGTATCAGATCTGGAGACTTGTGAACGCCACAATTTTACCACACTGTAAACCCTAGCATGCTTCAACGACCACCTAGGGCGTAACTGTGGAACGTTGTGCATCTCGAAGAGCGGGGATCTTGTTTTCAGCGCACGAATCGCAAGGACGGTACAAAATACTATTTTTTTATTTTTTTTTAAAAAAAAACCCTGCATCTCAAGGTTCGACACGTGCCGATGAGATGAATGGGTGGTGAGGACTACCGTTCCCTAGAGTGCAACCTCCGGGGCACCTGCGCACTCCTGTTATAATAGCTTGGTGACTTTAGCATGGAACAACGCGACCTTTATCCCTTTACCTGTGAGATAAAAAATTCGGTAAACTCAAACAAAACAAAAATCCAAAGTAAACCAAATAAAAAACATTCCCCCTTTAGCTTGGATGTGCCGCAAGGTACTTGAAACACCCACAGTACAGAGAATCGGCCAGTGTTAATAACTCTCCCGTTTTTTGAAAGTGAATGTAACAGAAAAGTTAGTTCGCTTGCGAACGCTTGTATTGTAATAGAACACTAGATGGATTTTTTTTAAAAAAAATTCACCGTTTTATATCTCAAAGGGCCTTGAGGGTCTGGTAAGAATCCTAAGGTTGGTGCAGAAGCTGAGGATTGGGACACTGTTGCTGGAAACATCCACCAGCAGGCAGACTATCCAACTTCTTTCTTGTGATAAGCTCGGGAAGTTCGCAGTTAAATGCGAATTCCATAACTCCCTAAATCGCTCTCAACCGCTGAGAAATTACTGATACAGGAACCAAGGAACTCGTTAAGGAGCAAGAAGATGAGAAAGTGGTTGAAATGCGTCAGATTACACGAAGGGTAAGTGGCAGTATGGAAAAGACTGCCATCTTCGTCCTGACGTTTGGGAATTTAGTACTGCCAAAGAATAAAAAAGCTGGTTATATAAACCTAAACGTTCATCCATAAGTTCCGGAGCCAATGCGGTGCTTCCAGATTTGGACATTTGATGGTGTCCTGTAAGGGCCACTCCCGCCTGTTTTAAGAGCGGCAAGGGGGCAGAAGAGCCTAGTGTGGATGTGCGCTCCACTGGTAAGCATCAATTGGTGCAGGTAATACCTTGCTTGGAGTAGGGAGTGTCAAGTTTATCTTGAGGGAGCGCAAGGTATAGGAGTTCCTCACGAGGCAGCCGATGTAGCTCTCTCTCTCTCGGCAAGTGTCTTTATGTATACTAAACTGAGTTAGCATTTTGTTTCTTGCTCGCCCTCGATTGCTTAATTTAGTGCCTTTGAAACTAGATTGTCTTGCCTACAGTTACAGTTCTGAGAATTATCTAACTGCAGTCTCGTATTAAAGGTGGCTACATCAACTTCAACGTCCGTCCGTATGATCCGGACCCAATGCGCTGCTTCCAGTCCCAGAGGTTCGGACATACGGCGGCGACATGCAGGGACAACCCCACCTGTGGTACATGCGGCAAGGGGGCACATGAGCCGGGTGTCAGTTTCACGCTCCCACAGGTGTGCGTCAACTGTTCTGGGTCACACCCTGCCTGGAGTAGGGAGTGTCAAATGTATCTTGAGGAGCGCAAATACAGGAGTTGAAGACCAAAAAGCGGATACCTTATGTAGAGGCAAAGAAGAAGGCGAAATCGCTAGCCGCTCCAGTTTTTGGAATTAGCTTTGCCAAGTCGGTCTCAACTCCCGTCAGGAAAGATAGTGTTGCTACGCAGACATCCGTTGAAGACATGGGAAACAAGTACTACATACTCATGTCAGTGCAAATGTGGTGCAAAATCCACGACGGTTATAACACCTAAGACCGCGCATGTCGCTAGCAACACATATGCGACTTCGACCAATCCAACAGCAGTTACAAAGACCCCACCAGCACCAACGCCAGCAATAGAGATAATAGCACCTCCCATTCCACCACGTGCTGCCATCAGTGGAAATAGAGGTGAGCAGAAAATCCGAGGTCCAATGTTTAGACAGACTGATCCGACCCAGTTTGTTAAGTCCCCCTCTTCGTCTTCTCCCAGACTGTCTACCAGTGGAGAGAGTAAGGGTAAGAGCCAGAAGAAGAAGACGAAAAAGAATGGGGAGGAATTTGAGGAGTCCTCTGTGTCGGAGATGTCTGTCTCCCCTTCTGGACAGGAAGAAACGGAGATGCTGGTGGACGAGTCTGGTCCCGTTCTCAAGCAGGAAGTAACCGAATATCCACCCGAATCGGGGCGGGTGAGGTTAAATAGGTAAGGATGGCACTCATACTTCAGTGGGACATCAACGGTTTTACAGCTCACAAAGAGGAGTTACACTTCTTAGCACGGTCTGATTCTTTTTGTCTCTGTCTCCAAGAGACACATTTCAGAACACTACACCAGCCAGTGCTTAGAGGATATGATATATACTAAAAGACAATACCGAGGGTGATCGAGCGAAGGGGGGAGTGGCTGCGTTTATTCGAAACACTGTCCACTCCGAACCTATCACTCTCACCTCTGATCTACAAGCAGTGGCAGTGAGGATACACGGTCCTATTAAGTTGACCATATGCTCCATTTATCAACCACCGAATGTGCCTGTGGAGTACGACGACCTCTCGGATATCTTGCGACAGCTTACTCGGCCGTTCCTACTCGTAGGAGACTTCAACACACACAATGCGTTATGGGTCTCAAACACCGACTGCCCCAGAGGCCGAGTAATTGGTAGATTAATGGAGCAAGAGGAAGTTTGTATCCTTAATACTGGTCAAATGACCCACCTTACCAGTGCTTCCGGATCGTACTCTGCCATTGACCTTTCGTTTTGCTCTCCTTCAATTGCAGACTCTGTGCAGTGGGAGGTGGATCGCTACCTACATGGAAGCGACCACTTCCCTATATGGATGCACTTAGGCGTCGAGTGTAGAGGAGGGAACACCCGACGTAATGCGGTCTGGCAGCTGTTTAGACTTTCTGTGGTCCTGGAACCACGTGACAACATACAGGAGAAGGTGAATGACTTGACAGAAGTGATTCACCAGGCAGCTTACGTTTCCATGCCAAAAAGCTCCGGAACGCTGCGAAGGACGCCCGTCCCCTGCTGGAGCGAAGATTGTCGCTCCGCTATTCAGGGTCGTAGACAGGCGTTACGTCGTTTTAGGTTGCACCCAACTTCCGGCAACATGGCAGCGTTCCGTATAACAAGAGCTAAGACGCGCCGGGTGATCAAGGAGAGCAAGAAAGGTCATGGCAGAACTTTGTGAGCACTATTAATCGTTCCACCACATCATCAAAAGTATGGGAGTCCATCCGCCGTATATCTGAAACGTGTCCCCGCCCACCAGTGTCTGGATTACTGGATCACGGACGTGTAATTACCGACGAACGGAGTATAGCGCAGCTGATGGCGGAGAATTTCGCTGCCATTACTTCGTTTGCAAATTTGGATCCTCGGGTCCAGCAACGAAGGATTGCTGCCGGGAGGCGCGTGCTGTGATCAGGGGCGTAGCTACTATGGGGCTAGGTGGCGCAGTGCACCGGGGCCCCTACGCTCAGGGGACCCCCAAGCATACCTCTGGGGGCCCCCAAGCGCAGTTCAAAGGGCCAGTTGGCTCATGAGCCTTGACGGCAAACTGGCGACCTTTTTTTTTTAGCTCTACCGTCGTCTAAGGGGGCCCCTGAGACACAGAAAGCCCCTCACTAAGCGCCCTCACTGCTCAGGGGGCCCCCAAGTACTGCTCAGAGAGCCCCTAAGGTCAACCCTCAGCTCAGGGGGCCCCTACAAGCAACACAAAGCAAAAAAAAAAGTCGCCCATCTGGCCTGAGGGCCCACAGTAAATTTTTTGCATCGGGGCCCTTGTTGACCTAGCTACGCCACTGGCTGTGCTTCGATTCGTCGGATACAGAAGCCTACAACATCCCATTTACAACTTGGGAGCTGGATTCGGCATTAAACTGCGCCAAAGACACTGCTCCAGGGCCTGATCTGATCAGTACCAGATGCTGGGGCATCTTAATAAAGATGCTAAAGAGTACCTTCTGGATATTTTTAACGATATATGGACCGACTCGTGGAAAGAAGGAACATTAATTCCTATTTTAAAACCTGGAAACACTGATGCTCGAAATACAAAGCTTTTATCTTGCATATCTATGGACAAAGAATTTAAGGAATACTTCTATATATCAAAAGAATATTACGTAAATATAAGCATCTAATGATTGATATGTCGATTTTAACGCAATACATACTTTTATTTGAGTGTTCTGTGAGTTAATTTATTCACTGATGCTTGGAAATGTTATTAAATAACGCGCATTCCCAAGTCGTAGCGTGACGTCATAGATTGACGTCGTCCCTTGATATGACGTCAGCGTGACACTGGCCTATTGTACTAATAGATGATCATTTGTTAGCGTTCCTTGTAATATAACACTTGTTCATCTTAATTCTTTCTTTTAGAAAGAATTACCAGCCCAAGGAGCTGAAGTTGTATTTTAAGAAGAATGTTTTATTATTCTTTACCCATTCTCAATTTCTCTTGTTTCAAATGTTCCTTAATCTCAGTGTGCAACGTGAGTGGGACCGTCGACGACACCACTCACACCACACAGAGAGGGAGCATTCACCATATGTCGGCACGATCATTCATCTGTGAATATCCGCTAAGGAGCTGGGATTCTGAAAACATTTGCGTAAATTTGTCATATGTATCTCTACAGAGAAGAAACTTACCTGCTGAAGGACAGTGCAACATATGGGAAATTCGTATTTATCAAGTAAATTCTTGATGGCCGACAAAAAAAAAAAATACATTTCAGTAATATTAGATGAATCGTAAGTTTTGATAAGAACTGCATGAATGTGGTAATAGCGGCTTGTTACATGCATTGGTAATAATATTAATAATACTAGCTGAGTTCCCGGCGTTGCCCGGTATAGTTGCCGTAGATTTACCCGTGCTCTATTTTTATTCCCGCAATGAGAAACATTTACTCAAAGTTTCATAAAATTCGCACCAACATTTTTCGTAATTAAAGCAAACCAAGCAAGATTCATCCGTCCCCTAGCAAGAAGCTGGTGGGTTGAAGTTTATTTGCACGTACACTATTTTCATTCGTCTGAAAAGATTCATGTATATAAAGCTTCATTAATTTGGTTAAGAAATTGCATTATTAGGTTACTTAAAAACGCTAGATTATGCTGGAAACTCACATTCGATTCAACTGTGAAGTGAATATACTTTTTGCTCGAAACGCCAGATACTTTAACTCCACAGATTCATCCTATTATACAAATATCGAAAGTGAATCCAGAATAGTACCATCGTAAACAGAATGCTATTGACGATAGCCAGAGACATTGTCCAGAGATCGTGCTTAAAAAAATCTGTTGTTTCTTCGGCTATCTATGGCGTTTAAAAATTGAATATCCCGAAATTATGGAAAGAATACTTCAAGTTTTGTTTAGTGTGCAAAATAGTTATTATTGTAAAGTTATCTTATTGCTTTCATTAAAGGTTATGGTCAGAGACGTTGTAGTTGTATGTTTAGTGCGAAGTATGCAACATCTGATCCTTCCAACTTTGGGATTCGTCATCATGCGTTCAAAATTTCATTTAATGCTCCTGCGTTATTTAACGTTTAAACGTAAGACGCCAAACTGAATTAACATTCTAAGCTTTAAAACGGTGAAAACTCCATCGAAATCCGCTCCGTAGTTTCCGTGTTTTTATAAGACAAATTTATCCGATTTTTGTTTTATAGATATAGATTTGGTGATAATTTATATAAAATAATTTAATGTTGAGCTCCAGGCCCAAAAGGTATGCATCACATCCTGAGTATTTTGCTTGTGAAGCCATGTAACACCGAAAACTGGATGGGCGGATGGCGGACGGGGATTTGAATGCGGGTGTTCTCCAGTGCAAGGGCTGAGCGCTACCGTTCACCCATCAAGCTCGCTTTATAGTTTGATTTAATTGCGATAGAGCACACGCCCCTGTAGCAATTTCTCTACACCCCCTTTTTCGCTTTACAGAGTATTTTTGCCATTTGAGTTAAGTTTTTGTATCTCAGAAATGTTGAAATTACTATCGTGGATCATAAGAACAAATTTAAACTTTCTTCACAAGGAAACAAAAATCCATGTCGATTTACTACTATAACAGTATTCGCCCAACCCAGAAACATGTGAATAATCTTTTATGAAAAATCTTTTAACTGTGGTGTTGCAATTTGATGATGTATTCTTATGTACCACCACAAGACAAATCAAAATTGAAGATTTTATCTATATGTCTCGTTTACACTTCTCGTTAAACCAGACGATGGATTCTTATCTAACTTGACGAGACACATTGAAAGTGAAATCTAAAATATTGCTTTTTCCTTGGGATATTGTATCTCTAAATTGAGGTTGATAGTTTGAAATACAGCCTGGACCAAAAAAAATAAAAAATTGCAGTCACCAAGGTGCTACAAGCTGGACATGTACAATTTCTTTCTAGCGGTTGTGGTCAAGTTGAAATGCAGTTTGAAGGAGAAGAAAATCGTTGTCAAAAGAAAAGGAAACTATAGGCCCTACCTATAAATAGTTTTTGACTTTCGATATCTCGAGAGATAAGCGAGATGTGTATCTTTTTACTTTCTATCTGTCTTATTGAGTTATATAAGAATTCATCATCAAATTGTGGCACAATGGTTTAGGTGAAATCTGCATTACTAAACAATTCAATAAATTATGAAATTAATAAGATCTAGATTATGTCAGAAACTCAAGCATATAGCACTGAATTCAATGCTAAAAACGTAAATAACGTTGTAATAATAGGTTACTTTCCAACAGTATGGACATAACATAAACTTCTGTTTATGTTAAAAACCATTGCATTACTAAACAACGCGATAAAATATAAATGAATAAAAGCTAAATTACGTCAGAAACACGCGCGTATAGCGCTGAATTGCAGCTTAATACCAAAAAACCATCAGCGTAAATAGCAAAAAAAAATTCAGTTGTCCTAAGCCGTTATTATTCTCAACACTAAAGGTTTAATACATACTTCTAATGATAAAAAAAACTATCAGCGCACGTATTAATTACGACGTTGCAATTCCGTGAGGATTCCTATGTAATATCGCAAGACAAATGAAAATTTAAGATTTTTTTTTTATATATCTCGATTAAACTTCTCGTTAAATGTTATTTCACAGGTGACATGGCTAGGTTGAAATGCGGCTTGGACGTAAAATAAATTGCGAATAAGCCAAATCGATGATGTAGTCTTATCTAACTGGACGAAACACAATGAAATAGAAGAGTAAAATATTGGGATAACTTGCTTTGTTCTTGAGAATCTCTAAATTGGGGTGGTTAGTTTCAAATGCAACCTGGACCAGAAAAAATCTACAGAGTCACAAGGCACTACACGCTGGACATGTATGAATGGTGTTTTGTTTTCTTTCTAGCGGTTGTGGTCAAGTTGAAACGTAGTTTGAAGCAGAAAACAATCGCCGTAAAAAAGAAAACTATACCTATAAATAATTTTTGACATTCGATATCTCGAGAACTATGCGAGACACGTAATTTGTTTTTACAATCTGTACCGAGAATGGTGTTGTAACGGTTAGCGTTCTGGCCTCGCATTCGGGAGGACTGCGGTTCGAATTCCCCGTCCGGGCATCCAGATTTGGGTTTTCCATGGTTTTCCCAAATCACTCCAGGTGAATGCCGGGATGCTTCCTTCAAAAGGCCATGGCTGAGTAAAAAAAATAAAAAATAATTACAGTCTGTCTCAATCAGTTATATAAGAATTCATCATCAAATTACGCCGCCACGATAGACGTAGAAACTGCTATACTGAACAAGTACATTATAATTTGAATAAAGGCTAGATTATGTCAGAAAATCAAATGTATAGCGCAGAATTTAATTCCAATAAACGCTCAGTTGTCACAATGGGTTACTTTCCAACAGTAAGGACATAACACGAACTTCTGTTGATGTTAAAAACTATTGCATTTCTAAATAACGCGATAAAATATAAAATGAATAATACCTAGATTATGTCACAAACACGCGCTATACGCGCAGAATTGCAGCCAAAAAATGCTCAGTTGTCCTAAGCCGTTATTATTCTCAACACTAAAGAGTTAATACAAACTTCTAATGATAAAAAAACATCACCGTACTTATTAATTACTGCGAACGGAATGAATCTATCAGCTCCAAACACCTGATGCCATTATTATTCCAAACACTAATGGTTGAACTTCAAATGATAAAAAAAAAAACATCAGCGTACGAATTAATTACCTGTATGAACGTAATTTATCCAGAAAATTATTATCGTGGAACACTAAGATAGATATCAGAGACAAATACTAAAGCTCATGGTCAAAGACATTGCCAGAAATGGGCAAAGAAAATCTCTACTGATTTCTCGTTATTAATTCCTCGCATTCAATTTGGCCATCGAAGCGATTAAAAACTAAACACCCCTCATTAAAGGAAATAATATTTCAGTGTAAAGTATGAAAAAATGGTTATTATTGTAAACTGCTCGTTAAAGGCTATGGTCAGAGATATTGTATTGTAGTTGTGTGTTTGGTGCGATGTATGCGCCATCTGGTGATTCCTCGTGTGGAATTCCTCACCATACGGTCAGAATTATTTAACGTTGAAACATAGGATATGTCAGACTAGCGAATTAAGGTTCTAAGCTTTAAAATAGTCAAAACCCCATCGAAATGTGCTCCATAGTTTCCGAGTTTTTATACTACAAATATCTCCGGTTTTCGTTTTATAGATATAGATAGATTAGTATTAGTCCATTGGTGATAGACCTAAGGCTAAGCTCTGTAAAACCCTAACGTGAAATGATGAATTGTTAGTAATTTGTTGTAAGTTCATTTAGCTTAAAGTGGCGCTCAGTGGATCAGATATGTTAAGTACCTCATAAGTGGTGTCGGTGCTTGATGAGTCCATAGAGTTTGTTGGTGGTGGGGCAAGTATACTGTAGAGGTGGAGGAAGGACTGGCAATTTACAGTGTTTTATACTTTCAGGAAAACTCGTGGGAAGCGGAGGGGATAAAAGGCTTTTTTAACTGCTAATTTGCTTGACTGAAGAGCTGTTTTAATTGGCTATATCGTCAAGTAATGGGATAAACTTTAGCGGTAAATGTTTTCAGGCTGACATATGATTCCTGGGTTATATTCTTCTGCTGCTACGCTAAATGGGTTTCTTCTCAAGAGCAAGCAAGCCCTCAAGCGTTGAGAAATACTAGCTGATGCCTTGTTATTACTGTGCTGAGACAAAAGGCTTACCTTGCGCTGACGCGTAGACATGGTGGCGGCGAGGCTCTGTTACGAAATGTGGGTGGCATCACTACTAACTCACGGTTATGAAAGTGAATTGAACAATGGCTTCAAAACAATTTCCTCTTTTTTTTTTTTTTTTTTTTGCTGTCGTCAGTCTTTAGACTGGTTTGATGCAATCCTCCATCCCTTCCTATCCTGTGCTAACCTCTTCATTTCTACATACCCCTTACAATCCACGTCCTCAACTATCTGCTTCATATATTCTAATCTCTGTCTACCTCTACAGTTCTTACCTTCAACTGTTCCCTCCACTAACAAATTAACCAATCCAGCATGTCTCAAAATATGACCTACCAGCCTGTCTCTTCTTCCTGTAAGCTTCTTCCATAAACTTCTTTTCTCACCCATCATTTCTAAAACTCGTTCATTTCTTACTTTGTCTGTCCACCTAATTTTCAGCATTCTTCTGTAGCACCACATTTCAAATGCTTCAAGTTTCTTTCATTCCGGTATTCCTAAAGTCCATGTTTCGCTACCGTAAAGTGCTGTGCTCCACACATAGAGTTTTAAGAAGTTCTTTCTAATTCCTAGGATCAATATTTGAAACTAAAAGGTTTCTCCTTTTCATGAAGGCTCTTTTTGCTAGTGCTATTCTGCTTTTAACATCATTCCTGCTTCGGCCATCGGTTGTAATTTTGCTTCCCAAGTAACAGAACTCACTCACTTCTCCTATTGCATCAGATCCTATTTTTATATTTAATCTGCTAGTATTGGTGTCATTTCTGCTACATTTCATCACTTTTGTTTTACTTTGATTTATATTCAGTCCAAAATCTTCCTTCAGTATTTTGTTCATGCCATTCAATAACTTCTCAATATCCTCAGCCCTCTCTGCTAATAAGACAATGTCGTCAGCAAATCGTAGCATACTGATTTTTTCTCCCTGAAAACTTATGCCACATGGAAATTTTTCTTTGACTTCCTTCATTGCTTCTTCTACATACAAGTTGAATATTAACGGGTATAGACTACAACCTTGTCTCACACCCTTTTTAACTGATGCATGTCTCTCGTGATTCTCTACTTTTATCACAGCCACTTGATTCTTATATAGTTTATAGAGGATTCTTCTATCTCGATACTTTAGACCTGACTTCTTTAAAATTTTGAACATCTTGTCCCACCTAACATTATCAAAAGCTTTTTCTAAATCAACAAATGCCATAAAAGTATCTTTGTTTTTCTTGATCCGCCCTTCAAGTATTAATCTTAAAGACAGAATTGCTTCCCTTGTACCGCGATTTTTCCTAAACCCAAACTGATCTTCACCTACTATCTCTTCTACTACCCTTTCCATCCTTCTGTATATTATTCTGGTCAGTAATTTTGAAGCATGTGATGTTAGACTAATTGTGCGATAATTCTCACATTTGTCAGCTTGTGCTTTCTTTGGAAGTGTGAAGATGATATTTTTATTAAAATCAGTTGGAATTTCTCCTGTTTCATAACTTTTTGATATCAGCTTGAATAATCTTTCGATTCCTTCCTCTCCTAGAGATTTAAGAAGTTCTGCAGGGATCTCATCAATTCCAACTGCCATATTTGCTTTCAAGTCATTCAGAGCTTTATTAAATTCTGTCCTCAAAACAGGATCTCCTAAGTCATCCATGTCGACATCGCCTTCCTTTTCCAATACACTATTGTTCAAGTTGTCCCCAACATACAGTTTCTCAATGTATTCCTTCCATCTGTTAGCTCTATCTTCTGACCTAAAAGAGGTTTCCCATCGGCAGCTTTAATGTTCGTACCTCTTTTCTTCATTTCTCCAAAATTCTGTTTGATCTTTCTATATGCAACATCTACTTTTCCTGCAACCATTTCCTTTTCTACTTCTTCACACTTTTCTTGTAGCCATTTTTCTTTTGCTATTTTGCATTTCCTATTTATTTGATTTCTAAATTGCCTGTACTGCTCCCTTCCTGCTTCATCCTGAGCATTTTTGTACCTTCTCCTCTGATCGATCAGCTGCAAAATTTCTTCTGTGATCCAAGGTTTTCGGGCAGCTTGTTCCCTAAAGCCTAAGGTTTCTTTGCCAGCTTTCATTATTTCGGTCTTTAATGCATTCCATTCGTCCTCGGTTGAGCTCCTTTCACAGTTAATTCTTAGACCTAAGTCTACCATTTCTGCAAATTTTTCTCTTGTGCTAGATTGTTTCAGTTTATTCACTTCCAATCTGTTCTGCTTATACTGCTTCCTTATTCGCTTGAATTTCAGCCTGCACTTCATTACTATCAAATTATGGTCCGAGTCTATGTCTGCTCCTGGGTACGCTTTACAGTCTAGAACTTGATTCCTGAATCTCTGTTTGACCATGATATAATCTAGCTGATATCTGCCTGTTTCCCCAGGACGTTTCCAGGTGTATATTCTTCTTGCATGGTTCTTAAACAGTGTGTTCGCCACTACTAGCTTATATCTTTCACAAAATTCTAGCAGCCTGCTTCCTCGCTCATTTCTTTCTCCTAGACCAAAACGTCCTACAGTATTCCCCTCTTTTCCTTCTCCCACTATTGCATTCCAATCACCCATGATTATTAGATTTTCCTCCCCTTTCACATATTGGATTAATTCTTCAATTTCAGCGTATATTTTTTCTATTTCTTCGTCATCTTCCTGTGACGTTGGCATATATATTTGTACTAATGTGGTTGGGACGGGCTTAGTTTCTAACCTCATCAAAATAATCCTGTCACTAAACTGTTCATAATAACTCACCCGTTTCCCTACTATCTTGTTCATTACAAATCCTACACCAGTGACTCCATTGACAGCTTGTGTGCTAATTATCCTGTGTTCCCCAGACCAGAAATCCTGTGCGGCCTTCCATTTAATCTCACTAATCCCAACAACATCTAACTTAAGTTGTTCCATCTCCCTTTCTAAGTTTTCTAACCTACCTGCCCTATTCAGACTTCTAACATTCCACGCTCCGACTCGTAGAATGTTTCTATCCATTCTGATGACTCCTCCCTGAGCAGTCCCCACCCGGAGATCCGATTGGGGTACTATTTTACCTCCGGAATATTTTACCCAGGAAGAAGCCATCATGATATATGTAATTTGAGAGGATTACATGTCCTCGGGATACCCTTTGGGTCTTTAATGCAGTGGTTTCCCGTTGCCTTCTGCATCCCCATGCCGTTGATCATTTCTGATTCATCCGCCTTTAGGGGCCGTTTCCAACCCCAAGGGCAAGAGGGTGCCCTGAACCGCTCCCCGCTCTTCCGCCCTCCTTTCGGAGGCCGTTGGCAAGCAGTGGGTGACTCCTTATACCGGGAATCTTTCAGTCGCCAGAGCCTCGTCCGTGCAAACAGGGTGCACCACGTGAAGGAGAGGTTGACATTTGGTTGGAAAAGACAAGTATAGTCTCTCCCAAACCCTTACACCCCACCAAATCCCTACAATAAATGGACACGTCATAATTCGATTTTTTTTCATAGTATGAACATACTTGGTGCAGGCGATCTTGTAATCTTCCTCCAGCATCTGACCTACAATACCAGATCTACGATTAGATCATTTGAAGGCGGTCATGTCATCAAATGATTAATACATTGGTACCCCTCTCGCATGAATTCGAAGTTCATTACGTTCTGATCCTACGAAAGCGTACACAGCACCACATGTGACCCTGAATGTATCGTTCTCATGAATCCCATGGAAGGAGCTTTAACTAAGCGTGGCCCCATGAGAAGAATATATCATGTTTACAGTCCTTACCTGGGCAATCCCATCGTTTATGTAACACAAAGAATTATTTGCTTGTGAATTAAATTTGATGGTACGTTAGGTTTTAACTACTTCATTAACATTGCTCATTATTAAAGTTGTAACATGACGCGCTGTCGCCACGTTACAAGGTGCATTTTTATTATACTCGTATATGTCAGAATGTTGGAGTAATTTACATAAATCTTGGGCGACCACCTAAATAGATTTTTGTTGTAATGTTATAAAGTACGCAAGATTCCAAGTGAGGACTGTAATGAAATTGTGTACATACAGTGTATCTTGGTAAAGCGAATATTAAAGAATTATTTAGCTATGTAGGCTTGAAGCTAATCTGGTCTTCCCGAACTATGGCGACAAGAAGTCGCGGATTTGGGGTTTGCCGGACCACACTCTGCTCCCTGGGGATGGGTGGTCAACAGAGTCACTCACCTGGCGGGAAATGCCTGCCGCCCGACACCCGAATGTGCTCTCACCCCGGCGAACTTAGCCGAATATGTCCGACCTCTGTTAGATACGCTGGGCAAATAACATATCGGGGATGTCACGTGACATTAGGTGCCGATCTGAAGATCCAATCCAAATGAGCGTATAACTTAAAATCCTGGGAATTTCTGTTATATGTGAGCTTCCAGACTACAAGGGGCGGAGCGAGAAGTTTCCTAGCGAGAGAGAAGAGCGACGAGCTTCAATTCGATCTTCGAGTCCATGCTACGCGAGTCTAGTCTGAGGTGGACTTGGAAAGTTGGCTTCTCTCGCCAACTGCCGTTGTACGATTTCTGGCTGCCAGCTTGCCTTGCTGGAGCAAGCTTATCACGGCAAAACAGCCGGTAATGCGATGACGCGCATTGTCAGACCAGAGATGCCTGTAGCCGACTTGTGAGACAATCTCACATACCGTGGGTCCGCTCCACTCACCGCAGACATCAGACGCAGAACTACAATGGTAACTTATTACGACCAAGCCATCTGATTGTGCATTCCGTGAAACAGAACCCTTAAACGACTTTGAGAGGATAGGTCCATGTTCTCACTTTGTAATTGTAAAAAACCCCTGAGCTAGCTGCATAATTCGCCAGAACTAGTTATTTTCGAACGATATATTGTTCATTCGTGGCGTCCATGATTGTCTTTTTAACTGTAAATTCACAGTATTATGATGCCTTTGTCTGAGGTTGTCATAACTCGTATTTTTTATTGTTTCCAGTTGTCATTATTTCTTGCATTTTGATTCTGAGATATATTTAAAAGTAAATATAAAATTGTTTGCTTGCTCATGACGGCTAATTGTACCTCTGAGCGTTGCTTTTATGATTTTGCCAATTTGTGTTAATGTTAACGGTAAATTCGCTCATACTTGTAATCGCCAGTGATAAGAAAATAAATGTCATCTTGTGACAATTTTTCCTAAATTCCAACTAACGTCGAGATTCTTGCAAAATTAATAAATTTTCACTCCTTCATAAAAATTAAAAATCCACAATTATTAATCATAAAGGTATGAAAGATAATTGTAACGTAGTTTGCCCACCAAGGCACCCACTACAAAGTATAAAGTAAAAATAAGAGGTGTTCAAGATTTCTATGTCTCTTCTAGTGTTTTTATATCTACTAAATTAATTTTGTTTAGTTATTTGCTCGCAAGCGGTTACATTACTTAGTTCCTTTGAGACCCTACTATCCTGTCTAGTTATATCACAGTGTTAAAATTCTCTTTGTTATCCTACTGCCCTTTTTTAGTCTTTGGATTTATAATTATTGATTCTGTTACAGTGCTAGCGACTACGATGCTATAGTTTTCTAACAACTGAGAAACTAATACGCTGTTTTAAATTGGTCTTGATGAAGTTAGATGCAAAGAATTTCGATTTGACAAGTAGTGTTCAATAATTATTCTTTATTTCTAGTTTAATGTATTTGATTTTTTTGTGTTTTGTATTAAAATTGTTGTTTTTGAACCTCCACCTAAAGGACAGTTATCTTTTTTTCTTTTTTTTTTACTATTTAGAACTTTTGCTTCCGAACATAATTTGAGAACATTTGGCATGTATGATGTGGTGGCAGTAATGTGTACTAAGTGAAGCATTATTTGCGAGTTAAACAATTCTCTCGGACGTCATTTTCTGTAACAAGCAGCGAACGGCCATGGCATTTAGCCGCAGTTTACGCGCACCGCATCAGCTATGAAAATTTAAACGAAACCTCTATATTTAACAGGAGATTAAATTTTCATAGCATGTTTTTGTAATGAGGCGGTTACAACATTCGCAGTCCATACTGACGTACTCAAATGCATGGTGCTGCTGTTTTTAGTCCTTATCCTAGCAGTTTTGGTCAAATGCGTTCCTCCCGTACCGACTGTCTGAGGTATATCAGTTATTTGAGTCCGTTTTTTATACATTGAAAAATGCGCTGGTTTTAAGAGATTTGGAAGCTATCTTGCGCCTATTTATATATAGACTTATAATCTTAACAGTCCGTGTTTAGCGCGTATAGGCAGTGACGTCTGCAAAGTCTGACAGCTCGGCGCTGGAACATTTTTATGATTATGGTTCTCATAGAAACCTTTCATTCGTCGAACATCCACACAGGGGAGCTCACAATGTAACACTGTGTCCATTGTTTTAAACAAACCTCTACTATACCCGAGAAGCTCTTCATCACTTCAGTAAATTAATGACCCAAAACACTCGGTAACACAAGCGAAGTCTGTTCCTTTTGACGTCAACCAGACCTCAATTAAGTACATTCTTTATTACTCACTAGCCTGTCCACTGTTTTACAACCATTATACTTTCTATGACAAGTAATAATATTAAACATTGCTCATGATAACCTTGTCGGTCGAAGAACCGCGCTCAAATCAAGTCAAATGAACTTATGGAAATTAAATACATTATGGCAATAAAACTCCTGTGAATCTAACAACAACATTTCTTGTTACCGATAAACAATGAGATCTACAGAATGGTACATCTCAGTATTCATTCCTCGTATTAATCGTGCTCCAAGCAATTCTGACCTCCCATTCATTCTGAAACGAAGGCAGTTTCCTGTCATGCTTGCCTTTGCTATGACTATAAACAATTCACAAGGTCAAACATTCGACATGGTTGGACTTTAACTCTCTGAGCCTGTTTTCAGTCATGGATAACTTTATGGGGGTTTTTCCAGAGTGCGACGGTCAGGTGATGTTAAAGTACAAATCATCAATAACGATCGCCACGGTAAACTTCTAAAAAATTGTAACAGTTTTTACAAAGAATATTGTCCACAGGGAGGTACTGGAGCATCAATAAGTGACTAATCGCGCTACCTCTGTACCAAATAAATGACACTTAATTTCCAAAGGACAGTAAATTTCGGCACTGTTGGTAATCCATAATGTATTCACTTTGATTGTAGTTAAGTAAACCACCGCTGTAGTAATGGTATTAAGTAACATGGGTTAAATAACATGTTATCGTGTATTAACACACTGGAAATGCATCATATAGTCAGGCCACATCTGTCGGCACAAATCTGTTTTTACCGATCTAACACCATTCACATTAAAAAGACATTTTTCAAATTTAGCAAAGTGAAATTTTGGAGTCAAATAAAACTGTATTTCAGCCAGTTCCAGTCAAGAGACCTCGACGTTTGAAACACTTATACGAAAGCGCGATCGTCTTTGTCCATGTTTAATACGTCAATTATTATACTTCTGAGTTCTTCACGCAAAATACATTTTATTCAATCTAACGGTGAAACACAGGTCAAGTTCCTTTTTGTCCAGGACAGGTAAACCTATCATAATCTTTGACCCTCAAATCTAAAACTTTTCTAGACCCGTGACGATACGCAAAAAAACAGTCACGGCGAATAAATAAAATCCAACACCAACAATAATTGCATTGGCGTGCTTATTTAATAATATTATTTAACAAGCATCTTGGTACTGTCGGGAACAGAATTCGCGAGATCCCTCACCTTTCGGTTATGCTTCGTTGTAGACACGACCACCTCATGGGACAGGGTAACTGGTAGGAAGTACATTAAATTCGTGATAAACTAGACCTCTGATACCCAGAACTTTACCCAACACTAAAAAAATGAGCCCGTGCGCAAGAGACTTGCAGACGCTCAGAGGCAAAGATCGGATTTCTACAATTAAAATAATCACGAGTGTCACCATTTCAGTTAAAATCAATTATTATAATATTTATTGAAATAATTAAATCTATTGGTTGTAGAGGAATGATACCGCTTTTTTCCTAATTTTGATAGCCAATGTGAATTTTTTTTTCGAATAAATAGTTGACAATTCGCTGTCAAAAGCGACGAACACTGAAAAGAATCGCTAAGTTACGCATCGATAAAAGTTTGTGAAACCAATGAGAGAGTTTGAATGGTCTTAATCACACATTCTGGCACTGCAGCGTTATAGAAATGTCTGTGACAAATATACACCAAGTTTAAGCATAGGTGGAAAGTGGATTTACGAAAGTACTCTTTCGCGATAGTAAAACCTCAATTTCGTTTTCACCATAACATATTCAGAAGATAAACTTAACTTGATGGCAGCGGCAACAGTTTCAGTTGTAGTAATAATAATTAAAAACTGTAGATCCATCTGCTATGTGAATTAGTGGTTTCAGATTTTAAGGCTAAAAGAATGGAAGTAGGAAACCTTTCATATTTCCCTTTGTTTCTAACGCTGATACTTGTATAAGGTTTTGTATCAGGCTCTCCAAGCCCGATGGCGGGAGTTAAAACTTGCCAGGCATTCTGCAGGACCTAGAAACAGACAGATCCTGTAGGACATTCAATTTCGGTTTCCCATGGTTTCCGTAAATCTCACCAGTTGATTCCGTAAAAGTTCCTTCATAAAGCCGAGGCAGAAATGCTTTCCTGATCCTAGTTTCCAATACTATTCGGATTCAAATTACATTACTGTCGAAAGAGAACACAAAAAAGATGAAAAATCGTACGTGGTGGGTTAGTGGTAACACTCTGAGTTGGCATCTGGCAGAACGTGGGTTCGAATCCTCGCCCGGGTATCCAGATTTGGATTTTCAATCGCAAATCACTCCAGACGAATGCCGGGAGGATTACTTTAAAATGCCATGGCCGAATTCCTTCCCATTCCTTGCCCCCAGTCCTTTACTGTCTCTAATGACCTCGACGAGTTGTAATGTCAGAAGCAATACATGTATATATATTTTTAATATTGCCAGTATCAATGTGGATTAAAATCAAAGCACTTTCTACCATGATTTCATCACAAGAAATTTCTCAACTAACAATAATAATATCTCTGAGTTGTGTTTATTTATTTTTAAAAGTATTTTTCCTTGTTGGATTTATCTTATTCAAATGCCGACCACGAGTCCCGTGTTATTCTTTGCTTAGTGCTGGTTGACGTCTAAGTCATTAGAGGGGGAAAAGGACAGGGAAATGTTTCGGGAAGGAATTCAGCCATGGCCTTTTGACGGAACCATACAGATACTCCAGAAGTGATTTCAATTAATCATACAAGATTGAAATCTGGAAGCATGGACGAACATTTGAACCCGTGTTTTTCCGAATGCGAGGCTTGAGCGTTACCGTGACTCTCGGTCACTGGTGCTTGTGAAGAACTTCTGCAGCGCCTTGAACGCGACGGTGATGCCTTCCTTGCATGAATCGTCACCGGAGACTGATCCTGGATCCATTATCACCAGCCTGAAATGAAGAGAGCGAGCAAAGATAATCTGACATGCGGTTTGAATTCACGGGAGTGCAGCCGGATAGTGTCGTAAAATGACAAAAAATAGTCATGATGAAGACAACTGAGCAGGTTGTCGAAACGTCGTTATTTTACGACACTATCCGGCTGCACTCCCGTGAAGATTTCACTGCATCAATACGCTGGGATAGTCTCCACTCTCATATGCGGTTGGAATGTCTGCCGCTTTCAACACACTCGCCCAATCTTGCCCCAAGTGATTTCCATATGTTTGGACTCCTAAAAGAAGCACTTTCTGGAATGAAATTTCAGTCCGATGTGCGCCAGGCGGCGCACGAGTGGTTGTGTAAAAGAATTTTTTTAAACGGGAATTCAGGCACTTCCGAAGCATTGGCGACATGCATTGAGGGTGGAGGAGACCTATCGAAAAATTACAGGTGACGTATATATAAGAACCCTCCATAAAAAAATTAAAAAATAAGGGTTTCCATTTGACTGTCCGTCGTAGATTGTCGTGTTCCAACAGGGTTAACACTGGTTAGGTGGGCCGAAGATCATTTGGACGTACTGACATTTATCCAAACCTAGCGAAAAAAGCTACACTGTTTCAATTCGTCCCTGCACATCCTCGTTGGTTTGACCAATAAGTATTATATAATCACCATGGAAACCCTTGGTAAACAAGAGTTCTGGAAGGGGACATACTTCTCAAATTCCGCTCTCTACCGTGGTGGTACTGATAAGAGAGGATCCGACTGCCAAAAGGCCGGAACTACCCAGATATAGCTTGGATACCAGCTTCTCAAACCGCTCGCAAGTCCCTGCTTTCCTTAAAGACGCAGACAATAGGCTCTTGGGGCGTTGAACTCAACGCGTTCGAGAAGTCCAGCCACGCGACACAATAGATTCCCATCCGTCCTGGCTTCAGCCATTCTCTGTTGTAAGATGTAATTATGGTCGAAAACTCCGTCAGGGGGCGTCCTTTAATTAGGTGTCGTTAAACGAGGAGGAGTTCGGCGAAATCTCATCAAAACTTACCAAGAGGGAGGGGGAGGGAGGAGGTTGACGGAAGTCTCACGTCGCGTCGTGAGGTTTTGAAATTCTCGAAGGATAGTAGAGCTAAAAAAAGGTCCACAAATGGCGCGAATATCGACTTTAGGGGGGGGAGGGGTATAAGAAACTACCACCTTGGGAAGCATAAGATCAGGGGGAGAGGAGGCCATTAGAGTCTCATGCCTTCTTGGTTGGGGGGGGCGACAAAATCTCACCAGGGGGAGGGGGGTCCGGAATTCCGGAAAAACACCACACGTAATTAATGGACGCCCCCTCGATTGATGAATGCTCCCCTGGCACTCCGAGAGAGCGGAATTCGACGTAAGCCCGAGGCGATTGGCCCCATTCTGTGAAGATATTGTAATTGATTCCACGGAACGGGAAGGAAACTGGCCATGGTCTTTTAAATGAACTGTCCCAACCTTCGCCTGCAGTGATTTCGGGAAACCAAGGAAACCCGTATTTAGGTCGGCGCGCTGAATCACAGGATGAATCCTGACTGGACAGCGCATTGTCTCATGCGTCAGATCTTCCGAAGAAGATCATTACCCTTACCGAAAAAAATCATAGAATCACATGAAATAATAGTTATCCTGACCGGTTCTAGAAGGCAATTGTCGCAAGGGCCAATTCTTCAGAAGAAGATCCAATCCCATAGAATGCAGGGGATTCTTCATCCGCAGTGGATAATTCATCCTTACTGAGAGGAACCAAGCCAAACGGACCCGACTCGGCCAACCTGTTTTAACTGCCGTATGTTTAAATACGGCTGGTCATTTACTGTGTGTTACATGTGTAATGTCGTTGGTACCTCACACTCAGACATTTATTTCGTAGAAGCTTAGGTTTTATGTTCTCTAGTGCAGTCAGTCAGGATTTATATTTTGATTTAACCGCTCTAATAACATCGATTTTGATGCACCATAAAGCCAACAATAACAGAAATATTTATCTGTAGGACAGGGGATTTTAAATTTGAAGGCCCTCGGTGCCTTAGAATAGACCTGAATCGGTTTTTCACTTGGTCATTTTTCATCTCTCATCCATACCAAATTGCAATGAACACACTCATCCTCAAGGAACAGCAAGGTTTACGACACTTCCTCACTGCGTATAGTTACGGGAAATCATCTCAGTAACCCTGGGTTTCTATGGATGTAAATGCAGTGGAAATCAAATAAATCAGCATAGATATCTACAAACGAATATTTTAATAAGATGGAATAAATAAGTGATTTAATGTTCGCTATTGAAGTCATTCAGTGAGAGAAGTAAAAACGAATACGTCACTGAATACAATTAAAATGGTTTTGAAAGGCTTCAAATCCTGATTTAGGGTAATAATATGGCCTTAAAAAACTCTCTTTATAATCAGAGGATGTTGGTTGAATGTGAACGTTGCAACCGTTCGCATAAAGTGTACGCAATGCCACTACATCAGCGCCGTCCCACATAATGCGCGCATAAAATTGACAAACGCCGCAGCGGGACTTTAACGGCTTTTTCCGGACCCATAAATACCGACAAGGACTATTAAAACACGCGGCCAGGCGGCATCGGTAACGCAGATTGAGTGCCCCTTCTGCATTACCACGAGAAGGCTAATTCGAGCTGCCAGGGGATTTACAGTCGGATGTCCCTTACTTTAAGAAAATTAATTTCCCATATAGAATGTTGCAGAGCTTTGTGAGGAAAATGTTTGGTTTAATCTGACTACCACTAATGGCTGTACCGGACGTCGTTGGATAATGTTACTTTCGCCCCGTGTCAATAAGAAAATGGTGGTTCTAGAGTAATAAAGTAAACTGTTGGGAGATTGAAATAGGTAATATCGAGAAAAGTGGGTGTGCTTCAAGGATAAATAATTTTATTCAATTAGTATGAGTGGTCTTTTGTGAACATCTATTTCATTTCTATATTTTCCTGGAGTTTTATAAGTATGTTTGTTGATTTATTGGTTGACCAGTATAATTATTCTTCGTTATCTTTGAACATTAATGGCAGGGTTTGTATATTGGCTGCTTTGTGCACGTCATTTATCGGGAATGACACTGTGTAATGATTTAAAATGATTTTGATTGCTGGTCATTAATAACACTGGAGTGCCAAACTCAATAACTGCATTTATTGCACAGTTGATTCAATCACAATACTTAGAATGTCGGCACCAGACATGATCATTGTCGTATCGGATTGTCCTCAATATTCAAGATTGCAGATTAGCACACAGAACTACAGTTTCTTCCGCACACATGCTTAACATTCCTATTCAGTGCAGTCTAGAATATGGACGGCATATAAATAACATCGTATTCGCCGAAAAGTTTTCGCACTACCGGGTAACTCCCGAGCCCATGTTCTAATCTGTCTTCACTAGTATATCCGCCGCCTCTTGTCTCTCGGCTAATCACGACACTCCTTTTCCTCACGTGACTGTTCTGGCCAACCAGTGTCTATCTCTCTACCTCGCCTTTCAAAGATATTCCACTTTCTTTTAGATGATGCACTCCTTATCTTTTTGGGTGTGCAACACTATCTTTACAACCACCCCCCAAAATAACACTTGCTTTTGTTTGTGTACGTGAATAATACTAGTGGAATTTTCAATGACTGGAATGTTTCCCTTAAAACACTCACTTTATCTCTTACAATACTTATTTTTCCAAATATATACACCTTTTTTCATACCTATGTTTGGTGCCGGTTACAAATTTCAATATATTATACCCTAAGAAGTAGTACTTATATTATTTGCAAAGAAAAACATAGAAATAATAACAAATTCGTGGTATTTGGACATCATGTTTGCAAGAACAAAAACAGGGAAATTATATAAAATCCAGTCCTGTCACGAGATAGATACACTAAACTTTGACTACATTGACATACTGTTTTGGTTATATTAGGTACAAACACACTATATGTCTATTTAAAGAGTGACAAAATAATACATGTATCGTGTTATGAGGTTATACATGTTTACATCAGGACTTGTGCGTTAGGTGTGAAAAAATGGTGTTTACGTTTTTTCATTTTTATATGTCTTCAAGTCCACGACATTGTATTTGCCTTTGATTTCTCGAGAATGTGGGTCGATGAGTACGTAAGCATTTGAATGTTGTACATCTTGTACCTCATAAGGTCCTTCATAGAGGTGAAAAAACTTTTTGTTCTCACTATTTAGTGTGGAAGACTTAGGGTGTTTTGATTCATCACCCTTATTATAAGAAGTAGGGATAAGTTTTTGATCATGGAGCATTTTTCTCTGGAGCGCTTTACTTCTAAGTTCCTGCAATGCTAGCTGGATTATAAGTAATATATTATTTTACCAGTGTGGGTGGTTCCGTTTGGAACATTAGCTCATATGGTGACATTGTTGAGGAAATGTGTGGGATCGTGTTTATCACGTCCTCAATTTTTGTGTATCTCCCGCGCCCACTTTTTATGGTTGTCTGAGCAATAAATGCGCAACCAACGACCTAGGTCACGCATTACTCTTTCTGCAGTGTTTCCTTTTGCTGAGTAGTATGAAGTTTTGAATGTTTTCGGTACTTCCCTAATGAAGAATTCAGATAAAGCTAGGGTTTTGAGGGTTTTTTCTACTTCTCTTACGAAAAATTGTGATAAAGTTAAAGCAGGTTTCTCTTTTTGTGAGTAATATGAGGTTTTGAGGGTTCTTTCTACTTCTCTTATGAAAAATTCTGATAGTGTTAATGTGCCTTGAGAATTATAGCGATTGTCCATTTGATAATATTCTTTTTGCCTCATACTAAATATCTTTTGACCAATACGTGTCGAGGAAAGCTAGGCGAAATTTTTCATATGTGGTGCATCTACTATGCTGACACTGTCCCCAATCGCGGCTAGAGCCTTTGAGATGTTGAAAAACAACATGTTATTTTTTCTGCATGATTCGAATATAGGAAAGAGCGATGTGACTCAAAACCATTTAGAAAAGTCACAGGATGTACTTGTCCTCCAGATACAAACTGTTGGACACCTTATCGCGTGGCTGATATCTTACGAACTGAAAGAATTCAATCTTTTTTGTCTTCAACAGTATTCCATTTACTATACAAAACTCATATTCCTCTAGGAACTACATCGGACTTATACAGTATTGGAAGATGCAAGGTTCTTCAGCAATGAAATGGTTTTAAAGCAACCGAAACGTTTCTACGTCGCTAGCCTCTAACTATCTCTTGATTTCTGGTCCCCATGGCAACTTACATTTCTTTTCTATAAGAGTAAATATATCGATTTTTGTTTACTCTGATTGTACAAAAATATGGTTTTCTTCTGTTCTTCTGTTCTGTCACAACCTACCCTGACTGAGGTGATTAACCCGACGCCATTGTTAATTCTTGGTGTGCATGTACCATTTTCTTGTGTCATGAATTAGTCCACCTTGTGTGTTTATTCATTTAACTCTTTCTGTACTGTATTGAAACTTAATTCTACGCAGGGCCCTGGTAAGCAAGTGCCAGATACGGGTTTGGCGAACCCGCGGTTCCCAAGCTGGAATCTTGTGAGCGCCGCAAGTTTCCCACACTGTAAACTCCTTCCATGCTTCAACGACCACTGTAGGGCGTGGTGGTGGAATGTTGTGTGCCTAGGAGAACGGGGATCTTGGCTTAATTGCTCGGATCGCGAGGACGGTACAAACCTCTTTAAAAAAAACCTCAACCTCAGACACGTGCCGAGGAGGTGCATGGGTGAGAGGCAGATCACTTGCTAGCGTGCAACCTCAGGGGCACCTACGCACCCCTGTTGTATTAGCATTTCCTTTTCAATTGGTTATACTCGTGGGACCAAAATTCAGGCCTTCACTAAAACAATAAAAAAAAACCTGTGGTACGGGTGTGCCGCAGGCTACTATAAATACACCCAGTTCTAAGAAGCGGGTGAGGGTTGATCCCCCCTCCCCCCCGCTTCAGAAAATAAAAGTAGTGGAAAGGTATGTTCGATTACGAACGCCTTTGTTGTAATGGAAAGAAAGGAAGGATCGTTGAAGAAAGTGCCGCTGTTTTATATCCAAAAAGGATTTCAGGGTCTAGTAGAAAACTTGAACTCTGTAAACAAGCTGAGGAATGGGACGCTGCTGCTGGAAACATCCATCCAGTAGGCAGGATAACACACTCCTTAACTTTGCGAAGGACGGGGAGTTCGCGTTTACTTGCGAGCTCCACAAATCCCTGAACTTGTTAAGGAGAGGGAAGATCAGAATGTGGTTGAGGTACATCAGATAGCACGAAGGGTGAATGGCAGTATTGAAAAGACTGCCACCTTCGTCCTGACGGTTGACACTCCAGTACTGCCAAAGAACATAAAAGCAGGCTACATAAATATGAACGTCCGTCCGTATATTCCGGACCTGGCGCGATGTTTCCAGTGTCAGCAGTTCGGACATACGATGGTGTCATGTAAGGGCAGCACCACCTGTGGTAAATACGGCAAGGGGGCACATTAGCCGGGTATCAGTTGTACTCTACCACAGGTGTGCGTCAACTGCTCCGGATCGCACCCGGCCTGGAGTAGAGAGTGTCAAGAGTATCTAGAAGAACGCAAGATACAGGAGCTGAAGACCAAAGAGCGGATTCCCTATGGGGAAGCTAAAAAGAAGGCCAAGTCGCTCGCCGTTCCAATTTTTTCAACTAGTTTTGCTAAGATGGCTTCAGCACCCGTCAGGAAACAAAGTACTGCCACCCAGACTTCCGTTGCAGACATGAGCACCAGCACAGCGTGCTCATGCCCATGCAAATGCGGTGCAAAAACCGCAAAGATCGTTACATCGAAGACCGCGGACGTCGGTAGTAATACTTCTGCAACCTCGACCATACCAGCAGCAGTCACTAAAAGTCCTCCAGCAGCAGTCACTAAAAGTCCACCACCAGCAGCAGCTGTCAAAGTAGTGCCACCTCCAATTCCACCCCGCACTTTGACGGTTGTAGCATTACCATCTGAAAGATCTATTAATGGAGGCAATCAGAAGATCCGGGGACCGAAGTTTAGGTGGACGAACCCGACTCAGTTCGTTAAATCTCCCTCTTCGTACCCTCCCAGAACACCCGGTAAAAGGGAGAAAAATGGAAAGAGGGCGAGGAAGAAGAAGGTGAAAGAGGTAGTGGATCAGGACACTGAGTCGGAGACGTCTGTCTCTTCGGAGCGAGTAGAAACTGAAATTCTGGAGGCCGAGACTGGTCTCGTTCCCTAGCATACAGCGACTGAAGACCCACCCGAACCGGGGCGGGTGAAATTAAATCGGTAGGCTGGCTCCCATACTCAAGTGGGACATCAACGGTTTTATGGTTAACAAACAGGAGTTACAATTCTTAGCACGGTCTCTGTCTCCAAGAGACATATTTCAGACCAACCCAACAACTTGTGCTAAGTGGTTATGCCGTTTACAGAAACGACGATACCGTGGGTGATCGAGTGAATGGGGGAGTGGCTGTGTTTGTACGGAACACTGTCCACTCCCAACCTGTAGCTATCACATCTCCCTTACAAGCAGTAGCGGTTAAATTACATGGACTGGTGCAACTGACTGCTGTAGCGACCCAAAGGTAGAGTGCCACAAGAACCTGCGAGTTCGTCTTCGATCAACCACTCCCTGGTTAGTTTTACCAAAGATATGTGATTCTATGACCGAAGCGATCACGTGCCTACTAACATATAGTATGTAGGAAATTGGTGAATGCGATAAATAAGCGCGATTAGAAGGTTGACTGACTTTAATAAATGAAAATTGAAGAGTACATGAGAACATACATGAAATACTTCTTGAAAATAACTGGTATCTACTAGTTTCCTATCTTAGTGCAACTTTCAGTCAAAGTAACCTTCCCAGCCAGCAGAGAGAGAGAGTTGGAACACATTACCTTACTATAAAGCTAATTACGCTCACTCTGGTGATCTTACATGCTGCATGTCTGGACTCTAACTGCGCTCTGTGCAGCTCAGTGAGTGGAGGGGCATAGCGCGCGTCTTTGGTTGGCTGAAAAGGCCTTACCATGCGTTTTTCAAAGCCAAGGTTAAGGTGCCCTTTCTCACGGGACGCTCTTGCTAGCCTCTCGACTCAAGAATCGGGTTACGTCTCTGTGCGAGGCCTGAGAATAATTACCTTCACTGACATACAATAATTCTATTGAAAATCCTTACATTCTATACACCTTCCCCCGTGGGAAAAGAGTCGAGCCCGGCCTTAACCGAGGTGCAGACTCTTACCTTTAATGCGTTGCATCATGGCATTCAAGTGCTTAAACAGAAAGACAAACAATTTATACACATTTGAACTAATTGATTACTCTAATTAACTGCTACATACATGGTCTTTGATTGTTTCATCTCCTTATCCTAATCTACTGATTATACTGTCTTAATGCTACTAAAATTGTTTCTTATGTTTTGTTACTACAATCATTACAATGATTCAAAAGTGATTCTAATAAACATAGTTGAAACAGAGAAATTACATATCAAGATATTTATCTCCGATCAAAACGTGATATAACTGACACTTGGTCAAGATCGGCTTGTCTTTGTCCAACAGATGAATGAGGTCTTTCAAACACAATTATATCATCATCATTGAGTTCATTGTTTAAATCACTGTCAGCGTGAATAGGTCGACGACCTCTTATACGCGTTAACTCAGTACCTGTTGTTTGATTCACAATTGTTGTTTTTACACAAATCTGCTTACAACATTCACCTGCGGTATTCCGCCATAAGTACTTAAAACAATTGCGTAAACAACCACAATGTTTACATACACAAAATATAGTAATACAAAAGATCAAAATTACACAAACATACGATAAAATCGAATAATGAGACAAGGAATGAATTGTAGAGGCATTTCTCTCTTGTTGCTCAATTTGATCCTGTAGTTGATCAATTTTGAATCCTGCCATACGTAAATCATCGAGGTTTTTGACAATATTTTCCATTGGAAGATTTAACTGTAATTCTGAGATATTACGTTTCTCTTTGTTTATAATACAACAGTCAAGATCTAAGTTTAGATTGGGTACAATATCCTTGCTCGTGATATTCGTCCTTATCGTTTGCTCAGCTTCAATCAGAATCTTGGCTCCATACCCCCTACATCTTTGAAAGAATCGAATTTTGCCGGTTCCTTTGAATATGGTATCAGATGGCTGATTGTCGCCACATAGAATGGTCATCCCCTCCTCTTTAGGAGCTACGAATAGCCATTCATTATTACTTAATTTAGTGAACAAACTTTCGTTTAAGGAGATTAACTTTCTAGTACAATCCGGGGGGATTGTCCTGACTGGTTGGAGTAACCTTATCTCGCATGGAGCAGATTCGAATGAAGTGGCTAAAATAAAATTTTGTTTACAGATACTAAGATCAGATGTTAACTGCTTACATTTTAAGTCATGATAGTTCACCTTAGCATACATTCTGCGGGAATCATCAATAATCAAGGTATCCTTGTCTGGCAAGATAAACAAATAATTGTAATTGTTACCAACTTCAATAGGTAATGGTAGAATTCTGTAAATGTTAAACTGATTGTTATTTGTGAGAGGAACAGTCAGTACATAAGACAAAATGTGTTGTGACAAAAATACATCTAAGTCTATCATTTTCAATAATAAGTAACCGTTTTCTTCGGTAAGAGGAACAGGAAATCTTTTATCTTTAATATCATCTCTAATTAATTTTAAATAGCTAACAACTTGTGATGGGTTGATAATAAGTGGTTGCAGTATTCCATACTGTGCATTTACAATAGTTATTAACTTGTACTCAAATATACGGATATATTTTCCAATGGAGTGTTCCCTGTGATTTGAATTTACTTATACCTTATGTGGTATTGCTGTCATCCCGAAAACAAAATATCTACGTGAGTAATGTATCTTAATCTGCCCAATTAAATTGTGTGACTGTTTTAATCTATTAATATGCCAGAGTATCTCCTGAGACATTTCATCACATTCATGTGTTGCTACCTTTAATTCGATCAATTTGTTTTTGCAAAAAGCGACAGACCTAATTGCATAATTCTCCAAACTTTCACATGCGTCGTCTAGTTCTTTCAAATTCACGTAGGTGACGATTTTCCAGCTCAGCGTGTAAACTTGTGCACCAGTTATATGGTCGAAGTACAACCCAGGACTCGAGCTAAATTTTTCGATTGCAAAGTCTTGCATAGCTAGACTGGTGTGAATCATTAACAGTAGACCGTTCAACAGGTTCATCTGAAAAGCAAAATTAATTCTTAGTAATGTGTACTGTGGTAATTCATCAAACAATTGTGTAAGTTTGTCTGCAGTAGTGAAAGTGTGTGATGTATTATTACGCTCGCCGCGTTCGACTGCTGTCTCGCTATCAGTTAAATGCCCGGTGCGTGTAGGAGTGTCTCAGCTGGTGTTATCG
This sequence comes from Vandiemenella viatica, assembly GCA_031002005.1. Taxonomy (NCBI): domain Eukaryota; kingdom Metazoa; phylum Arthropoda; class Insecta; order Orthoptera; family Morabidae; genus Vandiemenella; species Vandiemenella viatica. The sequence continues at coordinate 113,539,919 of JARYHS010008074.1, forward strand.
CAACCGCCACGTCACAAGGACGCCGGGGCTCGTCCGCTGATAAGCCTCGCCGCCATCATGGAGTGTGCTCTTATCAACTCGCGTGGGCGAGCCACGTGCTCGGCCGCCACGTGCTTATGTTTACAATCCGTTCGCCCGTAAGGCCTTTCATTCGCTTGCTTTGAATGCGATTTTCTCTCCCTATACTTAAATTAAACTTACTGTAACTTACCTAACCTTACTCTACGCTGTCTTATAACCACTAAAGATTCCTTCTTAATTATTAAGCTCAATTATTTAATGGTAGGGCTTCAGTCTGTTTGCATGTACTGTGAGTCTCTTGTATCGACCGAGTTGTAGTGTAATATTGACGCCACGCTTCCCGATGACAACAAATGGTCCGCGCCAACTACTGTCCAACTTTTGTGATCTACCCCGACGAACCGATTGATCTTTCAACAGTACTTTAGATCCAATCGCAAATTCTCGCGGATTCTGTGTTTTATCATAGTATTGTTTGTTCTTTTCCTTCAACCCTTGATTCAATTCTCTAGCCTGCTTGTGCAGCGTCTGTAGAATTGCTCGTAACTCCTCTGCATATTGATCATACGAATAACATACTTCCTTAGGATCAGCTTGCAATATTCCGGGGACATTTGGAATTCTACCGAACATTAATTCGTGTGGAGTGTACCCTGTTGCACTATGAACACTGGTATTGAATACAAATACAAAATAAGGCAACCAGTCATCCCATGTGCTCTGATTCTTATCAATGTAATGTCGTAAGTACTCTGAAAGTCCTCTGTGCATTCTCTCGACAAAGTTACTCTGTGGGTGGTATGCAGTAGTTTGTATCTTATTTATCTTTAAGAGTTTACACACTCGCTGCAAAGTTTCGCTGATAAAGCAGCTACCGTTATCAGAGATCAGAATTTGTGGACAACCAAAGCGTAAAATGACTTCTAATACCAACGCTCGAGCTATTGTATCCGCGTCTTGCCTAGCGATGGGAATCGCCATAATAAACTTTGTCAATTCGTCTTGAAACGTAAGCACAAATCTGTTTCCATTATTTGAAACCGGAAGTGGCCCAACCACGTCCGTAGCACATCGTTCGAATACGTATTCAGGTGCCTTAGTGAGCTCCAATGGCATTTTTGTATGTGGGACTGTGTGTTTGTTTTTCTGGCAACTATCGCAATGTTTAACATAATTTTCGATGTATGACTTCATGCCTGGCCACTGAACATACCTTCTAATCCTTTCATAAGTTTTAGCTACTCCTTGATGCCCAGCTAAAGGACCGTCGTGAGCTTCCTTAAGTATTGCTCGCTTTTCCTCCTCCGTTAAGGTGGGGAATTCATTCTCGTTTGTTTGAATTTGCGCATCAGCTGTGGGTGACGATGTTTCTCCACTAGTGTCCATTGTCTCGTCTGTGACAGGTTCTGACTGCGATGTTTCCTGCACTTCCCTCACTTCTCTAATCCTACTAAGTGCGTCCGCAACTGTGTTGGACTTCCCCTTTCGGTAAACAATAGTGTAATCATATTCCTCAAGTTTCAATCTAAATCTGAGCAATCTGGACGATGGGTCTTTGACACTAAAGATCCATATTAATGGGCGGTGGTCAGTATACACGGTAAAGTGTCTGCCAAAGACATATGGCCTGAATTGTTTTACGGACCATGTCAGCGAAAGAGCTTCTTTTTCCGAGGTCGAATATCCGGTTTCTGCTTTATTCAATGTTCTAGAAATATACGCTATAGGTCTATCTGACCCTAATTGACCTTGCGAAAGCACAGCTCCGATCGCGTACGAACTAGCGTCTGTGCTAATGATATAAGGAAGATCTGGATCGGGGTACGCTAGAACTGGCGCTGAAATCAATTTGTCCTTGAGAGTTTGAAAAGCGTTATCAGTTTTCTGACTCCACTCGTACGGTACATTTTTCTTCAACAACTCATACAATGGTTTGGCTATCTTGCTGAAATTCTCTATGAAACGACGGTAATAACTAACGAACCCAAGAAATGTTTTTAATTCTTTTGTAGTTTTAGGAATTGGGTAATTCTGAACCTTTCCAATTTTTTGTGGATCTGGGGAAACACCATTTTCTGTCAGCTTGTGTCCCAAGTAAGTTACTTCCTTTCGTAAGAATTCACATTTGTTTGGCTGAAGGCGAAGGTTGTGAATTCTTAATCTATCAAAATACTTCTTAATCTCTCATTGTGGGATTCCAAATTTGGACCGAAACAGATTATATCGTCGAGATACACAAAACAACGGTCTTCCTGCAGTCCAGTAAGAACAATAGACATCATTTTCTGGAAACTAGCCGGCGCCGAGGTCAAACCCTGAGCCATTCTCCGGAACATGTAGTGACCTTGACCCGTACTGAATGCGGTCATTGGTTGATCAGATTCCTTAATCAATATTTGATGATAACCCTGTGCTAAATCTAAAGTTGAGAAGTACTTTGCCTTCCCCAGTGAGTCAAGAATTTCTGAAATTAGTGGTAATGGAAAAACTGTACCTACAGTGATATCATTTAATTTGCGAAAATCTACCACGACTCTATAACGTTGCTTACCACTGCATCTGGCTTCTTAGGTAAAATAATCAATGGAAAGTTCCAAGCACTAGTAGATGGAACAATAATTTCGTCTTCAAGCATTTGATCAATTTCCTTCTTCAAAACAGGCTTCATAGTGTCTGGGGATTCTGTAGGATCTTTGGTTGATAACTGTACCCTGAGCTTCTGGCTTTAATTTAATTTCATGTGTAATTGTGTTAGTGTGCGTCAGTTTATCGCCGGGAAGATGAAAATATATCATTATATAATAGACAAATTTCAAAAATGGATCGCCTTTCTTCGTCATTTAAATGATCTACTCTTAAATGGTCTTTTAATAAACTGGTACGTGTTTTCCCTTGGTCGGGTGATCTATTACCGGTTTGTTGTTTACTTCCGCAAACTCGAATGGCTGCCTGACTGTCAGCTGTGTTATCACGTGACTGTGACGTCGTATCGCGCTCCACGCAGTACGGCTCAGCTGATATCGCACCGCAGTAGAACTCAACATTATCTTCTCTGGTGTTTAGCATAGACAAAATACAAGTGCCATTTTCAACTTTAACTAATGATTCAGGAATAAAAACGCCTTCGATTATTTCTTGTTTTGCTATAAGAGCTTCAGCACTATTTTTTACATTGAACCTGAACTCGCAAAATACGTTTCTTCTCTCGGCCCTAATTTCACTGTATAGTCGTCTGGAAGACTTACATTTTCTTTTGCATCTCAAGAACTGTTGCTCAGCTGTCTCGTATTGTCCTTATTTTGACTGCATTGCTAGCATCTCTCCGATCCAGATACTTCTACTTGATGTTCTTGTGTTTGAGTGTGTTTCTGTTGTTTACTCTGTACAGGCTGTGTAGTGACTTCCTCACTGTTTTGTTTGTCATCCTCGTTTCTACCACGATAATTATTCTTTCTGTTGACTTTGTTCCTTCGTCTTCTACGAGTGTTTTTATGTGGGACCTCAGTGTTTACGTTACTCTGTATCGTAGAAGATTTGCCTTGCAAATTTTTCGACCCTTTCGAAACCCTTCTAGCATGTTTACTGTGTTTACTGCTTTTCTCTGGAGCTGTCAATATGGGACTAGAATGACCACTGATACATACAGACATATTTTCATAATTAATTATCGCTCCCTGTTTGAGTAAAAGATCTCTCCCAATTAATCCTTCCTTCACCAGATCTACAGATTCTTCCACAACATGAAACCTATGTTTAATGAATACATGCTTACCTAACTTTAAGTGCAACATTACCGTTCCTTTAGTTCTAACTGTATGTGACATGATTCCCTTTATACTTAATGTTTTACTTGTGTCAATTGAAACATTTCTTGCTAATGCATTTTTGTGTATAAGTGAGATCTGTGCGCCTGTATCAAGGAGACAGAGTATCTCTCCATCGTTCACTTGTTCACAATTAATTTTGATAAAATCATTTTCATGCTCACAGCCTACCGTGTGTACTTGGCCATACTGACGAGTGTAAGAGTGGCTGTTATCTCTCACACCCTTCGCTCGTTTCCCGGAACCTTGTTCGCTTTTTGTGTGGTGTCATTGTTGCGGCAATTTGATGCATAGTGTCCCGAACGGTTACATCTGAAACAAACTGCACTCTTTACTCTGCAATCGGCAACAACATGACCTTTCGGTGACAGAATTTGCATGTGACAGAACTTATTCGTCTGTACTGTGTGCGTGTTTTACAAGCAGTTGCAGTGTGCCCTTTCTCTCGACATATTTGACAGATGGGTTGGCTTCTACAATCCTTACTGATATGGCCCAACTTATTGCACAAATAACACCTTTTGGTGACATTACCCTGTGTGGTGCGTGTGTCTGAACGCCCAACGAATGCCTTTTCTTTTTGTGACATTAACGCGCTTTCTTCAACGCTTGCTATCTCTATGGCAACAGGCAACGTGATAGTGGAACCCCGTGCCCGAACAATTGTCTGAATTCTGTCATTACTTAAGCCATTGATAAATGTGATGCGAGATAGTCTGTCAACTAAAGTTAAACTCCCTTTTACGTCCTCCTCAGGAATTTCCTTAGCTACAGCATTTCTAAAGTCATGTGAGAGCCTGTCGATTCTAGCGGCCCATTCAACAATTGGTTCTGTTTTTCCCTGACGTGCTGCAAAAAGATTACAAGCGTAATGATCCAAAGAACGCCTCTCCCCATAATTTTCAATCAGGATTTCCTTTACAGATTCCCATGTTCTTTGTAAATTGTCTTACAAGTAATTTGCCCCTCGCGTTTCCAAGGATTTTGGATTTGACAAAATGAAGAAGAACATCATGATCTTTCTTAGCGACTAATTTAAATGCAGTAGAAACATTTTCAATGAATGGTTGTAATTCGTCTTTTTCGCCACTAAATGTATTCGCAATTAACTTTAATGCTCCTGAAACTGGTAATTTTCCCACACTACCCTCTTCACTATTCACTTCACTCGGTGCTGCATTCATTTTGATCACTGCGTAGCGCTTACTCACTTTTGATGCGCTGTCGTCTGCTATAGCTGCTTCAACTCGAATATGGCGCTGTCCGGTTTGTTGTGGTGAAGACGCTCTCTGATTGGTCGCCGCCGTCCACCCGTCACTGCAATGGTGATGCCTGCTGGGTAGTCCGCCGCTGGCGCCCTCTGTCCACTGGCCTCCAAACTTCCAACTGCTTATGGGTCGCGTCCTGTACGTCTCCGGTTTCAGCTCCAAGGTGCACTCTCTAAGCTCGCAAAATTACTTTGCTTCACTGACTTCTTGTTCCGTTTCTGGCTTTGTGTTCCACTCTCTGCGGCTTCTACGCCTATGAAAATTTGTTACAGCGATAGAGAAGATCCGTCTCTATGCCGTACTAACAGGAAAATAACTTTCCAAAAATTTTCAAAATTTTCTTCAATCAACAATCACCGATATCACGTGATCTACCCCAAAATCTGACACCATTTTTATTTTGTTTCTGTAGCGACCCAAGGTAGAGTGCCACAAGAACCTGCGAGTTCGTCTTCGATCAACCACTCCCTGGTTAGTTTTACCAAAGATATGTGATTCTATGACCGAAGCGATCACGTGCCTACTAACATATAGTATGTAGGAAATTGGTGAATGCGATAAATAAGCGCGATTAGAAGGTTGACTGACTTTAATAAATGAAAATTGAAGAGTACATGAGAACATACATGAAATACTTCTTGAAAATAACTGGTATCTACTAGTTTCCTATCTTAGTGCAACTTTCAGTCAAAGTAACCTTCCCAGCCAGCAGAGAGAGAGAGTTGGAACACATTACCTTACTATAAAGCTAATTACGCTCACTCTGGTGATCTTACATGCTGCATGTCTGGACTCTAACTGCGCTCTGTGCAGCTCAGTGAGTGGAGGGGCATAGCGCGCGTCTTTGGTTGGCTGAAAAGGCCTTACCATGCGTTTTTCAAAGCCAAGGTTAAGGTGCCCTTTCTCACGGGACGCTCTTGCTAGCCTCTCGACTCAAGAATCGGGTTACGTCTCTGTGCGAGGCCTGAGAATAATTACCTTCACTGACATACAATAATTCTATTGAAAATCCTTACATTCTATACACTGCTCCTTATATCTACCGTCGGGATCACCGGTTGATTGCGGTCAGCTGGCTGTCATCACTCGGCAACTCTTTCGGCCTTTTCTCCTATTGGGAGACTTTAACGTGCACTATAGCGTTGTTGTGTTCGACCACGAATTGCCCCAGAGGTCGAGAGATTTGTAGATTATTGGAGGAGGAGGATTTGTGAATAATAAATACCGGCCAGATGACGCACTTCACTACTGCTTCCGGATTCGTCCTCTGCTATTGATCTCTCTCTTTGCTCTCCATCTGTTGTGGACTCCATGCATTGGGAGGTGGATCGTGACCTCCATGGAAGCGACCACTTCCCAATTTGGTTACACCTGGAATGCGAAAGGGGCGAAACAATTACGACACGGAAATTGAATATCAACAGAGCTGACTGGCAACTTTATATCCGGTCCAGTCATACTTCAACAACGCCAGACCACCGATGACAACGTGAAATACTTTACAGAAGTGGTTCATCGGAGGGCTGATATATCTATTCCTAGCAGTTACGAGACGCTCCGCAGAACGCCTCTCCTTTGCTGGAACGATCTACATCTACATCTACATCCGTACTGTGCAAGTCACAAACATTGTGGGTGGCAGAAGGTGCTAAGCACCAATCCTATACCCGCGCTTTCCAATCCCGAATAGCGCGAGGAGTGAAGGAATACATAAAAGCATCCGTACGGCATCTTATGTCTCTAATCTTATCCCTCCGGTCATTTCGACCTAAATAGGTTGGTGGAAGAAGTATTTCATTGCACTCGAAATTTAAATTTTTTCGCATATTCTCCAATAAATTCGAACGTCATCTGTCTTCCAAACATTCCCAGCCCAATCTATGTATCAATTCTGTGACGCTTTCACAAGGGCTGTAGCAACCAGTCACGAATCGAGCGGCCCTCCTCTGCACCCTTTCCACTGAGTCAATCAGAACCTTGCGATACGGATCCCAAAGTCCACAACAGTAATCGAGATGCGGACGTACTAGTGTTCTATACGCTATCTCCTTCGTATGAGCATTACAATTCCTCAAAATACGACCTATGAATCGCAATTTAGAATTCGCCTTGCCTACGACGCACAGTGGTTCGAAATTGGAAAATAGTGAACATTCGAACGAAAGTCATAATATCGATCCAAAAAAAAAATTGATTTAGATAGCATTTGTTGTGCTGATCAAAACTTGTTATCTTCAATTTTTGATAAAAATGAGTCCTTCACCCTTCAAAATAAATAAATAAATAAAAATTATAAGAAACTGTATGGGTGAAAATCTATTTTATTTTATTGTCATGGCCATATATCAAAGTGTCAAAGTCAAACCTTGTGCAATTGTAAGTACCTATCTTTCTTAATATTACAACATAAAACTTTCTTGCATATCCTTGCCGCTTTGACTACAGGGCGTAAATGAATTTCTGCGATTATAATATATTGGACATTCGAACTAAAGTCAAAATATCGATCCACAAAAAATTGATTTAGATAGCATTTGTTGTGCTGATCAAAACTTGTTATCTTCAATTTTTGATAAAAATGAGTCCTTCACCCTTAAAAAAAAAAAAAAAAAAAAATTATAAGAAACTGTATGGGTGAAAATCTATTTTATTTTATTGTCATGGCCATATATCAAAGTGTCAAAGTCAAACCTTGTGCAATTGTAAGTACCTATCTTTCTTAATATTACAACATAAAACTTTCTTGCATATCCTTGCCGCTTTGACTACAGGGCGTAAATGAATTTCTGCGATTATAATATATTGGACATTCGAACTAAAGTCAAAATATCGATCCACAAAAAATTGATTTAGATAGCATTTGTTGTGCTGATCAAAACTTGTTATCTTCAATTTTTAATAAAAATGAGTCCTTCACCCTTAAAAAAAAAAAAAAAAAAAAAAAATTATAAGAAACTGTATGGGTGAAAATCTATTTTATTTTATTGTCATGGCCATATATCAAAGTGTCAAAGTCAAACCTTGTGCAATTGTAAGTACCTATCTTTCTTAATATTACAACATAAAACTTTCTTGCATATCCTTGCCGCTTTGACTACAGGGCGTTAATGAATTTCTGCGATTATAATATATTGGACATTCGAACTAAAGTCAAAATATGGATCCACAAAAAATTGATTTAGATAGCATTTGTTGTGCTGATCAAAACGTGTTATCTTCAATCGAGTTCCTCGCAATTCTTTTAAAAAATGTACTTGCATTTACTTCCTTCTTTTCAAAATAAAATACGTTTTGTTAATAAGTGTAATTGAATTTGCTTATTTCCACATAATTATATTACAATTCGGTCACAGACCACTAACAATTGTTCGTTAAAGATATAAGATTTCTTTGTTGAAATCAGAGATAATCGTAAGTAACATAAGTTGGTTTACTGGTGCTTGAAAAGCCAATGAGATGGCGTTATTGGCGGTTCCGAAATACCAAATACTAGAATGTATTGGTTTGTGTAAAATCAAGTTTTTGTAGTGAAGGTACCTTGTTAGATAAACTTGAAAAGCGATACGATATCTTTTTACGAAGAGAGATCGAGAGACATTGCTACTGGTGAAGTAGTTACTAGTTGCTAGGTTTTGTAGGAACTATAATACAGTAGTAGTACAGGAAATCAAGCCCAGTCGCTATTCAACTGTTGAACAAGCATCATTCCTTGGCTATGTTTGTTACGAATTTAGACGTTTTTATGTTCCTCCGAGAAGGAGAAGACCTGAAGAATTGGGGACGATTACATCAGGCCATTATGAGCCGCATAACTACTAATGTATGCAAAGGAGATACCGAAGTTATCAAGAATTTTGCCAAAATATACACGAGAAATTTGTGTCGCAGGTGGACAATTGCTAACAGGACTCTGAAAACATTTTTAGTTAAAAATGGTGAGTGGTTACAAACTAATATCACCTGGCCACATTGTAGTTCTATTTGCTTAAAAAATATGTTTGTAGTCAATGAAGAGAACTATTCTACTGAAAATAATGTCGAAGAATCGTTAACTGCATCAAAATCAACATCGACTGTGGGTACGTCCACTGATTGGAGGATCAGAAAACCTTTCGAGGAATTGAGTAATAAACAGAAGAAAAGACGTTCAGTATCTCTCTTGAACTATTCACCAGAAGAATTAACATTTGCTTTGGTCACAAAATTAAAATTAGAAGAGAAACACGAAACAGCTCTTGTCATTGATCACATTGTGAAGAATCCAGATGTTGTTGCAAACGTCAAAACCACTTTGTTTGGAAAAGAAACACCGAAAACTGTTGACGAAGATCATGCTTTGGCTCTTTATACGTCATTGGATTTATCAAAGTGGAAGTACCTTTGTTTGAGGAAAGTGTTGCTCGACTCTGATTATAATATTCCGGTACTACCATCATACTACATACCTGCCAACTTTTACGGTTTTTCCGTAAAATTTACGGAAAAGGACTGTATTTTACGGTTTTACGGATATGCTGTGTTATTTTACGGATTTCGATCGCTTAGGTCTGATCTTAATTGGAACAATGTTATTGTGGTTTTTATGGACAATTGTGGCAGATTTTACTATTTATTTCATTGTTTTAAGTGCTCTTAGATGTGCGTTAAGGCTTCTTTCATTTGATTCTTAAATTAAACCACGATATGCTAATTTTATTGTAGTCAATAATTAATCGATCTCTCTCTCTCTGATTTTACATCGATACTTTTTTGAAAGTCGAATCAGCAATCGTTTGAATATCGTTTTCGTATACTTTCGAGTTCCCAACAGTGCCGCGTGCGTTGTTTGGTTGGTTGATTGTTTGTGACTTTGTGTAAACAGTGTAATCATGAGTAACGCTAAAAAGCAATATTTCCAGACATTCAGGGAAGCGTATTCCATAGAGTTTCCGTGTATAATAAAGTCAAGAAAAGGTGTAAAATTTGCGTTTTGTACAGTGTGTGGTTGTGATATAAATATAGCACATAGTGGAAGAAATGATTTGGCATATCACATTAAGTGTAGTAAACACATTGCGTGTTTAAAATCAAAAGAAAAAAATCACAAAATCAATACGTTTTTCGAAAAATCAGGAAATTCTGATTTGGATGTGATTAAAGCGGAGTGTTTGTTCACTTCATTTTTGGTGGAACACAATATTCCACTAAGTGCAGCTGACCATGCAGGTGCCTTATTCAGGAAGATGTTTCCTTCGTCAGAAGTAGCGAAAAAATATGGATGTGGTCGCACTAAAACAACTTACATTTTAAAAGAAATGTCTCAAAATGCAATAGCAGAAGTTGTGAAGAGTCTTCAGAATGGTCCATTTTCAATGGCAACAGATGGAAGCAATGATACCAATACAAAATTATATCCTATTGTTGTAACATTTTATGACGATAAACAAGAAAAAATTGTAAGTACTGTGCTGTGCATACCAGCATTGGAAGGGAACTCAACAGGGTGCAATATAGGTAACCTCATGTTATCGCAGTTGGAACATCACCGAATACCAATTGGAAACTGTGTAGCATTCTGTTCCGATAATGCACCTGTAATGATGGGGCACAAAAATGGAGTTTCAGTAGTTTTGAAAGAAGCTCATCCAAATATTGTGATTGTTGGATGTATGTGTCACTTAATTAATTTAGCTGCTGAAAAAGCTGCTGCAAGATTGCCACTTAAAATAGACGAGATTCTTGTCGATATTTTTTATTATTTAGAGAAGAGCGCCAAAAGAAAAGAAAGTCTTAAGAAGTTTCAAAACTTGCACAATCAAGATTGCAAGAAAATACTGAAGCATATATGTACAAGGTGGTTGTCTTTAGGCAAGTGTTTGGACAGAATACTAGAGCAGTGGGATCCACTTCTTTCTTTTTTTTAAGGATGAGGTGCTAATATGTGCTTCAAATATTTCAGCTAGCTTGACATCGTTCACAATACCAAAAGTTGAACACATGGGATCCAAGGGGCAGCAGAAGAAGAGAGTTATTGATTCTCCATCCTCGTCGACTCCTAAAAGAATAGCTTATTCTTTTGAATGCAACTCGTCTGTTCTGAAAAGCAAAAGTTTGACTACAACTCGTGAGGAAAAGCTGTTTATGTTTCTCTCTTCTGACTTGAACAAGACTTATTGTATTTTCCTGCACATCATTATACCATTATTTGATAAACTCAATACTGTTCTTCAGAGTGTTTCCCCACAAGTACATGTTTTGTTAGATCTTTTGATAGAATTGTTAAAGCAGATACTCAGTAAATTTGTAAAGCCAAAGGTAATTAAAAGTTCTGCGTTGCTTGAAGTGAAGTACCACCTAATTCAAAATCAGAAAGAAGATGATGAATTAGTTATTGGCATTCAAACTGTGAACATGGTTAAGAAACTCAATAATGAAGATAAAACTCTGTTCTTTTCATCAGTCCGAAATTACTTTTCTACAGCCTGCGATTACATCATAAACAAGTTTCCACTAAAAAGTGATGTGCTGCAACATGCACAAGTAGCCACATTTGACAAAATTGAAGATGCACAATTTTCTTCAGTCAATTTCTTCTTAGAAAAGTTTCCTGTGATCTTACATAAGATTGAAAATGAAACGAGGGATGATGCTGTAAATACAATCCACACACAGTTCACAGCTCTTCAATTAGATGACATTTCAACTGTTGCAGATGTAGATGCTCCAAATGATGTCAAATGGGCACGATTATCAAATATCCGTGGTGCTGATGGAATTCTTAAATATAACAGGATTTCCAGAGTAATGTTGTCCATACTCTCCATACCCCACAGCAATGCTGAGTGTGAACGTGTTTTCAGTATGGTTAAGAAGAATAGAACACAGTTCAGATCATCCCTCTCAAATGAAATCCTAGAGACTGTTTCCATACTGAAGACCACCAATTCTGGTCCTTGTTATACAAACAGTTTTTCTCCAGACTTTCTTAAGAAAGCCAAGAAAGCCACTGCTTCATATTTGAAGTCTGATTGAAAGTGCGCATATTATGTATATCAAACAGTGTAAATAGGTTCAGTGCTAAGTGAAACAGGATATATATTGTCTCATCTGAGTTTTAGTTTAAAGTTTGTATTTTTTTTTTTAAAAAAAAAAGAAGAAGAAGACGTCAAAGATTGTCTTGTAATTAGTGTTTGACAACAATTAATATGAAGTAAGTAGACATGATTTCAGTTTAATATGACATTATTTTGGTTTAATATGCTGTTTATACAAATTTCTGGATGTTTAGTTAATTGTCGATAAAAAAAATTTGTGGTCCACATTCTTTACGGAAACACTGTATTGGGGAACCAGGGTTTTTACGGAAACCCGATTTTGGAAGTTGGCAGGTATGATACTACAAACTTCTTCAAGCAAAAGAGAGATGCTATCCAACTGATGTAGAAATCACTGAGAGAGGAGCTCGAGTGAAGTTACAAGCTCTCTTGAATTTAACTGTTCAGAAGATACTGCAAGTTGCCAGAAGTAAAATAAATCCATCAACTGAAGGCTTGAAACTAATCAGCAAATGGGGATTCGATGGGGCTTCTTCACAAAGTACATACAAACAAATAAGTGAAGATGTGGATTTCGACGATTCGTCTGTTTTTATGATAAACCTTGTTCCACTAAAATTAGTATCAAATAATTTTACCATATGGGAGAATCCCAACCCTTCCTCTACATATTATTGCAGGACTATTAAGTTCGAGTTCCATAAGGAAACTGCTGAATACATCAAGAAAAAGCTGCAATAAAAGAAGAAATAGACAACTTGACTGTTACAAAATACGATGGTATTGAAATCAGCCACGAGCTTCATATGACAATGATTGATGGGAAGGTGGCTACTATCATCACAGAAAGTCCTGCAGCGTCTATCTGTAACATTTGTCACGCTAAACCAAGTGAGATGAACAATTTGTCTAAAGTCTATTCAAGACCTGCACGGGAAGATATATACAAATACGGACTTTCTTCACTTCACATGTGGATTCGTTGTATGGAATGTATGTTACATATATCCTACAACATGGACTTTAAGATGTGGAGTGCTCGAGGTTCGAACAAGGAACTGAAAGCAGCGAAGAAACAAATGACACAAGAAGAGTTCAAGCAGCAAATGGGGATACTTGTGGATATTGTGAAGCAGGGTTTCGGAACTACAAATGATGGAAATACGGCAAGGAGATTCTTCAGAGATTATGAGAAATCTGCTGAAATTACTAAAATTGACAAAGATCTCATAAAGCATTTTGCTGTAATTCTGCAGACAATTTCATGTGAGAATACTATCAATGTTGAAAAATTTAGGGTCTACTGCACAGAGACAGCCGAGCTCTACGTCCACCTCTATCCATGGTTTTACATGCCCAGTAGTGTGCATAAACTTCTGATACATGGTGCAGATATTTGCAAATATTTCGGTTTTTTACCTATTGGAATTCTTTCTGAAGAAGCGGGTGAAGCAAGAAACAAAGATTTTAGAAATGTACGAGAGAATCACACAAGAAAAAGTAACAGAATGAAGACTAATGAAGATTTGCTTCATAATTTTTTGATCAGTTCTGATCCGTACATATCGTACATTCGACCAAAATACAGCAATTATAAAAAATTGGATCTCTTCCCGGAAGCTAAAAAACTCATATTGATGCCTGAAGAAATGAGGGGAGAATTGGAAAATTTTGAATTTCAAGAAAATCAAATCGAAAATGATGAATTATTGTAATTATTGTGTTGTATGTACATTATTTATTCTAACTAATATGTTAATTAATTAAGTTAAACAAATTTCAACAAAGTTTTATATTTATGTACTTAAGTAAATACACTGTACTGTCATTGTGTAGAGGATTTTATTGGAAAATCATTATTTGATTTTGGTTATTTATGCATTTCTGTTAATTCCTATTTGATTTTATAACTTGCTTATAATGAATTTTCGTTATTTCCAAAATATTTATTTGTAATCCTTTCATTTATTGCTAATACATTCAAAATTTATTTATTAACTATTTTCCTTTATATGTTAAAAATGAATCTTGGTGTTTCATTTACGCATAATATATTTAATAATATAAATATTTTAGTTAGGAAATAAGAAAAAAGATAATATTTGTGCTAGAATCGTATATTGTTAAGAATCAAATTCACTTTCAATTTATTTATATGGGTAACTCTCCAAGAAATTTAACATATATAACCTCATTTACGCCCTGTAGTCAAAGCGGCAAGGATATGCAAGAAAGTTTTATGTTGTAATATTAAGAAAGATAGGTACTTACAATTGCACAAGGTTTGACTTTGACACTTTGATATATGGCCATGACAATAAAATAAAATAGATTTTCACCCATACAGTTTCTTATAATTTTTTTAAGGGTGAAGGACTCATTTTTATCAAAAATTGAAGATAACAAGTTTTGATCAGCACAACAAATGCTATCTAAATCAATTTTTTGTGGATCGATATTTTGACTTTAGTTCGAATGTCCAATTTATTATAATCGCAGAAATTCATTAACGCCCTGTAGTCAAAGCGGCAAGGATATGCAAGAAAGTTTTATGTTGTAATATTAAGAAAGATAGGTACTTACAATTGCACAAGGTTTGACTTTGACACTTTGATATATGGCCATGACAATAAAATTAAATAGATTTTCACCCATACAGTTTCTTATTTTTTTTTTTTTTTTTTTTTTTTTTTTTTTTAAGGGTGAAGGACTCATTTTTATCAAAAATTGAAGATAACAAGTTTTGATCAGCACAAACAAATGCTATCTAAATCAATTTTTTGTGGATCGATATTTTGACTTTAGTTCGAATGTCCAATATATTATAATCGCAGAAATTCATTTACGCCCTGTAGTCAAAGCGGCAAGGATATGCAAGAAAGTTTTATGTTGTAATATTAAGAAAGATAGGTACTTACAATTGCACAAGGTTTGACTTTGACACTTTGATATATGGCCATGACAATAAAATAAAATAGATTTTCACCCATACAGTTTCTTATAATTTTTTTTTTTTTTTTTTTTTTTTTTTAAGGGTGAAGGACTCATTTTTATCAAAAATTGAAGATAACAAGTTTTGATCAGCACAACAAATGCTATCTAAATCAATTTTTTGTGGATCGATATTTTGACTTTAGTTCGAATGTCCAATTTATTATAATCGCAGAAATTCATTTACGCCCTGTAGTCAAAGCGGCAAGGATATGCAAGAAAGTTTTATGTTGTAATATTAAGAAAGATAGGTACTTACAATTGCACAAGGTTTGACTTTGACACTTTGATATATGGCCATGACAATAAAATAAAATAGATTTTCACCCATACAGTTTCTTAATTTTTTTTTTTTTTTTTTTTTTTTTTTTTTTTTTTTTTTTTTTTTTAAGGGTGAAGGACTCATTTTTATCAAAAATTGAAGATAACAAGTTTTGATCAGCACAACAAATGCTACCTAAATCAATTTTTTGTGGATCGATATTTTGACTTTAGTTCGAATGTCCAATATATTATAATCGCAGAAATTCATTTACGCCCTGTAGTCAAAGCGGCAAGGATATGCAAGAAAGTTTTATGTTGTAATATTAAGAAAGATAGGTACTTACAATTGCACAAGGTTTGACTTTGACACTTTGATATATGGCCATGACAATAAAATAAAATAGATTTTTCACCCATACAGTTTCTTATATTTTTTTTTTTTTTTTTTTTTTTTTTTTTTTTTTTTTTTTTTTTTTTTTTTTTTAAGGGTGAAGGACTCATTTTTATCAAAAATTGAAGATAACAAGTTTTGATCAGCACAACAAATGCTATCTAAATCAATTTTGTTTGGATCGATATTATGACTTTAGTTCGAATGTCCACTATTTTCCAATCTCGAACCACTGTGCGACGGAAGTTATGTGCATGTCCCATTTCATGTTGCTTTGTACTATCACCCCCAGATACTTCAGGGAATCAATCGATGAATGTCGTTCCGCTATTCAGGGTCGCAGACTTGCTCTGCGTCGGTTTAGGTTGCACCCGACACCTGACAACCTCACAGCGTTCCGAACTGCTAGAGCCAAGGCGCGTCGTGTGATTAAGGATTACAAAAAGTGGACATTTCAGAACTTCGTAAGCACTATTAACCGCTCCACACCAACAACGTAAGTATGGGAATGAGTCCGCCGTATATCCGGGAGGTACTCTCGATCGCTAGTATGTGGATTACTGGATCAGGGGAGTGTAGTTACCGACGAGCGAAGCATTGCGCAGCTGATTGCAGAGTATTTCGCTGCCATCACTTCATCTGCCGGTTTGGGTAATCAATCAAAACTAATAGATGCATTACACTTCGATCTCGAGTGAACCGACCACGCTTTCGCAAGGAGACCTGCGCAGATAAAGAATTCTTGAGTGCACTCTGTTATTGCCAGCTGAAGTGGCGTCCTAATTAATTAAAATTTAAAGGTCTTAAAAGTTTTAATTTCAATCATGAATGTGACTAACCAGAGTTATAAAATATTTAGAAGATGTGGATTTAAAGTAAATTTTGTGAAATCGCATGCATTCATGTATTGAGAATCCGGTATCCGGTGAATTTCCGCCTGATATCCGCCCGTTTAGTAAATCTTGGCCTGATACCGGGTAGTTGCAGTGGTAATAATGGGCCGACGTGTGGCGTTAGCATATTTGTTACTTCTTTTAGGTCTTTTCTACTGCATATTCAACGCTGAATGCTGAAGTTCTATTGAAAATTCTAAGCAACATTCTTCTATACCATCTATTTACAGAAACAGCAATTCACTGTGATTTGGAAGTCTCTTGAAACCTTCAATATCGTAGCACAGACTTGTCTTGCGACATTAGATCAGGACGCTAACTGTGGTTATGTCAGGTGTTATTCTGTTTTTAAACTAAAAACTTGTTACGTAGACGTCAATGCCAACCTCAGAATTTATAGAAATCGTATTAGTGGAATCTGTGAGTGATTAAGATGTCCTTGCTTCATTCCAAAACTTTACATCTTTTATATCTAAATCTGTGCCTAGAATTCAGTCCACTCCTGTTTCCATTCTATATTTTATCGGAGTAATTGAAGAGAAATTAGTGACTATGATTTGCTGATTTGATAACTGAGTTGTAAACATGTTGAATATGGTGGGAACCAGCGCTGATTTCTGTGACAGTGCCGAAACAATATGCCCTGCCGTAGACATCAAAGTAAATATAACACCAAATTTATTGTTGTCAGAGAACATTTTATTCCAGCCACATATGCGTAAATATTGGCTTCCGCGTTTCTGACAGAGCTTTGCCTTAGCCACGCAACTAGTTATCTGCTTTCCTGCATGGCACCGAGATCGCTACAAACAGTGTGGCGTAATTTCCGGTCTTTATTTCGTTTTGAAACTCTAAAGCAGTTACGCAGACGCCAATATCAGCCTCTGAATTTAAAGAAACCTTATTCGTGGAATTCGCAATTAAAATTCTACTTCAGAGGTAAATTATGCAGAGGCAGCTTTAATTAAAGTTTGGCCGGAGAAAGGCGTCGTTTTAATTGATATAGATTATTACTTCAGCAGCGACCGTTTAACGGTATAGGCTTTAACGTGCAGAAAGTTTGGTATCGCTTTTAGAGAGCAAGCGACGCAGCGTTTCAGTCTGGTTTCTGGAATTTACAGGCTGTGTTGAAGCGGTTACGTTTCTTCTCACTATGGGTACAACGTGACAACAGAGAAAATAATCATTTAGAAACTTGGTCTGGAACTGTTGAAAGATCTTTAGAATTACGCTGAGTTTCATGTTCGATAATTTGTATTTTTTTTAAGTTCCCAACAAACTTTTCACTGCCTAAACCTTCCTAACTTGACACTATTTTCTCAAAAAACTTGTATGGAAAGCTTTTCTGAGGTGCGACTGTTTTCAGCGATTTAAAATTATAAAATAATATCTCGCCTTTGGCCTTGATAATCTAGTGGCAAAGATTCAATTCTCTGACAATTCTCCGTCTATCTGGATTCACACCGTAAATCTATGACTTGTTTCTATCATTTGTAACATACCCACGCCGCTTGATTTCAATTTGAATTCAGTTACTGGAGGATTTTTCAACACTTCGATGTTAGAAGCACAATCGGGTTCAAGAGAGTCATGGGAGTGTAAAAGGCGTACATTGGTGATGAGGCGTGGAAAGATATTGGTGTAAGAATTAAAAGTTATGCATGGAAGGGAAAAGATGATTTTGACGACAAGCTGCCACTCGATTTCAAGCACAAGCGTGTGGGAAGGGTATGGAGGTCAAGGATTGGAATAAGTTACCAAAAGAATTGATAGATAATTTACCAACAACGGTGAAATAATTTAAAGTTGAAATTTGTAGAGGAAAAAAGTATGTGGGTATAGGAAAATGGGGGGGGGGGAGGGGGGGGAATGGGTGTGTAGGCAAATTGCCACGGGAGCGTACGCTCCATTGCAATTAAATTACATTAAATTAAAGAGAAGACAGGTGGCACGTGACTTGGGACTACCATCCCCGATTTCTCAAATATATGTAAGAAATTTTAACTACGTTCCGTAACATTAACAGTTCGTTAGTTGCCAGCTTAACTTACATTCGGCTGAACCTCACCCATTGTTTATATTTGAGTCAGTGAAATGTTTCCTGCAAAATCTATTTAAACCGGTGGCTCAGTGATGTATCCTTACACATGTTTGAGGTGAAACATTCAATGTCTAACACTTTCTCTATCGGTTCAAAGTTTTCATGCAGAGATGCGAAAAGAGTACAGTCATTCGTTAGTAAATGAAAGAATCATTTTGTCATCGGCCAGTAGCAATACCGGGCCCCCAGCCTCCACGAGTTATCCGGCCAACTAGACTAGACGCTGTGAAACGGACAAACGCTACCTGCCTGCCCACAAAACTAATTTAAAAAAAAAAAAAATACTTCCTCTCTCTCTCTCTCTCTCTGTCCGCCACACCAGACCAAAGATTTCTATCTTATCTTTTAAAGATTTACTTACACTACCCACTGACAATTTGTTTGGTAATTTGTGGATTTCTCGAGTTCCGTAATTACATTATTACAATCAATATTTACATCATAACTAACTACACTTAACTAAATAATATTTAAAAATTAATTCACTTCGTAATTGGGGTGGTAGCATATGTTACAAATGCCAATTGTCATTCTGGCCTAGGCTGAATTTTATGACACTAGTTGTTAGACATATTAGCTATTGAATGAGTTTTGAGTTTACCTTTTTATGTAGATTTAAATCATCAAGGATAGGATTTTGTATACGTGATGTGAAATTCATTACTTTTCTTGATTTTTACCTTCAGCTACAGCATTTAGTATTTACAACACATAAATAAAATATTTCGTTTTCTTCTTTCAACAAAAAATATAGCGCTTACTTTATTTAATCAATATAAATCGCAATAAACAGTTTTTTGTTTATTAATCGCAATTCAACAACGATATTGTTGCCGCAAAATAACAGCGATGAGAGATATTAGAAATTAGAGATTATGTGCACAGTTTAATACATATGCAACTGCCATTATACATTCATTAACTTTGCTTTTGTAGCATTTTTTTCTTAAAAAAATGTGAAGAAATATTTCGGCTGAAAAAACGTGGAACTACGAGTACTTTTCAGTAACATGTCGCTAATGAAAGTAACATTTAAGAAACTTAAATTTCTCATGGTCTCAGCTATAACTACCAATGCCAAATGCCTAGGCTGAATTTCAGTTTAATTAAACATTTCAATAATGTTACTATCTTAGTTTTCCGGGTGGAACCGCGTTAATTTATTGAAACTAACGTTTCAGACATTATTCTATAGCCTTCATCAGAGTACTACCATGCCTCGGATCGCTGCCACGTATAAATAGCTCCCGATGCCGCATTAGTACTACCCCCACTAGTGTTTGCGCCTCCAGCGCGGCCGATCCGATGGGGGCTTGCGTCCCGTGTTTTTCTGAGCAGGCACATTTGGTCGAGCTGAAGTCGACTGTCTGCATTCATATTATCGGTTCTTTTTTTTATTTCCAACGCTTCTCTGACCCGTCTGGACCACAATCTGCTTTCCTGAACCAGCACACTAGTCTCATTGAATAAAATAGCGTACCCACTGTCAGCTGAATGCTGGGCTACTGCTGATTTGTTGACGTCGTTATTTTTCAAATGTTTAATATGTTCGTTAAGCTTTTCCTTGAATAAGCTTCCTGTTTTTCCCTGTATATACTTGGCCACAGCTACAGGGTATTTGGTAAACCCCTGGCGTCTGTAAATTCTCCTATTTGTCGTTTACCCTTTTACAAGCAGATCAGAAATATTCTTTGGTGCTCTATATATCGGACGGACATTTTTCTTTTGTTTAAAGGCGACCAATTATATCTGCTAACCCCTGAACGTAGGGTAAGACAGCAGGTCTCTTTTTCGGTGTTGAAGTATATGACAGCGCTTGACGTTGAAGTATGGGGTTGGCCTTAATGATAATGTCAAGGCTGTAGCCATTGGCCAGAAACATCATCTTTAAAATTTATCTTTCAGCGCTTATGCTCCCTTCGTTACTAACTATAGATGCATGCACGGTTAAAGTTTTTAAAACTCCACGTTTCAGTGCTGGATGGTGGTGAGAGGCTGCATGCAGGCAACAGTTCATGTGGGTGGGTTTCTGATAAACTCCGTGGCCCAGGAAGTCATCTTCCTTCCGCTTCACGATCACATCCATAAAAGGAAGCTGTTTGTTCACCTGAACTTCACCATGGAACTTAATTTGGTCGTGAGCGCTGTTCAAATGATGGAAAAAGGCCTGGAGGTATTCTTGTCCTTGAGGCAATACAACAAAGGTGTCGTCCACATTTCGTAACCACAAGCATAGTTTCAAGTTGCAATTTTTGACGACTTTAGCCTCGAATGCCTTCATAAACACATCGGCCACAATTGGAAACAGTGGACAACCCATCGCTGCTTCCTGCTTCTGTTGGTAGAAGTCGTTCTTATATTTGAAGAATGTTGTCTTTAGGCAGAATTCGGTAAGGGACGCCTATTCTTGTGGGAGGTTGAGATTATCTAGCTGTTCCCTGATAATGTTGATGGCTTCGTCTATTGGCACGTTGGTGAATAGTGACGTGACGGCGAATCTCACTATTAAGTCGTCATTCAGACTTCTGTCCTTGATCATGTTTATAAAATCTAAGAAATTTCTGATTTTAAAAGGTGAATTCCTCAAATTTTTCAGCTTATTCGCCAGATATCTTGCTAGCAGAGATTGAAACGCGCTGACAAAGGATCGTCTTTATGTTTGTTTGGAAGGCAATACAGTGGTGGCGTCAAATGATTGGACGTGGTTAATTTTCTTTTGTCCTCTGGTTGGATTGAAGTAGCTTCTGGTATTTTAGTTGAAACGTTGCATCGAATCTTCTGAAGAGGGTTTGTTGGCAACTGTGCATACGTTATGTCTGCCAAAACGCTTCTACCCTTCGGTGGTATTCCTCAACACGGAAGAATTTCCATTGTCAGCTGGTAACACCACGATGACCCCTCTCTCTCGCTCTTAGTCGACGCAAGGCGTTTCGTTTCTCTCGAGTGATGTTCTGCTGGGGTGGTTTGGATGTCGATAATATCCTTGCCGTTTCAATGTTCGCGTTTGGTCAAATCAGTTCAACCTGTCATAATCTTGACCCTAAAAACTTGAACTATTGTAGACCCTTAACAATACGTATAAAACGGTCACGTGCTTACACTAGTATCATAATATCCTACAAAAGCTTGGCAATGTGTGTTAGTTTTCCTCTTGCATCCTTCCGGCCTTGCGCTTCTGCTTTATAATTATTTTACATATTTCGCCAACACCAGCCGAAACTAAACACTGATAACATTTGAGGTTGCACGGTTCGTAAATGGAATTAGCAATGATTGAGTTCAGTATCGCGACCCAGACATATCTCTCTTAGCAAGCAACACATAAAACAACAACCGGACGAAACAACACTTCAATGAATATATATAAGTATGTTTGCGTAACATAGAGTTACTTTTAAATACGTGATCGCCACAAGTGGCTGCTGCAAAATATGGTTTTAAGGATGGCCCAGTAATATAATAGGAATGTTTATGTTATCTCTAACACTAAATAATGCTTGTTGATTTGTGCTTATTTTTTAAAAATGGATTTATAAATGAAGGAGAAATGCTTGAATGATTTTATTACCAGTATTATAAGTGTCTGAAATTTTATGGAAAGAAATGTATTTTTGTTAATCTGGTCAAATTTGCAATAGCCCAAGACCATTAAATAAATGAAAAACAATCTCATGCCATCTTTGACTCGACATCCAGCGATCATTACTGTTATTCGTTGACCAAATACAAAACCGCTACCCTTCTCAATAATAACAACAATAAAAAAAACACCAGTTGCACGAGGATTATTCATATTTAAAGTAAATATCCACCAGATATAAGGTGTTACCTTAAACTAATAAAGTTCGCAGCAAATTGTCATTTTCATTAGTAGATTTAGCATTAATATATTGGTCCAGGCTTTCTGAAAAGTATGGAAATAATGCTTCGTAGGATCCAGATAATGTATCAATGCACACTAAAAAAGTAGATTTTAAAACCAGTACGTGTATATGCTGCGTGCAAGAGATCTTTCCCCAGTTTTTGTTCTAACAAAGCACAAGCATCTTTTGTTCTTTCTATATTTGACGCAGTGGTAATACAGCACTAGCTTACACTGCATACAGAACTGGCTATACTATGTGCTGGCAATTTGTTTAAGAATTCAGATTTTCTATGTGTTTGGTATGATTTTGTTTATTTATGTACAGTAAATAATAAAATATTTTTTTATTGAATTAATGGAATAAAGTAATTTACACTACCTCTGGGGCATCACTTAGAAATATGTAAACCATCAATCGAAAAAAAAAAAAAAACCAGATGTTGTTGAAAAATAAATTCTACCAGAATCAGCACTTATTAACGGAAGGACAAACACTTCGCAAATTTCGTTACACTTCCACATTTAAAAGTTAGCTAATCTCGTGACCCCCTTATATCTCATTGTTATACAATTCAGCGCATGCGCTATTCATATAGTCCGCGCACTGGCAGACGAATGTCTGCAGCTGTGAGATATTCGCAGCACGCCTTTCACACCGGGCCTGATTACCGCCTCTCGCTGCCTACTTTATTTTGCTTAGCTGGAGAACGCGCAACTGCTGCCTGCCTGCCTGCCTGCCTGCTGTAATACGTTGGCTCAAAATTTAATTAAACAAGCCCGCTGCCCGCCGAACTAATCCCCGGCTCCGGTTCAGAGAAGAAGCGTTGCTGCTGGCTATCTCGGAGGCTTTTCTTGCAGCGCTGCAACACCGGGACTCTGCTCAAGCAGTTGATTACTGTATCACCACTTCGACAAATAGTGGGCGTGGAGAGCGTCTAGTCCACGAATTAATGTGTGCGTGCCTGTATCGTCAAAAAGGAAAATCGTTGTATGAAATACAAATACATAAAAGAAAACATTCCAGGCCGTGACAGAGGTGACGTTATTTTAAGTTATTAGAAGTTACCATAGTTGGTTGGAATTGTTTACTCAGGTGTTCAGACCATAAGACACTTATAATGTGATATATGCAGTGCAACTAATTTTCAAGGATAGGCAGTTTACATCAGGGGCTGGGCACTTCGCTTCTGTTAGAAGTCCTTATATCGTCTAATGGACCAATTACAGGGTAACCACCATAGATTTTCGTTGAAAACAGCCAATCAACACTAAGATACCCCCTCTCCAAAGAACTGCCGAGAGTGCACTTGTCCCTCCGTTCTCATGGAGTTTACCCGGCAGGGGACTGGTACGCAAGCACGGGTACAGGTTTGCCGAACCCGTGGTGCCCGAGCTGGAATCTTGTGAGCGCCGCAAGTTTCCCATACTGTAAACACCTACTTGCTTCAACAACCACCATAGGGCTTCATCACCCGGATAGCGAGGACGGTACAAACCTCAATAAAAAAAACCTTCAACCTCAAGGTGAGTAACGAGCCGAGGAGGTGGATGGGTGGTGAGGCAAACCACCCGCTAGCGTACAACCTCGGGGGCACCTGTCGCACCCCTGTTGTATTGGGGTTGGTGGCGTGATACGGGGCTCCACGCTGCTCGCCCAGTTTCCTCCGGACTCGTGGGACAAAAAAAAAAAAAAAAAGCCAAGAATTCTACTTCCTTGATCTATTATAGCCAATAAGTTACTGTTTGTAATCCCCTAGGTGTTTATGGCCCCTTTACAGCCATAATTCTAGTGTTTTAATTTGTAATATTTTGTATACCTCTGTGCCAGACCATTTTCAATCGGCCATATGGACAGTAATTTCAATTAATCTTTAATAACTTAGCGATACTAGGTTAATGTAAGGGCGCTAATGACCACGATGTCGCCGCGCCTTTAAGGCCCCCCCCACCCAAAAAAAAAGTAACAATAAGTTCCGAGAGATGGATCCTTCAAAATCTCCCACCTCGTCGCCTCCAAACCTACCCGGTGGTAGGGAGAAGAAGGGGAAGAGGCATATCAAAAGAAGAAAGACATATACCAACGAGGCCTCCGGTGAGGCGGAAAAGTCTATAGGTACTTCGGATCCAGAAGACACTGAAATGCTGCTGGAGAAGCCAATACCCGTTCATCAGCAGGACAAGTTCGATTGGTGAACCTTTTACGACCGCCAATACTGATACTTTGTTATTTATATTTGCTTTGTTTATATCTTGCTGGCCCTCCTACATACAGTCAGACATTTTGTTGTTTTAACCTTTTTTTTCACTACCTCAACGGTTTTTGCGAAAAGTCCCGCTACTGTTTGTAGCTTAATCTGTATATTAAATTTGGTGGTTTTGGACTCACTAGTGTTGCACTTTAGGGGATAACCAGGCTATGGTCGGTAGAACCGTAATAGGAACCTCTTTTTGTATTCTTATATACTGAACATTCTTTCTAGAACTTACTCAGGGATCAAGAGGGTTCATGATAATACTTAATGGCACGTTGTATTTGTGCCAGGTCATAGGTGCCACCGTGTCTGTAGACTCTAGTCTTGTAACCTCGTGGCGGGGTTCCTCTACTCTGTTGAAGAATTTTTCAGTTTATTGGAAAATTTGCGTGTGGATGTCTGGAACATTTGTGACGTCATGGAGGAATGCTTTTGGAGTGAAGTAACTAGCCTGTGTGATCATTCGGTGGGCCTCATTCTGTAGTCTTTGAATGTACATTCTCTTGGAGTAGCTGGTCATCCCCAAGATTGGCAGCCATATAAGATGAAAGGTATAATGATTGACTTGTAAATTTATAGCTACTAAGTAGGTGGAAAACTAACTTGTAGGAAAAATGTGAAATTTTGCTGATTTTTGAGGATCTGCCGCTCTCTTAATTTTGAGTTGAGAAAAATCTTTGTGGTACAAAAGTTGTAGGAAATTTTGTCCTCTTTCAAAATGGAAATAAAGTATTTCTTGCTAGGTCTCATCAGGAAGGAGCTATAGACGAAAAACTGACAAAAGTACCAAAATAGTAACGTTTTTGGGTCACAGAAAATTGTGCCGAAGATGTTGGAGGTAGAAAACTTGGTTTCTGCCTACTCTCACAAGATAAAATATAGAAAAAAATAAAACAAAAAATTATTTTACACTATATATTGCAAGGTAAAACTACCCCGTTACTGGACTATAGCTGCATTTGTCATTGTAAGCAACGGTTATTATCCGTGGTCTCTCCCAGCAAATAGTAATATCTGAAACAAATAAAACAGTTCTTCCCTGTTTGCTCATTACCGGTTTCGGCTTCAGTAAAATCCCGTTCGATAATCTGATGCGTGGTTCAACCTCGACGTCCCAATCCTTCTTTATAGCTTCATCTTTTAATAGATTAACAGTCCTATCGTGCCTTAAGACTTACTGCCAATACATTTATAATACATGAGATAATGATTCAGTCTTGTTACAGTATACATATTCTTGCTTCTGGAGGATTGGAGGTCATTCCAGAGCTTGGTAGTAGATTATGGCGAATAAGAGTGGCCGAAATATAGTACTTCCCAGACCAGTTCGGTGGCGGGTTGTCGGTCCAACTACTGCTCTCCATACCGCCCTGTCCCTGAATCAAGCCGTTGCCGGAGTAATCCTGTTCCAGGTCTATCCGTAGTTAATTCAAGAAAAGCATTATTCCAGGTAGAGAACTAGGAGGAGGAGTCTTAAGGAGTCTTATGGAGCCTCCTAGTTAACTTCTGACTATACGACGACCCAAAAACATCCTGCCCATCTATATCAATACTCAGCACCAGTACTGACAACCTTCTCGGAAGAATCGCTTATATCCGGCCTTCCAGATGCAGGACGCCGACGCCCCCACTCCTTACATCAGCACTAACGGCTGCCTCTGAAGACGTTTTATTATGATTTAGAATCCCTCTAATTCCTATTCCAATTAATCAGTCCGCGCTTCTTAGCGTTTTCTACGTCACAATAGGGTTTTTGCAACGAGTATACATACCGAGGCATAAAAAAAAATTAAAAAATATTCAACTTCTGATGCGGCTTAAGTTGGGCCTTCCGTATTCTTCTTATTTCTTCAAGCAGATTACCAATGGAAAGTTATTTATTACCTTCCGCGATAAACTTATTACCTAAATACTTCTACAATTGCTATTTTCTTTACTGGATCCCCATAAACCCTAAATTGGGTCTTTGTTATAGCAAACAACTTCTTCTTGTGGGGGACCCGCGCCACTGAAATAGCTGTGCATTTATTGGCTGTTATAGTCAGATTCCTGTACTTCAAAAATTTCATACAGATCTGCAGGTTGTTACTGCTCGAATTGACATCTGACGCCAGCAAGACTGTCCTCTGTATAACCAAGACATGCAATTTTCGCTTTACCAATTGTATTCCATCATCATAGTCAATATTCTCTAAAAGTCCATCCATCACCATACTAAATAAATAATTTCAATTGTCTTATATTTTTTGTCGTTGGCTGTTTGTAAAGACAGAGTCATTGTCAAAAGTTGTGTAGAGCGCACCCCACGCTTTTTTAACATTAAAGTTAATTTTGTAATCAGTGACTTTATACTTTAAGCTTACTCAAAAAAATTAATTTATCCTGAATTGTGGGACGTCCTATCACTGTTAAACAAAATGTTTATATTTAAATATTATTTTTAACCTTTTAGTTCACATTACTTCGAAAGCGTGATTTTAGTTTTTAAACTACAATTTTATTTTTAACTTTTTAGTTCAGATAGTTTAAAAAGTATGTTTCTTACTGTTGGCTTTTCTTCGCCAATCTCTCTTTTTCTTTGAGTTGTAGTTTCATTATTAATTATTATTACCACGAGTAAACTACAATTAAATGGTCAACTCAACAAGAGATCCAATAGCACAGTAAACGAGGAAGGCTACTTTTCTATAATAGTACGAAGTAATAATATTTCGAATACTTACTATTCAACATCACGCTAAGCGACTTCAGACAGAGAAACCTTTCTGGATAGGAGACAGCAGAAGACGATCGTCTACAGCAACCAAGGCTCGTAAATCACACCCGGGAAACTGGAGAACGATGATGATGATGATGGCTATATTGGGTGGAAAATCTCCGAAGGGTGTGGCCGCCAAATGACGAAGATTTCTCGAATCGCACCTGTGCACTAATGTCGCGGCTGCATTTGCCTAACTCAGTAATCCCATCAAGTATAGGATACACTGACATCGTGGTGAGAGTGAAATTATTGAATTTTTTATCGGTTCTTAATAAGTGTGCAAAATTTAAAACGATTCGGACGTCAGGAAGCGAGTAAACACTGAAATGAAAGATTCCATTACATGCAACCATTTTTCTATTGTTACCGTCAGAGTAACGAGAATAGCAGGACGTTGCTAAGAGACTACTGTATTGTCAACTGTTCTTAAAAAGTGTGCAAAATTTTTATGTTTTTACTGTCAACGTAATCAGAATATCAAGACATAGCTATGAAATTATTGTATTGTAATCAGTTATCAATACATTAGCAAAAATTTCAAACAACCGGACATTTGGAATTGGGTTAAAATTATATTGCAAAATTCCATGACATTCAACCATTTTCCTGTTGTTACTGTCAAAGTAATGAGCATAGCAGGATATAGCTATGAAATTATTGTATTGTCACCGGTTCTTAATATGTGTGCCAATTTCAAACTGCTCGGACATCGGGAAGTGGGTCAAAATGGAGTTGTAAAATTCCGTTACATACATACATACAAGTCAAGCTATTAAAAAGCGTGTAAAAAGAGTTGGTCCTCCTGTGTTACTCCTTTAGAAATTCCAATCTCGCCAGATGTGACATTGCTACACGAAATTTTCGTGGTGCCACCACTGTAACTATCAGCAATAAAATCAATTAATTCTTTCTCAATTCGAAACCTCCTGAAAGCTCTTGAAATGCTGTTTTGCGAGATTGTATCAAAGGCTTTTCTCAAATCTAAGGTTAACACATTATATGGTTTAGAATTTTCCCTGCACTGTTTAATAATACTCTGTAAAATGATTGAGTTGGTAAAACGCCCGTCTATCCATTTAAAGATACGTTGATTCTTTTTCGAAGGTATCAAAGCCAGCCTTTTTGCAATGTTTTTATGTACAGTGTTCAACAAGAAAGATGCAATCGTAATAGGTCTCCATTTAGCTATTAGTTTAGAATCACCTCCCTTCGGAATCAAGGTTGTTCGCATCCTTTTAAGCTTAGCTGGAGTAATTCGACTATTGCAGAATACCATTGAACAGAATCATGAGTATCGTTGGTATCTTTCGTAGCTGTTTAAAGGTGATACAATCGATTCCGGGTGCACCGGGTTTGGCGGAATAAACTGCCTGTATAACTTCTTCCGGAGTTATTGAAGAATAGATTTTCACTTCCGGATCCTTCTTTATATCCTTAATCGGCGCATCGTCAGCTGGAGATGATTCTCCAAAATTTTTATGGTACTCCACTTCGATCTCTTCCAAAGATGGACGATCTCCATTACAATTCAGCGACGCTTGATCCAGAACAACACTGGTCAATTTCTTCCTATTTCTTATACACAACTCTTGATACTGTTTAATATCTGATGCCCTCTGCGCCCCCCCCCTTTTAATCATTTTCTCTAACATCTTCCTATCCCCTGTTTTGGTCCAGGGCTTCAGTTGGTGAGCGCCTCTGTTAGTATTAATATACGAGCGAAGTCCAGGAAAGCGTCGACAGCTGTTGGGAAATGTTGACGAGTGGTTTTTTCTATGGCCAAATGGAGATTATCCAAAGCGACTTAGAACTCAGGGGTGCAGGAATGACCCAGTCCACCATTATTGGACAGCAAAACTTTAATTAGGTACACTTCAGTGGGGATTGATGGACCTCTCCGTCCCTATCGCTGTTCGTTTCTTGAACTTCGCCTGTTTCCTCTCCCTTCAATTCTTCCCTGTACTTCTGTACTAAACTTCGATATTCTGGATGCCTCCTCCTTCGTTTGATTGCATCTATAGCCCTAGATCCCTTTAGGTAATAAAACAAATAATGATCGATGAAGCAACCGGAAAATTTTGCTTCTGCTTTAGCCATTTCTCGTACTTCTGCAGCCGACCAATTCAATCTTGCTTCCCACGACTCGAATTCCATTTTTGAGTTATACTCAACAGGATGGCTGTCCTTCTTATGCTGTTGGGTCCCTGCATATTTCTCAAATCTGTTAATACAGATTTTACACAGCGGATCTTCATCAGCATGACAATGATATTTTTTATGTCTATTCAGCCATCTCGGGCAGTGAATGTCTTGTCACAAGTGCACTGAAATGTGTAAGCCACAGGTTGACCCGCGTACAAGTATTGTGGGGCATTTTCGTTATATTTCTAAAATTGACCTGTTGTTAAAGAAGCAACGTTGTTTATATATATATATATATATATATATATATATATATAAATAAATAAAACCATCTGGGTGCAGCACTTCGCCTACCAGATCAAACTTGTAGCCCGATTATTTTTTTTTTTTTTTTTTTTGGGGTGAGGGTGGGGGGGGGGGGGGGAGGAGATGAGAATCCGGCAGCTACAATTATGACACGTATTTTCAATAAAGCACAAAATACGCCCGAGGTTAAGAGTCAGGCCCTCTTCACACTGCGCAATTATGAGACGACGCGACTGAGATTTGAGTATCGTCAATTTGAGTCGCCTGCGAGTACGATACCCATAGGTGACCTAGTACTACACACTGAGGATACTGTGAACCGACCGTGAAGCGATACAGTCTGCCACTAGCCGTGGTGAGCATTGTGGCTTCTGAGCGAGTTTTTCATAATGTCAAGTGAAGATTCGTCAAGTGATGATAATGTGTGTGTCACCTATTATTATTACAATTATTATAGAAAAAGAAAAATCAGAAGAATGTGAGGCCATCCATATATAGAAAGGAATGTTCACTGCCGATTAATAATTATAAAACAATTTATGGAGTAATATGTGAAAATAATAAAACAATTAGTTAAGTAAACGCAGTTTTAAAATGAAGTACTTAATTAAATAAATTGTATCATGGAAGTTTCGTGTTGGGAGTCTAGCTGTTTTTGTCTGGAGAAACTCCATGAATGTGGTATCTACATCAGTGGTTGATATTCTACGTTTAGGGCCAGGTTTCTTTTTATTTTGGTTGGAGGGCTGAGGTTGTCCAGTTGGTGGATGACACAGTGGTAATTGCTGGATATTGATTGATGGTGGCTTCTGTGAAGATAGGTCCATACTGGAAGCCGATTGTTGTGGTAGTGATGGGGGAAGGGTGATCTTCTGAGATCAACCTGGGTTTTCCAGAATGTCATCGACACTTTCGTCGAATTCAGGGTGAGGTAATTGTAAGATCGACGGCACATTTCCAGGGGCAGCAGGTGTGTTCGTCTTCACGAATGGTTGCGCAAATTTCATTGCTTCCATTAAGTATTACATTTTTCTTTTCTTTGATCCTGAGCCAGAAGGTAGAGGGGTCTCAAATGTCGAACAAAAACTGACCTCAAGTTCTTCCACCTTTCTTTACATAGTGAAGCTGAAACATAAACGAAAGTAACCTGACAGTGATGGTAAATAATAGCAAATAACGATCATTTATGAAATTTTGATATTGAAACTAGTAACAGAGATATTAAACTAATGAAAAAAAAATCAACGTCCAAGGTACCTAACGCGGTGTTAATTACATTTTCTGACAATTAGTTAGGATTGCCACCCGTACTCTGTAGTAGTGTATTGTACTCTCTTCAGATGGTGTGCTCAATAATCTATGAAAGTAACAGAGTACGTTAAAATACTCCTTTTAGCCAACACGCATTCTCATCTCGCTGGTTGACTTTATAGATACGAAAATATCATCAGAACGGAACCGTGGGATTTGTCCGCTACTTTGCCGCATTCGACCGATAACGTAACAATACCTTCTCCTGTTTTGGGCAATTTGGCCGCAGTCAGCTGACCACGTACTTTCTGTTCAAATAGTTTATTCTTTTGTGGTCCATGCCCCTGGCCCATTGATTTTATTCGTACATTGTGTAATTGTGTTGTGTACATATCCAAATTATCACCTATTAGATATCAACATTTTGTGTGTGCTTTTGTAGCTTTAAAACTGCAAATTGCTATGGATCATTTCATATGAAGAAAAATACTGCTAAATGAGTTTCTTGGAAAACTCGATGATAAAAATTTTACTGATTTGTCAACTTCTAAATAAAAATGCCAGTACATATTCAATAAAAGTGAAGATTTTTCATTAAAATAATTTCTTTTACCCGTACTGGCCAGTTCCACCAGTACATCCATTGAGAGAGAGTTTTCTCTGTCATGAATGCAAAGCGGAGAAATGAAACAAACAAAACTTCGCTCAACTTATTGAAGTATTAGTTCATCATATATTTTTATTTAAATATAGACTTTACATATGCTGTCGAAATGTTTAGAAAAAATAAGTATTTGTTGAATGTCTCAAATAGCAATGAAAAATACGCGTTCAAGCACTAACAAAAATCGTACTCTTTTTTTTTCCATACAGCGTACTGTATTTTTACCATTCCAAAACCTAAACGTACTCACATTGTTCCAAAGAAAGGTGGCAACCCTACAGTTAGTATCTTGATTTAACACAATGCACCAAAAAATATTTAATATTTACCACCGACTACGTAAGATCCCATATTCTCATAGTTCATAATTATAACTTCTTAAATTTCTTGACAAATGACAACTAACAAAAAAATATATATATATATATAACTTCATTTTTTACTAAACTGTTTTTTGATTGTTACAAAAATGCTTGATGTTGAATAATTTGCTTGTTGACTATATGATGGAGACTGATTGCTCTCTCCTTCCCTTAAACTTAATAATATTACGATTATTATCCCTACAGTGAGTACTCAGAGAACGTAACAATGTAGCATTGTCAGAATCTTGCACAACAATCTATAGACGCCAAATATTAAATTAAACGAGATTGAAATAGTTTTAAATTATAAAGAACATTACTGATTACAAGTTCTGACAGTTAAATAAATGACGAAAACAATATAAACTACCATTGATACTCCGCAAACTTTCCGCAATGCTTCAAAATGAATCTAAGTAACTTAATTGATTTAAATTGTTTAATAAGAACGAAAATAGAAACAAGAAGGTGTCAAACGGAATTATAAAGTAATTAGTTGTGCCATACACATACATGACTTTTTCATCTGCTTCCCCACTTCAGCCCAACTCTTTTCCACGACGTCCTTCCTCGAATACTGAGGCAAACTGTAACTATACGGTTCAGGATGTTTCTCAATTTCACTCACAAACTTAATATTGAATGCGTGATCATTCGCCATGTTTCACAAGACTCGCAGAGACGCGACTGTCCGACTTCCTTGCAGGTCGCCTGGGACTGGTAGGATACCCGTAGGATACGCGTAGGATACGCGTCTCTTGGGAGTGGCGCCGTTTGTGCCTCCACATTACACAACATTGGAAGTGATTTACTGGATACTCTCAAGATACTAGAGTCTCCATCGCGTCGCTTGGTAATTGCGCAGTGTGAAGAGGGCCTCATAGTTACTCCCACCTTTCTCTCGTCGACGTAAATAAATACATCAACTTCTTTGCGCAATATTAATCACTGTGAGTTTCATTTGAATACACATTTATTTTGTAGCTTCGCACACATTATCCTGCACACAAGATATTACACAACTGTATCTCTGTTCTTGTCCGCAATTAGTCTTTCTGACAAGCTAGAGTCTAGCTATTCAACTTAACATTTTTTGCAGCTTATCTCTTGCTGGTTCCCTTAGATATCTTTCACTCTTATTCATCTCTTCTGTTGTTATATAAATAAGGATGGACATGGAAAATATTCCGCCATTTACAACAGATGAGGGCAGAAGGGCCAGACGGACATAATTTACAATATTCCAGTTAAAAATCTTATTTATGTCGGTAGGATTAGGCCATTTCGTAGGGGCACTGTCTCAGAGCCTCAGCCTTATAGTCACTGCGGTCCATGACTGCGGTGGTTGAATTCTTGTCGGCCAAGAGGTGTTTCTGTTACGGTTGCTGGACAGTCCTTTCGTGGCTTGATTTTTCACGGTGCTTAGATTGTTGATCAATGTTCAGGAAACAGGGGGTAGATACAGTGGATGGCAAAGTGATACCGTTAACCGAGAGAGCGACAGAATGCAAATGAATTCCAGACCAAAGCATCACGGGGAGACTGAGGAGCTGGGGAGAACGTTAGTTGCTTTGGATAAGAATTATAGTGAGGGTTCTGATAGCGGAATGAAGAAAGGATTTACTACATACTACTGAGGTATACTGAAGGAGTGCAGGGGGTAAGACGCCTTGGGTAGCAGAAACTGAGAAGGTGAGCAAGGCATGGAGTTTCGGCAACCAGGGGAGGGGAGTTAGTGTGT
Organism: Vandiemenella viatica; assembly: GCA_031002005.1. Taxonomy (NCBI): domain Eukaryota; kingdom Metazoa; phylum Arthropoda; class Insecta; order Orthoptera; family Morabidae; genus Vandiemenella; species Vandiemenella viatica. The sequence goes on from JARYHS010008074.1 coordinate 113,574,053, forward strand.
GGTGTGCAGTCGTGGAATGTTCATAGGGGAGGGACAGACCTAGAGCCAAATAGATTTCACAGGTATTTTTGTGTGCGTTGGGCCTGTAACTGTCTGCAGTCTTACAAGATCTGCTGAGCATAATGAATGGGGTAAGGGAATGTAGATTTCTGAATGAGAAATTTTAGGAAAAACGCAAAACTGGCTGTCGTACAGCAAAACAGCGGTGTGTGAGGTATTGACACCATCCAACTACTGAGATGTGCGGTGGGGAAAGATAAGACGGGCTGTCCAGAATGATGATAGGGATAACCAAAAAGAAAAAATTGTAATGCCCACAATGGCCAGTGTAGTCCGAAGATACTATGCACGCTTGGGACGTAAATATTATTTATAAGGAAATCGTGAGAGCAAAAATTTCCAACAAAATAAATAAAGGTCAAATAATTATAATTTTTTACTTTTAATTTAAATTTTAAAGGTCACAGGCACAGCGAAAAAAAATCAAACAGTAGTGAACAGAATACACGGAAAGAACGAGAAAAATCAAGAAAATAATGGAAAAATAGTGATCAGGATTTTTGGTCCTTTCTCGGTATTTCTAAGCCAGCCATTGTGCTTTAGGATTGAAATAGGTCGTGGTATGGTGATGCATGCTGCAGGTTTTGCAGTCAGGTCTGTTGCATGGAAAAGAATCGTGTGGTATTTTTGGGTAACATGAAGCAGGGTAATTGTGGACCAAGATGTTATGTATAACTTCCCCTTGTCTGTTGTAACCCACTTTATTCGTTGCTGTCCTGGATACTTCAAAACAGTACTATTATCACTGCATGACAATTAATACACAATTAATACACATTTACGTACAAACTTGCAAGTTGGCGAGATGTCCTTTATAAACGGGAAGGAATTTGACCATGGTCTTTTGAAGAAACCAAACCACTGTGAGTGATTTCTAAACATCACATCGTTTAATAATATTACCGAATCAATTATCTCGATGTCTTTGATTACGTAGGTGACAGACGCTCTTCAGTCAGGAAGAACTGATCTCGAAGTATGCAGAACTGTGCCTGAGATATTTTAATGTGGCTTTTTTGACAGACTTCATTCTTGTAAGTTTCCGCAAGTAGGGGAGAACTTCAGTGAGAATTTATTTTGAAAATATGTTCAGTGATTTGTTTTCGCTTATGGCTTTACGCCTCGTCGTTAGTGGAGAAAGGAATGAATTCGGCCATGGCCTTTTGATGGAAGCATCCCAGCATTCGCCTGGAGTGATTCGGGGAAACCATGGAAAATCTAAGTCTGGTTGACCGGACAGGGATTCGAACCCTCGTCCTGCTGAATGGGAGGCCAGAGCTTTACCACTCACCCACTACGTTCAGTTTCAGTTTCCGTGATGTAGAACTAGAGGTAAACAGTTCAGTAAGATAACAAAAACTTCTGGAATTGTTGACCGGAAGCAGGGAATTCCCTGTTTTCCCCACAGCCGCGAAAGTCGGTGGCCAAAGCGCAGTAACACAGCCCCAGGCGGTTGTGGCTGGCCGGTAGCCTGAGAGTAGTTCGTCACCGCCCGCGGTGAGCCAGTGTCTTGGGAAATCCACTGTGCTCAGCCGGAGGGTCGACCAGCCCCGCCGGGGGCCTTGTATTCATTATGGAGCACTTGGGCTAATGAAAGCGAGTCTCGGAGTTCTGCCCGGAATTCTTTATGGCATAAACTGTTTAAAGCGTCATTAGCTCGTGATTGCACAATCTCCGCTCCACCGGCAAACTGCTTGCCAAGTTTGCGAGCCGCGCTCGACGCTCCATTAAGCCGCGCGCCTCGGAAGCGAGCATTGCAGGTCCGCTCCGCAACGCCCCAACACCAAGAGACAGCTAGCTGGCTGCCAGAACCTAACGCAGCCATCCGACGAGACTGCACTATGCAGCTCAGACAGGAGAATGTTGAGAGAGGTTTGAAGCTGCTTTGGAACATTATTTCACCATACCGTTACAAATCTGAAAGGTTCTTGAAGGTGACACCTAGTAAATTGTGTTTTAATGTTTTATGTTGGAAAACTCTCATAATTTGAATAAATCTGAAGAAACTTTTAACTGCACTCTTATTACAGCAGGACGGGAATTTTAACGATTATTGTTTTGATCATTTAATAGTGCCAGGACGATCAATGGTTTGGATTCCACGCCAAACTTTAGCTCCAGCAACGACAGAAGCAGAATTTGCGGCAAATCGAAACTCTGCGATTGGCAGCCGGAATACTCTCCCGCAGAGACCTGGTACGCAACTCCTACCATGCTTCAACGACCACCGTAGGGTGTGGCGGTGGAACGTTGTGTGCCAAGGAGAACGGGATCTTGGCTTAATCGCCCGGATCGCGAGGACGCTACAAACCACTATAAAAAAACCTCAACCTCAAGGTCAAGGTCAGACACGTTCCGAGGAGGTGCATGGGTGAGAGGCAGATCACTTGCTAGCGTGCAACCTCAGGGGCACCTGCGCACCCCTGTTGTATTAGCATTTCCTCCTATATGTTCATACTCGTGGGACCAAAATGAAGCTCTTAAAACCTTAAAAATAACCTGCAGTACGGGTGTGCCGCAGGATAAAATAAATACACCCAGTTCAAAGAAGCGGGCGAAGGTCGAAAGCCTTCCTGAGGCAGAGAACAGTAACGGGGAGGGTCATCTTATTGGTCATGGCTTTATTATAATGGCAAGAAAGGAGGGATCCTTTGAAAAGGTCTTTCCTTACTATATACAAAAGGGACTACAAGGAATCGTTGGAACATTAAAAAATGTGAAAAAGCTGAGGAACGGGACACTGCTTTTAGAAACATCTAACTATAAGCAGGCTGTCTTACTCCCTAAGTGTGAGAAGCTCGGGGAGTTCGCAGTAAAGTGCGAACTCCATAAAATTCTAAATAGTAGCAAAGGCGTGGTCACCTGCCGCGACTTGATAGATATAGAGACTGAGGAACTCGTTATGGAATGGAGTTCAGAAAATGTGGACGTGGTTCGTCAAATCACACAAAGGGTTAACGGCAATCTTGAGAAGACTGCCACCTTCGTCCTGACGTTCGACACTCCGACGTTGCCCAAAAACATCAAGGCAGGATATTTGAATTTTAATATTCCTCCGTGTGTACCGGACCCGATTCGCTGTTTCAAGTGCCAGCGGTTCGGTAATACGACAGCGACCTGCAAGGGCAACCACACCTGTGGGAAATATGGAAAGGCAGCACACGAGCCAGGTAGTAGTTGTACCCTCACACAGGTGTGTGTCAATTGCTCCGGGGTACATCCAGCCTGGAGCAGGGAGTGTTGAAAGTATCTTGAAAAAAAAAGATACATTTTCATGCCAAAAAGCTGCGGAACGGTGCGAAGGACGCCCGGAATATCGTTCTGCTATCCAGGGTCGCAGGCGAGCGTTGCGGCGTTTTAGGTTGTACCCAACATCTGACAACCTGTCCAGAGCTAAGGCGCGTCGAGTTATTAAGGAGAGCAAGAAAATGTCATCTCTTGCCTTTGTGAGCAGTTTATATAGATTGAGTTCGTCTATTATTTCCATTACGGCTTCCGCAAATGTGTCGTTTAGCTCGCACCCCTAAGTTGTGTGGTGGGCGTTTTGGTCTCCACATACTAGGAAAGGTTCCTCTATCTGCTGTATAAGTGATCGCCATTCGTCGCTTTTAATTTTTGTTTTGGGAGGGCAGTAGACTGAGATAATAGATAATTTCGTATTATGAATTCTTACCCTAACTGCGATGGCTTGGAATGAATTTATGCGCTTATGATTAGTATGTACTACTGTAAGTGGTATCCTGGTTTGTATTACTATAGCTACTTTTCTTTTCCATCCTGTCTGTAGCTGCGTAATATGTGGTAGTCTTGATAGTAGAAAAGAGTTTGAGGTTTTAATCAAGTTTCTGATATGACGCGATAGCTATGTCATTACTGCATAATTCTCTTTGAAATTTTTTTTGGTTTGCCTGAATTGATCTTGCGTTCCGTGTAAGAACCTTAAATTTGGTAATCTTGTTGGAATATGTTTACTAGTCTTTCTAGAACAATTGATGGGTTGAACAAATTTTCTGATGTAATTTCTTTCATCAAGAGCATAATAAGATTGAATATTTTTTGTACTAGGGATTCATTTTGATGATGTGGCATATCAGTAGGAACGTTGAGGTGTTGATTCGTTGGAGGTTGTATGAGATTTGTGTTTTGAGTCCCTTCCCTGGGAGGGCAGGCGTATTGCGGGATTGCCGTCTGGTTCGTTTGGACCGACGGTATCTTATGTATGGCCTTTGATGAATGGAGTGGTGGGGCCGTTAAATGTGTGTAAGAATTTACTTGTATTCCGATCTGATTTTCCTTTAGTGAATTTTATATTCTTAAAGGATTTGGGGCCTTTAGTCCAGGCATATCGATTGGGAGGGTTATTGTTGTTATTATTAATGCTGAAAGGTGCTTGCTGGTTCGGATTGATTAGAGCAGGGGTGGCCAACCCGCGGGCCGCATGCGGCTCGCCTTGAATATTTTTCTGCCCCGCGAGATTAATCACACTTTTACAAAATATATTTATTTTTATAATGACCAAAGTAGTGAAAACAATCTATTAGAGAATACATATGTGCATCCTTATTTTCAAACTTATTTTGATTATATTTATATATTTTTATATATAATTTTTAGTGCTATATATTTCTTTAAATTATGCGTTTAGTATCATTATTATTATATTATCTATGTTTTTTCCACGTAAGAATAATAGTAAACACAATAATAATAAGTGATTATGTTTCAACTTTTCACTCAAAAAAATGTGTATAGTGGGTCTAAATCTAATATAGAGATATGTCATTTCATATGTTGTCCGCGGAGTTATATTCATCTGCCCGCAAGATCATTTGGGTTGGCCACCCCTGGACTATAGGCTACTTGCACTGCTTGGGGGTGTCTATCTATACTTTGGAAGGTCGGCAGTGATTTTTGCGTAGCTGTAAGCCATTACGCCGTATTGGTTGGGGTGGGTGGCTAATATTCTATTGATTTTTTCCGCTCGTCGTATCTGGTATTTTGGGCAATATTTGTCAGTGGAAAGGTGATTCCCGTTGCAAAATAGGAAGCATGGGTTGCCCTGAGAGGGGCAGAGCTTGTAATCATGAGGCCTTGAACACTTGGTACATCATTGTTGGCTACGTCACTGCGCTTTGACGTGATTGTAACGTAAACATCGAAAACACTTAATTAGGGGTAGGACGTAAGGCTCGACTTTGCATCGCATTCCGTACAAGTAAACATAATATCTAGGGAGAACCTGAGATTTGAAGGAAAGTAATCACACTGGGAAATCTCTGAAAGTGGTCTCCCCGTTGTTCAAAGTTATATATATATATATTTAATTTTTTTTTACTATTTAGAGAAGCATTTGATATTAATCACTTTGTCCTGAGATTCAATAGAATCCGAAATTTCCTTCCATAATGCTTAAACTAGTGTTCACGTTTCTAATTACGCCCTGTCTTGTTGTCAAAGAAGTTGGGATATATGTCCCCAAGCCCATTTATTTAAATGATTCTAGTGTGACAAGTTGGTTTGCTGATTCTGCAGCCTTAAATTCTATTCTAACTCTGTTACGGCCAGCATATACAATGTTAACTAATTGATGTTTAAGTTGATTATGATGCTGGAATAAAAACTTTCCTAGAGTAATGGGGTGCCATATTCCAACATTGCTATCTAAACTTTGTATTATCACAATGTATGGACCATTTTCCGAGGTACAAAATCTGTTGTTCGTACTGTTACTGTTCCTTACTCGCGCAGAATTTAAGCGGTCATTAACTGTTGACTGCACACTGTGGAGCGCAAGCTGCTCACCTGCGAACACCTTTGCTGCTTTTGGTTGCTGTTTGTCTGCTGCCAACTCCATTCAGATGGGTTCTATATCTTCTTGAACACTGCGTCCCTCTTGTTTGACTATGCTCAAGGAGGTGTCGCAGTTTGCAGATGTTTCTGGTGATGGTGGAGAGCGAGGGCGATTTTTCGCTGCTTGCTGGCGCTTGCTCGTTTTTTGATCTTTCGTTGATGTAGCCGATGTTAGTGGTGGTAAGTGATCTTGGTATTGAAGTATGTATGGGAAGTTGGTCTGTTGTGTTGAACGTCTCGCATGATGGATTGTAGTTACTGATCGAGGTTGCGGGTGATTCACTGGCGTAGCACGGTTGTAGCGCTGTTCCTATTGTTTTGCCTGTATCGTAGAACTGAGGCCCTTCCATTGCTTTAAGATTGAACTACGACCCAGACGAGCTAGTTTTGTGTACTCGTTGGTTTGTTTACTGCATTAGTGTCGGTTAAATGTTATCCGGTGTTGATCCGAAAGCGCTGCGCGTACTTGTTGAGGAAACGATTTTAACCATACAAGGTCTCGCTGTGAACTGACTGGTTGAGTGGTTGGTTTTGCCGACATGTTTTCTTTGATTGAAGCTCGGGCCACACTAGGCTGTACCGAGCCCTCACTGCACCCCGGGCCGACACTCGATGTCAGGAAATCAAGACTCCTAGTAGGGGAATTTTTGACGCTGTTACATCATTTAATGGACGATGAGAGGACATTTTATGAATATTTTAGGATGTCACAATTCACGTCTCACTCACTTTTGATGAAACTGGAAGTGGATTTGAGGAAGAAAGACACATCATTAATAATTCCAAAACAACTTTGGGCTGTATGTTTGAGGTGAGTTAATTTATTGCTCATGAAATTGTAATAATTATTATAAAACTTAAATACACATACATAGCTTGTAATTATTTAAAAAATATATATTTTTGGAACGCTTACTATTATTTATTGCGGATCTGGTAATATTTAGCAGGTTCATTCATGTTTTGTTCTTTCAGTTCCGCGAGATAAAGGTTATGGGTTTGAGTTTGATGAGACAGACTGTGATGGAGATGTAAATGTGAAGGTATTTGAAATACTTTCATTTTGGTCATGGCTACTCATGAACTGCTTGATCTCAAATTCCTGTACTGCACTTTCGCTTAGTGACTTAAGTGTTGGTGCAATCCCACGCAAAAACGCATCAACTGGATGCTTTACAGAATCTTGATCTGTTGCCCTCATTCTTGTTTTCTTCTTCTTCTTTCTCAGGTAGTATACATGCCATTATCGCTGGAGAATCTACAGTTTTTCTTTCACAATACTTTCGTTTAAGTGACACAGGTCGGGGAAACTTATATTTTTTTACGTAGCAGCTGAAAATGCTGTAGCGGACTGTGAAATATTATTGTCACTGCTGGTAAGTTGTGGACATCAGCTTCGTGTTCCGCATTAATCTTTGCTGAATTCTGATACGTTTGTTCGATAAATTCCTCCTGGGTGTCTGCTTTTTCGTCTTCTTCTTCTTCTGCGTGCTTCTCTGAAAGTGCCACATTGGAGAACGTGTCCCGTTCCACAATATGAGGTATTAGAAATTCTAGGATGTCTTCAAATTTATATTTTCTGTACCGAACAGCCGACTGTACGGATGTTGTTCTTCTCTTTTGTAGAGTCCTTCTGAGCTGATCTCTAATAGAAGCGCTTCTTTTTGCATTCTTCTATTCCTCCTAAAGAAAAAAAAAAAGGTCACTGAATTACGGCTGAGTTTACGATCAGTATGATATAGAACTGACTTGATAGTTTGCTATATTAAACTGTACTCAAAAATTGAAATATTAATGTAACAACCAGCATTTGCCAAAATCAAAATAAACTTTTAGGGAAACGGTGATTGTAAGATTTAATACTCATCACTATGATAGCCATGAGTAAATAGGTGACAGGATCGAATCTCGACAAGCCCCCATTTGAACATGAAAAATTTCAATGGAAAGACACCTAAACCTGGGCGAAATAACCTTAGCTATTGATAGCTCCGTAATTAAGATATATATATAATCAACAGTGGCTGCTATTGTTCAAAGCAACTGCAAAGTAATTGTACATCTTTTTTAACGGAAGTGATGCCATTACCAAATGCGGACAAATGGAATGTTATAGCCACTGAGTTTTGGGTAAGGTGGCAGTTTCCGAATTGTATAGGAGCTTTAGATGGAAAACTTGTTACAATAGAAGCTTCAAAATTGACGGAATGTCTCTACTGGGAAGACAAGAAAAGTTTTTCAATCGTGCCTTTGGCTCTCGTTGATCCTTCGTACAACTTTATTGTGGAATAGGTGGGGGCCTATGGAAAAAAAATTCTGATGGAAGCATTTTCTCGACCTCTAATTTTGAAAGAGAATTACAAAACGGCTCATTAAATGTACCTGAGAAAAGAGCCCTTCCTGTAACTCCCGATGGTTATTGTAGCTGATGAAGCCTTTCCACTCAAAACTTACGTTATGAGACCATTTGATGGTAAAGACAAATGACAAAAGAATATGTAGCTACAGCTTAAGCAGGGCAAGGAGGGTATCTGAAAATGCCTTCACAAGAACACTTCAGGGAAAGCCGGAAAATATAACATTGGCTGTACTGGCTTCTTGTGTCTTGCACAACTTTATTCGAAAAAATGAAGGCTACAAAATTTTTGAACACGTTAAGAAACAAGAGATATTAGCAAAAAACAGTGAGAGGTTGTCAAATCTACATCAGTTACCCCGCCTACGTGGAAGTTTTCGGAAGCAGCATTTGCTGTGCGAGAACTGATTAAATATTTTCCAGACGGTAGCGTCGACTGGCAAGTAGAAACTAGATTGGCTATTTGAAAAAGTAAAATTTATCTCATGATATATCACTTGTTTCTGTAAAAGAAGTAGGGGAAGGTGGGGCACAATGAAACACAAAAGTTTTTTTTGCCAATAGCTCCCAAACCGACTTTATTTTTTCAACATTTTAATTTTTTCCTCTTACCTTAGGATCAAGCTATGAAAGAAATTCATCAAACATTATTATAGAAATCATATGTGACCATGAGCGGCCATTTTCCAAAAAAATGAATTTTGTTTCATTGTGCCCCATGCCTGGGGTACAATGAAACAGGGCAAGGGGTACTTTGAAACAGTTGAAAAAAACGTTATAAATCACAAGAAAAACTTTATTTTTTTGAATTAATAAATTGAATTAATAAAAAAAACATAGGTATCTGGAACAGAAAAATGAGTTCAAGTGATCTTATTAAAACACAAACAAGAATTCCTTTTACGTTTAGCCAATGTTCAAATTCCCAAAATCAACCCCGAATGAGATGAAACCTTTTTGTCTTTTAGTGCCCTGAGAGACAGAAGGTTTTTCCAACAGCATCTTTATGTCTTCGGCATTAACCGCAGCTATGTCATCCACAAGAGGCTCGATAAAGGTGTTGCATTTCCGGTATCTTAGGAACTTGACCTCGTAGTCCCCTTCATCATCTTTCATCTTGGTGATTCGGCCAACGTAGAATTTTGAATGGCTTCTAATCTTGAATTCAATCAACACATAATCTCCTAAAACAGGAAGACGGTTCAATTCTGCAAAACAGTCAGGATCAACAGAAAAAAAACTCCTCATCTAAACCTATGTCCATGTCGTCATCCGTGTCTGCGTATTCAACTTCTCTATCATCTTCTTCGTCATCCTCTGATGAATGAACTGGAGCTTCTTTACCAGATTTTTTCTTCTTTGGTTTTGGTTGATTTGCATACAACTTCCTTTTGGCTGACTCTATTCTGGAAATTGGAATCGGCTTCTTCTTCTCTGCAATGGCTGTCATTTCTGGACTGTTCGTAGCAATCATACTCTTCCCTGATCTTCCTATGCTTTAGATCAGTTTTTCGTTCACCTGCTTTTGGATAGCTACGAAAATCTTCGGGAGATAGGAAAGCATGACTTGGACCAGCTCCTGGATCTAGGACACCGATGATTCTGTGGTCTGAAGGTGCTCCTTCTTCTACTTGAGGGAGGGAAACGTTGAGCGAATCACTTGGCACAGCATAAAAATCTGCCTTTGGTTGATCATCCACAATGGCAGGAGGCTGTCGATCAGTCACATAATTACATAAGAAGTCTGCTTCGGTAAAAATATCTCGATCAAATGGATATATCCCACTTTTTTGAAACCTGCAATTATGTTGGAAGGTGTCATGCTTTTCTGATGAGCTGTGTTCACAAAAGATGCTGTATTATAAATTGAAGCAGTTTTGCCAGGGTTCTGCATCATCCAAGAGTCAAGAGCTGCATTATAATAAGTTTTAAACGGCCCGAAAACCGCAACATCCAGTGGCTGCATTTTGTTTGATGAGTGGGGAGGTAAAGTCAAAACTGAAATGCCATTCTCCTTGCACAGCATGAGAACTTCCAAGGACAATGTGACTTTCTACATTGTCGTAGATTAACAGAGAGGGGTTCTCTGCAGAACTGCAGGTGTGGCGAATTAAGTGCTTAATAACTTCCACAAAAAGTTCTGATGTCACCCAACCGCTAGCCCAGAGTGCTGGAGGTGCTCCTTGAAATGAACACGTGGAAAAATCATGACTGGCGGAATTGTGCTGCCAGATGCAGAAATTATGGACACTGTGGTGACATTTAATTCCTTTTTCTCCACTTGTAGCTTTGCACACTTGCTTGACGCCTTTTTCAGCCACTATTCTTTGGGGTTTTTGCACAGTTGATGTGGCTGTTTCATCCAAATTGAACACTCTGTCCCATCTCGAAATTCTGGGTGCTGCTTGTACAGTATTTCCAAATTATTAAAGAACACATCTACATTCTGTTTTGTGAACGAAGTAGCACGAGACAAGCTGCAAGCCTCAGGCGTTCTTTGGCTGAGTTTGGGGTGCCTTTTCAGAAAACCGTAAAACCAGTCAAGTCCTGCCAGTTTCTTTTCTCCCCATGATTTAGGACATGGTATTTTGTTCATCACTGCCATTTCGTATACTTTTCTGCAATCTTGAACTAGTAGGCCGTAGTACATTTTAGAGCACATAATGAGGTACTTTTTCAGTTTCTCCTTCTGCTCCAGTGTGAAGACCATCCTAACTGAATAGTTAGGCGCATATTTCATATCTGCTCCCCACCCTCATCATGTTTCTTTTCTTTTCTTCACATATCTTGCTAAAGTGACATGACTCAGGTTCTTCAGTTCAGCAGCACGTCTTAGACTGCATCCACAGCTGCCTTCATGTCATCTTCCAAGAATAGCCCCTTGCTAGTTTTGCGTTGTCGATTTCGCACCATTTCTGAAGAAAAAAAGAAAGGAAAAAAATACTTACTGCACAATTAAAAACACATGGGGCACAATGAAACACTCATGGGGCTCGATGAAACGTTTCATTGTGCCCCGAACTCCTCTGTTTCATGGAACCCCAAACATGCAATTTCAATTTCCCCTAGTATCTACAACGAACGTGCAGCAGTAGAAATCCGAAAGTCAGACAAAAGCTTAAGGGATACATGTACAATGAAAATCCATAAGAGCCGATTGAATACAAAAATCACTCTTACCTGGAGACGAATATCCGTTGGAGGAAAGATTTTACTTTTAGCCAAAAAAACAGCACCTCACACCGTCAAGTCTGGCACGCAACTGGGTAGGAGGCAACAATTAGATGGCATTGTTGGGAGTGGACCGCAGCGCTTTCTGCCGGAATCCCGTTGCACTATGACACTTCCATGATTATGATTATCACTCTGTTTCACTGTGCCCCGTGTTCCATTGTGCCCCATCCTCCCCTATATGCAAACTGAGTGGAATAAATTTCTCTGTATTATTAAACTCAATTATTTATGATAGCATTTCCACATTTTGAAGTATACTTAGCATTGCTTAACAACTATTTATGGAAGAAGAAAGTATATTTGGTACAATAATCAACCAAATAAATGAGGAGAACACAAAATTCTTAATTTTGTAATGTCTGTATGACTTGGATACCATTTTTTTTATATTTTCTCATTTGCTTTTTTTTTCTCTAATAATAAATTTCTTCTAGATGTTATAGGTAGATTTTACTATTCTATAATGAATAAATTTTCCATAGTTTTTATTTTCATTTTACTTCCAGCGTGGTTGAAAAGTTTTGCCAGATCTTATCTTTAGACTCCAAATTTCTGTACTTCTCTCTAGTTTGGTCATAGAGCACCGGATATTTTCTAACTTCCTCTATATGTTTCTCCACATCCACCATGCTGAAATCGCATCGTCACCGTTGTAAAGCACCAACAGTGTCAGAACAGCCTCAGTACAATCACCATTCCGAAACCGAACCGCACCGTCAAAAAGTAAACCAAACTAAAGACGGCCGAGTGTCGGACGACATGCGATGTCGTTTGAACTCACTTCAGTCGAGTTAGCGACAACAGTGTTATATGTGTCGGTGCGGTGACGGTGCAGTGACGGTGCGGGCTCGGTGCTGTCTAGTGTGGCCCGACCTTGATGTGTGCATTCTTGCTATTATCAGTGATGAGCTTGTCGGATTGCGGGAAGCATCGTAATTGCTTGGAAATCTCCAGTCTTTTCCACTGCATCCGCAAAGTTCTTTACTTTTCTACCAAGACTACTTTACCTACGTGTCACATGAGGCTTTTTCCGAGCGTGGTCAGTTAGCGGTAACACTCTGGCCTCGTATTTGGTAGGATGTGGTTTCAAATCCCCGACAGGCCATCCAGATTTCGGTTTTCTATGGTTTCCCCAAATCACTCCGAGATAATTCTTTCGCTACGTTATGGTAGAATTACTTCCCATTCATTGCCCGCAGTCCTTTCCCACCTCGGATGACCTTGACGTCGACAAGGCGTAAAGCCAGAAGCACTTAAACATTGTTCTTTCAAGTTATAAACGCCTTCAACACTCAGCTTTCTTGTGTCCGTAGCATCATGTAGTCGTTGTTCTAAAGTTTTCTTCATCTACCTCTTATTTCAGACACGTCCATGCAGCTGCTGTTTTTTTAGGAGAGGTATTGGTTCACCAACTGGAGGAAACCCATGATTAAAATTTACCTGTCCGCGAGACAGGAGGTTAGACATCCGTCACCTTAAAAAACCTAGCAATTTTTGATACACAATACAAACCATTATCTATTAGTAGTTTCAGTTCTCTTACAAAACCAGCGACAGTTTTCAACTGCTTAGATCTTTGCCCTTTGCTTGTCATTGATATTCCATTGTCTGACAACACATCGAGATACACCGTGTAAGACTATTGCCTTTCTTGGGGTTGACATGATACTTACTTACTGTAGACCGAACTTCGTGCTTGCTAAAGTTTTAATTACTGACACACAGCACTAGAAGCCGGATAAATGAGTTCGTAGTCGCCGTCGGTCGCCAGATAGGGTCCAAACCAGTCCGATAAAGTGTGAGGATAACTAATTAAGAGAAATTTTCAAGTATTAAGTAATGAAAATAGGTTCTCCACACATTTATTAGAATAAAGTACACATCAAACCAGTTGGCCACTATCAGAATTTAGATGATAAGGCTATTGAAACTTCGTAATCCGTCGATTGCAAGATTCTTAGAAAAACAAAGGAAAGTTATTAATCCAAATCTGTCCACACTAAATTACTTTCGATGCCACACTTCACTGTTCTGGTATCTCAACCCACTTTTCAAATCAATTTAAAACATACGTCGCAATGGTTAAACTAGTTCATTCATTCTTCTTACTTCTTGCTACACCCGCACAGTTAGTATAGCGCCTCACATTACGCGACGCGAGCCGTCCGCTACCATACCTCGATAACGACTGACTTTAAACAATGTAGCCATGCGCTCATTTCGGCGCGGCGGAATGCTACTGTTATGTTACATTCCCCAACTACCAATTTGTGATAATTGTTCAGGTTCTTTTCCAAAAGAAACTGAAGAATTATCATTACAAAAAAAAGAAAATAGAAAATTTACAAATACCAAGTTTCAAACTCTCGAGTGTGGCCAAACTACTAACATAAGATACACAAAGCCATTTAACATATTTAATAAAAAAAAAAACAGACACCCAAACAACATCAAGAAAACATATAAAGAAAAAAAATACACGAAGGAACCACATGAAATTGTTATAGTTTTCGTGGTCACAGTTCTCAAATAGACTGTCAGCTCTCAAGAAAATAAAACTGAAAAGAAAGAACATATATATACAACATGACAAAAAATAATATTTTCGCTTCTACCGTAGGCTCTATGGGTGGAGTCCTCGGTTGCGACACTGTAAGAGGTCATTAACTTCCGATACGACTTTTGTCGAAGCACTTCACGCACTACACTGCACTACACTACTGTTGTTGCTGCTGCTGCTTTGGCATTTTTCAGGCAGGGTATGAGAGTGGAAATGTGGATTTGGTTTACCGGCTTTAGCCGAAGAAAAAAAATTAAAGATTTGTTCGCCGCAGCGATGAGGTAATTGGCATACGCCAAAGGTAAAAAATTAAAAAAAATAAGGACAAAGGGTGTCCCCTTCTTTTAGTCAGATAAGTCTTCTGGTAACATTTTGTAGGGTTTAAGGGAAGTAACATTGAAAGTACCCCTGATATTTTGACCAACAGGGTACACTAATACATAGGAATTTTTCCTTGGGCAGCTAGCAATCCGATACGGGCCTTCATACAAATACTTAAACTTCCTAATTTCTTTATTTATGCTAGAGGACTTATAATGAGTCTGCGCCAGTACCAGATCACCCGGCTTATAGTCGATTGCCTTCCCTCTTTGATCATGCCGCTTCTTCCTCCTCTGAGCTTTCTTCTTCATCTGTCGTTGAACTGTCTTAATCAACTCTTCACGGTTCACTTGACTAGTGGTAGGAAAATCTACGAATTCCGTTACAATACGGAATGCCTTCTCGCCGAACATGACTTGCTGTGGCACTACCGAGGTAGAGTCATGTGGTATGTCATTAAGTATATGCTCCAAGTGCTCAACTTCAAGGGCCCATCTCTGATGGTTGTCTGTGCAGTAACACCGAAACCACCTCCCTATTTCTCTCATTACTCGTTCAGAAACATTACTTTGAGGGTGATATAAGGAAGTTCGCACTACCTCTATCCCGACTTGCTCCAACCTCTCGGTCCATTTACTGCTACAAAATTGAGGGGCGTTATCTGAGACAACCCTCCTAGGTTTTCCAACCTTCGGTACGAAATCGTTTAAAATTTTATTTGCCATCAGCTTGGCTGTAGCCCTCTTCAACGGGTACAATCTGACAAATTTTGAAAAAACATCAATTACGACCAGTATCTGTGTCACTCCACCTCTAGACTTAGGCAGTGGGCCATACACGTCAACTGCGACTAACTCCAATACATTTTCAGGTAAAATACACTTCATCTCTCCTCTCCTCAACACATTATCCACCTTCGTCCTCTGACATAGGTCACATGTGGACAGTAGCTTTGCTATCCTCCTCGCCATATTAACAAAATAACAGTGTTCCTTGATGATTCGGTGACATTTACCAGGCCCAAAGTGACCGTAACTCAAATGATGATGGTTAATCAAGCTATCTACAACTTTTCTGGTATCCACAATTTCCAGTCCTTACTTATTTCTGAATTTCGCTGAAAGACTACGTCTCTATGAACACAATAATATTTTGATAATTTTCCCTGGTAGTTGGGTTTTAAAATTTCTTCCTTTACCTCTTTAATCACTTCATCCTGCTCCTGTAAGGTCTTCATATTCTTCAGTAATTTTACAACTTCATTTTCTCCTGTCACCCCATGAATATAATGAATGTGTGCTTCTTGTGCTGGCTGAATATTATTCTTCCCTTCGACTAAACCGACAGGTAAACGTGAGAGGCAGTCTGCTACCAGATTTTCTGCACCAGGTCGGTATCTAATTTCAAACTCAAATTCCTGCATTAGTAAGGCCCACCGGGTCAGCCTCCCGTGTACCAACCTGCAGTTCATCAAAAAAGATAATGCCTTATGATCTGTGTATATCACGGTTTTTCTTCCTAGAAATAGTGCTCGAAACTTCTGGAAACACCATATAATAGCAAGAGTCTCTTTTTCTGTGGTATTATAGGACAATTCATGTTGATTCAACATTCTACTGGCAAATGCAATGGTTCTCTGCTCAATTTTCCCTCCGACTTGACTCTTGAAAAACCTGTGCACCGAGTCCGTAGTGAGACCCATCCGTGGCCACACACATGTCTAAGTTCCAGTCCGGGTGTGCTAACACAATCTTTTGTGACAGCTCTCGTTTAATTCTATTAAAATCCTCTTCACAACTTTCAGTCCAATTCCAAGGGGTCCTAGCCTTCCCAAGATCTCTGAGGTGCACACTATTCAGTGCCTGTCCGGGTATGAACTTTCTGTAATAACCGCACAATCCCAGAAAACTTTTTAATTGAGTCTTAGTAGTTGGTCTAGGGAATTTATTGATCGCCTCTACTTTCTTGTCTTCAACGGTTATCCCTTCAGGCAGTATAAAATTCAATCTTTTCCTCAAAAATACACATTTCTTAATTTTTAAAGTCATTCCTCCCTTTTTCAAAGCAGTAAGCACTTCTCGTAGTGTCTCAAGATGCTCTTCTAAAGTTCGTGAAGCAATAATTATGTCGTCGACATACGTGTGGATTTTGTCTCTCAATCGCCTTCCTAACACCTGATCAGTGCCCTTATAAAATTGGCTACAGCGTTATTCAATCCGAAAGGCAACACACGAAAATGAAAACATTTGCCTTCAAACCGGAAAGCGGTATATTTCCTCGAAGCTTCATCAATGGGTACTTGCCAATAGGATGCTGTTAAATCCAAGGAACTCATGTATTTGACACCATGAAATTTTTGCAAGATATCATCGACTGGTAATGGATGGTCTCTTTCAGTAACCAGAATTTTATTAAGCGCCCTTGCGTCCAAAACTAGTCTTATTGATTTATCAGCTTTGGTTACTGCGACCAAAGGGTTTACAAATGCACTATTTGATCGTTCGATCACACCCCATTCTAACATACGATCTATCTCCTCTTGTGCCTTGCTTTTCAGCGCAAAGGGAATAGGATAAGGTTTAACAGTAAATGGCGTGTCGTCCTTGACCTTGAAGTGGCACTGATATCCTTTAATTAAGCCAGGTTTATCTGAAAATATCTCTTGAAACTCGTTAATAATTTCCTGCACCCGCACTTGAGCTTCTTCTTCATTTTCGAGCTGTTGTTGCGAGTACATTAAATCCTCACTGTCCTTTTCGACCAATAATTGTGACAGCTGCACTTCTTCCTCACTAGCTCATCATAGCATACAAACTCCTGCACCTCTCCTCTTGAAATGACTCTAACTTGAACCGCTTCCTTTCCTTCTTCACAAATTTTGGTTTCATAACTTATATTCACTCTTTTTCCTTCCGTAATAAATTGCAGACTATTTCTTCCCAGTCCAGTTTAACCATTTTCTCGGCAAGCCAATCGACTCCCAGAATTAGATCAACGGTTAATTTAGGGATAACAAATGCTTTTATTTCAATCCTGTGTCCTCCAATCTCACCATCTACTCGAATTTGCTGGGTGATTCTTTTAATTTTACCCCCATTTGCTACCGTAACTGTCATTCCTTGTACCGAGTGTAAACATGCGTCAGGTTCATTCACAAGGATTTGAAATAGGTTTTCCGAAACACAGGATATGTCCGCGCCAGAATCTATCAAGGCTTCTACTTGTCGTGATTTAAATTTCACCAAAACAGTAGGTGTACGGGCTTCCTTTCTCCTTAAAATTCCTTCTTCTTCTAACAAATCTTCTCTCGGGTCGTTATTGTAGACTGAAAAGACTTGTGATTGGCGAGCCGTTAGATTCGCTTCATTATTCAAATCTGAGTAGCAAGTACTAGTAATGTCCGTTAATTGCTTGTCACTATATGGTAAATCTTCGTCCCGCCGCAACTTATCTTTACTCTTCCATTTTATTGACTTTCTGTCAATTCTTTTCTCTTCTTCATATATCTGTGACTGCTTCAGCTTCCCGACATCTTCTTTACAAGTTCCGTAGTCTGTACTGGGTATTGATCTTTCCTTTCCATAGCTCGCTTTAGTTGACAGAAATGTTCGCATTGTTCGTATACCGCGCCAGCGGCTGCCGCGTGCTTCAAATTATTTTTGGCACAGGTACCAACACTGTTTACGCCTGGACTGTTACGCGTGTGTTGGCTGCCGTCGCGCGCCGGCTGCGCCGTCATGAAATACATGACTTCCGCACAACTTTAATCCCGTCCAGGCTTACCTCGCCTGTATCCATATTTTCCGAACCATCAATTCCTATTAACATCATCTCACCCTCGCGTAATTTCCTTTGTTCTCTCCAAATGTGTTCTTGAATTCTTTCGTTTTCAATTTCAAAAATGTCATCTTCGCCTTCTCCTCTGATCTCAGATTCTCGACTTCCATTTCCTGATCAAATTATTTTCATCTTCTACCTCATCCGCCTTCAATTCTTCACTTGTACTGGTTAATAAAATTTTCTCGTATCTTGTCGGTTCCTCTTCAACTTCGTTATTAAATACTGTATCATATAGACATATTTCTGGTTGATCCTTTTTCCGCCTCAAGCCTATTTTTTCTTCTTTTACTAAATATTTTCTCTGTATTCGGCCTCTTTTCTGCCTCCGCCGCTGGCGAAGCCTTCTCAGTGGCAGGCACTAGTTTAAATGTCTGGTATTGTCTTCTGAAACCACGGCTACCCTATGTTCTTCATTTTGCGGTCGGTAGTTATGATTCTGGAACCGCCTATGAGATTTTCCTTCCTCTATGTTTTCCTTTCGAACTCCGTCTTGCCGGCCTGAGTTTTCCGGTTCTTGCCGAAAATTTTATTCCCTTCTCTTCGGTGGTTTTCCTGTCTGAATCCGTTATTTTGAAAATGATTAGTGTTATGTTGTCCCTGGTATCTTGTTCTGTACATTCTTTGCTCTTGTACATCTAATCTTCCCAGCATATCTACAGCATCCTTTATGGAGCGGATCTTGTGGCTAGTAAGTATTAGCTGTGTCTGTTCCGGTAACCTAGCCGCAATCATTCGTACATACTCTTCTTCACTATGAGGCTGGTCTAAGTATCGGCAAGATGCATAGCACCGCATGAAGAAATCGGTTTGCGATCCTCTTTCTCGGATCATAACGGCTCACCGCACATTAATTCTGATTTTACGGCGATCTGCCGCTCTGCCGACCAGTAAAGATTCAAAAAATCTTCTTTGAACTGCTCAAAGATGAAAATTCCTCCTCCAATTGCTCTTCCCACAGTCGAGGTCCTGCTCTTAAATGTTTTATTACCATATTAATTTTCTTCTCCTCACTAGCAGCCATAAAAGGTGGAAAATTTTCGAAATTTTTAATAAACTTTACAGGATGGATGCCATTTCGGTCGGAAAATTCTTCCCAATCAATCTTTTCGTCGTAGCATTGAACAGGAATTACTGTGCCATTTCCGGTTTCTTGGTATTTACAGAACTCTTCTCTCACTACACCCGGTACTTGTTTTAATACTTCTTGTTTTATAATTATCTGAGCCTGTACCTTCATTCTTTCATCCACAAATACGGCAGTTGACACTTTTAATTTCTCCAACTTCTCATCCAGCTGTTCCACCTCCGCAGTTATCTCCTTCATCCCAAACTTCACTTCCGCATAGCCCTGTCGGGTACCTTCTTGCAATGTTTGGAACTGTCCTTCTATCGTCTTTATACGGTGGCAGTGACTATCGCTTTTTTCTTGCAACTGCGCATACTGTTCTAGCAAGGCGTCGGTTTCCTGGCGCAAACCATTAGTTTCACCCTTTAGCTAGGCATACACACACACTTTGTGCGCCAGCAATTCCGTGGTGATCCATATAGACGATAAAATGTGTGTGTTAATTGTCTAACGACGAGCCGCATCACAAGCCAAATAACAATCGTTACATATTTGAACGTGGCGAGCATGCGCGACGGTCACCATACACACAGATATCTCACTTAACAATTTACTCGCGGCACATAAGACTTGCTTAGTGTCTAACAAGTTAAGTAAGATGAGCAGAGAATTCGTAGCTCATTTAATTGTGACATATCAGCAACATACTCCATTGTGAAAGGTGGAACCAAAAGAGTATGCGAACAGAGGTTTAAAAAAATTGGATATAGTTCTTTGATAGAGGTTGTGAGAAATATAGTATAAAAGTTTATAGTGCATTAATAAGAAAAGAAAATCCACTCTTTACGGAGTACTTTTCGCAAGAAATATATAAAAAATGAAAATTCGACAAGAAGTGGAATAGGCGAAGACAAAATCTACAAACTAATTTACGATATTATTACGACTAATGAGAGATCAACACGAACTAATGGACAATATCAGGAATACAGGAAGCCCAAATTATGAAGGGGAAGATGTATCTGTGCAATTTATGTAATACTCAAGAAATCTAAGAAAATGCTTTTCAAATAGTACAAGTAGCATAATATGATCGCTGTTTATAATCTTTCCTGCAACCACTTTATTTTTCATACTGTACGTTTCTTTCTTTGTTACAGCTCTAATATAAGCTGCTGCACGAATAAATACTTTTTTTGTGTGTAAAACTTAAAAAACATTATTCATTTCAATATTGTCACGTCGCTTGTAACATAACCTCACTACACTTGGCTCGCGATGTTTTGGAATTCCCAGTGAGCCGCGAGCCAGGAAATCATGACGGATAAATCCGTAGACGACTACCATAAACACAACAATTTGACCGCGGCGAGCCAAATGAACGACAAATGTGTGGAACTGATGTTCCTGTGTATGGGCACTGACAAGTATAGACCCGTTGCGAGAATATCCGCGCGTAAATGTTTGGCGAGCTTACTCGCACGCAAATGTGTATGTGCATGGGCAGCTTTTAACTCTTGTTTTAAATCGGAAAACTGTGTTGCTAAGTCCTCTGCTCGCATATTACACAAAGCACGATACTCTTCCATATCCTTACGTAATTCTGCTATCTGGGATTTGTGTTCTTTCAGATTCTTAGAATGTAACACTTCCGCGTCAGACTTTAGTTCAGCTTTTAAATTATCGAGCTTGGAATCAAAGGTTTGAGTACTTAACTTAAGATCTGAATCTAACTTTTCAAATTTATCATGTAGGATTTCAGTACTTGATTTGAGATCCAAATTTAAATTTCCAAACTTGGAATTTAGGATCTCCGAATTCGTATTTAAATTTTCCAACTTGGAATTTTGCATCTCAGAATTCATGTTTAAATTTTCAAACTTAGAATTTAAGATTTCCGTATTCATACTAATCTCTGACTTTAAACTTTCAGTAGTTGACTGGAAGTCTGACCTTAGAGTTTCCAACTTGGAATTTAGTAACTCATTCAGCACTCGGACCATTTCCGACATATCTGCCTTCGAGCTTCCCTCGGTCTCCGGCATGACTATAATTTTACACAGAAAACGGGATCACAAAACACGGCAAATTCGCTTCCCGCGAATCAGACAACCAAACCACAATAACGCCGTTACTAAGCGCCAGCTGCTGCAAGCTATCTAGCTAAGCATGCCATTCAAAGCAAAAAAGGAAACAAAAAGGTTGCACTACAGGCATAACTACCGGTGGAATTTAAATAATTGCTTCGGTCATCACTGATGACAAAGGAGAAGAAAATGTATTGTAAAGTTAGGAGAGAAAAATCTTGTCCGATTTTCTTCCTCGATATTTCACAGAAAAAAAGGAAAATTATTAGTAAAAATTAGGAGAAGGATTTAAGCCTTCAAAAAAACAGCCAAATAAGCAGCGCACAGCGCGTCCTTAGCTTTCGGAGACTCTGCACGACGATTCTTCTTTCTCCCGCCTCCGTCGTCTCGGCTGCCCAGCTCCGCGCCGAACAATGTAGAATATCTTCCCCGCTGCTCCTTGACCAGCCGCGCTGCCTTCGTCGAGTGGGAGTTCTTCCGCACCTTTGGGTATTGTCGACACCTGTTTCGATTGTCGTCGTCTTGATATCACTAGTTTTCCTTTTTTTTTCTTTTGTGTGTTTTCCTAGGATTTGAGAAAAATTGTCTCTCCTCCTAGTACTAATTTCTACCACACAGTCCTGTCACCGTCGCCATGTAAGACTATTGCCTTTCTTGGGGTTGACATGATACTTACTTACTGTAGACCGAACTTCGTGCTTGCTAAAGTTTTAATTACTGACCTACAGCACTAGAGCCGGATAAATGAGTTCGTAGTCGCCGTCGGTCGCCAGATAGGGTCCAAACCAGTCCGATAAAAGTGTGAGGATAACTAATTAAGAGAAATTTTCAAGTATTAAGTAATGAAAATAGGTTCTCCACACATTTATTAGAATAAAGTACACATCAAACCAGTTGGCCACTATCAGAATTTAGATGATAAGGCTATTGAAACTTCGTAATCCGTCGATTGCAAGATTCTTAGAAAAAAAAGGAAAGTTATTAATCCAAATCTGTCCACACTAAATTAGTTTCGATGCCACACTTCACTGTTCTGGTATCTCAACCCACTGTTCAAATCAATTTAAAACATACGTCGCAATGGTTAAACTAGTTCATTCATTCTTCTTACTTCTTGCTACACCCGCACAGTTAGTATAGCGCCTCACATTACGCGACGCGAGCCGTCCGCTACGATACCTCGATAACGACTGACTTTAAACAATGTAGTCATGCGCTCATTTCGGCGCGGCGGAATGCTACTGTTATGTTACAACCGGCTGTCTCTTTTCTTACCGGTATATTTTTAGAATCCTTTGTTGCTTAATTTTATCTCAATTTTATTTTTTTATATTACTTTTATGGATTTCTAATATTACTGATATTGTATTACTTCAACAGGTATTATTAGGTCTTCTATCATGATTCCTTTAATACTCATTTATGATAAATTTCATTCCCGATGTTCTAAGGCTTTTAAACTTTTAGCTCTATAAGACACTTGCTGTTCCTGTTGCACTATATGCTGTTTAGAAGTGGATTGTGACAAAAACAAAAGTTCAAATCCGGATAGCATTTGAAACGAATTTTTGACGAGGATAAAAGGCGCAGAAATAAAACGATTTCCAGCATTGTGTAGGTTGGAGTCGTGCAAACGCTGTCTAGGCTCGATCGGTTTGTTGCTGCTAGCACAACTTCTGCCGACCAAATTCCGGAAATAAGGATTGCAATCCCGCAGTGTATTCAATCCCGCGGGATCCGTGCGGGATTCGCGCAAACAGTTTTTTAACGCATATATTCAAAACATAGTTACTTAAAACGTTAATAAATTAAATAATAATTAAATTAATAAATAAATTTTAATGTTAAATGATAAAAATTAAGTTAACAAAATTTTAATTGGAAAAATTTTACATTTTTGTTTTTTAATCTAAGCCAATTTTTAAATAAATAATAAAAAATGAAAAATATTCAGTGTTAGGTCATTATGTGCCTTACAATACACCACATAAGTTTAAAAACATGAATTGCTTAATTGCCAAGTTACCAGAGATTTTTTTTTTTAATTTCTAAATAAACGTTCCATAACACCGAGAAAAAGCATTCCATTTCACAAAGTGAAGTGAGTTTACTCTGTAAAGTGTAGACGTGGCCCAGAACAAGATCTCATAACTTTTTTGTCACTGCACAAGCACGAGACTTGGCCTTTTTTTTACAAAAATTGTTTTTGTTGGATTCCTTATTATATCTCCTGATTCCTTGATTGATCTTACAGTTGATTCAATGTTATTAAAAGAAACTGCTCACCAACACTTAAACTGTCAAGTATTTCAGTTTTACTTATGTGGCGTAACGATGTTTTTAGAGTGGAAATTATTACTTTTTAATAAGAAATGAGACTTTCTCGACGAATGATTGCAGTGAAGTTTTCATAGGTTGTATCTCCGGATTTCATTGTAAAAACACGAAATTTCACACGTGAGGGAGACGGCGGAGGCAGCTGTAGAAGTGTGGTGTTCCTACAACACAATTCGTCCATAAACTCGTGAATACTTCATGATAACGTTTTTGCCTTTAGTGGAAATAAAAACAAGGAGAAGAGGTATTGTATTAATCGATAGCCTGAGCGGCACATGTAAGTAGGCGGCTTTCGTCAAAGAAACGCATTGAGGCAGCGGCCAAAACAACAATAAGTCAAAGGGTATACAATTGCCTTTTGATAGCTGCTAAATAAATAGGTATGCGATCTTTAAAATTACGATAACATTAGTTTCCTATCAACGAATAATCAAATTTGCAGCCGCAAATGAGGACATTGTCACAATAACTTTGTCTGCAAATACAGAAAATGGGAATAATGAATCCGTGAATAAAAAGCTGTAACTGCGACACATAAAAAATAATTATATAATCAGAAAATCGTGCTAAATACGCAACATAACTCAAATTACAGAAATGTGTACTCGAAAATGAAAACGTAAAAGTGTATCAATTTACTCACGAATGACGAAGGTTG
This sequence comes from Vandiemenella viatica, assembly GCA_031002005.1. Lineage (NCBI taxonomy): Eukaryota > Metazoa > Arthropoda > Insecta > Orthoptera > Morabidae > Vandiemenella > Vandiemenella viatica. Next base: position 113,598,422 of record JARYHS010008074.1, read on the forward strand.
ACAAAAACAAACGTTTGTTCACATGCGTCAAATGCCAACTGCAAGGGTAGAGGCAAACAGTGCAAAAACATCCGATAGAGACCTAGTAAGGTAGCGAATCACGCAGACTGACACACGTTTCCGCCAGATTTTGCGGATTGCGGATCCGCTTAATTTTGTGCGGGATCCGCCAGACTGTCTAATGATGCGGGATCCCGCGGGATTGCGGGATCCCGCTTTGCTGGATTGCAATCCCTAGCCGGAAACAACGTGCAGAGGATAGAGCCTGGATATAAGCCCGAGCCTGACAGTAGACTGTGTTATTCACGTGCTGCCTGGAGACGAAGACAACACTGGTACTCGCTCCGTGCAATCGGAACAGGCACCAATTGCATAGCAGTCTTAAAATCGCTAATTCGAAGGATGAAGTAGCTTAAAAATGAAAGAGTTATCATTCTATAAGATTGTATACGTTTACTTTCGAATATGTAGTTAAAGACTGGGCCTAACTTAATGTTAGTGAAAAAGTAAAAATCATTTCTGTGGCGATGTTCCAGCATTTCATAAAAGTGGGAACAATCTTTATCCTGAACTTATGATGAATATTTTTTGGTTATTTGCAGTCAGGTACGAGAGTGATATCTGTTATGTCATTAAAGTGAGTTCTATGTTATGCGTTAATAGTAGACTACAAATCCTTACAAGACGTCACATATATTTGAAACTTCCGTATATCATAATGCACTAAATGTGTATTCAGGTTGTACTCTATGTTTATCAGTAGCCATAGATAACTTATTTATGTTACGATTTTCGTTGCCTCGTGTTCTGATCTCACGGTTTGTAATGCTACCGTTACATACGTTTATCAAACACATACACCTTACACTTCATGTCTACGACGTTTCAATTGGTAGTACTTACACAAAATGTTGGTAGTAGTCTCTGATATACTTTAGATTCGACACTGTCCCTGCTGTACAATCTTGAATAGTTTTCTACGATGTACCATTCATGTTACACGATTCGCGAGGAATACACTATGCATTAGTCCTGCATTGCCGCGCCTTCGTTTGTCCACCAATTCTTCTTTGACCACCGAGCCTGGGGTATCTCCAGCGTTCACACTTCGCCCGGGTAGAGAGACCGGGCATAGGAATAACCGAGCGAATTCGAGCGTGAGTAGACGGAAATTTACACAATAGTGTAGGTATTTGCAGTTCAATGATTGGATGAAGGGAACAGCAGATAGACTAAAATTTCAGCGCAAATTGTGAATGTTTGGTAGTCTTTTATGTGTATGAAGCCCGGCATGCGGCGTAACGCCACTTAATAATTACTGGAAGCGTTTATATTTGAGGCGGCTACTGTTAAGCTAAGTCTGTGTGCCGTACAGTAGTCATGTCGGTCCGAGACCTCCTTGGCCGTATTTTTTAATCCACTGTGCGCCGTGAAGCGTACCAATTCAGAGCACCCTCCTACTCGCTCGGCATTAGGGCGGCGCAACCTCAAAGGGCCCGCGGCTCGTGGAGGGTAGCCGCGCGCGGTTTTTCATCTTCCAAAAAGGTAACAATAACGCGCGGCGGGGGAGGACGCGTCCGTCTCTGCCGCTACAGGCACAAGGCTTTTTTTCCACCAGGATAAAAACAAAAAACAACAGCACGGAGAATTGTTCCACGCACGGTGATGCGGTTGTTCTGAACGTTGCTGAAGATAAACGCCAGTTTATTTTTTTCTCTTCAAGCGGCACAACAGCGAAAAAGAGATTTTCCATCCGCGCCTGTGTGCGTTTAGGCGCGGATAATTCGGTTGCAAATCGCTGGGTTGTTCCGCAAGCACTGTGCGGAGACTGGAGGAGGCAACCAGCCAGACAGTCAGCCCCCATTAATTCCCTCAGCCTTGTTACGCGTCTGCTTTCTTTGTGGCTTCAAGTTCTGTGTCTGTCGAACGCTGGTTTGCCTGTAATGCGAACTACTGCGCACGGGAGAAAGAACAGACAATTAGCGTTCTACATTATAGTCAACAGCATCTTTTGAACTGAATAATATTCGTATAAACTCTTTACTCTGCGAATGCCACAGAACTATAATGGAGTCTAAGAAGTGCATATTAATTTTGTGTTGATTGGAATTACTGATTTCGCAGCAGCGTTGTACAGTAGCAAGCGTTGTAACGGGATAAATCATACAAATTAAAACCTGTACACAAAAATACACAAGTACGAAAGTATTAAACATTTTCAAGTTTCTTGTAATACTATCATTGTTGTGAAGGTAAAATAACTCACTATGGAGAAAACCAGAAAGAAAAGCGCTAAAAATCTTCATATAGTCTTGTTTATCAGAAGAAAGTAGAACAGTCATGTGTATGTATATATATATATATATGTAAAATCATCATCATCAGTCCACACACCAGAACATAGAATATTCGGTTTGTATGTTTAAACAATTGCATTTATTATTAAATTTAAAATTAAAAATATGGGAAATAATTTTTTTTAAATCACACCATCGATTATGAGATTGCGTCACTGACATTCTTCAAACCCAAACCGCAAGTTAATGCTAATTGACCACAATACCGTTACGTAAAACAACTTCCATCTCTTTCGTTACAGTACACAACTTTTATCCGACTTTCCTTTGCACAATTTAAATTCACTTCAGCATTTCTTATTAAATTTTTACCGACAATCTATACAAATATAATTAATTGGAAGTGCCGTAAACGCATTGCTTCCTATCATCAAGGTTCCTTCTTCCCATCTCTCCCTGACCTTTTGTTTCTCCTTATATAATGTCTTTGTAACATCTCGTCTATGAATCATTCCACTTTGCCGCCTATAGAACTCAAAATACTAATAGTACTAAAAAAATTAACAAAGATATACAAATACTTAAAATTACATTAACACATATCTATAAATCTCGTCTGCATGATGTTTGTCCGTTATAATCTCTTCCCCAATATTCGCCTTTAGATCAACGAAAGTGGATGGGAAATTTTTATAAACTCTGCTCTTTAGATATCCCACAGAGACAAATCGGGAGGAGAGATGTCTGGATTTCGTGGGAGCCAGTTAATGTCACCCCTCCTTGAAATACGCCTTTCCGGGAAGAGTTCAGGTTCCACCTCAACAGACTCGTTGGATGTGTGGCTAGTAGCCCATCTAGCTGGAACCACGTGTTAAGTCCCCCACACACGGACGAGCCAACAGGCCAAATGGCCCAGCGCCGATCCAAAACTCGTCGTGTGTGGGGTTGCTCGGACGGACTGGCGCGGCTCGGCAGGCCTGCTGGATTTTCGCCGCGCCGAGCCACCCAGCTGAGAGTCAGGTAGGCCATCCTCACCACGACTGGAGTGGGATAACCCCCGCAACCAAAAGTGGGTACTGATTTGTAGACACATTTGTCTTAAATATCTCAGCTTTCCGACTTCACATGGAAATGAAACTTGCCTAATTTTACTCGCGGGACCACGGGCTGTACATTAAGCGAAACCTAATGAAAATCTGACCAATATTTTTTGCTTTAATTCTGTTCATAATTTTCTGACAGGCACAAATTAAAAAAAATAAAAAATACAGCTAATTTCTTTCCTGTAGGGCATTAATAATGTCCAAACTATTTTTTTAAAGAATATCTCATATGTGGAGACTTTCCCGGTTATAGTTTTAGTATATCTATACATTAAACCCAATAGTTATTTTAGAATGACTAATGAATTCATAGAATTCCATCTGTTTGTCATTTTCACGCTAGTCATTTACTTTTTGTACTCTGAGTTTTGTTGTTGCTGTTGGTGTTCTCTCTTTTTTTTTTTTTATCAATATTAACAGCAAGTTAGTGTAACGCCAAAAACAATTCTGAAAGATCGATAGTATGAGCTTTGGCATGCGCTTCAAATAAAGATTACGAAGTTTTTGTCTAACAGAGATAGTTTGGATTTGGAAGGGTTACAATGGTGTAGGTCAATCATATTTTTAAGAAGAAAGACACTGAAACCATACGTAGATAAATCAATCTGTGACAAACGAAACACCTGCTTTGTTTATCAGCAAAGTGGTATAAGTCAGACTAAAATCATTGTGATTGTAAACGCATCCTGCGTGCTAACTGTGTAAACGTATCCTGCATGCTGACTTATTGCGCACTTCCGCATAGGATTTCTAAAGACATAATTGATTCTAAAGAAACAATCCAAGATATCACTTTATATAAGTGTTGGTTATAAATACACCGGTGTAAGTAATACACACTGCTGTATTCATTTGCTTTTTTAATAAACACTAGTTTATGTCATTTTTGTCAGCAGTAAAATGTAACCATTTTATAGACTTTATTCAATTCTAACCCCGGTGTTAAATTTGATTCCAGGTGATCACTAAAATGACAATATTACAACATTTACATTCCAGAATTTATTACAGTACAGTATAACTCCAATTATCCGAATCAATTGGGACCGGACCCCATTCGGATAATAAAAAATTCTGATAATCCGATTTTTTTTCCGAAAAATGGTCTATTTTAATTAATTATTGTGTGTGTGTTGAAAATGTCTTCTTTTCCAAGAGATTTTTGGTGGTTTTCCACTTCAGGGATGAATATTTCGGCGTACCACTCGGCAAACAAAGCAGCAGTCATCCGAACTTTGGGTTGGTTTTTACAAAAGAGGGGAAGACTTTTCGCAGTACGTTTCCGTCTTAGTTAAAAAAGCGATTCGGATAATAGGCGATTCAGATTATCGGAATTCGGATAGTTGGAGTTCTACTGTATCTTTTGCAATAAGTTAATTTCTAGAAAGCTAGGAAAAGTGACTTACACCGCTGTATTTAACTCTTCAATATGTTTCTAAATATCCCGGTATTTTGTATTTTATACGTTCTTGCTACTTTTAATCGTTTAAGACTTGTTTTTAAGAATTCCCCTGAAAAATAAAATTAAGTGCGAAAAAATTGTTTGAAATGATTGCTGTTTTTTTTAAAACTTTCCGTAAGCAGTTTACATCCTAGCCAAAGTTTTTTTTAATTACCTTTTTACATTACCTTTTTGCTGTGCGACCGTTTAGCCTACTCCAATTTATATTGTACTAAGAATTTTATTAGGCTTCTTTCGTTTAATTTTGGTACACAATTTGGAGGACAACACAACACTAAAATAAAACCAGTCAGCGCCCTAGCGCGGACTCGAACCGGCGATGGCGACCCATCAAATGCCAGACCAGACGACATGCAGAGCCGGACTAGCGAAGGCACGAACTGGCCTAGCTCGGCGTGGCTCTCTCGTGTGCAACCCCCTAGTCTGGACCGAGTCTAAATAGAATGGTGGCAAACGGATCGCCCGTGTGTGGCAGCCTTAAAGGCGGCCCTCGACATTCCATCAGTTTTGATACGAGACAGATATTAGGAACGGTCCCATCATTCGCCTACATGATTGCGGAGAACTGCCTAAAACCGCAATCGGAACGGGAAGAGGCCACACTGGCGGGAATTCTGACTGGAAAAAGTTCTCTGAATAAAATCTCTTCGTTTTTTCCTGTCCTTTCTTGCATGAAAAAAGTTTAGATACACTTTGAGTTGCAAGCATTTTCAAATATTTCACTAGATAACAACTTTACTTCGCCTTGGGATGTTTGCGGTCGGGTATTTAGAACTACGATTTTAATGCCACGCGCAAAGACAATGATTGTCGTATCTGCCTAGAATGTTCAGCGTGGTTATCACTCCTGTTTCGAATTGTTATAATACTGTTTAATAACACGAATTGTTTAAGCAAACTGAAGGAAGATATGAAATTGGTTCCGGAAGTTAATCCGTTAGTGCATTTGTCAACACTGCGCCGTCTGGAAATTAAAGATAAATATAGAGAAAAGCCTACGGATAATGGAAAATAACTTAAAGAAAGCGCAATAAGCTGATGGGATTACAGTCACCTTATATAGGCTAGCTGTAATAATATTTATGTTTAGAAATAATGACTTATAAAAGCCCAGTACTAACGCAAGAAACTTGTGTCAACTATGTCGACAGTTATCTAATCCTAGGCTTCTACTACTTGAGTTTTATAAATATACTAGCTGCCCCGACAGACTTCTTTCTGTCAAAAGTAATTGTCCTATCGCAGTCCAGTAGAAAAAAAATAAAAAAAAAAAAAATAAAACGTATTTATTGATTTAATGTCCCAATAATTAACAACGTTTACTTACAAAAATAAGTTTTCTATTTCGTACACTGCAAGACGTTAGTAGTAATGTGATGATATTTTTATTGGAATGCTTTATGGTACACGATATTTTTTGTTTGATTACCTGGTGCGTAAACAAATAAATCTGACGGTTTTACAACGCGGGAGCAGGTAACATACAACTGTCCATGAGGGAAGAATGGGTTTTCAAGATTAAAACACTCAACGACTCACCCTGGGATTTATTTGTGGTCATAGCCAAAGCAAGCCGCATTGGAAAATGCAGTCGTCTAAATTCAAATGTTACGTCAGTTGATAGAACTGGGATGCGAGGTATCAACATATCTTCTCCCTTATATTTCCCCTTTGGAATGGTTGCTTCGATCACATTGTTCAGTAATTTTTTTCACTGCTAGCCGTGTGCCATTTCAAAGACGCGGTTGGTTGATATTTCACAACATTACGACCAGCGGTCCTACTTTTAATTGAAGATTATGAGGCAGCAATCCTGGCAAATCCATTGAGTTCAAAAATTTTGGTAGATAGTTGACGACATCATCTTGGTTAGTTGCACAATCAACTGATTTGTATGTCCTTAATTCACCGCCAATTTCATTTTGAATTTTGAAATTTATTTCATTTACATCCGTGTTTTTGTATCTGTAATATAGCTTGTTCGTTCAATTAAAAAATTGACAGGAAATGTAATGAAGCCAGTCAAAACGTCATTACCAATGCCAATGAATTGTTTTGAAAACATTTCTTCATCATTTTGCAACTCCAAAGATAATCATAAAGCGCCATTGTTTTGTTATGATTGTCTGGCAGTAGTATTATTTTCGTTGATGACACACAAACCCTTTTTTTCCTTCGAACTTTATTTTGGGCAGGCATACACTAATATCCGTACAGTCTAATCAACTTGAAGGCATACCAGAGATAATCCTAACGCGTCTTTGTTTTGTTTTGATTGACTGGTTTGTATGGGAAAAGGAAAGTATTGATTTTACTATTTTCCTTGCAACTTTTACGTTTCTTCTCTCCATAAGAACCTTCCTTGTGGATTAACAAAAATATGAAAAACAATTAGCCGAATTGGTCGAGCCGTTCTCGAGTTTTGCTCTTACCAACACATTTGGCAATTCATTTTTATTTATATAGATTTTAAAAGTAAGAAAGAATTATTACTCGCAGCCAATTCAATCATCGTGAATTCTACCTGAACATAATTTAAAACGAATGGAACCCATCACCACAAGGCTTACCAGAACATTGCATTCTTAAAATAATAAGATAAGTGTGGCTCGATCGTCAGACTATAATGCATATCGCTTCTCAACTGAAATACCAGGAATCGATTTTTCTTTTTAGGTGTTCTTAGTATTGCATCCTTCTAAACTGATGCATTCTATTTTCATAGTCGAAACTTTTGTGATAGGCGGCATGGGTCTAAATGTAAACACACTGAACAAATAAACACACAATTGGTTTTCGAGAGAAGCGAAAATTTAAAAGCAACCAAGAAAATGCAACGCACGGAGGAAATAATAAAAACACGTACGTCAGTGATATTATTTTCACTGATCGCGCGCAGGCATAAATTAATATCCTTAGAGCCTAATCAACTTGAAGTCATACCAATGATAATCCTAACGCGCCTTTGTTTTGTTTTGATTGAGGGAAAAGAAAATTGTTTTTACTATTTTCCTTCCAATTTTTGCGTTTTTTCTCTCCATAAGAATTCTCCTTGTGCCTTAACGAAAATATAAAAAAAAGAATTAGCCTAATTGGTCTAGCCGTTCCTGACTTTTGCGCTTAGTAACACATTTGGTGATTCATTTTTATTATATAGATTTGCAACCACGTGAACCTTTATTGATTGAAAAAGAAACTGCTGGTTATGTTAATGTCGTGAGCATTTGAAATTCTGGGTAACTGGGAATACGTTACGAAGCATCCACCCTTTCGAGATCACATTATTAAACTACAGAAATTGTATATGTCACTAAAACATTATACGACTGAATTACCTCTTATTTATTAAGCACAAACAGTATGACTCTTCATTTCTGACAGTCGGCCATGCAAACGTTATTTTAGTCAGTATTTTATTCCGCTGTCTGTATAGTCGACAGTCGGCTATGCAGATAGTAGTTGAGTTACGTTCTAAGCCACATTGTCATTCCACCTTTTAGTCAGGGCGCTTATGACCCAGATGTCGACGCGCCCTAAAGTTCCAAAAACAGCACCTTCATTTGTGGTTATATATTCAGAAGAATAAAATCATGAGTAACATAAAATTGTAAGATTTTGAACCATACGTCTATAACTACGTCATGCCGTCGAGCAGACGACTCCGAATGCTGTTACAGTAAAAGATCCTTATTCGCGGGGGATACATTCTGTAAATATGCCGCGATCATGGAATCCGTGAATGTGGAATGGTAAAATCAATTTATTGAGAGATTTTAAGCAACATGTTTTAATTATTATTATCAGGCTTAGGCAATGTGTTAAAGAATTTAGTAATTTTTTCTTTATTTTGCCACTTTTTAAAAGATTTTTCAATTCGGATTGATATTAATTGAGGCATCAAGACTTCTTTCCGTAGACGGATCAATTTTCATGAAGAAATCATAAAGCTGATTTGCCATCCATAGACCTTCTCATGTTTTAAAAATTAATATCACCATTTCAGTGATTGTTGAAGTCTCTTCTTCAGTGAGTTGGGGATGTAGCACTTCCTCCATGTCGATTTCAGTCAAATCTTCATCTTGCGATTCAGGCAACTGTGGTGCATTGTCCAAAACTAAAATGGCCTTTAACTCTAAATTATATTTCTTTAAATAAGTTTCAACTTCACGAACAAAACAACTCCAGCACCAGTCACAGAAAATAACATTTGTAATCCACGCTTTCTTATTTGCACCCCAGAACTCCTGCAGGTTGTCCTTGTTTTGATTTTTCAAAAGCACGGAGATTTAAAGATCTGTAAAGCATTAGTGGCTTAATAAGACAATCACCTGATACGTTAGAACACCGCAGCTCTGTAACTCTATCTTTTGCTGCTTTGAAATCAGAGGCGCACTTTTCATTTGTGAATATGAAAGTTTTTCTTAGCATTCATTTCCAAAACGGGGCAGTTTCGTTCTGCATTAAACACTTGTTCAGGTTTGTATCCACCTTCAGCAATTATGTGTTAAAATTCTTCTAGATATCTTTCCGCTACGTTTGTGTCTGCAGATGCAGCTTCTCCAACAATTTTGATGCTATGCAATGACTGTCGCACCTTGAATTTATTGATCCAACCTTCCGATGCTTGAAATCCTCCACGATACGTTCATCACCAGGTTCTTTAAAATGCGCGTAGAGACGCTTTGCCTTCTCGCAGATCACAGGACCATTTAAGGGCACTCTTTTATGGTTACGGTGTTCAACCATAATGATAACGCAGCTTCCACTTTTTATATTACTGAATCACGTTCAATTTTTGCGGACGTTGAAGCCATAGAATCCGTATTTTGTCATCGGATTTCTTGATGGATCTTACATATTGAAAGAACGTGATCAAACGACTCACCAAGGCGTAAACGGTCAAGCACTTCTATTATTACTCTATTAATCTGTTATCACTCTATTAATCTATTATCACTCTATTATCACTCTATTAATCTATTATCACTCACAATATTTTTCGGCTTAGGAATTAATTTTTCTTTACTTTTGCTAGACATTATAAATTGCGAGCAAAGCAGAGAAGAGACGTTTTATTCACTCAGAATTACTGCAACGACTGACTAGTTGAAGTAATAATAGATTCAGAGCCGATCGTGGCGGAGCGGCTTTCATCTAAGTTCATAGCGGAACATGCAACAGCGGCAGCGACGGCTTTTGACAATGAACTTTAGTTTTAGAGGCAATAAGATTTTCTTGTTCATCGTGTCAGTTAGAGTGACTCTCAGCACATGCCAGCAATACTGAAATGATGCGTACACGTCAGTGAAGGATACCGAATCCACTGAATGTACGGACTTTATCCGGGAATAAAAATTTCAAGCGGCTAATACAGAAAGTTTTCACAATTATTTCACCCGCGAATACAGAAGGTTGTTAAAATTATTTTATCCGTGAATAAAGAGCCTATGACTGTACTCCAAATGTTTGGCCTCGCTATATATAATATAGTTCGCTTTTCATTGTTACTAAGTATAGAGGTCTTTGTATAGCGATTGCTGACCAACCATATCACATGTGTTAGTAAGCTACTGGCCAGGATTCTTCCTTTTTCTATTTGGTTACAGCTTTACAGCTTTACGCCACGACGAGGTCATTAGAGGCAAGGAATGAGAAGGCATGGATTTTTGAAGGAATCATGCCGGTACTCGCGTGGAGCGATTTTGGGAACCCATAAAAACCAAAATGTGGATGGCCGGACAGGGATTCGAACCCACGTCCTCCAGAATGCGAGAGCGTAGCGTTACCGCTGACCATCACGCTCGGTCAGTGTTATTTCTTGGCGCTATTGACCTCTGTTTCGACGCGCCCTAAAACCCAAAAAGGCTCTTCTCTGCCCTATGCCGTCGTCTGCCCGTCTACTTGTAGCTGTTAAAATTGCACTCTGTTAGTCGAGAGAGCAAACTGCACCCCAGCTCATTGTAACCTCTCCTTGGGGGAAATACCCTCTTTATAAAACTAATCAGAATCAGGCGCTCTTCGCGTTATCTTCTAATGCGAGAAGGTAAGCTCTTCCAAAGCACCGACATTGTTTCGATCTGCATACTAATGCCTCTCCCTCCCCCTCCTCCACCCAAAAGAACAATTAGATGCTTTGGTAGTTCAATAGTATCCGCTGTGTAAGAACTCGGCTACCAATCCTTCCAACACCGCTGAAAGATCCGTCACAGATTATAAAAGAGACATAATAGTGATCCTACGTTGAAGTACAAATTTCTTGCTATTTTATCCGAATTTCGATAGATCATGTTCTCTGCCCCCACGTACGAACCACAATGGTAGCGTTATTTACCTTGAGAATATCTATATCGTGATATGAAAATGCATCTTCAAACAAATACAAATTGTTCGTTTTAGAGATTGTGTTTCTCGTCTGTTGTTGAAGCATCATTCGTTACCGATAACGTGTGACTGATATGCATCGCAGCAGACAATACGATGATAATATAAATAATGGAACATTGAAATCACATGAGAACAACTTTCCTCCCGTCGACAGTGTGTTGCATTTAGACGACCCGTCGGCCGGCCCGATCTGGTACTACCGTACTAGCGACCTACCACCACGCGTATATCCGTCTAGCTCTGAAATTTGTAGGTTCCATTTAATAGCAATTAAATTAGTTGCTTACAAATTTTGTTGATGTTCTAATATCTAAATTAAATATGTATGGCCCCATATTTAACAAAACCACAAATTCTTGGTGTAACCCTGACTGTTTGACATCGTGCGAAAAGACTAGAAAAAAGAAAAAATCTTGTGCCAAGCAATTATATCTACAAAGACATATGTTCAGTCATTTAGACTCTTAGATGTGTTGGATGGTGAAGACGTCCGAAATTTCCAGCAGATGACACCTGAAATGCCTCATTTCTCGCGTCATTGTTATGATGTTCCTGTGAAGTTAGGGTTGCCAACCATACTGTATTATAAAGTATCATATTTTTATTTTTGGCTGTTATACTTTTTGCTGCGAATAAAATATGAGAAAATACTTTATTTGGAATAAAGTATACAACACATGCAACTTATCATTCGTCTGCTTGTTTCACAACCTCCTGCAAGAAAAGTGCCTATCGGCCAGCGATTTTTTGTTCGCTAGCATCTTTTGATCGGAGTCGAGGCAAGAAAGCGGACCATTCATATTGTTGTACTCCAGTCGACTCGTGCCCGCTCGCCGTTATTTCTGAACGGAACCTTAAAGTATGCGAAACAGTTTATTTTTGGTAAGCTATACAATTCAATTAATTTCCTAAAGACGTGTTAGTGCTTATGATGAAACGAAATAAATGCAAGTTGGTGGGAAAGGAGAAACAGAGCGTCCATTAATTTAAAAATGAGTGTTTCTTTTTTTGTTATACTAGATGCAGAATGTGGCTCCAGCTGTAACACTGAAATGAAACTAACAATTAATAGCCAGTCCAGTAAGCCCGAAAATATATGTATTTAAGGCAATAAATAACTAAATTATAATTTTTTTCCTTTACATACTTTTTTTTTTTTATAAATAAGTTTTCAACTTTTTTTGAGGTGTCCCATAAAAATTTGTGGATCTTTTACACCTCCAGCAACTCTATCAATACTTATTTTTCTTTATTATCGGATGAATAATAGAAAACGGGAACCAGACAGTGTGGACACAACCGGGCGAGGCTTTACACGGCCAGTTTTCAGGGCTGAGTGGTGGGGGCCCGACTTACCCCCACCCTTTTGCCCTAAATCGGATGGAATTTCCACCCGACCTCCCTGCCTGGTCTCGCGGCAAAAACGTGACCAGGAGCTCACTTTAGACGACTCGTTTTCAGGGCCGAAGGGGCGTGGCCACGATTTAGGGAGACCAGATCGGGTCGTCTAAATGGGCCTTTAGTTAGTTCGAGTTGTGGCTGTGGAATAACTTTTTCTGCATTAGAACTTAGCCAACAGTGTAGGAGGGGTGTGGTACACAGTTCTTAATCACTGTCGTCTACACGACAGTAACACTTACGTACTATTAGATGTCTCGTGGTTTAATTAATATGAAATAATTAGTCCACGATACAGTTTAAAATTTTAACTGTTTTTATTTCTCGAAGACATACACAACTTCAAAGGTGACACATTTATTCATAAACTCCAGCGATTACATCTAACACTTCTTCCAAAGATAATATTGCCATACACTTTCACAGTACACGTAAACTCTGTCCATAAACTGTGTCGAAGAACTGTCCAAGTAAAATCTGTCTCTGAGCATCTGCCGCTCGCTAAATATAAGTTTCATTGAAGGTTCTAGAACATTACAAAGGCTTCAGACAGATATTTCTCGAACTTTAACAATACTTAAAGAATTCAAAACATATTAAGAACAATCAAAATTAATACCTACTCATTTACAATTATTACAAAATGATCAGAAATTAAAATTAAATATATTTAAACACAAATTATCCACGTAAATCATTTTAAACTGTAGTAAATTGTCCTTTAAACATCGTAGCTCACCTTAATACTTGGAATTACAAACATTTAAGCAATTCTCTTACATAGTTCTGTCCTTAAACACATTAAATGGTATTTACATAATTTCTTTTCATAAAACAAAGTCCATTTACACTGATTTACAGTAAATTTCAAGACAAACGTACGAGATCATATTCAGTCAAACTCTAGCTTGTTATAATTGCTTCATGAAATTCAATTCCATTTAAAGTTAAAGTTTGTGGGCGCTTACAGTACTCTTCCATCACCGGTGTAGGCAAGAGGAAACCATCCCAGATAAATTTCTCAGGACTCCTCCTAAAGGAAGTATCTCCGTGGGTCACCGGGTTTGACGAGCATAATTATCATAGTTTAGATGACTTATTTCTAGATGCACGGAATGATTCTGAAATTCTGATTAATTTCTTAGTCATCACCACATGTCTTTCCTGTGTTATAATTTTTTGAAACGTTATATTTGGGTTTATTGAACCATTGTTCCATATATCGTTAATATGGTGCTAGTATATATTATACATCACTTTTCAAGATTGTTTATTTGAAGACAGGAAATATCAAGCAGTGAAGTTATTTTTATCACATTTGGTTGGAAAATAATGGAAAAGGCAGCAGCATCATACCAGTCATCTCGTAGATAGTTACGAAGTTCATAATCCTGATCTTTCACGTGTTCATGTTATTAATGTTTTGTGATATTTACTCTCGATAATTTCTTGTTTTTAAATCCCTTGAATACGTATGTAAGTTGTTCTATCCTTGTAAAATTTGCAAATGGATTGCATTATATTTCAGTTGTAGGCCTACCTGTTTTTCCTTAGATTTAATGGTTAGTAGTTGAGACGGCATGAATTATTATTGGGTTCTCTTGCTTTTCCTTAATCACTCCAGGCTAATGCCGGGATGCTTCCTTCAAAAGGCCATGTCCGAATTCCTTCCCGTTCCTTGTCCCTCCCTAAACCTCCCATCCTCCCTCATCCTTGGTTCCCCCCTAAAGCTCCCGCCAACCTTGTTCCAGTCCTTTCCCGCCTTTAACGACCTGACGTCGACAAGGCGTAAAGCGATAAGCAAAAAAGAAACCTTGGTCATTAATGATAAACTAAATTATGTATAATAGTACACTAGTTAAATTCCGTTATAATAGAGTTTTCAATCATCTTTTCTTTTCTTATAGCTTTACGTAAACGTCGTATTCATTAGAGGCAGGCAAGAAACGTGAAGGAATTGGGCAAAGACTTTTTTTTTAGAAGGAATCATCTTGGCATTCGCCTGGGGTGAATTGGGAAAACCATGGAAATCCTAAATCTGGCTGCCCGGACCGGGAATCGAACCGCGACCTCCCGAAGGCGACGCCAGATCTTCATCACTCGCCCACCATGCTCGGTCTTTTTCAGTCATTTGATAATGCCTTAATTTTTTCTTAATAATCGATGTTGACGTTCGTTCTATAATATTACGCCTATTTAATGCAGAACTATTTATATTGAGGGATTATATGGACTAGAGTTTAGTACATTGTGTGAAAGATGAAGAGGAAATAAGTAATTACGTATATCAAGCAACCATATCGTGTATATGAAACAATAAAGTTAAGGAAAACGAAATTATGTGAGGCACCACTGGAATCTGAAACGCGCATCTTCTTAAATGTGACTCTAGAACCTCAGCCGCTGAGCCATTTCTCTGGACGAGCTTTCTGATTGCTTTAAGTGTTTTGCTTTAATATCGCTCGTTTATGTAGATGTGATTCAATTTCGCTGGAGAATAACGCATAATATCTCTGACAGATGTTGCAGCTTTCATTTAGAAAATCTGAATATCTCCGCTGCGACAGGACGCAATTTGTTGTACCGAACTTAAATTTGGTGTATTATCTCAATGGGATACACAATAGCATCAAATTATTCTCCTATGTTTTGGAGAGCGTGAATTTAGGGAAAACTCTAATCCCAGACTACTTTTAGCTATTCTTTTCGTGTTGCCAGCAAAGCGTAAAAGCATCCTATGCATGTGAGCTTAGCTTACGTTTCGCACATAAAAGCAGTAACTGTCCAAACGGACTTTGCTCCAGTCCCAAAGTAAGACCTTACCTCGGCGGCGAAAAGAATTGTTTTTGATGTTTAGCAGAGGCAGAGGCAGTGGCTGGAGGTAGAGCATAATAAGCACCGGCTGGTCAAACAGACCGCTCAGCCGTGGAGCAGCTCCTTCCAGCGGGCGAGGAGGGATGAGGTTCTCTTTACTCGCCTCCGTATAGGACACTGTCCTCTAACCCATGGTTTCCTTCTCCGCCGAGAGGACCCTCTAGAATGCGATGCTTGTGGCGTACCTTTGACGGTGCGCCACGTTATTTACTGATTGTGTGATATTTTTAGATTTGAGGGCAGACGTTGGCCTAGCCAACGATCTGTCCCTTACTTTAAACGATGACAGTGACAACGTGGTCAAGATTTTAAAGTATTGTTGCTTGGCCGGTCTTGTCCCAAAAATTTTGGACAGATTGGCCTAGGTTTTAGATTGTACTGATGACCTTTTACAGCCATCAATCCAAGAACCGTTGTTATTTTTTTCTGAATTTATGTGTACGTTTTTATGTTTAACATTTTATATCTGGCTGGCCCTTTTACAGCCAACCAGTTAATGTTTGTCTTTTTATCTTTTATGGCCATTTACAGCCATAGTTTCAGTTTTAAATTTATTTTGCCGCCTGTGTGGCCGACCTCTTTACAGTGGGCCATGCAGATGGCATTTCAATCAGTATTATATTTTATTCTGCTGTCTGTGTGGCCGACTCCTTTACAGTCGGCCGACTGTAAAGGAGTCGGCCACACAGACGACAATCGAGTTTTATGCCACGTTGTCACTTCAGGTATTAGCCAGGGCGCTAATAACCTCGACGTTGAAGTGACCTAAAGCCTGAATAACAACAACATCAAGAACAGTAACTGTGTTACAGCGCCGACCAGTTCCTTTAGGCAGAATAGTAAAGTAGTAGTTCCGCTACTAGCGGCCATTTTTTAGACAGCTAAAATGATAAAAATGTGTCATACTTTGGAATAGATAGAAAGAATTCATAGCACAAAAATATTTTTAAGGATTAGTCCATTACCGGAAAGCTGTTATCATATTGAACAAATGACTGTGCTACTGACCTGGATGTCAACATTTAAAGTCGTGCGGCTTGAATTTAAAATCTAAAATCTTCCTTCTAAATTGCATGAAACGAAACAAGGGTGTATGGAATATTAAGATGGAGATTTTATGCAGTCTTCGTATCCTACGATCAATCATTTGGAAATAAAAAATGATAGCCATTCTTTTACGTGGGAGGTATACACACTTACAACTGTGATTTCCATTCAATAAAATGATTATAAAGTTATAAAACTATCAAATAAAATGTTTTTTTTCAAAAAATAAAAACCGCCTTTAAACAAATAAAAAATTTAAAATAACTTTGTACCTTGATTAGAAGAAAATAATTCCAACCTGACAATATTTTAAACCACTGTTATTTAATGCTTCACATTAATCAGTTATTTTTGGAATCTGTGCTACCTGTCACGTTACGAGGAACGAATTACTGCACTTCATTTGCTGTTTCAGTTGACACGGGTAGTACTAACGAAAATTCGAATATTTTACAGTATAAAGTGAGGCGGATGTTGTTTTTGCGGGAGACAATTTAGGGAAACAAATTAGACGGTATTTTAATCTGTGGCTCCACCTCGTTTGTGGTCCAAGCATATTTCTGGCGCTACATTTTCAGTTGTTAGGCTGCATTATGCGGGAAACGCTTTACAGTTAATCGATATTTGGTGTTTCTTATTTCTGGCTTCATTGAACTACCAGTTTCCATGTATGATATGTACACACTTTGACTTTAAATCTGGCCGCCGGTGAAAAATTCTATCACTCTTATTTTGCACAATCTGGCATCAATGTCATCCCAGGCAACAGTAACGCAATACTGGCTCCGCCTCCTCGCAATTTCATTGGTGGATATTTTATTCAGAGCCATCTATACTGCAGATTTTTCATTTCCTTAAGTCAATGCAGGAAACAATTGGCCAACAGGTAGGAATTAAGCTCCTCCCACTGACGATTCTTATTGGCTGAACAGTTCATCATCCTACCATTACATTTCTATAATACTTTACCAAAATTCAGATCTTGAAACGTTTCCCAAAAGATCTAATTAACGGGATTGCATTAAAGTGAGGCAGGAAACAGGCTCAATGCTATATATTACTACGGTTGATTAGCATAAAACTATAACGATAAGATTGTTATACTCATTTTGATAATTCCTTCGGATAATATTTCACTCATATATCTGGTCAGTCCACAACCAAGGGATAATCATGTTCCATGAGGTATAATTTTAGTACTACGAAACTACAGAAACAAGAAATTATTTCGGAAGTGTCTCTCTCCAAGATGGATTGAATGAAACAATCTTCCTTCGCTGCGTTGTATACGCCTATTCGAGGAAAGTAGCACCGAGCTTGCAGTGGTCCTATGGTTAGCGCTCTGGGTTGCTGAGCGAACGGTTCCGAGTTCAAATCCAAGAAGTTCTTATTTTTTTTTTTTAATTTAGAAATCTATCTTTACTTGTATTTTATTATTAAGCGTACCGAAACTGCACATTGCTTATAAGTATAAGGTATCCATGATTCTTTCCTAACTGCGTCAGGAAAGAAGATAAACATCTGCGAAACTACCCAATGTTTCGTAACTAATAGACTACGTAAGCATGAAAGATTTGCGGCAGCAGAACTGACGAAAATCTACACGGGTTTCAAGCCGCGCCGACATCATATCATCTGTCCCTTTTCAAACGACACACATGTTTCCAATATATTTATTTCACAGTAGAACGATCATCGCGTTTCAGAAAGAAATAATTTACAAGAGGAATTATTGCTCTCTTTGTAGATGGACGATAATGATTATGCACTATATAAATAAATGAGAGTTAATCGCGCAGAACTAAATATTAGCACCGCAAAAAATCAAACGACCATTGTCACTAAAAAATTTACAACCAGATTATTATCGTAGGACAAAAATAAATTCTTTTTTAACTGGTGTAAGTAATTAAAGTTAATTGAGAATCGGGCTTAAAGACAGGGAGTTTTTAAATTACCGTTTTTCCCGAGATTCTTCAGTTATGCTTTTCATATTTGTTTTAATGTTTCTTCATTCCACATACCACGATGCTATAATAATACATTCAGGTAAAATGAAATCTGAATTATTAATTACTTCGGCAGCCTATTGAAAGTCTCTTTGCTGTGTATTAGGCTTGAGTCGTGGCTATACCGTGGGATCCAAATAACTGATCGTCCTTGACTACTGACATGAACAAAGTAAATTCAGTAAAAATTCATTTAGACCAAGTGATTTGAACCCATGATACTGCCATTTCTTTCAATCTGCCTTAACCATTAAGCACCTAGACTGCTGCCCATAACTGTTAGAACAAAGGAATTATTATATCTCATTACATTTGATAAATAAAGAAAACACACTTCTAGAAGGTAGTACTGAAACCGACACTGATGGCGATATACAAAAGCATGCATATACAATAATGACCAAGAGTCCATTCATTTAGTAAACTGGAAGGAAAGATCGAAAGCAAGGCGAGTGCCTACCAAAATTTCCGCCTTCTTATGCGGAAACAGGAAATTATGAACGTCCTTCTTCTATAAATAACCTGTGTTTCACTTTCCTGATACTCTGCTATCAAGCATTAAGAGACACTTTATTTCACTCCAATATTCAACTATATTCTTAAATGAGAAACAGGTGCTGTAATGCTCTCACTCGTAGATTTTTTAAGACTGTCGTCTAGATTATTTATAAAATTCCTCCATTCATTCTATACGAACATTCATTGTGTTTGAGAAAATAAAAATTTACCCAAATTTCTTTTAATCTAGACGCGTCAATTCTGCTGTGAATCCGAGCGAACGATGGACTGATAAAAGCTATAGCAGTTTAGCCGAACCGTCAGAATTTAATTATTCGAAGCGTTAAAGATCCTTGTAATTATTAGTTTACAGTGATATGGGTGGGCCGCGATCTCCAGCCAATGAAGTTCAAACAAATCGGAGGATCTACCAAATAACGAGTCTTCTGAAGTGGTGAGGTTGAAAATACAGTATTTCAGAAAAACAATTGATGTCCAAGTTGATGGTGCAACATCACTTTACGCCCATATTTTAGCGAAATACAATAAAAAATTAGAATATTTCACAAATACAAATATACATATATACGTCTGTAAAAGATTATAACAGCATACTGACTTAGTTTCTTGTTATATTTATGCTGACGCTTTAATAACTAAAGCAATCGCTTCTTTTCCGTTACTTAACTTTTCACTTCTCGAAGTAAGCTACTGCGGATTTTATTCGAGCTCTGGGTGTTTTAAATTTGATGTTACTGTCAACAGTAATATAATAACAAAACGTACGAGTATTGATAGAAGTTAAATCATTATGAATTCTTAAAGCAGTCGGAATATCTTG
Source organism: Vandiemenella viatica (assembly GCA_031002005.1). Taxonomy (NCBI): domain Eukaryota; kingdom Metazoa; phylum Arthropoda; class Insecta; order Orthoptera; family Morabidae; genus Vandiemenella; species Vandiemenella viatica. The sequence continues at coordinate 113,618,335 of JARYHS010008074.1, forward strand.
CGAATGGATATTCCGTACAATCCGGTCAAGGAAATGCTGCGCGTTTAACGCTGTGTGTAAACAGCCCGACTTCCTCGTGATTATCCTACTACACATCACTCTGCAAGTGAGTGTAACAGAGATAAAGTATAAATCCTTATAATTAATAACAGTGTGGCTCTAGATAGTGCTAACTTCATCTATCAGCTGACACGTAATTTTTACTTAACAACATAGTAGTATATCTGTTACCAAAACGTTACGCAAAATAAGTGTCACTATTTCTATCTGCTGTTTTATGATTTTTAACTTGGGACAAAATCTTTCAGAAATTTAGAAACTGATAGCTTAGAATAACTGAAATGTAGGATATTTATAAAACCACTCCTCTTCCTCGTGGATGTTACGACGTCCATATCCTGACTATCGTTCTTCTACAACTATGAGGAAACAAACTACTTGCTTGAAACTTTGGCTAAATGAATTTACATCCAGTATCCTGATTTGTACTGTAAGACTGGATTCTTACTCATTTCAGTATTCTGAAACGGATTGTGTTTGACTTTAGCATCACTTTAGCGTACAACAGGTTAATATGTTAATACATAAAGATACCAGTAGTTCTAAATTAAATCTTGATTGCGTTACTATTCAGCAAACGAATAGGAAATTAATCCGATAATATTTTGGTTGAATGATGGATCAGAAACTGTATTGTTTCATTGATGGAATTGTACGGATGCTTGACTGATCTATTAATAGCAAAAAATTTTGAACCTCACTTTTAAAAATGATTATCAGTAATGTTTAGATGCAATTACAAATCATATGTTTACATTAATTCATAGCCGAACGAATTGGATGAAGGGGTATAGTTCATTAGTGTCATTAGACAGTACTCAATTCATATTCACGATCCAGCCATCAAAATGTGGGTTTAAATAGAAAAAACAAAATCGAAAATTGCTCAAAGGAATGTGGAATTGCCCTTTCTCAAGGACCGTGGCCGTTTTTTTTCTTTTTTTTTTTCGTTGCTTAAAAACTAATCTTTTCCGAGCCATTGCAATAATAATGACTTTACTAAAGAATAACAACAAAAACGAATTTGGATTGCTTAATAGATACATGCAGACATGTGTAGCTTTTGATTCTCATTAAGTGTATAATATGTTTTCACTGTCCCAGTTTACAGGCAACACAAGAAAAACGCTCATAAAACCACTTTTACCTGCGGCCTGACTCGAACCGTGGAACCGCGAGACACCGCACTAGCTTCCGGGATCAGCATGGCACCCGCGAATCTGAGCCACTTACAGTAACATTCTTTCTGGATTATCAGAGAGGTAACAACAACTTATAACCAGACTGGCATTATCTTTCCTCCTTCCTCAAATTTCCTGTTTCTTTCTTGCAATTTCAGATTTCGGAAACAAGGTTATCATGTCATTATATTGAGGATATACATCAATTATATCGTTACTGATCACTAGTAGGAGCAGCATTTTTTCAAATACAGAACCTCTCATTAGCATGTTATTCGTCAATGATGATTTTTTGTTTTCGTAAGAATAACTACTCACATTTTCAATTCTGGTTTGCTTGCTAATACCACTGCGTCCAATAGGAACGTTAGCTACAAAAACCGCACATTAGTTTGATTTAGGTCCTTGTTTATTTTTAAACAGCCATCATTGCCCCAATTATCAATCTCCCGCCTTTGCACTAGAAAATAATTGGTTAAGTTGAGTGGCACAAATCGTAATGGTTAAATTAAATTTATTGGAAAACTGGCTTTCAGTTCCTACTCACGCATCATGCGTTGACACTTTCTCATTTCAGCCAAACATTAATTTTATGATTCATTTTCACTGTTCCAATTGACCACGAAATATATATAAACTTACTTATATGATATGTATTTTGCAACAAGTGAAAAGGAGATAAAGAATGAAAAAAAAAATAACAGCACCTGGGCTTGAACCGAGAGCCAGCACGTTGACAGCCCAGCGCGTTACCACTAGGACACCTGGACTCACAGAATCTAGTGCCTCACAAATTATATGACCAAAGAAAAAATATACCGGGTGCTTCAAAAAAATGTATACACACTTTAAACTATTGTTGTTTTCCCGCTCTACAAGGCTAGTGTTATATTTCTTCGCCAGGTGCCAGCATAATCGTCCCTCTATGTTATATTATCAGTTGGAATTTTGTAATATCAACATGGGGGACGTACGTTTGAGTTTTGAAGAACGTAAGCAGGTTATTAAGTGGTACTGGAAGTTTGAGAATGTAAATGAAGTTCAAAGACAGTGGAGAAGGGAGTATGATACAGAACCACCTTCAAGATTAACAATTACACGCATACGAGACAAGTTCGAAGTTCATGGAACAGTGTGTGATGTGCATAAAGGTCATTCAGGTCGGCCTCGAACAGCTATAAGTGATGAGTCATCAATGGCAGTCTTGGAACTGTTTCAACGCTCTCCTAACAAATCTTCAAGGCAAGGGGCACGTGAAAGTGATGTAAGTGCTAGCAGCGTGCTACGCATTCTGAAGAGAGGCAAGTATCGTGTTTACATTCCAAGGCTGGTGCAACAGCTAAGTGACGACGATCCAGATAGAAGGTTGCAATTTTGTGAATGGATTCAGGAGATGGTGATACGTGAACCGGGATTTATGGGTAGCATCATTTGGTCGGATGAAGCCCAATTCAAACTTAATGGAACTGTCAATAGGCACAATTGTGTTTACTGGGGTGAAGAAAATCCTCACATTACAATTGAAAAAGCTGTAAATTTGCCAGGTGTAAATGTGTGGTGCGGTTTGTCTTCAAGGGGACTCATTGGACCTTTTCGATTTGAAGGCACTGTAACTGGTATTAATTACCTAACAATGCTTGCTGATTCCATATTTCCTGCCATTCGTGCATTATACGGTAATGTTGATTTTTATTTTCAACAAGATGGTGCTCCGCCGCACTATCACAGGGACGTACGAGCTTACCTGGATCAAAATTTGTCGGGCCGATGGATAGGACGCAGGGGGCCAATCGAGTTTCCAGCACGCTCTCCAGACCTTACACCACTGGATTTCTTCTTGTGGGGCACAGTAAAAGATGAGGTGTACAAACGTAAACCACGTAACCTAGACATTCTTTGGAATGAGATTCAAGCAGTGTGTAGAGAAATCTCATTGGACGTTTTGATACGATGTACAGAATCTGTGGTGACTCGTACTCAGAATTGTATTGATGCTGCAGGTCACCAATTTGAACAGTATTAACATTTGTTGTTTATGTTTGATTTACATTGGACTTTTAGCTTTCTATTTTCCTGAAATTTAACTTTGTAGAACGGTAAATAAATTTTCTATGGAAGTTCAAAGTGTGTATACATTTTTTTGAAGCACCCTGTACATATAGATACAACATTCCGTGATTGAATAGTAATCTGTATACAGAATCGAACTGTTGCAAGAGAAGTAATCAGTTAAATGAAAATATTCTAGATGAGACTGGAACATAAATAATTTTTCATTTCGCCTATGTGTGTGTCCAGCTATGAGTCACTATTTCTGGTATAGGGAAATTGCTACAGCGCTACTACTAGGCAGAACATCGTGGCAACATCGCAGAAAGTAAATATGGCAACGCTTACCAGGAAAAAGTCTTAATTTTCCTACTTCCTCCGGCAAGGAAGAATACCTTTATAACGCGTAAATAATACACGTAATAATTTAACACGAGCAGCACATTTGGCAAAAGTTTTTGGTGGTTTCAGAATTATCCAACTTACAGCTGGCAATTGAAAATACGGTCTGAATCCATGTTAACTGCATGAGGGCAATACAAAAAGTAACGTCTCCCAAGCATTCATAGATAAAGAAGCAAATTAATTTATTTACAGTTTTAGAGGTTGAACAAATATCTATTTTTCTACATCATTACCATTTCGGAACACACGTTGGTCGTTGCTGTAAATGACAATGGTTCGAATCCAAGTTCGGCCATGCATATTTGTGGTTTCCAAGGTTTCCCCAAATCACTCCATATGAATACCGGAATAGGTTCTTTACAAGGGCATGGCCGAATTCCTTGCCACTACTCCTATCCAGCCAATAATCACCTCTATGTCGACGAGGCGTAAAATCATAAGAAGAAGAGCTGGCTAAATTTATTGAGGAGGTCGCAGCTGGCTTGAAATCGATTAACAATACCTTCTCCCTATCCTTATTTTTTTGTTTATTGCTTTACGTTTCATCGATGTTGAAGTTATTAAAGTGGGGAACGGCCATGGCCTTCTATAAGAATCGTTTGAGCATTTGCCTGGAGCCAGAACGTTACCGCTCACACGCCACGCTCGGTCTTCCGCTCTTTAGACATCATCAACCTTACTTTACCGGTAGACTGTGTTTGTTTGAATCCTTGAGACCTAGGCGATTATGGAGTCGATTATGACGGGTGACAAAACTTGAGCGTTCCACTTTATACCGGAGACTAAAGAACAATCACGCGAACGGCGACATCCTCATTCGCCAAATGCTTGTATTTATTTATGTTATTCCAAACAAAGAATAACGCAGGTAATTTCACGCCTTGTTAAGTAATGAGCATTTAGCCCCAGTATTTAATAAATCCCAATGCTGTAAAGATCATGAAGTAATAGTGTCAACAACTAACAGCATTGTAGAAAACGGGAAAAACGGTAATTTAAGAACTCCCTGTCTTTAAGCCCGATTCTCAATTAACTTTAATTACTTACACCAGTTATAAAAGAATTTATTTTTGTCCTACGATAATAATCTGGTTGTAAATTTTTTAGTGACAATGGTCGTTTGATTTTTTGCGGTGCTAATATTTAGTTCTGCGCGATTAACTCTCATTTATTTATATAGTGCATAATCATTATCGTCCATCTACAAAGAGAGCAATAATTCCTCTTGTAAATTATTTCTTTCTGAAACGCGATGATCGTTCTACTGTGAAATAAATATATTGGAAACATGTGTGTCGTTTGAAAAGGGACAGATGATATGATTTCGGCGCGGCTTGAAACCCGTGTAGATTTTCGTCAGTTCTGCTGCCGCAAATCTTTCATGCTTACGTCGTCTATTAGGTACGAAACATTGGGTAGTTTCGCAGATGTTTATCTTCTTTCCTGACGCAGTTAGGAAAGAATCATGGATACCTTATACTTATAAGCAATGTGCAGTTTCGGTACGCTTAAAAATAAAATACAAGTAAAGATAGATTTCTAAATTTAAAAAAAAAATAATAAGAACTTCTTGGATTTGAACTCGGAACCGTTCGCTCAGCAACCCAGAGCGCTAACCATAGGACCATTGCCAGCTCGATGCTACTTTCCTCGAATAGGCGTATACAACGCAGCGAAGGAAGATTGTTTCATTCAATCCATCTTGGAGAGAGACACTTCCGAAATAATTTCTTGTTTCTGTAGTTTCGTAGTACTAAAAATTATACCTCATGGAACATGATTATCCCTTGGTTTGTGGACTGACCAGATATATGAGTGAAATATTATCCGAAGGAATTATCAAAATGAGTATAACAATCTTATCGTTATAGTTTTATGCTAATCAACCGTAGTAATATATAGCATTGAGCCTGTTTCCTGCCTCACTTTAATGCAATCCCGTTAATTAGATCTTTTGGGAAACGTTTCAAGATCTGAATTTTGGTAAAGTATTATAGAAATGTAATGGTAGGATGATGAACTGTTCAGCCAATAAGAATCGTCAGTGGGAGGAGCTTAATTCCTACCTGTTGGCCAATTGTTTCCTGCATTGACTTAAGGAAATGAAAAATCTGCAGTATAGATGGCTCTGAATAAAATATCCACCAATGAAATTGCGAGGAGGCGGAGCCAGTATTGCGTTACTGTTGCCTGGGATGACATTGATGCCAGATTGTGCAAAATAAGAGTGATAGAATTTTTCACCGGCGGCCAGATTTAAAGTCAAAGTGTGTACGTTACAGTTGACTTGAAACATGTTTCTCGCATTAATCATAGGTTAGTTATGTATTATTTTCATTCCTTATTGTTGTCATTTTCTTCCTTGATTTGCTTGGCTGGCACTGACTCCAAATATAACTCATTGATGTAAATTCTACAATAATAGTAATGTAAACTACTGTCCACTAAGATTTATTTCCTTCTAAGCAAGATATAAAGGTATTTTAAATTTTATTAGAGTTTGTTTTGTATTTTAAATATGGGGCAGCAGTTCTCATTTTGCGAACTTACAAATAAACATGCGACAACGCAATGACCTCTTGAATAGCTTGCGAGTTGGTGAATTTAACGGCGACTCGGCTGGAGTTATTATGTGAGGTCAGGTGATTTTGCTGATGTTGCTGCCGTCGCTTGGAATAACTTAATTTACCGCCTCACGAGACTCTTCTACAGTATTTATTCTGTATACACGGCATGCCTTAGAATTTTTCGCGATCATTTTTTCGCTATATGTTGATTTGTCTAACGGTGGGGGGAAATATGGAGGTTTCATACCAATCGTGAATCTTGAAGATTTGTACTGATTCTAGAGTTTTGCTGTTGCGTAATATTTCCCTATCAGATGTGATCGTGAATGGCACAGTGGGGATTGTAATGGTAATAGTAATAATTACATGACCTGGTCTCTGTATAGTTCAAATAGATGGCGAGTTACCTGAGGCTATACTGATAAAATTTGATAACTCGACAATTTGACTTAGAATGAAAAATAATGATGGTAGCGTAGGAATTTCACCAGCTTGTACAAGTGCAGAGGGGATATGAAGATGAGGAGGGCAGAATGCTACAGCTCATCTTAAGCCGGCCTGTAACCGTGCATAAATCACAGGGTACAACCCTCTACAGGCCCGTGATTGATTTATACAAAAAGAATTTTTCAAAAGAGGAACGTATAAACTTAATATGGCATAGTTTTGTCGTATTTGGATGCAAATAAATTATTAAATAGTCCACACGATCAGAAAGTTCTCATAGAAATGATGAGGTTGCGTTATCTATCGAACAACTTGTTTTTTTTTCGTTGTTTTTTTGGTGGGTTGACATTTGGCGGCCCAGGCGTGGCGCGAGGCGTGAAGGGTTACTTTGATCTGAACTTAAAAAAATGCTGTCAGATTCCGCTAAATATTAGTACGAACTCACTAGAACATGTATACCGGAATTCCAGGTTTTCGCAGTCCCGGAATTGAGGACTGTTTTTTCCGATATTTCTATTCCCGAATTGGGTGGTCTCAAAAAATCATAGGATATCAATGAAATTTATGTGAGATCAGTTTGAAGGTATACCCTATCCAATAAAAAAAATCATTAAAATGAGTTCACAGCTGGTGGAGATACCGATGAACATACATAAAAAAATATGCTATCAAATTTTGAATCACCTCCTTTTTTGAAGTCGGGTTAGTAGCGAAAGAAATTAACCAACAATACTGAATTCTTTCATAAAACAAAAATTCTATTTTTACTACCGTGCGAAGATCGAAACATTTCTATGACATACCAATAAAATACCACGACGCTTAAGAGACTCTTTGATCAAATTCATGGACGTCCATAGTTCAAATGGTATCAGCATCATGTTAAGAAAACTTTGCAGCCTGGGATTTTTTGCTATTTTCTTATTTTTCTTAGGTATTTAAATCACGTACACATCTAGGTTATCAGTGGAACAGGAAAGAATTTGGCCCCGGCCTACTGATAGAATCACTGATATTATCTTGGAGTGATCTCAAGAATTCTTGGAAAATCGATATCTGGATGGCCAGACCGAGGATCGTACCAGTATCCTTCCCCAATACTAGGTCTGAGCGTTAATCGCTCGCCCAGAGACAAAATAAATAACTGTGGTTGATTTCTTTTAGACAAATATTAAACCTTCGAGAGAAAAATTTAGATAAACAATTTTTCAGAGTTCTCCGCTTTCATTTTGAAGGGACGTAAAAGAGACTTTGAGAGAAGTTTATAAGTATTTTTTGTTACTGGTTTTATATAACTCCTCGCCTCTGTCCAGGACGCCACAAATAATATTTTTACTTTACTAACCTTTCCTGTTAGTATTAAAGATTAACATTTATTTATTATTCTTCATAAAAATAAACAAATAAAAACTCCACTTGGTTTTTATTATAATTTCATTTAATTATACTGCTTCTTCGCACACAGGTACAATTTATCTAAACGTACGTCTCTTTTTTCTTTTCTGCCAAAGATCTTCTTCTTGCACTCGCCGTTCATTGTTCAGAGATTATCATACACTTTTCCACAGAGATAACTTTCGTCCAAATTGAATAAATAGTAAACTTATTACACCATAAAACATTAAACTAAACAAGAAGCACATAAGAAAATGAAAAGAACGTTAGTCATTAATGCTTTAAATGTTAGGAGACTGTGTATCCTTACACATCCGCTCGGCCAGTTTGTCACAAAAATTTTCATTTTGACAAATTTTGAGTGATTTAACTTTATTCACTCTAATATATATTTTTAAACATAGTTCCATTCATTCTCTTTTATCTACTCCCGGTATAACTTTAAATCATATTTTTCCTAATCCTAACAATTTTTCTGATCTAATATTCTGAAAGTAATATGTGTGCTAATGTGGTTATACAGTTCCCAAATTCACGCCATTTTTTTATTATTAATATTTCTGCCGAACGCTGCTGGATCTTTCATGAGTATTCAACCATACTAGCTCACATACTTCAAGCTTAGTCTTTCTCACATTCTGATCATATATCTCTTCCAATCATTCCTCTATTCTCAGATTTTCATGTATTACTCTCTTCATCTTCACTTTCCCTTTCGTTGCCTCATCTTCCTTGCACTCTCCGCAACCTTTCTTCCACTCGTACTTTCCCCGCAGGGGCCTGGTACGCAAGTGCCAGGTACGGGTTTGGCGAACCCGCGGTGCCCGAGCTGGAAACTTGTGAGCGCCGCAAGTTTCCCACACCGTAAACTCCTACCATGCTTCAACGACCACCGTAGGGCGTGGCGGTGGAACGTTGTGTGCCTAGGAGAACGGGGATCTTGGCTTCATCGCCCGGATCGCGAGGACGGTACAAACCTCTATAAAAAACCCCTCAACCTCAAGGTCAGCCACGTGCCGAGGAGGTGCATGTGTGAGAGGTGGATCACACGCTAACGTGCAACCTCAGGGGCACCTGCGCACCCCTGTTGTATCAGCATTTCTTTTTATCATGTTTTTGCTCGTGGGAACAAAATTCCTCCTCACAAACAAAAACAAAACCCCTGCGGCCCGGGTGTGTCGCAGGTTAATAAAAATACACCCAGTTCAAAAAAGCGGGCGAGGGTTGAAAGCCCTCCTCCAGAAAATGAGTACAGTAACAGGAAGGACTTTGTAATTGACAATGCCTTCATAATAATGTCCAGGAAGGAGGGATCCTTCGAGAAGGTGTCCCCCTTTTATATACAAAAAGGGTTGGAGGGTCTTGCTGGGACCCTTAAATCAGTCAAGAAGTTGAGGAACGGGACCCTGCTTTTGGAAACATCTACCCATAAGCAGGCTGTCCTTCTCCTTAAGTCTGAGAAGCTCGGGGAGTTCGCAGTTAAGTGCGAACTCCACAAAACTCTTAATTCGAGTAAGGGCGTGGTCACATGCCGCGACCTTATCGATATTGAGACCGAGGAACTCCTTAAGGAGTGGTCAACAGATCACGTGGTCGAGGTAAGGCAGATCAAACGAAGGGTTAACGGCAATCTTGAGAAGACTGCCACCTTCGTCTTGACGTTCGACACTCCAACGTTGCCCAAAGCCATAAAGGCCGGCTATTTAAATCTAAATATCCGTCAGTATGTCCCGGACCCTATGCGCTGTTTTAAATGCCAACGGTTCGGGCATACGACAATGACGTGTAAGGGCAACCCCACCTGTGGGAAATGTGGAAAGGCTGCACACGAGCCAGGTAGTAGTTGTACCCTCCCGCAGGTGTGTGTCAACTGCTCCGGATCACATCCAGCCTGGAGCAGGGAGTGTCGATTGTATCTCGATGAAAAGAAGATACAGGAGTTAAAGACCAAGGAACGACTACCTTATGGCGAAGCGAAGAAGAGGTTTAAGGCCCTTGCGCCTCCCGTCTTCGCTACCAGTTTCGCCAAAACCTTGTCTACTCCCGTCAAGAAGGAAAGCGTTGCCACACAGACGTCCTTTGCAGACATGGGCACAAGTACAACGTGCTCATGTCAATGCAATTGTGGCGCCAAAGCCACAAAGGTCATAACACCTAAGACCGCGGACGTCGGTAGCAGCGCGTCTGCAACCTCGACCAGCAAGACAGCAGGTCCAGCAGTCCCACCAGCAGAGGCACAGCCTTCCGCTACAGTACCACAGCCGTGGTATCGTTGGCTACAATACGAAAAGATGAAGCTGTAACAACGCCATCAGCTAGTAGCGGATGGCAAACTGTGGCAGAAGGTTCGGGGTCCGAAGTTTAAAACACACGGACCCCACTGTGTTCTTGAAGTCCCCTTCTACTTCCCCACCCAGTTCTCCAACTGGCAGGGAGAAGAAGGGGGGAAGGCCTCAGCGGAAGAAAAATCCGCATGACTCCGAGGCCTTCCAACGAGAATCGTCTTCGGACCCTGAAGACAACACAATGGTGGTGGACGATCCTGGTCCCGTTCCTCAGGAGACACCGGACTCTGACCCACCCGACCCGGGGCGGGTGGTCCTGCATAGGTGAGATGGCTCCCATACTGCAGTGGAACCTGAATGGTTTTCAGGCTCACAAAGAGGAAGTAGAACTCTTAGCGCGGTCTAAACCCTTGTGTTTGTGTCTGCAAGAGACACACTTTAGACCGACACACCAACCTGTGCTAAGAGGCTACGACCTGTACAGGAAAGACGATACCGAGGGTGATCGAGCGAAAGGGGGAGTGGCGGTGTTTGTCTTAAATACCGTCCATTCCGAACCCGTTGCTCTCACCTCCCCATTACAAGCAGTAGCGGTGAAAATACACGGTCCTATCCAACTGACCGTATGCTCTATCTATCTGCCACCCAGTTTGTCCGTCGACTACGACGACCTGGTTGGTATTATACGACAACTCACTCGGCCCTTTCTCCTTTTGGGAGATTTCAACGCCCACAGTGCGTTGTGGGGTTCCACCACAGATTGCCCCCGGGGCCGAGTGGTTGGTAGATTGATAGAGCAGGAGGAAATTTGTATCCTAAATACAGGGCAAATGACTCATTTCACCACTGCTACCGGTACGTCTTCTGCCATTGACCTTTCTTTGTGTTCTCCCTCCATCGCGGACTCCGTGCATTGGGAGGTGGATCGCGACCTACATGGAAGCGACCACTTCCCTGTTTGGATGCACGTTGAGTGTGAGCGGGGAGGAGGTAATAACCGGCGTAAATGGAACGTCAGCGGTGCAGACTGGCAGCTCTTCTGCCGTTCTGTACTGCTACAGCCCTGTGGCAGTATACAGGAGAAGGTGAATCACTTGACCGAAGTGATTCACCGTGCAGCTGACGTCTCCATGCCGAAAGGCTCCGGAACGCTGCGAAGGACGCCCGTCCCCTGGTGGAACGACGATTGTCGTTCCGCCATCCAGGGTCGTAGACGGGCGCTACGTCGTTTTAGGTTGGGCCCTACAACTGACAACCTAGCAGCGTTTCGTATTGCTAGAGCTAAGGCGCGTCGAGTTATTAAAGACAGCAAGAAAAGGTCATGGCAGAACTTTGTGAGCACTATTAATCGTTCCACTCCTTCGTCAAAAGTATGGGAGTCCATCCGCCGAATATCCGGAAGGTACTCTCGCCCACCAGTATCTGGATTACTGGATCATGGACGTATTATTACCGACGAACGAAGCATAGCGCAGCTGATGGCGGAGAACTTCGCCGCCGTCACTTCATCGGCCAACTTTGAACCTCGGTTCCAGCGACAAAGAGTTGCTGCCGAGAGGCGCGCGCTGTGCTTTGATTCGTCGAATACAGAGGCATACAATCGCCCATTTACATTTTGGGAACTGGAGTCAGCGTTGAATAGCGCTAACGACACTGCTCCAGGGCCTGATCTGATCCAGTACCAGATGCTGAGGCATCTTAGTAAAGATGCTAAGGAGTACCTTCTGGATACTTTTAATGACATATGGACCGGTGGACACTTCCCCGACTCGTGGAAAGAAGCAACACTAATTCCAGTTTTAAAACCTGGCAAAGACAAATTGTTGCCAGGTAGTTATCGTAGTATTGCCTTGACTAGCTGCGTGGGTAAGACACTGGAGAGGATGGTTAACCGCCGCCTCGTCTGGTGTCTTGAATCCCGTAATCTGCTGAGCCGCTTTCAGTGTGGATTCAGGAAGTTCCGTTCCACCTTGGACAACCTGATCCTGCTGGAAGCGGCGATACAGGATGCGTTCATCCGCAGCCAACATCTGGTGGGGATATTTTTCGATATTGAGAAGGCCTACGATACTACCTGGCGGCATGTTATTTTTAAACAATTACATGACTGGGGTTTTAGGGGAAACCTACCCCGTTTTTTAAAATCATTTTTATCTGGACGTTGCTTCCGGTACCGAGTTGGTAGTGAAGTGTCTGACATTTTTATTCAGGAAAACGGTGTTCCTCAGGGGTCAGTTTTAAGCGTGACCCTTTTCGCCATAGCGATTAACAGTATATCACTCGTCATAAGGAGTCCCTTACGGTTCTCCTTATATGTGGACGATTTTTTAATATTTATTGCTTCATCCAGCCTGAGAAGCGCTGAGCGGCAGTTGCAACTCACGCTGAACAGGCTGGATGAATGGTCAGTGCACACCGGTTTTCGTTTCTCTGCCGAGAAAACCCGGTGTGTACTTTTTAGTCGTAGTAGGACTCTTTTACCAGAGCCTCACCTTACCTTGAGGAACACCGTTTTACGTTTTACTGACACTGTTAGGTTTCTGGGCCTCATTTTAGACACTAGGCTAACCTGGCTGCCACATCTTAAAGATGTGAAAGCCAGAGCCTCTAAAGCTCTAAATGTTTTAAAATGCCTGTGTGGCAGGTCATGGGGCGCTGACCGCTCCTGCCTGCTACAATTTTACAGAGCCTTTGTACGGTCACGGTTGGAATACGGTTGCATAGTCTATGGTTCGGCACGGGACAGTTATCTGCGTATATTGGACAGTGTCCACCATGCAGGAATTCGGCTCGCCATAGGTGCATATCGCACCAGCCCTATTGTCAGCATTTGTGCTGACTCGGGCGAGCCGCCGCTTGCCATCCGCCGGCAACTCCTCATGGTGCGACACTACCTGCAGGTTGCCATAACACCTGGCAGTCCCGTGCACGACATAGTGCTCCATCCCAACTACGAGCGGCTCTATACCAACCGGCATAGAGCCACTAAACCGTTCAGCTACCGTACAAAGGCTATTTTAGAACAATACGGATTCGAGCTTCCTTCCTTTTATCACCAGGGTTGGAGTAAATCTCCTCCCTGGCTTTTAAAGAGGCCCAGAACAATTTTAGAATTATCGCGGCACAACAAGCTGTGTACCGCCGATAATGTTTTTATTAGAATTTTTAGTGATGTTTTAAACCAGTATCACATGTTTACCCCGGTGTATACGGATGGGTCTAAGCAGGCTAACGGAGTTGGTTGCTCCGTAGTGTTCCCTCGAGCGACTTACACATTCAAATTGGACGGCACGTGCAGTGTTTACACCGCCGAATGCTATGCCGTGTTGAAGTCGCTCCAGCATATGAAAGTAATGCGCGATAAGTTGTTCATCATATGCTGTGATTCCCTCAGCTGTATTCAGGCCATAGGGAATATGTATCCAGCAGATCGTCTAGTCCAGGACATCCAGGACGCCCTCCTTTCCCTTCAATCTCGTGGAAAGGAGGTGTTATTCTGCTGGGTACCAGGCCATGTGGGAATCAGAGGGAACGAGGCAGCTGATGAAGCTGCAAAGTTAGCCTGCAACAAGGTCAGAATTGACTTTGATCCGGTCCCAAAGTCTGACCTTGCCTCGGTGGGGAAAAGATTTGTTTTCGACGTTTGGCAGAGGCAGTGGCTGGAGGTCGAGCATAATAAGCTCCGGCTGGTCAAACCGACCGTTCAGCCGTGGAGCAGCTCCTTCCAGCGGGCGAGGAGGGATGAGGTTCTCCTTACTCGCCTCCGTATAGGGCACTGCCCTCTCACGCACAGCTTTCTTCTCCGCCGGGAGGACCCTCCGGAATGTGATGCTTGTGGCGTACCTCTGACGGTACGCCACATTTTAACCGAATGTGTATCGTTTTTAGATCTAAGGGCAGACGTTGGCTTAGCCAACGATCTGTCCCTTATTTTAAATGATGACGGTGACAACGTGGCTAAGGTTTTAAAGTTTTGTTGCTTGGCCGGTCTTGTCCCAAAAATTTTGGGCAGATCGGCCTAGGTTTTAAATTGGATTGGTGGCCATTTATAACCACCAATCCAAGTACCGTTTTTAGTTGTGGCACTACTTATATGGCTGGCCTTTTTACAGCCAGCCAGCTTACTTGTTTTTAAACTGGTTGGCCCTTTTACAGCCAACCAGATAATGTATGTTTTTTTATATATTTTATTGCCTTGTTTCGGTTTTATTTCTTATGTAGCCGTCTGTGTGGCCGAACTCTTTACAGTCGGCCACGCAGACGGTATTTTAGTTGGTAGGTTAGTATTTTATTGTGCTGTCTCTGTGGCCGACCCCTTTACAGTCGGCCACACAGACGGCAATTTTGCCACGTTGTCACGCCTGGTTGTTGCTAGGGCGCTAATGACCCCGTCGTCGACGCGCCCTAAAACCCTAAAAAAACAACAACAACAACTCGTACCTTACAATGTTGTGGCCCTCATAGTACATATTGATCCCTTTCTTCCTTTTCACCTTGCCTCTGGTTGATTCCTCCTTCTCATCTTTTCCCACTGTTTCGTTCTTTATTAGCCCACATTTTACCTCATATTCTTCTTCATTTTCTTCCTTACTCGCCACTCCGTCCTCCGAAAATCCGTATTCTCCCTCCTCTTATTCATTGCTGGTCGCTTTTTCACTTGCTTCAGCATCTTCAGTTTCTTCTTCCATTTCTTCCGCTTCCAATTCGTAATTTCCTTCATCCTTATACGTGAAGGCAAAAGGCATTTCACTTTTCCTTCTTGCTTCTTCATTTACCTTCTGGTCTTCATTTTCCCATTCGTTCATCCTCGCAAGTCCAATTATTTCTTTCTGCTCTACTTCCCTCCTATCAACATTGTTAACTTTTATCTACTGCAAACACTGCCACCATTTCAACGGTACGCTTACCTTCACTGTCCTTTTCTCTTCCGTATTCTTCGATCTCTATTCCTAGCTTTTCTTTGCAAGTTTTCATCACTTGCTTTATTCTGCTTCTTCTTCCACTTCTTTGTCCACCGCTTTGTCACAATTTCTTCGCTTTCTTCACTCTTGCATCAATTGTTGTTGATTCTGTTTAATTTTCTGCTCTATTTTTTTCAGTTCTCCTTTCAGTCCCTGCATTATCATTTCCTGCATTTCTCGTTTTGTTTCTATCTGTCCTTGTTTCGTTTCCTGCATTTCTCGTTTCGTTTCCATCTGTTCTTGCATAATCATTGCCAACATTTCTTTTATGTAATTACTCTCTTCATTGCATAGGTTCTTCTGAGTGTTGCTAATTGTTGAAGTCTCATGAAAGGCACCAGCATGACCATCCAGTTCGGTAACTGTCCGTTCCCCAGCTACTTCCAAATGTTTGCCATCCATAGTTATTTCAAAATTTTCGTCATGCTATACTACTCACTTCCCAAAAATCAAACACAGAGAGAGAGAAAAAAAATTGCAATATAATTTTCGAAAAACGACAAATATCAATCAACGCAGATTTTACTGATTTACAACGCCGTATTGACCATCAAATACCAACAGCACACACATTACCTATACATAAAGCTTTAAAAAAATATCTCTAAGAACATGCATGCAAGAATAAATTTTATGTTTTAACATTACACTTTTAATCAATTTCTCTTCTTTAAATTTATACTTTACTCAAATGTATGAACTTTGTGTTTCGTTCACGAAATTTAAACTGGTTTTTTCTTCTCCTACCTTTGTAGTTTCGGATCCGAAGATTACAGGCTTCTTCGATTACGGAGTTAATTAATTAGCTCTGCGTCTCGGTCACTGTCGCCACGTATAATATTTTTTCTTTACTGGTTTTTGTATAACTCCTCGTCTCTGTCCGGGACGCCACGAATATATTTTTACTTTACTAACCTTTCCTGTTAGTATTAAAGATTAACAATTCTTTATTATTCTTCATAAAAAATAAACAAATAAAAACTCCACTTGGTTTTTATTATAATTTCATTTAATTATACTGCTTCTTCGCGCACAGGTACAATTTATCTAAACGTACGTCTCCTTTTTCTTTTCTGCCAAAGATCTTCTTTTTGCACTCACCATTGATTGTTCAGAGATTATCATACACATTTCCACAGAGATAACTTTCGTCCCAATTGAATGAATAGAAAACTTATTACACCATAAAATATTAAACAAGAAGCACATAAGAAAATGAAAAGAACGTTAATCATTAATGCTTTAAATGTTAGGAGACTGTGTATCCTTACCAGTTCCATACAGTGTGTATGCTGTTGACGGTAACTCCTTGATTGCTGAGTGGATAGCTGATGATTCTATCAGGTTATGAAATTAATACTCTTTAATTGCTGTGATGTAACAGAGTACAGGTCTTATGACTAACTTTACTTTAATGCAGGGGTGGTCGTCTCTCTAGAAGCATCGAAATTTATTGACAGTTTCATTCACAGGATAAAATTATCTCGTGATATTATACAAGAAAATCTCTAAGTAATTTTTCTTACCTTAACATAGATAACGCAAGTGTGACAATAAGATGGCGAAACAGGTATTAGTCAGGGCGCTAATAACCTTGATGTTGACGCGCCCCAGAGCCCGAACAACAACAACAACAAGAGGGCGAAAGTACAGAAATGAAGACAGAAAGAATGGGTTGACAGGTACCACGTTTGGTCATGATGGAAAGGAGACATTGCTCTCCAGTTCGAATACACGCCTATCACCTGCCAGAGGCTTCCGTCCTCCTCAGCTGCAATAGTTGTTTGGAGGGAACCAGAACGGTCGGAGAGGAACTTTTTTAATCATGGTGGGCCCTCATTTGTGGCTCCGCATTCACACTGCCGCCGCCTTTGCTTCCGTGACGTACTGGACAGTAATAAGCCTCGCCCGTTATTAATTTACAAAGTCCAGTGCCGCAGCAAAGGGGCGGAGTCGTTCATGGTACCTGCTGGGCTTCATCAAAGAGATCCACTCCAAAATCCTCTTATAACTAGCAAAGAAACAACTCGGTTTTCTGTATAGAGTTTTAATGAAATATATACCGAGTTATACTCCTATACTTGGAAGATAATTTAAATATTTTAAGATACAGAATTTCGAGGATATTATCACTGAGTAGTCTGGGTCGCTAAATTGTTAAAGCGTTAGCGGAATTTTTAGAAAATGTACATTAACGTTGTTCCTTAAATATTTCATCTTCGTTGTTTGATATAGGCCTATAGATCGTCAAAACATGCAATAGTTGTTGATCAAGCATTGCAGATACTGAAGTCCATCTGAGTTATACAGACCTGACATGCTTTTAGGACTCTTTTGATTTTTTATTAATAGACTTTCGGGTTATGCCGCATTTTTTATTTCATCACCTGAGCTTTCGGCTGGTATCCTAAAGCCTTCGTCATAGATACTGTTTGTGTTGACATAGCAACGAGCGCCAAGCATCGCAAAGTAAAAGGCCGCTATCTTCGTTGATGTTCGTCTTATTTAAAATTCCGCTGCCTCTTTCACACGTCCAGGCCACCACCGGTCTTCTCTCCACAGCAGTCTCGTGTCTTGAAATTTTATTTCACGCCTAGTTTTAATGGTAAGGCGAACTACGGCGGATTTGTTGCTGTTGTTTTATTTATAGTGGCGGATATATTCCTTAAGTCTATCCGCCACAGTGCGGCCTGTCTCGGTAATGTAAACACTGCCACAACTGCAGGTGATTTCATAAACACCCGTAAGCTGGTGCGGGTGTAATCTGTCTTTTACCCTGGTTAATGACTGGGCAAGTTTGCAGTGAGCCTTATATACTATTTGCACCTCCGCCCGCTTTAACAGTTTTCCAATCCGGTCAGTGATATCATGTATGTATGGGAGACAGGCAAATTTTCTATTTTGATTTGTTGTTTATAATTTATCGAACCTTTTGGTTTTCTTCATCTCTGTCCTAAGTATTGAAAACTGTTTAGCACTCCATTCTATCTACTTAACCGAATCCGGTGGACGAACGGTAGCGCTTTGGCCTCGAATTAGGGAGGAAGCAGGTTCGAATCCCCGTCGGGCCATCCAGATTTCGGTTTTCCATGTTTTTCCTTAAAAAAAAAAAAAAAAAAAAAAAAAAAAAAAAAAAAAAAAAAAAAAAAAAAAAAACCAGGCGAATGTTGGCGTGGTTCCATCAAGGGGTCGTGGCCAAATTTCAGTTCCTTGGCCCCTGTCCTCCCCCGCCTCTAATGACCTCGATGTCGGTGAAGCACAAAATCATAATAAAAAAGAAAACAAGTACTTAAGTTTTATCTCTCTTTTAAATTACACATCATTTATCTTCAAAACTTCAGATACAGTCTATTATTTTGAGTCTTGTTGATATTTTCTCAGTTAGTTATGTTTTCGTTGTACAATACTAAGATATGTTTTTAATGCATTGAACATATTTTCGCTTATACTCTTCCAGATCTTCAGATCCGCATTGACAGTACAATTTTAGTTACAAAATTTTTTTAATTTTAATTGACGATTTAGTATTTCACTTGTCTTTCTTATCTTATGCTTTCTGAATTCCTTCAATGATATCTTTTTGACATGTATTCTGACTGGAATCATCTTGCTAACTTATGTGATTGTCACCGTGTCGTCTGTTACTTAAAATAGGAACTAATGTAAGCACCAGTAAGACTAATAACATATAAAAGAAATGTCAGTGGAGTGAAGAAATACTATCTCGGAAGGCAACCTGGAACTGTTATTTTGGCAATGTCGCAGCAAAGTCTCTTTTAGCGAAGTTAAGACCGCTATGATTACTTGAATATATGACGTTGCTATCAGGATGTACTCTCGCCGCTTTGCTGTTTGCCGAATTATCCGAAGTGGTTCCGGGATGTTGATGGAAATCAATCCCGACTCCATCACCGAACATTTCCATTCCCGGTGCAAACTCGTCGCGGGATGGGAATCCGATGATTAGATTTCCTCTCATTGGATTTTCGGAGTCCGAGAAGCGTCCTGAAGCTAAATGAAGACGGCAGAAGCTGCAGATGTCGCCAATACGCAGGCCGCTTCTCCAATCGCCCCCAAACCGCAACGCTTCATTTTTACACGAAATATCCACTTGGTCTCACACCAAGACTTTACAGCGTTCTGTAAGTTACTGGCGGATCAGTTAAATATATTCAGCGTAAGTAAAATTACTTGTTTATTAAGAATACGACTTCTACAGCTAAGTAGCTGCTGCCTTCAGAGGCCAGTGGAATACGAAATTACTGGGAGTGTTCGTTGTTGAGGAGTACTCACCTGCAAGGGATACAAGACTGACACGCATTACAAACGTAGAATGTTAATAATAATAATAATGTGAAATATATTACTAACCGCTTTGGTTAAAAGCCAAATTGCAGACAATCTTATTGTATAATTATACAAATACGGAACACCACAATGTGGAAATCATGAAACGTTTTGGAGCTAGGTGAGATAACTAAAGATGGTGCACTAACGGGTAAAGTGAGTGTATAACGTTTTAACTTTGCACTGGCGTGGCACTGAATTGGATTGTGAATACTGTGACTTTTGGGGGAAGTTGGAAAGAAATATGGAATTCGTGTATATAATTACGGAAGACTTTCAGTGATCAGCAATCAGGACCACTAACATGTTGATGGCAGCTGGACTTAAACTGTCACACCACGTATTTACGTAAGAAGAATGCTCCAGTCTTTTAACGGTAAGAGTGAAATTACTGTGGGAGTAGCGAAGCCGTGTAGGGTCATACTCTAACGAGAGAGTACACTGGTGTCATAACTGCAACTCGGCAGAGGGCACTAATGACCTCGGTTTCAACGCGATCTAAAGCCCCAAAGTAACAACTGCCGCTCCACAAATGATTAAATCTATCTTTGGAAATTCATTTTTGTTTTTGAAGTCGTATTTCGCATATTGATAACAGCATAGCCTCGTAAGAATTCAAAAGTATTATGTAAATTCTGATATTACAATTTGCATCCCTTATTGAAAATTTTGGTTTATTACAACTGATCCCTGCTATTATTTCAAACAGTTCTTTTAAATTTTTTTATACGAGCGTATTTAAAGAATTGCTTTGCCCACGGAACCATTTGAGTGGAATCAACTTGTAAATATTTCTTCTGACTGTATTATATAACATTCCTTTGCTAAGAGATGTTGCAGCAACACTCACTTCTTTTGTATTCAGTATTCAAAATATTAGAAATTAGTAAAATCAGTGAAAAGTACGAAAATTTCTTGAAATAACGTTGTTAAAAATAATGTCTTTTTTTTTCTTTTTTTTTCACGTATTGAGTATGTTAAACGTAGTTGAAGAGTATCTGAAATCTTTTCTATAGGAAGGTAATTCTTAAACGCAGTGTTAAGCCATTTTTCAACGCTTGGATCCATACGATCAACTTGGAAAGTAATTTATGTAATTAAATTGGATTAACTGTTACAATGTAATCATACGAAGGTAGCTGCCTTACCAGGAAAACGAAATCCTACAATCTTGTGAAAACTACATATTTTTACTTGCCTTACCAGGAAAACGAAATCGTATAATCTTGAGAAAACTACATATTTTTACTTAGCAGAATATTCATTAAAATTACAACATCCTGATATAACACTGTATTTTGTTATAGGTGCGAAAGGTTTATCTAGTGCACATGTAATCTCGCTTGAGAAAAAAAAAATTGATACTATGATTTATCATTTATGGACGGAAGAGATGTTATAAAAAGTCATTTATGAGGTTTTGGTGGAATCAGTGCTGGAGGATGCCTCGGCCGACGACAGGAGCTGTGTTTGCTTGGTGGTCTGATTTGATATTCGTAATGAAAAATAAAGTTTGTGTAAGTGGAAACTGTCAGATTTCTTAGTATCACAGTGGTAGAGGATCCAACTTTCTCATAGATAGGAATCTCAGACATACTGACAACCTGGTACAACTTCAGTTTAGCGCGTAGTCTAAAACGGTTAATTATCCTAACTAGGATGTATATCGTTTATGCGCATTTTCTTTAAAAAAAAGAACGTTGAAAACAAAATTCACTGTTGCCATTTCTCTCAAACCGCTGGTAGTTGTGGTAAACCTCAATTCAATTGTGATTTAATTTTGCATTTCTGTGTTCTCAGTGCGTAATTGCCTCCTACGTCAGGGTTAATTATTTCCTGAGACCATTCAATAGTTAGCCGTGTTGCCTGGCAACTTATCAGCGGTCTTGCGTCAAGCCGTGAGGGATTTTTGTGCGATTGTCTTAATTTTTCCCTTCAGCGATGAATCTCTGTGGCTGCCGTTCATCCTATTGGTAAGTGACTTTTCGCAAACTAATTCGTTGCTGTTTTTCAACTATTGCAATGTGAAGACTCCGCTGAGAAGGATCTAATATTGTTGACGGATCAAAGGAATAGTCTTGCTCTAGTTTGTTCACACGTATACACATTTAAATTGCTTCGGCCATTAGTGTTGGGAGAACTATGTTCATATAACTATTTTGGGATTATAATTCTATGGTTTTGCACCTACATGGAGTAATAATATTTTCTCCTGGAAGAGTACGGTGATTGGCAAACATTCTATCCCGATAGTGTATATTTATCTTGATCGCTACTTTTCTGAGATTCAGTTTCTTAACTACGTGTTTAAATTCGCGTAAATTTTCTTTCATTAAATTATACCGGCGATAGTATACCAAATACTGATGTGGAGTGAACTTATAAATAGTGACGCTTTCAGTGGGTTGTTTGAAGTTTGTATCTGATTATCAAATTGTTTCTGTATTCAGATTTTTGAAAGCAATGATGTTGTGAAAGCCACAGAAACTGTCTCGTCGCATTTTGTATCCGTAGTAGTTATCTGATTTCGATCTTCAGTTTTTGGTTTGATGTAATCCTCCATCCCTTCCTATCTTTCCCTAAAACGTCCTCAATTATCTGGTTCATATATTCTAATCTCTGTCTTCCTCTGCAGTTGTTACCTTCGACTGTTCCCTCCACTAACAATTTAACAAATCCTGCATGTCTCAAAATATGGCCAACCCTCCTGTCTCTTCTTTCTGTAAGACTCCTCCACAAACTTCTTTCCTCGTCCATCATTTCCAAAACTCGTTCATTTCGTAATCTGTCCACTTAATTCTCAGCATCCTTCTATAGCAGCACATTTTAAATGCTTCAATTTTCCTTCTTTATGGTATTACTAAAATACATGCTTCGCTGCCATAAAGCGCGGTGCTCAACACATAGAGTTTTAAAAAGTTATTTCTGAGTCTTAGATCAATATTTAAAACTAATTCATCGTTATTATAATTTATAACATAGGAAGTTTCTTCAACTTCTAATTTGCAATATTAATAAAATAATTGTTTAAAAAAACATAAAAACCGCCTTCAAAAAAAAGCACTAAAAATTTTAAAATAACTTTATACCTTGCTTAGGAGAAAGTAAATCTAAATGGACAATATTTTACATTACTGTCATTGATATTTTTACATTAATTAGTTATTTTTGGAGTCGGTGCCAGCTGTCAAATCGCAAAGATCGAATTACTGAACTTCTTTTGGTGTTAGACGCGAAACGGGGAGTACGAACAAAAATTCCCAATATTTTACAGCATGTCGTGAGGCAGATAGTGTTACAGCGGGAGACAGCTTAGGGAAATAAATTAACAGTATTTTAATCTGTGGCTCGGTCTTATTGGTCATCCAGGCATTTCTCTGACGTTACAGTGTCAGTTGGTAGGCTGCATCATGCAGTAAACGATTTACAGTTAGTATAATATCGGCGTATCATCTGTTTTGTTGAAACATTTTTCTAGCATTAATTGTAGGTAAGCAGTAACATGATTTTTTATGTATTATTGTTATTTCTCATTGTTTTTATCTTTTTGTTTATCTTGCTTTCGCTGGCACCGACTCCAAAAATAACTAATTAATGTAAAAATATCAATGACAGTAATGTAAAATATTGTCCATTTACATTTACTTTCTCCTAAGCAAGGTATAAAGTTATTTTAAAATTATTAGTGCTTTTTTTGAAGGTGGTTTTTATGTTTTTTTAAACAATTATTTTATTTTTAAATTTTTAGTGATATTATAGTTTATTTTGTATTTTAAATATGCCGCTGTAGTTCCCATTTTGCGAATTTCCTGGTAGCTCAGAGACTAAAGTGCTTGCTTTCAAAGAAGAATTCTCTCTTTATATACCACACCAGCTTCCAGAACGGAGTGAATTGGGTGTTGTGATAAGGAATGTCAGTTTACATTTTTGTCCATGCTGTGTTTCGATCGGTTCATAACATCTGTTACAGCTGCTGGTCGATAACCGAAACATGTAACATCTGGGCATTAATACATCCCACATCTGTCTCTGGAATATATCTGTCTGCTCCGGCAGCACACAGAAAATATAGATTTTTAATTGGTTTTCACAACGTGAAAGCTTGGGATCCAAGTTGAAATCTGAAGTAAATGTTGAGACATTATGAAACATATA
Source organism: Vandiemenella viatica (assembly GCA_031002005.1). Classification (NCBI taxonomy): domain Eukaryota; kingdom Metazoa; phylum Arthropoda; class Insecta; order Orthoptera; family Morabidae; genus Vandiemenella; species Vandiemenella viatica. Next base: position 113,642,187 of record JARYHS010008074.1, read on the forward strand.
TTTTATAAATACTATGCCATGATTTAAAAATAGCTTAACTGATTTTGATGGGATTTAAAGCTGCGGATTTTTGTAAAGAACATTGGAAATTAAAAGGGGTCAGGGTAAAGGGGAATTGTGATTGGGCTTATGTATACCAAATGTAGACTGCCTTTTCTGATTGATTTAAAGTATACGTGTGTAAATTTCTATTGATATCAGATAAAACTGTAGGTATATATAAAAAACAATTAAGGGGTGTGGAGATGAAGAGTAGTTTGGTTTTTGTAAACCTAGTGTGGGCAGTATTTTTCTCTTTGTTTTTAAGTATACATGTGCCGTGTTCAATGAAAATCTGATAAAACTGTGGGTATCTATAAAGAATATTGGAAATTAAGAGGGATGGGGGTAGAAGGGAAGAGGGGTTGAGCTTCTGCAACCTAATTTAAACACAATTGTTCTGTATGTTTTAAAGTATACGTGTGCAAATTTCCTTCAGAATCGGATAGAAATTGTAGAATAAAGGATGGAAAGGAAGGAGTGTAGTTTGGACTCTCGAAATAAAATATAGACAGTATTTTTCTGTTTGTTTTGCAGTATACATGTGTATACTTCCTTCAAAATCAGAAAGCAATGGTAGCTTTGTATAAAGAATATTGGCAGTAATTAAAGGGGTAGAAAGGGGGATAGGGTTTGCGTTTTTGTGAAAGTTATGTGGACAGTATTTTTCTTTTTCTATTTTTTTAAAAAGTATACACATGCGAAGTTCCACCGAATTGGATTAAAATGTGGGTTTTGTACAAATATTAAGGGAAGCGGTGCCAGGATATTTTTTTTTTTTTTTTTGAGTTTTTGGTCAGAAATCTTATTCATAAAAAATTACATATATATGCGCCAACTTTCAAAAAGAACGGTCAAATGGTGTCGACTGTGTCTTTCTAAAAAGAAATTGACAAAAACCAAGGGGGTGGAAACGGGGAGAGGGGTTCAGTTTCTGCAAACCAAGAGTTGGCATTATTTTCCTCTTTGTTTTATAGTAAAATTTGCCAAGTTCTGTCTAAACCGGATAAAAAATGTGGTTGTGTATAAAAATTAAGCGGTTTGATGGGGAGAGGGGTGGTTTTTAGATCTTTTGGTAAGACACCTTTTCGTGAAAAAATACATATAAGCACCAACTTTCATGGTAATCGGTCAAACGATCACGACTGTAGCTTTTTATAAAGAACATTGACAAAAGTTAATGGGGTTGAAGGATGGAAAGGGGTTGAGCATTGGTAAACCAAATATTGAAAGGATTTTTCTCTTTGTTTTAAAGTATACATAGGCAAAGTTCAATAAAAATCAGATAAGAAATGTAGATTTCTATAAAATTAAGGGGTGTTAAGGGAGACATGGGGTGGTTTTTTTTATTTTTTTTTTTTTTGGTCGGAAACCTTCTACATGAAAAATTACATGTATATGCCAACTTAAATGGAGACCAGTTAAATGGTGTCAACTATAGCTTTGTATAAAGAACATTGGCAAAAATTTAGGGGGTGGATAGGCGGAGAAGGCTTCAGTTTTTTCAAACCAAAATTTGACAGTATTTTTCTCGTTATTTTTGACTAAACATGTCCAAAGTTTCATCGAAATCTGATAAAAATGTGGGTTTGTATAAAAATTAAGGGGTGTAAAGGGGAGAGGGGTGGTTTTTTATTTATTTATTTTTTGGTCAGATTCTCCATGAATAATTACATGTATATGCCAACTTTGATGATAATCGGTCAAATGGTGTCGAATGTAGCATTTTATGAAGAACATTGACAATAATTAAAGGGGTGGAAGGAGGGAGGGGGTTGATCTTTGGAAGACCAAATGTTAACAGGATTTTTCTCTTTGTTTTAAAGTTTACATGGGCAAAGTTCAATAAAAATCAGATAAGGCATGTAGGTTTCTATAAAATTAAGGGGTGTAAGGGGAGAAGGGGTGGTATTTTATTTTTATTTTTTTGTTAGAAACCTTCTCCATGAAAAATTACATGTAATTGCCAACTTTAATGGAGATCAGTTAAATGGTGTCGACTATAGCTTTGAATAAAGAAAATTGGCAAAAATTAAGGGGGTGGATAGGGGGAGAGGGTTTCAGTTTTTTTAAACCAAACGTTGACAGTATTTTTCTGTTTATTTTTGACTATATATGTCCAAAGTTGCTTTAAAGCTAGCACAAAGGGTGGATTTGTATAAAAATTAAGGGGTGAGTGGGGGTAGAAGGGGTGCTTTCTCAATGAAATTCATATGGGACCACTTTGGAGGTATTCCCTAGCCACTAAAAAAATTTCATTAATATCGGTTCAAAATTGGCGAAGATATCGCTGAACACACATACAAAAAAAAAAAAAAAAAAAATATACAGACGAATTGAGAACCTCCTTTTTTTTTGAAGTCTGTTAAAAACTGGTAATAAAGTGTGCACAATTGAACTGAATACAGGTAATAATTTTAATTTCGATATTCTAATTCTCTTTTCGAAATAAAGGTTTCATACTTTTTATTTTAGATCACGTTTGGTGGCAATAATAACGGGTTTAATGTGTATAGCAGGTTTTTGTTAACTCCATAAAGTTGAATTAAGATATTTTGGTATTGCAAGGATAATTTTTTTTACCATTCTGAGGATTCAAGTTGTCACAGAAACGTTATTTCCAACTAGCACATGTTGAAATTCTACAGTGAATAGTGTAACCGAAGTAGTCATTGAATATTCTTCTGTTCCAGGACATCACAGTTTTATTCAGATATGGCTAAGCGCTGCTTTCATATGGTCAGTTTGGAACTTTCATTGCTAGTAGCGAAGTGAGTTTTAGGATGTAGAAAAAAAATCAGATGTAAGTTTTATTGCAAGTTTCTTCCGTTAAATGTGTTTGTCATTTTGCAAAAGTCAGTACCTTACTTTGTTTCACTTTCCTGGAACCTATGTTAGGGAATTTTACCGAAATCATAATTAAGAATTACTGTCTTTTTCGTTAAGAACCACATAATTTCTGTACATGAGAAATTCTAGCTAAATCATTAAAATACATTATTTAATCCCCTACATTTTTCCGACTTTAAATACACGCACTTTGAAAAACTGGAACTCTGTGAATAATTTTTAAATCACACTGAGCACAAAAGGTACTTATTATTACGGTTACACACTTTTTTTCTGCGATAATTTTTTTTATAGTATGTTAAACATACATGCGTTAAATCACAAAGTGACATCATCTTCAGCGTATGACAATACAGAGGCGATGGTTCCATGATCATCTCCCTTTGTGCTAGCTTTAAAGCAATAGTTTGACCCATACTGTCTGGTAGATCTTAATGTTTCTTAGTTAATGACTTGCTAAAACTCAGTACAGAACAAAGGTTGTTACTGCCACTTTCTTCAAATACAATCAAATGACTAAAATACAGCAATGGTAGAAGAAATTCAGTCTGGAGATTTTCTCACTATTTTCATTCACCTTAACCCCTTTTACTATCAGATATATGTAAATAATGTAATTAATTACCGTTATTAAATCTATTATGCATATATTCAAACTATTCCTGCAAGTAGGAAAAACTCATAATTATGCATAACATTCTTAATTATAAAAATATAAGATTAATTAAGCTAATAGGTTCAAAGTGTTTTATTGTAAAATTCTAAATGAATATAATGATCTGTTTCTCTTTTACATCAGTTATTCATTTGTTTTTGGTGAACATAGAAGCTCGCTGCTTTACTGAAATTCTGTCAAACATTCACGCTTATAAATTTCATCCTAAATGTTTTAGGATACTAATTCTAATTAATAAATTTACTTCATATAATAGTTAGAAACTGACACTTTTTTATGGAGCTAGTGTAGTGGTGATTAATGATTTTTAACGTTGCTGAATAAAATGTGAAATTATTTGAAATTGTTTCAAGAACTCCTGGTTAAAGGAAATTTTTTCATCCAAACGAGTATTAGTTTATAATTTATAAAAATGATAACGGATACAAGAGAAATTTTATCAATAGTTTTTTAATCTTTCGAATAATATATTACCTCGTTTTCATTCTCTACAATCAGCTTAATCTTTGGATTTTATGTCAATGTTATCTCCTAGGACAGAAAAGAATGGGACGAGTGATTAGAATAAAGAGACTGGATTGACGGCTTTGTTAGACTTTCGTCCAAGGCGTCGGTTAATAGAGTCGAGGCTCTGAATACAGTCCAATATATTCCTAATGTTTATCACCCCTCTATGCTCGTGTTAACGCGCATCGCTTCGAAGAATAAGCTAATGACAATGCCGTGTTTTTCGCTGAATGTAGAACCCGTGTTGCAGCCCAGTAATTTCGGCATGAGCTCCTCGCGTCTGCCACGCAATAAAGGAGACCAACAAGTTTACGCTACTGAAGAAAAACGACTCGCTTTAATTTCATTTCCTCACCTGCTGTAGTAACTTCTTGTCTCGGTTAGACAGATGGCCTTAAATGCTCTAGACACCGAAATTCCTGCAGGGTAATCCGCGCCAAATAGGATTACGGCGTGCGCAAGGATATCTGGAAGCGAGGTGAAACCTTGCAGCCAATTTTTCCGGATGTTGGAAGCAGTGTGAAAACTAACAAACGTATAATGGTACGATCCAATCTACATCTACATCTACATATATACTCTGCAATTCACAAAATTGTGGGTGGCAGAGGGTGCTCAGCACCAAAGCTAATCTCTTTGCTATGCATTCCAATCCCTAATGGTACGAGGAAAAAAAGAATTCATATAAGAATCAGTCCGGCACCTTATTTCTCTAATTTTATCTTTCCTGTCCTTCCGACTCAAATAGGTTGGTGGAAGAAGTATTTCACTACACTCAAAAGTGAAAGTGGGAGTACGCATGTTTTCCAATAAGTTTAAACGAAACGTGTGTCGTCTATCTACCAGAGACTCCCAACCTAATCTACTAATCAGTTCTGTGACGCTTTCATAAGGACTGTAGCAAGCGGTCACGAATCGAGCGGCTCTTCTCTGAACTTTCTCTATACTTTCGATCAATCCCTTACGAAACGGGTCCCAAATGGCACAACAATAATCCAAATGTGGACGCACAAGAGATTTGTACGCTATCTCCTTTGTTTGTTTATTACGATTTTTCAAGATTCGACCTATGAATCGCAGTCTACAATTTGCTCTACCTACTAACGAATTAATGTGTATGTCCCATTTCATGTTTCTTTGTACTGTTACTCCCAAATATTTCATAGAATCGACCATATCAATAACTGAACTGTTTACCTCGTATTTCTGAACAATCGGATTCTTTTTGTTAGTTATGCTCATTGTCTTGCACTTTTTACAATTTAGAGTAAGTTGCCACTCAGCGCACCAAGCCAAAATAACATCCAGATCGCGCTGAATTTCTAAGCAGTCGGCCAAATTTCTTACTTCCCTATAAATAACCGCATGATCAGCAAACAATCTAAAAAGGCTTTTCACTTTGTCTCCGAGATCGTTTATAAAAATTAAGAAAAGAAGTGGTTCTATTACACTTCCATGAGGTACACCCGATGTAACATCTAGATTAGAAGAACTTTCTCCTTCAACGACAACATACTGCGACCGACCAGTTAGAAAATCCTTTATCCATTCACAAAGCTGATCCGATATACCGTACGCTCGAAGCTTCGCTAAAAGGCGGTTGTGTGGCACAGAGTCAAAGGCTTTCTGGAAATCTAAAAAAATTGCATCTACTTGTGAACCTGCATCGATAACTTTCATTACGTCGTGTGTAAATAGGGCCAGCTGTGTTTCACATGATCTTTTCTTCCGAAATCCGTGTTGATTTGTTGTAAGCAAATTATTATCATCTAGAAAATTCATAATGTTCGAGCATATAATATGCTCCATAACTCTACTACAAACAGATGTTATAGATATGGGACGATAGTTCCCAGGATCACTTCGATCACCTTTTTTGAAAATCGGAGTTATTTGCGCGATTTTCCAGTCTGAAGGTACTTTTCGCTCTTCTAATGATTTACTGAATATATCAGACAGAAATGGCTCGATTTCCGCCGCATACTCTGAAAATACTCTTACTGGAATTCCATCCGGGCCCGGTGCTTTCCCCCACTTCATGAGCTCTAATTGTTTAACGATACCTGCAGTATCTATTCGTAATGATTCCATCACACACTCGCCACGGCGTGGGAAAACGGGAATACTATCCTTATGTTCATTTGTAAATGAATTTTTGAATACAGTATTTAGTACGTTAGCTTTATCGCGGCTTTCATTAACCTCGGAACCTTCACGAATTAGTGCTGGAATATTGCTGTTGGTACAATTAACTTTTCGTACATACGACCAAAATTTCTTTGGGTTTTCTGTGAGACTCTTAGAGAGAGAGTTGGAGTGAAAATCATTAAAGGCCTCGCGCATTACATTCTTAATACGTCCTCTTAAATCAGCTAAGGTTTCTAAATCACTGCGACACCCCTTCCTTCTTGAGCGTGCGTGTATTTTCCTTTGTTTTTTTGAGTAATCTTTTGACTTCGCATGTGTACCACGGTGGATCATTCTCCCCCTTTATTGTCAGGGAGGAACTGCTGATATTTGATTCCAACTGATATTTTTAGTGAACATCTAATACAAATTAGGGCTGAAACCTCAGTGCTTGAATCGCTTGCTTTCAAATGTTCGTGGTCCGGTCCCGGGTTCAAATCCCATCAGGGCGTGGATTTTTTAAGAGTTATGTTTGGTCATATAAGATACGCCAGGACGTTCCACGGTTCGGATTCCAAGTTAAACTGTAGGTTCCAGAGGAATGGAATTGGCCCTCCTACTTCTGACTCGATGACTTAGTACGCCTCCTGCGGGAGTATCTAGCCAGCCTTTCCGATTGTGGACTGAATTAGTTTAGTTTTAATCAAAATTAAACGACTTAAACCTTCCTATCAGCCGTTATGCATTTGTTAATAAATTAGTGTTGACTTTGTTCTTTGATTAATTTGTTAATGAACTGTACAGTTCAACGCAAGAGTGATAGCGAAAGTCATGCGTTTGATCATTTAAATCAGATGATACGAATCTTATATAATCACTTGGCAGTTGTATACATGCAGGGCTGCTACAAACCAGCCCACTAACAGATAACAAAATAATGGAGTAGGAAAAATTGATATTTTTTTAGGTTTCTCTTGTACTGGTGTTAGTCTTATGACGGCGAAAGGAGGAAATTAAAATTTTCGTGAAAAATAGTAGTTTATAGTAAATTTAGTAAAGATAGTAAATATATTATAGTAGCATACTACTGGTTCTTTACTACAAGGTGGCCTAAAATGTTTATGATCTCGAGACAAGATTACTGAATTCATAATTCTCTGTTTCAATAGTAAATAAATTTACATAATGATGTTAAAAACTATGTTTGTAGAAAGTGATTGTCATAACATGCTTTAGTGATTTCGTGTTACTTAGATAGCCAGTGACATTGTTATCTATGGTAAAAGGCGAGAACTTTTCACTTATCCTGTAATTCATGTTCATCATCCCATACAAGTGCGATGAGGATTTAGTCGCAAAAACGTTAACTGCTCCAGTGTAAGTCAGCATGACGTCGATATCGTAGTTAATTATAACTCTAATTTTAATATTTTTACCGTCCAATGAAATTTCTCTCCCCGCAAGGGCCTGGTACGAAAGTGCCAGGTTCAGCTTTGGTGAACCTGCGGTGCCAGAGCTGGAAACTTGTGAGCGCCGCAAGTTTCCGACACCGTAAACTCCTACCATGCTTCAACGACCATCGTAGGGCGTGGCGGTGGAACGTTGTGTGCCTAGGAGAACGGGGATCTTGGCTTAATAGCCCCGATAGCGAGGATGGTACAAACTTCAATAAAAAAAAACCCTCAACCTCAAGGTCAGACACGTGCCGAGGAGGTGCATGGGTGAGAGACAGATCACTCGCTACCATGCAACCTTTGGGGCACCTGCGCACCCCTGTTGTATTAGCGCTTCTTTTTAAACTGGTTTTACTCGTGGGACCAAAATTAAGGCTAGCACAAAACCCTGCGGTACGGGTGTGCCGCAGACTAAACCGAATACAGCCTGTTCTAAAAAGCGGGAGCGGATTGATAGCCCCCCCCCCCCTTTCAGACACTAAGAGTAACGGAAAGGAATGTTCAATTGCGAACGCATTTGTGGTAATGCAAAGAGTCGAAGGGTCGTTCAAGAAAGTTTCGCCGTTCTACATCCAAAGAGGCTTGGAGGGTCTCGTAGGAACCCTGAATTCTGGAAAGAAGCTGAGGAACGGGACGCTGCGGCTGGAAACATCCACCAGTAGACAAGCTACCCTCCTCCTTAACTGTGTGAAACTCGGGGAGTTCGCTGTTACTTGCGAACTCCACAAATCCCTGAATTGTTCCAAAGGCATTGTCACCTGCCGCGACATAATGGATATTGGGACCGAGGAACTGGTTAAGGAGTGTCAGGATCAGAAAGTGGTCGAGGTACGACAGATATCGCGAAGGATTAATGGCAGTATAGAAAAAACTGCCACCTTCGTCCTGACGTTTGACACTCCAGTACTGCGAAAGAACATCAAAGCTGGCTACATAAATCTGAACCTCCGTCCGTATGTTCCGGACCCGATGCGCTGTTATCAGTGCCAGTGGTTCGTACATACGATGGCGTCATGTAAGGGCAGCCCCACGTGTGGTAAATGAGGCAAGGGAGCACTTGAGCCGGGTGTCATTTGTACTCTAGCACAGGTGTGCCTCAACTGCTCCGGATCGCACCCGGCCTGGAGTAGAGTGTGTCAAGTGTATCTTGAAGAGCGCAAGGTACAGGAGCTAAAGATCAAAGAGCGGATTCTCTATGGGGAAGCTATAAAGAAGGCCAAGTCGCTCGCTGCTCCAATTTCTGCAACTAGTTTTGCTAAGATGACTTCAGCTCCCGTCAGGAAAGAAAGTACAGCCACCCAGACGTCCGTTGCAGACATGAGCACCAGCACAACGTGTTCATGCCAATGCAAATGCGGTGCAAAACCCGCATAGGTCGTGACATCGAAGACCGCGGACGTCGGTAGTAGCACGTCTGCGACCTCAACCACACCAGCAGCAGCTGTCAAAGTAGCGCCACCTCCCATTCCACCCCGCACTTTGACAGTTGTAGCATTACCATCTGTTACATCTATTAATGTAGGTAATCAGGAGATCCGGGGCCTGAAGTTTAGGAGGACGGACGCGACTAAGTTCGTAAAATCTTCCTCTACGTCCCCTCTCAGAACATCTGGTAAAAGGGAGAAAAATGGAAAGAGGGCGACGAAGAATAAGGTGAAGGAGGTAGTGGAAGAGGGTACTGAGTCGGAGACGTTTGACTCTTCGGAGCCAGAGGAAACTGAATTGCTGGTGGACGAGACTGGTCCCGTTCCTCAGCAGACAGAGACCGAAGACCCACCCGAAACGGGGCGGATGAAAGTAAATCGGTAGGATGGCTCCCATACTCCAGTGGAACATTCACGGTCTTATGGCTCACATAGAGGAGTTACAACTCTTAGCACGGAATGATCCTTTGTGTCTCTTTCTCCAAGAGACACATTTCAGACCAACACATCAACCTGTGCTAAGAGGTTTTCACATTTACCAAAAGGACGACATCGTGGGTGATTGAGCGAAAGGTGGAGTGGCTGTAATGTACGGAACACTGTCCACTCCGAACCTGTAGCACTCACCTCTCCCTTACAAGCAGTAGCAGTTAAATTACATGGACCGGTGCAACTGACTGTATTCTCAATATATCTACCGCCGGAATCACCAGTGGTTGCGGTCAGCTGGCTGATATCACTCGGCAACTCTCTCGGCCTTTTCTCCTATTGGGAGACTTTAACGTGCACTATGCGTTGTGGGGTTCGACCACGAATTGCGCCAGAGGTGGAGAGATTTGTAGATTATTGGAGGAGGAGGATTTGTGCATCATAAATACCGGTCAGATGACGCACTTCACTACTGCTTCCGGTTAGTCCTCTGCCATTGATCTCTCTCTTTGCTCTCCATCTATTGCGGACTCCGTGCATTGGGAGGTGGACAGTGACCTCCACCGACACGACCACTTCCCAATTTGGTTACACATGAATTGCGAACGTGGCGAAACAACGACGACGCGGAAATAGATTATCAGAAGAGCTGACTGGCAACTTTATAGCCGCTCAGTCATACTCCAACAACGCCAGACCACCGATGACAAGGTGAAACACTTAACAGAATTGGTACATCGGGCGGCTGATTTATCCATGCCTTGCAGTTACGGGGCGCTACGCAGAACGCCTGTCCCTTAGTGGAACGATGAATGTCGTTCCGCTATTCAGGGTCCAGGCAGGCCTTGCGCCGGTTTAGATTGCACCCAACACCTGAAATTCCAGTGACGAGCAGCGCCACCAGTCGCGCAACTGGTTGCATCGCCTGGCAGCCTAGTGTAATAAAGCCCTAAGTAAGTGTTGTATTCGTCTTAGTTGGCCCTTACTACAGTTTCCCTAATAACATGAGCACGATACAATAGTGTAAAGCGAGCTGGAACTAAATGGTTGCAGAAACGAAACGCCATTTTAGTCTATTTATTTATTTGTTTATTAAAAAAAAACACACATTTTAAATTGTAACGTCCAGCACACGCATATCCGATTGAATCTTCTGCTCGTTTAACAGTCATTAATTCATATGAAAAATAACTGATTTTTTTTGTCTATTCCCGGAGAACCATCTCTGCCAGTGCCAAATGCCGTGAATAACGGTGTATGGACAAGCTGGTTCTTGACCTTAACTGTGTGGAACTTATCTGAGTACCATAGAAACAGACTCACAAATCCTCTCCGCTCGCCATGATATTTTCGTGAACTGTGACAGATTGGGAAACCATGAATGCTCAACAGTTCATGCCGAGTCCAATAAAGGCGAAAAGCAGCACTATGCAACACGAGACAGGTATCTCTAATGTAATTGTTATGCAATTTTAAAGCAGGATTCTTCCTAAAAAAAAAATACGGAGAGTCACATCTTGCGGCTTTGCGGAACTCATCGTTTCAGCGGTAAAAGAACAATTGTGCAAAACTTGGTCAAAGTTAATCATACATATTTCACATCCTCCTCTTGTCAGTCGTCGTATCTTCTTTTTAGGATCGATGAATTACTGGAATGAAGTGACCACGCTACCTGTTTTGGACTCAGACGGCAAGTAGGCCCATATCGACATCCCTGCTTCGAAGTCAACTGAATGTCTTACACGAAGCAGTGAGTGCCGTGGTTCGTCAACAGACTTGCCTCTCCGTCATAGCTACCCTGTCCGTTTTTTCCCCGTCTTAGAGCGAGTGAGGTGAATGCTGCGACCTTTTATCGCCGGTGAAAGTGAAGTGTGACACAGCGACTGCTAATGCCCGCGTCAATAAATCACCCCGCGCGCCCGGCCTTGCTTCACGTTTTTCGCTAGTTCCGGGCGGCCGTTTTTTTCGGAGTCTCGCGCGCATGAGCCGGGCCGTTGTTAATGAACGTTTGTGCCCGCGCTGGGTTGTTTGTGTGTGAGCTTCTCGTAGTGACAATGGAGTGGCTGCCTGGTTGCCTCGTACATCACGGCTGCACAATGCCGTCCCAGTACTACCAACATGCGAACCCGTGACAAAAAAAGGAAACGCCGCGCAAATGTGCCGCCCTTACAACTGTATCGCTTGCAGCGGGGTAAAAAATAAAAAATAAATAGAGGGGGAAAATCCGACCACCCTGATGCCGCGAGCTCATTTCTGTAGCCGGAGAGTTTCGCGGCGGATTCAATGGGAGTTTTAACTTTTTGCCCCTCCTCGTTTTTTGTGTCCGTTTTCCTCTGAAAATGAGCTGGGTAACTGACGTCTGCTATAAACTGCTCGCTTCCAAGGAATTATTACCACTCGCACTTAGGGCGGCCAAAAGCTTCATAAGTTTCCGCCAGCGGAAGTCTTGTAAACAAAAAACAAGGTAGAAACAAGGAACATTGACATCAAGTTTATACTGCTAGGAAAAACTTTATTTTTGATTAAATTACTATATTTCCCAACTCAAAAATGTTCATCAAAAATACTTTTCCCTTATCTACTGTGCTGTGTAGTAATTGCATTATACTGATTACTGCAACATTTTCACTATTGAAGACTGTGCGGTTATTTACAATCTGCGCTGATAACTTCCTGCTAAGCGTACCATGTGAAATCTACCGCTGTAGACATTTTATAGGAACAGTAATTTCAAAATGTAATGTTACAGTAAAATAATATTTTTTCATGGCTTAATATTAAAAAAAAAAAATAACAAATTGTAACTTTACCCTAGCCCGTTAAAGAGCTGCAATATTGAAGGCTATGATCTACAGCAACATTGAACTCATATCTCTCATACCTATTTGCTTGATAACAGCCTGTGTGCATTACGTAGTTTAGACGATTTCCCGTTTCATCTTGGTCAGTGCTGGGATGTTCACCAATATTCACCTTAAAATCAATATATAAGTAGACTCTCCTGTCAGTATTGTGAGATAATCTTTTCTCCTTTAATCACAGACGACGCCGTAGAAAGAGCAAGAATCTATCTTTACAACAACATCAGTGGCTGGAAGTCATTTCTATATGAGAGAGGGAAGTATGATATTCCATCGCTTATATTTGTAAGATTCTAATACCCGTTTCAGATAGATGAGTTTTAATATGAAAATACACATAGATTCTAATCCTTGATGATTTTAGGAGCTGCACAGTATTTCTGTGAGTAAATTTGAGATATTTTTTTAGGTGATTTTCCGTAATGATCTAATCGAAACGTTACGTAGCTTAAAACTGTTAATTTCCCCTTTGTCATGTAGTAGAGATAGTCTGAATTAAACGCAAATATTGTAAGAAATTTTAATAACATTCTAGTTGTTGGAATCCCTGCTCATCTGTGTGAGGTCAATGTATGTCACAGTTACGATATTCTACATAATAAGGCAATTGCGTACTTCATCCGGTGCTATATACCTAAAATGACTAAACAAATGACACACTACGTCTTTCAGCTGTGTATACTACACGAGCCCAGCGAAAATAAATCATGCAACTAAAGTTTTTACTCCACAGGGTGCCGGAAAATGAAATACTGAAAACAATCTGGCAGTTATCGGGAAGCACCCATATTTTTTTGCAGGCATTAGTAAGTAAAATGGGGAGTCAATGATGAATACTGTCACAATCAAATGCGTAGGTAGAAGACCAAAAGTAGATTTGTCGGCTTTAATCTTCCATTCAGTTTACTCGTTTTTGCGCTTTCTGAGAGCCGATGTCTATTTAATCAGCTGAGAAAGTTATCTCGTATTGTTGACTATGAAAGCATTTAGCATTCATAAATTTAGAATGATTTATTAAACGGACATGTTTCGAAAATACTGTCACTTTCTTTTGCATTCTTTAAATATAATTTATGTACAGTCTGTTATTCATACCGTGCCAGAGATAAAAAGCTATGTTCAGTACGAATTCATGTCAAAACATTAATTATAGATTGTTTCATCCCAAACACTATATTAGAATGCTAGACATCTTCTCAAAAACCTAACTGGGATTCACTTTCGATACATTGCTTACTTTTTCAGGATACAATCCCTCACATTTTGTATCGGGAGTCAGTATAAAGTTTATAAATCCAGACTGGAGAAAAAAAAAAAAAAAACCCACATACACACACTTAGAACTATAAATAAACCGAAAGTTTCAACTGCTTTATATAAAAACAAGGGAAAAGTTGATCTTTTCAATTCAATTTATTGATCTTTATTAACTTTCCCTTTCATAACATTTGTGAGTTAAACGGAACAAGACAATCTTCAATACATAGACAAATATGCTTGTCTTTTGCCCACAAAACCTTATCGTTTGTTTCTTACGGTCAATACAGTTATTATTTGTTCCACGATAAGCTTTTTGAGTGTGAATAATGCTGACAAATCTTGCGAAATCAAACCCACATTTCGCTTTTCTCCAATTTTGTCTTTACAAATTTTGTACAAAAACGAAATGTCATTCATATGCTATATTGTAACGTGACGCGCTGTCGCCACGTTCTAATGTGCATTTCTTTTATTATATAAATCATAATGTTAGAGTAATTTTCATAAATCTTGGGTGACCACCTAAATAGATTTTTGTTGTAATTTCCTAAAGTACGCAAGATTCCAAGTGAGGACTATAATGCAATGGTGAACATTCAGTGTATCTTGTTAAAGCGAATATTAAAGAATTATTGAGCTGTGTAGGCTTGAAGCTAATCGTGGTCTTCCCGAACCATGGCAACAGGAAGTCGCAGATTTAGGGTTTTGCCGAACGACACACTCTGCTCCCTGGGGGTGGGTCACTCACCTGGCGGGAAATGTCTGCCGCCCGAACACAGAGTCGTCCCCGAACGCAGCCGAATATGTCCGACCTCTGTGAGATACGCGGGGCAAATAAGATATCGGGGATATCACGTGACATTAGGTGCCAACCTGAAGATCATCCAAATTAGCGTATAACTTAAAATCCTGGGAATTTTCTGTTAAATGTGATCTTCGAGACTGCAAGGGGTGGAGCCAGAAGTTTTCCTCCCAGACCGAAGAGCGAGGAGCTGCACATTCTACATTCGATTCTACGCGAGTCTTGTCTGAGGTGGACTTGGAAAGTTGGCTTCTCTTGCCATCGCCGATGGACGACTCCTGGCTGTCGGCTTGCTGGAGCAGGCTTATCACGGCGACACGGCCAGTAATGCGATGATGCGCATTAACAGATAGGACGTGTCTGTAGCCGCCTTGTGGGACAGTTACACATACCGTGGGTCATCTCTGAACACCGCAGACATCAGACGCAGAACTACGATGGTAACTTATTACGACCAAGCCATCTGATTGTGCATTCCGTGAAACTGAACCCTTAAGTGAATTTGAGAGAATAGATCCATGTTCTAACTTTGTAATTGAAAACCCCTGAGCTAGCGGCATAATTTGCCAGAACTAGTTATTTTCGAATGATATATTGTTCATTCGTGGCGCCCATGATTTTCTTTCAACTGTAAAGTCACAGTATTATGATACCTTTGTCTGAGGTCTTCAAAATTGTATTTTTCATTGTTTCCAGTTGTCATTATTTCTTGCATTTTAATTCGGAGATGGATTTAAAAGTAAATATACAATTATTTGTTTGCTCATGACGGCTAATTGTACCTCTGAGCGTTGCTTTTATGATTTTACCAATTTGTGTTAATGTTAACGGTAAATTCGCTCAGACTTGTAATCGCCAATGATAACAAAATAAATGTCATATTGTGACAATTTTCCTAAATTCCAACTAACATCGAGATTCTTGCAAAATTAATAAATTTTTACTCCTTCATAAAAATTAAAAATCCACAATTATTAATCATAAAGGTATGAAAGATAATTCGCTCAGACTTGTAATCGCCAATGATAAGAAAATAAATGTCATATTGTGACAAGTTTTCCTAAATTCCAACTAACATCGAGATTCTTGCAAAATAATAAATTTTCACTCCTTCATTAAAATTAAAAATCCCCTTTTATTAATCATAAAGGTATGAAAGATAATTGTAACGTAGTTTGCCCACTAAGGCACCCACTACAATATGCCATTATCTCTTTATCATAACTTCGTTATTCAATGTTTTTCCCTTGTATAACTTTAAATCAACTATATTTTTAATACTAATTTTTTCTTTGATTTATGGATTTTGTTTCTAAACAGAACAAAATCACTTGTGCAATATGGATTTATTATTATTTATTATTAATATATTTTTTCCTACATCTGAAAATAAACCGCCTTTCACTTCTGAAAATATTGAATAAGTACCTTTAACCTTCTTCTAAAGAGAAAGGTTAATGTAACTTAAAATTTCCTTGGTTTGTCCTATTCAGATGCAACTTACCATCAATTCCACTCTTTAGTAGATATTCCCAAGATAAAGTACAAGCATTAAAATATTGCAGAACACTAACTATAAATCAAACTAAACACAATTGTAAAGCAGCATTTAATTGGGTGATAGGTGATTCATTGGCGGTTCTTGCGTTCGTCCAGGATGTTCATGTCTGGGGACGGGGGCCTACCTTCAGCACGTTCTCTTTGCCCGTATCCCCTTCGTGCTGGAAGAGCGGAGCGTTGAACATTAATCTGGATCTATTGTTTATGCGCTTGACCCTTTCCTGCAAAGATGAAAGAATTATTAGACTATGTAGAGTTTGTCCCGGCTATTCTACACCAGACGAAACTTGCGAGTCCTGGCTTTTTGATACACCAAACCGTCACAATAAAGCGTACACTAGTTTCCAATTTCAAATACTATTTGAGATGACGTTAATAGGCACTGACCCATTTTCCAATCGTCTTTATAAAATTAAAGTACATATTCCTCAGGATGCGCCTATCACAAAATAATTGTTTTGAACATCCGCAGTTTCCGGAGGAGAAACAGTATACGGATTGTATTTCAGACAATGATAGTACGTGATGATGGAAGTGTTGGCATTACATGTTGTGCTGTAGCTACTGTCGTCAACACATGTGCCTGTTGCGACGATCGTCCACAGTCTTCTATCTGAACGCATAATAAAATAGCTGGTTTTGGTATTTCACAAGAAAAGCCTTTTGGCGTTATAAAGTCTGCAACAAGCTGTCAAGGCATAGAATGGGCCATTATGATTTATTCCAAAGACTTTTTGCTCGGAAGCTCTTCAACAACAACTTTTCTCCAATCCACTGTTTCCTGCTCAGTTTCTGATGTATTACCGGTGATGTCGTCCCTCTTTCTGGAGACTCCAGTGTTACTTTTCGCTTACATTTTTTACTTTACGAAACACAGCAATCACAACTCACCATCAGCTGAAGGTATACCGAAATTCATTCCATCTTAACGGTGTACGATAGAGGAATTTTTATAATCACTTCTGTAATTCTCACCTGGAGTATGGACTTTTGAATTTCCTTCTACACATCCGTCAAATGGTCTTCCTGAATATACCAAAATCTGAGATCACTAGGGAAAGTTTTCTAGTTTGTCTGTGCTTGAACTCCTGCATTATCTAGCAGCTTGGTAGAGTTTCCTGCTGCGTCGGGATATTCACCCTTATCTGTGTATTGCCAGTGGTTGTGTTTCTTTATTGTAGAAGTCGATAGCAAAAAAGTTACTGTGAGGATTCCAACGGATTAATGCAATTTAAAGGCAGTTTCGTTGGTTTAATTAATATAATCTTAAGGGGGTTTGTAAAATTATTATTTATATCAACTTTCATTTACTTTATTGTTGCTTTACATTAACAAATACAATTCTCAGTTTCATCCAAACTTCGCCGTACTACACACGATCTCTGCTTCTCCTCTGTTCTTCACGTCAAAGATCTTCCTCCTGCACTGTTTATTCCAGAGATTTTCGTGTACATTGTTCATTCGGTAACGGCGCATGGATTTCTTTGACACAATGTTAATAAAACGATATAAAATATTAGTGATTCGAAAATACCACTATCAAATAACACTTCCCATTGAAATCAAATAAAAAAACATTAATTATTAATTAATTAAAAATTAAGAGGCTGTGTATTCTTACACATCCCCTCGGCCAATTTGTCACCAAAATTTGAATTGTGTCAAATTTTGTGTGATTTAACATCACACCACTAACCCATACATACATCTTCAGTCATAGCTACATTCATTCACAACCCCGGCATAAGTTCAGATCACATATATTTTTTCTAATCCCAACAATTCCTCTGATTCAATATTCTCATGTGTCACTCCGGGTGCTGTGCAAAGCACGGCCAGTAGAAAAAACTGTTAATTCTCTATGAAAATGTGATTAACGCATTCCTTAGGCATTTCTATTCAAGAAAAAGTGTACGCGAAGCCGATAAAACAGGTAGGAAAGAAGTAATATAGTGAAAACCGTCGGGTTACGTGCGGTATTAGCCGATGTGTAGCAGCCATTTTTACCGCGAATGTGTTATTCCTCAAGCTGTACACATGTTTATTTTCAAAGAGCTGTATTGGTGGACGTTGTGGTTAGTTTGAAATGCAGCCTGGACCGGAATTACGACTAATATTGTGTATAGTGGATTTTGAACGATTAAGGAGGCCGCCATGCCGCATTCTGACTATAATGACGTCACACACGGAACGAGACGTCTATTGCCGCTAATGCCGTAATATGCGTAACCGTGTTGTGTTTAGGCCTGGACCAGACTGTCTACTAATATTCCATGGTGCTAAGAGAATTTTGAGTGAAGAAGACAACGCCTACGCCAAATTCTGACTATAATTACGTCACAGGCGGCTCAAGATCTCTATTAACGCCAAGTTAGTAACGTGCTTAAACGTATGTTTCAGCGCGGATTACACCTTTGTTACATATTTTACGGCTTTCAGGTACACTTTTCCTTAAAGAGTAAGCGCCAAGGAAGAAGCTAGTAGTGTTTTCAACCCGAATTAACAGTTTTTTCTACTGGCCGTACTTTGCACAGTAACCGTCACTCCCTCTTCAACTTCACTTTCCCTATCGTTGCATCTTCCTTGCACTCTCCGCCACCTTTCTTCCACTCGCACCTTACAATGTTGTGGCCCTCGTGGTACATATCGAGCCCTTTCTTCCTCTTCACCCCGTCTCTGGTTGATTCCTCCTTCTCATCTTTTCCCACTGTTTCATTCTTTATTAGCCCACATTTTCCCTCATTTTCGTCTTCATTTTCTTCCTCACTCGCCACTCTGTCCAACGGAAATCCGTATTCTCGCTCCTCTTCTTCACCGCTGGTCTCTTTTTCCCTTGCTTCCGCATCTTCAGCTTCTTCTTCGATTTAATTGTTTCCAACTCGTAACTTCCTTCATCCTTATATGTGAAAGCAAAAGGCATTTCACTTTTCCTTCTTGCTTCATCATTTACCTTCTGGTCGTCATTCTCCCATTCGCTCATTCTCGCAAATCCAATCATTTCTTTATGTCCTGCTTCCCTCCTATCAACATTGCTATCTTCTATCTGCTCCAAACACTGCCACCATTTCAATGGCACGCTGTTGTCAGACATTGCGTTCAATTTCTCGTCAAACTCTCGCTTATCTTTACTGTCCTTTTCCCTTCTGTCCTCCTCGATCTCCATTCGTAGCTCTTCTTTGCATGTTCTCATCACTTGCTTTAACCTGCTTTCTGCCTCTTCTTCCGCATCTTTGTCCACCGCTTTGTTACAATTTCATCTCTTTCTCCACTCTTGTATCAATTGCTGTTGATTCTGATCTATTCTCTGTTCCAATTTTTTCAGTTCTCCTTTCACTCCCTGCGTTATCATTTCCTGCATTTCTAGTTTTGTTTCTATGTGTCCGTGTTTCATTTTCTGCATTTCTCGCCTCGCCTCCATCTGTTCTTGAATAATCATAGCCAACATTTCTTTTATGGACTCACTCTCCTCATTGCACAGATTCTTCTCCGCGATGCCAGTTGCCGAATCATCATGAACGGTAGCAGCACTACAATCCAGTGCGGCAACTGCCCGCTCCCCAGCTACTTCCAAATCTTTTCCATCCACTTTTATTTCAAAATTTTCGTCACTTCCTTTCCGAAGATTACAGGCTTCTTTTATTGTCGAGCCAAATAATTAGCTCTACGTCACG
This sequence comes from Vandiemenella viatica, assembly GCA_031002005.1. Taxonomy (NCBI): domain Eukaryota; kingdom Metazoa; phylum Arthropoda; class Insecta; order Orthoptera; family Morabidae; genus Vandiemenella; species Vandiemenella viatica. The sequence continues at coordinate 113,661,847 of JARYHS010008074.1, forward strand.
GTCACATATCAACTTTCATTTACTTTATTGTTGCTTTACATTAACAAATACAATTCTCAGTTTCATCCAAACTTCGCCGTACTACACACGATCTCTGCTTCTCCTCTGTTCTTCAGTCAAAGATCTTCCTCCTGCACTGTTTATTCCAGAGATTTTCATGTGCATTGTTCATTCGGTAACGGCGCATGGATTTCTTTGACACAAAGTTAATAAAACGATATAAAATATTAATGATTCGAAAATACCACTATCAAATAACACTTCCCATTGAAATCAAATAAAAAAAACATTAATTATTTAAAAATTAAGAGGCTGTGTATTCTTACAGGTTGAAACAGGATTTTGAGGTATACAGTCCGTACCAAGTAATAATATTTTACGATCGTTAAAGTCTTTACGTTGAAATGCTCTACGAGACACAAATGATTGGTGTTTCCATGGTCAGCTGCTTCTCTTTTTACCAATGGCTAGGATGTTGCCTTTGGTAAGATCACAAAATTTTTCCATAGTGTTAAGAAATGCCATTCTATAAATATAACATGTAGTTATAAGATTCGAAACACTATTTCTTTTTATGTAGCTCTAATGAAACTGAGTCAGTAGAAGCTTCTAAAAAAGTTAAAGAAACATAGTAGTGGTGGACGCTTTATTGGGAGGAATTATTAAAAACAGTTATGACAAGTTAAATAAATGGATGTGTTTCGTTATTCCTTTGAGAAATTTATCCAGGTTTTTGCACTTGCCACATTAACAGTCTATTCAATTCATCAACCTCAATCATCTTGCGACTTTAAGACAGCTTACCTTGCCACTCGGCTCTAGTGACTTTATTCTATCACTGGAAATTTCAACTCTTAAAATATATTGTTGTCCTCTAACTTTGACTGCATCAGAAGTTAATTTTACACCATTTTGACTTGCCAAGAAGATGGTTTAACAGTTCGTCTTTCGTATAACATTCATTGTTAGATTACATCGCAGTTCCTTTTATGGTTTCATTGATTTGTCTGTTGCTGCATTGTCTAAATGGTTGCCTTAGTAGATCGTCCCCGCCTTGATTAGATGAGCTGCCCTGCAGGCAACCCCGTAACTATCCTGTACTCAGAAGCCTCTGATCCGCCACTGTCCCCGGGCGGCAATATCATAATGATGCCTGTTACCACGCACAGCCACCGTCACAAGAAAATTCCAGCCCACTGTTCAACATTTGGTGTTATATTCGTATTCCGTTTGAAGGTCATTAGCAACAAGTATTAAAGTGAAAAATTGAACACTCTCAGTCTGAATGCGCATTGAATTCAGAGAGCAAATTAAGTACTTTTGAACTATGTGATACAACAATTGAAGAATTACTAACAGTTTTTTTTTAAATACAACTTCTTTTAGGTTATTAAATGGACATCACGCACTTTGCTGTACATCCTTGAGATTGAGAGTGAAAGTTACAAATTTGACAGTAAAACTGCACACTGCACCAAAGGATAAGCGTTGTAACTGGCAATTGTTCGCATTGTAAAAACGAAGATTGTAGAATAAACTGGGTTTCCAGATGTTTCAGATTTTCACTGAGTCTTCTACAAAGATGCTCAATCTTTTCAGTGACTTACGGTTCTTCATAAATTACAACTAGCCGGTTAACATGATTTTACCTATTTAAATTTGACGACTACAGACTTGTCACCCGACATAATCTATAGTTGACACTGACAGAAAAAATCGTGCAGTTGTCTATAGACAATCTACAACTTTTGTCTATAGACTATTGGGAACAAGTCTGAAAACAGCTGGCAGACTTTCTCACGAGTCTACACATATATACATATCTTGAGTCAGTATTGGAATATTATTCGTCATGTAAAATCTATGTCTCGTTGGGCACAATGTCGTATATTTATGTTGTATATTATGTTGTCTTAGGTCGTATTATCTACTTATTTATTTCGTAGTCGTAGTAAAAATATCTGTTTAATTATTTAATGTAATTTCTTCTGAAGTTTTCTAGCTTCGCCAATAACCAATGAACTTATATGATTTGATTCCTTTTTATTTATAATGTCATAACATCTTTAATCATCCGAAGTTATACAGGTTCTTTTCCGCAAGCAACTTTAAATTCAAAACGAACACAAGTTCTCACCAAGTTCGTCGGTCCTGAGCCATCTTTCATCTGTTTATCCAAACGTTACCCTTGACTACCAATTTTCTCTAAGAGTAATTATTATAGTTATTCATCTCCGTTATACCACAACAATACATAGTGCGAGACGTTTAATGTTTATAATTCTTTTTTGAATCTGGTTGGCCCATTGCAGCCAACCGGAAATTATAAAGTTTTAAGTCTCAATGGCCCCTTTACAGCCACTAATTTTATTTTTAACTAGCTGTTACCCGCGACTTCGTACGCGTGGACTTGGAGTTTCAATTCCAGAATTGGATATAGAAAACTGTTAGTAACGTAAGATTTGTCTCAAACAACACCGAGTCGACATAATATGATGGAAAGCCATCATTATATCATCCTATTCCTATCATCTAATCTGTCTCATGAAGAGAATCAATTTACAACATATTTAAAAACAGAAAAGTAAGCGAAGGTGCGGGGATGTGTGTGTGTGTGTGTGGGAGGGGGGGGGGGATTAACTGATGGCAGCTTTATTTCAGCTTGGTTTTTTCTTCTTTATTCAACATGAGCATCTGAATCTTATAATCTAATAGCAGCACATTGTCTTCTAGACCTGCACCTTAGGCCAGGTTTACGTCCGTAAGGCATGTCAAAAAGGAAGACAAATTGGTGCCAGAAACTTTTATACAGACACAAATGAATAGTACAGTGCAGAGCAAATTGACTTCTATACTAAATAATAAGTTTTGTTTCTTATCGAAATTTATTAATAAATCAAACACTAACAGATTGCGTGACTGAGCAACCAACGTAACATTACAGACTAACACACGAATCTGTCTGTCTTTCATCATTCGATAAGTTCTTAAAATTCGTGACTAAAACTGTTATTCATGCCGAAAAAATGTCCTGTGTCCTTCCTACACTATTTCATTGTTAAATTCCATCAATATTGATATAGCCATTTAGTCGTCAAAAAGTAACAAAAAGACAGAAACTTACTTCCACATTTATAATATAATAGGTGGTACCCACAACTTCGTTCGTGATTGTAAAGTATTCGTATTGACAGCTGTAGACATCTAACCACCATAATGCACGATGGGAGACTCGATACTATTACCACACACAAATACCAGTCTTCTGCGCTATGTAGTTCCGGCAGCAAAGTAAAATTTACGGATACACACAAGTCTTTGGATGAAATACGAAAATATTCATGATCGACCAATTTCGAACACCATATCTCACACACTCCCACAGTTACCGAATTTCGGCCAACGTTGCGATCGATGGGTGACTCTGTGTTACTACCACACAAAAACGCCGGTAATCTGCGATTGATAGTTTTCACTTAAAAGTGATACAACGTGACACATGCGTCTTTGGCAGAAATATGAAATTGCCGCAGGTCGACCATTTTATCCCCCATTTCTCCCACACCCCCATAGCTACCGACATCTAACAATCATAGTGCACTACATGAGATACGATTCTACTACGAAAAACAAACAGCAATGCTCTATGCTATGTAGTTGTGGCAGAAAAGTGACATATGCGGAGACAGTCGAAATACGAAAATATCCTTGGTCGGCCACTTACAATCACCATATCTACCACACTACCACCATTTCTGAAAATCGGCCGCTGTTGTGATCGACCCCGCAGGGGCCTGGTACGCAAGTGCCAGGTACGGGTTTGGCGAACCCGCGGTGCCCGAGCTGGAAACTTGTGAGCGCCGCAAGTTTCCCACACCGTAAACTCCTACCATGCTTCAACGACCACCGTAGGGCGTGGCGGTGGAACGTTGTGTGCCTAGGAGAACGGGGATCTTGGCTTCATCGCCCGGATCGCGAGGACGGTACAAACCTCTATAAAAAACCCCTCAACCTCAAGGTGAGTAACGTGCCGAGGAGGTGGATGGGTGGTGAGGCAAACCACCCGTTAGCGTACAACCTCAGGGGCACCTGCCGCACCCCTGTTGTATTGGGCTTGGTGGCGTGATGCGGGGGCTCCACGTCACTCGACTTTTAGTTCCTCCGAACTCGTGGGATCAAAATTAGAAATAATCCAAATCCCAATCCCTCCTCCTGCGGCTTGGGCAAACCGCAGGGGTTATGTCACTCAAACGCCCAAAAGAAAGGTAGTGGTAAGCGGGCGAGGGTTGAAAGCCCTCCTCCTGAAAATGACAATAGTTACAGGAAGGATTACATAATAGAGAATGCCTTCATAATCATGGCTAGAAAGGAGGTATCTTTCGAGAAGGTGTCCCCCTTTTACATTCAGAAAGGGTTAGAGGGTCTTGCCGGGACCCTGAAATCAGTAAAGAAGCTGAGGAACGGGACCCTGCTTTTGGAAACATCCACCCATAAGCAGGCTGTCCTCCTCCTTAAGTCTGAGAAGCTCGGGGAGTTCGCAGTAAAGTGCGAACTCCATAAAACTCTAAATTCGAGTAAAGGCGTTATCAGCTGTCGCGACCTAATCGATTTAGAGACCGAGGAACTCCTTAAGGAGTGGGCATCTGAACATGTGGTCGAGGTTCGTCAGATAAAGCGAAGGGTAAACGGCAGTCTTGAGAAGACAGCCACCTTCGTCCTGACGTTCGACACTCCAACGTTGCCCAAAGACATCAAAGCAGGGTATTTAAAACTTAATGTACGCCCGTATGTACCGGACCCCATGCGCTGCTTCAAGTGCCAGAGGTTCGGTCATACGACGGCGACCTGCAAGGGCAACCCCACCTGTGGGAAATGCGGAAAGGCTGCACATGAGCCGGGTAGTAGTTGTACCCTCCCACAGGTGTGTGTAAACTGCTCCGGGTCACATCCAGCCTGGAGCAGGGAGTGTCGAATGTATCTTGAAGAGAAAAAGATACAGGAGGTAAAAACGAAAGAGAGAATACCTTACGGCGAAGCGAAGAAGCGGTACAAGGCACTAGCACCCCCCATCTTTGCTACCAGCTTCGCCAAGACTCTTTCAACTCCCGTCAGGAAAGAAAGTGTTGCTACCCAGACGACAGTTGCGGACATGAGCACAAGTACAACGTGCTCATGTCAATGCAATTGTGGCGCTAATGCCACAAAGGTCATAACACCTAGGACCTCTGACGTCGGTAGCAGCACTTCTGGAAACCCGACCACTAGCCCAGAAGGTTTAGCAAGTCCACCAGCGAAAGCACAGCCATCTGCTGCAATGACTACAGCTGTGGGCGCATCTGCAACCGCAGAAACAGCGCCCGTTTCAGAAGTAGCTACCACAGCAGAAGTAGCATCGGCAACGCCATCTGCCGACAGCGGATGGCAGACAGTGCAAAAGATTCGGGGTCCGAAGTTCAAACATACGGACCCCACTATGTTCATTAAGTCCCCTTCCGCTTCCCCGCCCAGACCTTCAACTGGCGGGGAAAAGAAGGGGGAGAAGGCCTCGGCGGAAGAAAAATCCGCAAGACCACGAGGCCTTCGAACAAAAATCGTCTTCGGACCCCGAAGACGAAATTATGCTGGTGGACGGACCTGGTCTCGTTCCTCAGCAATCACCGTCGGAGGACCCACCCGAACCGGGGCGGGTGGTTTTAAAAAGGTAGGATGGCTCCCATACTTCAGTGGAACGTCAACGGCTTTCAGGCTCACAAAGAGGAAGTCCAACTCTTAGCACGGTCTAATCCATTGTGTCTCTGTATTCAAGAGACACATTTTAGACCACTACACCAACCATTGCTAAGAGGGTATGACATTTATAGAAAGGACGATACCGAGGGTGATCGAGCGAAGGGAGGAGTGGCTGTGTTTGTTCGGAACACTGTCCACTCCGAACCCGTTGCTCTCACCTCCCATCTACAAGCAGTAGCGGTGAAAATACACGGTCCAATCGAACTGACCGTATGCTCTCTCTACCTGCCACCCAGTTTGTCCGTCGACTACGACGACCTGGTTGGCATCATACGACAACTCACTCGGCCCTTTCTCCTTTTGGGAGATTTCAACGCCCACAGTGCGTTGTGGGGTTCTACCACCGATTGCCCCCGGGGCCGAGTGGTTGGTAGATTGATAGAGCAGGAGGAAATTTGTTTCCTGAATACAGGGCAAATGACTCATTTCACCACTGCTTCCGGATCGTCCTCTGCCATCGACCTTTCATTGTGCTCCCCCTCAATCGCGGACTCCGTGCATTGGGAGGTGGATCACGACCTTCACGGAAGTGACCACTTCCCAATATGGATGCACGTAGAGTTTGAACGCGGAGGAGGGAATAACCGACGTAACTGGAACGTCAGCAAAGCCGATTGGCCGTTGTATCGCAGGTCACTACGCCTCCGGCCTTGTAACGGCATTACGGAGATGGTGAATTACTTTACCGAAGTGATTCACCAGGCAGCTGACGTTTCAATGCCGAAAAGCTCCGGAACGCTGCGAAGGACGCCCGTCCCCTGGTGGAACGACGAATGTCGTTCCGCCATTCAGGGTCGTAGACGGGCGCTGCGTCGATTTAGGTTGCAGCCAACTTCCGACAACCTGGCAGCGTTCCGTATTGCAAGAGCAAAGGCACGTCGTGTTATTAAGGAGAGCAAGAGAAGGTCATGGCAGACCTTTGTGAGCACAATAAATCGTTCCACACCATCAGCCAAAGTATGGGAGTCCATTCGCCGTATATCCGGAAGGTACTCCCGCCCACCAGTATCTGGATTACTGGATCAAGGACGTGTAGTTACCGACGAGCGAAGCATAGCCCAGCTGATGGCGGAGAACTTCGCCTCCGTCACTTCGTCCGCCAACTTTGACCCTCGGTTTCAGCGACATAGAGTCGCTGCCGAGAGGCGAGGGCTGTGCTTCGATTCGTCGAATACAGAGGCCTACAACTGCCCATTTACATCTTGGGAGCTGGAGTCGGCATTAAACAGCGCCAATGACACCGCTCCAGGGCCTGATATGATCCAGTACCAGATGCTGAGGCATCTTAGTACAGATGCTAAGGAGTACCTTTTAGATATTTTTAATCAGATTTGGACCGAAGGACACTTCCCCGACTCGTGGAAAGAAGCAACGCTTATCCCAATTTTAAAACCTGGAAAGGATAAATTATTGCCAGGTAGTTATCGTAGCATCGCCCTTACAAGCTGCGTGGGTAAGACGCTAGAGAGGATGGTAAATCGCCGCCTCGTCTGGCGTCTGGAATCCCAAAATCTTCTCAGCCGCTTTCAGTGTGGATTCAGGAAGTCCCATTCCACCTTGGACAACCTGATCCTACTGGAAGCTGCAATCCAAGACGCTTTCGTCCGCAGCCAACACCTCGTAGGTGTCTTTTTCGATATCGAGAAAGCATACGATACTACCTGGCGACACATTATTTTAAAACAACTACATGAATGGGGTTTTAGAGGAAAACTTCCCCGCTTTTTAAAATCTTTTTTATCACGACGTTGCTTCCGGTACCGAGTTGGTAGCGAAGTGTCAGATCTTTTTATCCAGGAAAACGGTGTCCCTCAAGGGTCAGTTTTAAGTGTTACACTGTTTGCCATTGCAATTAATAGTATTGCAACCACAATAAGGAGTCCCATACGGTACTCCTTATATGTGGATGACTTTTTAATTTTTATTGCATCTTCCAGCCTGAGAAACGCTGAGTGGCAGTTGCAGCTCGCGTTGAACAGGCTGGATGAATGGTCAGTGCACACCGGTTTTCGTTTCTCCGCTGAGAAAACCCGGTGTGTACTTTTTACCCGTAATAGAAGTCTTTTACCAGAGCCCCACCTTACCTTGAGGAACACCGTTTTAACTTTTACTGATACTGTTCGGTTTCTGGGCCTTATCCTAGACACAAGGCTCAGCTGGCTGCCTCATCTTAAAGATGTGAAAGCCAGGGCCTTGAAAGTTCTGAATATTTTAAAATGTCTTTGTGGCAGGTCATGGGGCGCTGACCGCTCCTGCCTGCTGCAATTTTATAGAGCCTTTGTACGGTCGCGTTTGGAGTACGGTTGCATAGTATACGGTTCGGCACGGGACAGTTATCTACGGATACTGGATAGTGTCCACCATGCAGGAATCCGGCTCGCCACGGGTGCTTACCGCACCAGCCCTATACCCAGCATCTGTGCTGAGTCTGGCGAGCCGCCGCTTTCCACTCGGCGGCATCTCCTCATGGTGCGACACTATGTGCATATTGCCACAACTCCTGGTAGTCCCGTGCACGACGTAGTGATGCGACCGAGCTTTGTACGGCTATATGCGAATCGCTGTAGAGCGACCAAACCGTTCAGCCACCGTACAAAGGCTATTTTAGAAGAATATGGTTGTGAGCTGCCCGCTTTTTATCACCAGGGATGGAGTAAATCTCCTCCCTGGCTTTTAACGAGGCCCAGAATAATTTTAAATCTTTGTCGGTATAACAAATTGTTTACCGATAATAATGTTTTTATTAGTGTTTTTACTGATATCCTAAACCAGTATCACACATTCACCCCGGTATATACGGATGGGTCTAAGCAGGCTAATAGAGTAGGATGCTCTGTAGTGTTCCCTCGAGCGACTTACACATACAAACTAGATGGTAGATGCAGCGTTTACACCGCCGAGTGATTACGCTGTGTTAAAGTCGCTCCAGCATATGAAAGTAGTCCGTGATAAGAGGTTCATCATATGCTGTGATTCCCTCAGCTGTATTCAGGCCATAGGTAATATGTACCCAGCAGACCGTCTAGTCCAGGACATCCAGGACGCCCTCCTTTCCCTCCAATCTCGTGGAAAGGAGGTATTATTCTGCTGGGTACCGGGCCATGTGGGAATCAGGGGGAACGAGGCAGCAGATGAAGCTGCCAAGTTAGCCTGTGACAAGGTCCGAATCGACTTTGCACCGGTCCCAAAGTCAGACCTTGCCTCGGCGGTGAAGAGATTTATCTTTGATATTTGGCAGAGGCAGTGGCTGGAAGTCGAGCATAATAAGCTCCGGCAGGTCAAACCGACCGTTCAGCCGTGGAGCAGCTCCTTCCAGCGGGCGAGGAGGGATGAGGTTCTCCTTACTCGCCTCCGTATAGGGCACTGTCCTCTTACTCATAGTTTTCTTCTCCGCCGAGAGGACCCTCCGGAATGTGATGCTTGTGGCGTACCTTTGACGGTACGCCACATTTTAACCGAATGTATTTTGTTTTTAGATTTAAGGGCAGACGTTGGCTTAGGCAACGATCTGTCCCTTATTTTAAGTGATGACCGTGACAACGTGGCTAAGGTTTTAAAGTTTTGCAGCTTGGCCGGTCTTGTCCCAAAATTTTTGGGCAGATCGGCCTAGGTTTTAGATTGGATTAGTGGCCGTTTACAACCACTAATCCAAGTACTGTTTTTACATATGTTACTGCTTATATGGCTGGCCTCTTAACAGCCAGCCAGCTTACGCGTTTTTTAAACTGGTTGGCCCTTTTACAGCCAACCAGTTAATGTTTGTATTTTTATATTTTATTGCCTATTTTCAGTTTTATGTTTTACGTTGCTGTCTGCGTGGCCGATCTCTTTACAGTCGGCCACGCAGACGGTATTTTAATTAGTATGCTAGTATTTTATTGTGCTGTCTCTGTGGCCGACCCCTTTACAGTCGGCCACACAGACGGCAATTTTGCCACGTTGTCACGCCTGGTTGTTGTTAGGGCGCTAATGACCCCGTCGTCGACGCGCCCTAAAACCCCAATAACAACAACAACAACTGTTGTGATCGAAAGGTGACGTTGGGCTACTACTACACACAAACGCCAGTTATCTGTGATCTATAGTTTTCGTTGAAAAGTGATACACCGTGACACTTTTGTCTTTGGCAGAAGTATGAAATTGCCACAGGTCGAACACTTTCAACCCCCATATCTCCCACACCCCCATAGCTACAGACATCTAACAACCATAGTGCACTACATGAGATACGATTCTACTACCAAACACAAACACCAATGTTCTATGCTATGTAGTTGTGGTAGAAAAGTGACATATGCGGAGACAGTCGAAATACGATAATATCCTTGGTCGGCCACTTACAACCACCATATCTACCACAGTAACACAGTTTCTGAAATTCGGCCGCTGTTGTGATCGAAAGGTGACTCTGTGCTACTACTACACACAAACGCCAGTTATCTGTGATCTATAGTTTTCGCTGAAAAGTGATACACCATGACACTTTTGTCTTTGGCAGAAGTATGAAATTGCCACAGGTCGATCAGTTTCAACCCCAATATCTCCCACACCCCCATAGCTACCGACATCTAACAACCATAGTGCACTACATGAGATACGATTCTACTACCAAACACAAACACCAATGTTCTATGCTATGTAGTTGTGGCAGAAAAGTGACATATGCAGAGACAGTCGAAATACGAAAATATCCTTGGTTGGCCACTTACAACCACCATATCTACCACAGTAACACAGTTTCTGAAATTCGGCCGCTGTTGTGATCGAAAGGTGACTCTGTGCTACTACTACACACAAACGCCAGTTATCTGTGATATATAGTTTTCGCTGAAAAGTGATACACCATGACACTTTTGTCTTTGGCAGAAGTATGAAATTGCCACAGGTCGATCAGTTTCAACCCCCATATCTCCCACACCCCCATAGCTACCGACATCTAACAACCATAGTGCACTACATGAGATACGATTCTACTACCAAACACAAACACCAATGCTCTATGCTATGTAGTTGTGGCAGAAAAGTGACATATGCGGAGACAGTCGAAATACGAAAATATCCTTGGTCGGCCACTTACAACCACCATATCTACCACAGTACCACAGTTTCTGAAAATCGGCCGCTGTTGTGATCGAAAGGTGACTTTGTGCTACTACTACTACACACAAAGACCAGTTATCTGTGATCTATAGTTTTCGCTGAAAAGTGATACACCATGACGCTTTTGTCTTTGGCAGAAGTATGAAATTGCCACAGGTCGACCACTTTCAACCCCCATATCTCCCACACCCCCATAGCTACCGACATCTAACAACCATAGTGCACGACAGGAAAGACGATTCTACTACCACACACAAATACCAAAGGTCTATGTTATGTAGATGTGGCAGGAAAGAGAAGTATACGGAGATACGAATTTTTGGTCGAAATATGAAAACGCCCTGCACTGACCAACTTTAATCATTATATCTCCCACATACCCACAGCTATCGGCATTCGGCCAACGTTGTGCACGACAGGAAACTCCATGCTACTTCCACCAACAAACATCAGTGATCTGTGCAAGGTAGTGGTGGCTGAAAAGTGAAATATAGGAAAAAACACGTCTATTTTTATATATATATAAGATTTTGAGAGTTATTTTACTTTACTGGTCTGTACGGCCGACCACTTTACAGTCGACCATGCAGACAGTAATATAGTGAAATTTTAAGCCACGTCATCACTAGGTTACTAATGACCTCGCTGTCGACGTGCCCTAAAGCCACAACAACAACAACAACAACCTTTACGTTGTTAATTGTCGGTTGATAGCCACTTCGATCATAATTTTTTAAACGCACACAGACAGAGGTTGTGGACACAAGTTTTATCAGAGACAACTGCGTCGGGTAAAAATTTCTTGGATAAATTGAGATTGGAAGATGTCGTTTGATTTATTAATTATGCAGCTGCTCCCAAATGATTTCGGAGCTTTAATTCACCTGTATAGGGGAAAAATAACCAAACAGCGAAACAACAGTTTCCGAAGTTTGTGGGGCCATCATAACATGATTAAAAGTTTTTTTCAGGTATGTACATGTGATAAATAAATAACATTTTAATCTAAAAAAATTAATTAAGCTAAAAATATTATTTTATTCAGGACGTAGTTGTGCACAGAGGAATAACAATTTGAATAACTATAGCACCTACAAAAATTCAATTGAAAGGACGCCTTATTACGAAAATACAAAAATATTTCCTTATTTAACTCATTTTAATTTAACATGAATACACAAGAAATTACTTTTACGAGAAGGTGTAATAACGTGGAAAATACCGAATATTTTCATTTGTATCTACGCTACCCAAAGATTTTGATGGATAGTGTAATAGTGAAGTAAGTTATTTATTGAAATTCTTATTTTTATTTTATATTTTTTGCTGTTAGGGATCCAGAAATGAAAGATCTCTATCTAGATAACAGGCTGCATTTAATCTACATATTACAAGGTGATATGTCAAACAAACAAAGAAATAATTACACACACATATATTTCTCACTATCACTTCCAGAATTATTTATACTTATAAAATTAAAAATTCTCATTCATACTGTAGTATAAAATCATTCTCGCCTCGGAATCGTATGAAATAAATATGATTAATCCGGCTAGCTAATCACGCAACACCAAAGCACTGATTACATTTGAATTGTTAAGTAGAGCAATGAAATTATCTCTAAGGACGTGTTATGGTTTCCGTATTCCTCATTGTTCGTGATAATTCGTTGAACAGAATGATGTGTTTTACCGTTTCTTGTAGACTGCAGGAAGCTGCCACAGGTGCATCAGGTAATAGAGTCAAGATGCTTATCCCCTTCGTGTCTCTTCGCCAAAACAGGTGGGCAAATGGATACAGCAAATGCGTGTATCGTTATTAAGCACAGCTGCTGGTTAGTCTGATTCATGCTGCATGCAAGCAACAGAAAAAACATTTAACATTAGTACTGGGCAGTCAGTAGAAAATACGTCTAGCACGTTTCGTGCTCCAGAACAGAATGATTACGAAAATAGCAGAAACAATTTCCATACCACTTCGTTCTCGCTACAATAACTAATCCTCTTCAAGCACCGGATCCTTGGGTGTTTTCATTGCCTCAGTGCGGTTTCGGTATAGGGGACTATTTTCTGAGTTTGGTTTAGTAAATTCCTACACGCCTTTAGAGACCCTTCATTCGCCAACAAAGGATTGCTGGTGCCGCAAAGTCGTGAATAACAGCATCAGCTCAACGGACATATTCAAACGAACTACCAGTTCGACACTTTGAGAAAATCTTCAGCACACTTCCTTCCATCTCCCGCTAATAACCAATACATTATTAATAAATACAAAATGTAATTTGGACTATTACAATGGTTATAGCGCGTTAGCAAATCACTACCAGAGGTGTGTGATGCTGTAGGGCTGGGAGAATTTGAGGGGCATTGTGTAGTGTTGTGGAAGTATTGTTGCCGTAGCTCGATCATACATACCCATTTCCCAAATGCCCACGATTTACGTGGATGTATTGCTGCACTTTGGATATTTCCATATAATACCTCTTGCAGTTTCTCATTTATTAGCTATACGTTCCCTCTATACTGTAAGTTCATACTACAGCAATTACTTGCTGAACGGGCGAAACTTCTTTGCGGGTCTTTGTATTTTCCGCCTGTTGCACCTGTTGATTACGGCGAACTGGAAAACAACTCTCTCCAGCTCGTTGTTTTGTTTTACTTGGTTTTAATTTCTGCATGATTGACCTCTCTATGCAACTCTTCTGAAGCGATTTTGAGCACATATCAAGGAAAAGTGAAGATAGACGCTGTAATAAACATACTTCTACTTGTCCTCATCACATTTGCCACAAGTCACAAAGTGACCTTTTTGGAAATTCCTGGATTACTGATCTTCTTGGAAATTCCTGGATTTGCCTGGGGCAGATATAAGTCACCTCAGAACCCATGGAACATTAACTTGCTGCTTTTTCTCCGTCACTTGTGTGTAGGATTCACAATACAATCCAACAAATAAAGAAAAATACTTCATTTCACTTATCGTATATTTCATCTATTACACATCTTTTCCATCGTATGTTTCACATATTATACTTTCGACTTAATCATCATACTCAATACTCATTAGTCTACTTTATTGTCTCGATTAAATTCACAATTACTGTTGTCTTCACCACTATACGAGCGAGGCACACCACATCATGCCTCCGCCCGCTATTATTTCTTTCCGCGGACTGACAAAAATACCTTCACTCTATTCCCAGTTTACTATTCAGAGATAATTCAAACACACTCACTGCCTTCGATATCCTAAATGCTCATTAATCTTAAATAAACAGCAAAAATGTTAAATATAGAACATACAAAAAAGGAATATTCAAACAATAAACTGTAGGTGTGCGGGAACTGTGATTCCTCACAACTTTCAAAAGGTTGCTTTCCATTGGGGCAATTTTACTTGTTACTAGTCTCTCATCACATGGCTGCAATTCATGAAGGTTGGTTGTGTTGGTACAGAAATCTTAGTATCCACTTGCTTTTGCCCCCTGATATTTCAAGCTGATTCCTGAACTTTAAAAGTTTGTATTGTAACCATTTCAAATCAAATGATGACGTTATATATGCTGTCGCATAATAGTTTGGACACCCTTGGGTATCTTTAAAGACTATGGCACATAAAAAAAGATCCTCTTGGTTTGTATGAATTCGATCTAATCAACCGAATGTTTTTGAAGCACGTTGTTTACCATTTGCAAGAAGAGGACTGCTAAAGCTGTTAAAAATCTGCACTCAACGTGCTTCAAAAGCTGAAAGATTGCTAAGAACTCTTGAGCTTTTGAAGATGCATAGAGTTTCAGTGGTTATGGCGTGATATGCGAGCAGAGTAGGCGGAGGTGGCAGAAGGTGCTACCTCCTGGGAAATTAGCGGTGCAAACACATCAGCTTGGGTAAATACAGAAGGCAATATGGCGAATGAGTAATTTCACTTAGTGCCGAAAGGCTGTATCTGCAATGGGAACGCCTCGAGGCGACGCAGTTATACCTGCACGGGCGAGCAGGGACAGAGACAGTTAATACCATACACGACCGAGGGCCTGGTTTCTTCAATGATTTATAAGTTATATCTAAACGAAGTTTGATTTTCTATTTTCATGGGGAATGAAATAATTTAGCTGTGTAACGGAAATATTAGATGAAAATAACGTCACCTAGTGATCAGAGATTTTACATTGAAGAGATAGTAACTTCTCGAGTTCATATTGAGATTTTCCTTTGTTATATATATATATATATATATATATATATATATATAAATTAATCCTTCTGTGGTTACAGTATCTCATTATTATTTTCAACATCTGAGACTTCTTCCGTCAACGTTGTAATAGATATTGCTTACCTTGGCAATTTGGGATTGATTTTATTGTTTTTAATTAAATTTGGGCGCCTTTATAATTAATCTTGGATTGCATGAACAGGGTTAATTTTCCTTTTACCTATTTATAACAGATACATACAATTCTTTAACAAGTTGAGGTGTTACAATTTATTACTGCCTTTTACATTTGAACAAGACACAATTACAATTGAATGTATATGGCACATGTGAATTACAAAGAAACAATCTTATGGATTTCCGGAATTGACCGATTGTCCAACCGTATAATTTTCTGCTGGCTAGAAAAGTTTTATTGCATGAGTCCTTATCTCTGCAGATCGCTCTGCGGGTCGTTTTCGGGTATGGAATGTACTGGAACTTGAAGAAAACAAGCAACTAAGCACTTCAGCTCACCAAACAGTCCACGTGGGCTCGAGGATCACCATTCCTGGTACACTGTGTCGTCACTATCTCTAAACTCCCCTCGTAAGAGAAGGTAGCTCCGTCCTCTCCAGCTCGCGGGCACAAGATGTCTTCTTCCCGGGGTGCAGAGCACGTCGTTCTACAATCCCCACTCCTCTTTTTTCGTCACCAACCTCCTTGCCGGATTTTCCCTCCAGAACATGCAAACAAAACCTTCTGTTAGAACCAAAATATAGATGCGTTATGTTCATTGGTCAGTCACTCCACTCGCCATCTTTGGAACCTCCCGAATTTGTACGAGAACACACGAACATTTCGCCACAGATCGCTTGTGTCCGACCTGCATTGTATCCCAGCTGAGGTGGGCATAACTGTTCCTGTCCGCCACTTCAAGGTTACCGTGTACCTGCTCCGCTAACGCTATTGTACTCACACGCAGCCCCTTTAAACAGCTGTTGTTTGTTTGCGGCTGCCTCTGTCTCCAACCCTTTCACTTAATTATCATTTTCTGAATATTTCACGCGGAACACCATATGTGTTACGGATCACTTCCGTCAACGTGGATCTATAGAAAAAAAAAATAC
The DNA here is from genome assembly GCA_031002005.1 of Vandiemenella viatica. Taxonomy (NCBI): domain Eukaryota; kingdom Metazoa; phylum Arthropoda; class Insecta; order Orthoptera; family Morabidae; genus Vandiemenella; species Vandiemenella viatica. The sequence goes on from JARYHS010008074.1 coordinate 113,678,064, forward strand.
AAAAAAAAAATTCTTGGAATATTGGCGTTCCTAAGAGGGGTAGAAGATTCTTGGAAGCCAAAAGTTGTTCTTTGATCCCGGTAAGTCCTTGCCTCATGTTTTGCGGGAAGGGAACCCGCTCTCAGAATAGCAGAGTTCTTGGATTAACGTATGAAAAGGATGACAGTCCAATTTTTTTCATCCTGTTTGATGAGGTGATTTTCTTGAGATGTTTTCCTGGAGAGTGCCGTATTACGGCAATTCTACGTATCTATCTTGTGTAAAAGTTTTTAGCAAAAATCATAATCAGAGGAGCTGCTAAAATCTTTCTGCTCTGCGAAAACGATTAAACCAAGTTGTAGACTGTTGATATCAATTTCTTATATGTCTTCAAAAGCTACGACTTTCCGAGTTCACATCTCGACACTGCTGACATGGCTGCTACCTTTTTTTTTTTTTTTTTTTGTATAATAGACCTAACGAATGCTATAATGTTTATCAATTTAAGCCTAAAATACACATTTATTAACAGAATAACGAAACATTTGTAGGTAGAAAGCTTAGACGTTAAAGTAATATTAATACCGTGGTGACAATGTTTTATGATTCCTGCAATTTTACGGCTTAAATGAACCCGGCAATAGGGAATCCGAACCATTCAGTCCTTGTGCCTTTTTCCCGGAGAGGATGATGTCACTAAGCGAGTCTAAACTTTGGACATCGTAGGGAATGGAAACGAGTACATCTTGGTCTACAGCCATACACATTAACAACTTATTCAGAAGCATAAATTTATTTTAGTTACCAACAACTACATAATTTAGTGCGAGACTTTTAAAAATGGCTATAAAAATCTATGAACCCCTTTTGTTTACTATTTTGTTTGGCATGTTTCTAGTAATCTTACACTGACGTTCAGCTGAACCATAACTATTACCTGTGCTGGAGGCATGATAAAACAATTTCACGATTTTTGTTTCTGCCTCTTAAGACATGTTCGAATCAACAGCTCACTACTTTCTTTATCTATCTGGTGTTTTATTTCCTTTTCGTTGAGAAATTCACATTAATTTAGGGATACGGTCTTGTTTCTTTCTAGTAATATACTGTGCTCATTCCTCTTTATAATTCTGAGCCACGTCTAGCAATAGTATTACTCGCAGTTCATCATATTTAACTTTATTTGTTGTACCTACACATCTCGACTGACCGCAGAAAATTAAATAATTACTATTTTTATTTTTTGTTATAAAACTAATAAATTAGGGATCATGAAGCAATTCTTTCTGATATAAGAGGGTTAAGTAACAGTGCAATTATAACGCGGTATGTATTTCAGAATTAAGGAGATATTTCAGGGAAGGGTTTATTTACCATTTAGAAGGAGTTCGCCAATACAGGCGTGGAAGTACGTACGGTACATTTTAACACTAGAGTGCACGCGCCCCTAAGTACTCCTTGAGCGCACGCGCGGGCTACAGGCGTACCCCATTTTATAGGATAATTAATTTTCGGAATCAGACAAAAAAATATAAAAGCGAGTAAATAATTACTAAATATCTTTATTTTTATCATATTGCCTCATAAAATTAACAAAATTTTGTTTCTTAATTATAATTTGAAACATAAACGTAAACTTCTTAAAAATCAAATATTTTTGAAAGGTTTGAAATCTTAGGAACGTAATATTTATTATAAAATGGGTTTCCAGTGTATTAAATGAACCAATTATCAAAGTGATTGATAATAATTCATTCTGTTGGCATACATTCAGGACAGACGACAGCCTGAAGTTCGCTACAAATGCGCCTCATACATTTGCTGCTAAAAGAACATCGACCAACTCCTCCCCGAATAGGCTTATTATGTTTCGGGGGTTGATCTGCCAATCCTAGAAGTAGTCTTCCTTTCAGTTTTATACCTTTTAGTATATTTTGCTGGGATATACGACGCTCTATAAAAGGTCTTGCAAGATCGAATCCGACTTCTTGAAGATATTGACGACGGATCACTTTCATATCAGGATTGTTCGTCAGATATATTACAAGACCGTTTATATTCGCCATGTTAACAAAATTGTAAAACAGCGTGCGAGGCAATCGACAACTGTTCCGAGCAACGAGGTATTCTTTAGACATTTTATCAAAAATATCGACACCGTATTTTGTGTGGTTATAAAATGTGATGATATCAGGTTTTTGAGCTTCACTAGTTGCATAATAAATTTTTAGCATGATTTTGCAGGGTAGACAACATTAAAACTACTTAATTTCGTTTTGTCATTCTCCAGCAACAATCTTAGTATTTGGGCATAGCTCACATTACCCTCCATCTAAAAATAACAAAAACATAATAAAGTTACATGAAAAATACATAAACACAAACAACACACATAAAAAACAGTTATTGACATTACTTTTTGTAGTATTAATACAGAAAATGTATCATATTTACCTCAATTTTGTCACTTGTATATTAAATAATTTACTTCCTCCAACGCTCGCGCAGGCTACAGGTGTAGCCCATCAACTTCAAGAGCGATTTATGCAGATGTCTGTGCGCCGCGAGAGATGGCACGCTACTGGCGGGGGTGGGGATAGTACTTGAGGAATACACTGAACGATTAATCTGTAGCGCGCAAAGTTTATATAATATACGACAATATTACACGTTGGGCTACATATGTAGCCCGCGCGTGCACTCTAGTGTTAAAGATCTACTTGGAATTGGTGAAGAAATGTTTGTTCCGAAAATAAATAAATAAAATTAAATTTTAGTAAGTGATAAGAGACAGCAGAGCAGTAGGAATCATTTGAAAGAGTTCTACAGGGAATTAATGGGCACATGCTCTTGCCTCGCATTCGGGAGAACACCGGTTCGTATCCGCTTCCGGGCATCCAGATTTGGGCTTTCCATGGTTCCCCCAAATCACTCAGGCAAATTCTGGGATACCTCTTTCAAAGAGGCCATGGTCGAATACCTTCCCGTTCCTAGTCCGCAGTTCTTACCCTTCGTAAAGCAATAAGAAAAAAAAAAACACATAAAAGGTTAAAGGTGGATTTATGAAGAATATTATGGGTGTGGCGGGATCTCTGCTCAATGCACCTAAGGAGTTCTATTCCTATGTTTGAAAACCGAAGAGAAAAGTTAATTTTCAAACAGCAGTGTCAATAGCATTTCATGTGCATCCCTGACTACTCAGCAGCAGTTTAAAGGTTGCACTAGTAGCAACGAAAACACCTGCTTAAATTACTGCAACTATAGTACAATCTGCAGCTGTGGTAGTAGCAGCCACAACTAGTAACAATGGAATGCACTCTGAACAGAAAACCCCAGGTCCGTAAGTTTCAATTTATCTGCAAAAAAATATAAAGAAAACTTTGGAAGATCGAGAATAAGTTGCAAAATTCGCTTTTCCCTGTCTCGTATAGTTTACGGGGTATGTTTTGTTGTAGTGGTAGCGCGACTTTATCGACACCCTGTATATTTTAGTTCTCCATTTTTTTTTTAAACATCCACTTGGCTTTTTTATTTTAATTTACATTAATAATTGCATCCTTCTGTGTACAGATACAACTCGCAGTTATTTTCTCAGCGTACCTCTGCATACTGCTTACCTCTTCAAATGTAAGCTTCTCACTCTGCTTCTCTTTAGTTTTAAATTGGCTACATACACTCAAAACAAAAAAGAATTTTATAAACAGCCGGTACGGTGGAATAAAAAGTGTTGGGATAAGTACTACTTTATATGTTTTGCTACATATTAATCCAATGGATAGTTTCCATCAGATTTTACCGTCCCTCGCATTAATTCGGTATTTGTTAACTAACACAAGCTTCTTTTTTTTTCGAGAATCCAGTGAACGGCATGAGAAAATCTTTGATAATTACTGCTGACAACTTCTGTCATGTCGCCAAGCAGATAACTGGTTTGTGGTGGCAACTTCCAGCAGCTGTGGAGAGCGCGGGGGGGTGGAGCGCAGGCAGGCAGGCTGGTGGTGGTGGTGGTGGGGGTGCGGGCATTGACACTCGCTGTCCAGTGTTGCCCCCGTCGAGACGCGGACGCTGGCCGCGAGGGCCCATGGGAAATTACGCGGCCCTCGCCGAGCCATTAGCAGCGCAAACATCGCCGCCCGGGCTCGCTGGCCGCATCGCGCGCGTCCAATATAAATCTCGTCGCAGTTCTCAAATTGCTCCCCGCTGCCGCCCTGGCCAATAAAAATGTGCTCCTCATCTGCCCGCTCGCTCATACGCCGGTGAATAACCGACTGTTTGATGGACAAACACGCTATAAGAGAGACAGTGAACCAGGCAGCAAAGAAATTAAAGATCTAGACACTAACAGATGAGACGAAAATTAAGACAAAGGGGTAACTGATTCTAACGAAACGAACAAGCAGTATCTGTGGATGGGCTATCGGTAGTGAGATTGCGGGAGGAAGTTGAATTATCGGTAGGGTAAGGCGGGGCTATTTGAGCCACGGAGCTTAAGTTTCCAATATAGTTAATAGAAACTAGAATACGTGATTATCTTCTCAACCTTTCAGAATGTAAAATGAAGCTGGTGATACCAAACTACCACGTTATTTAACTGTGTCTGATAGGTATAATACTAATTATCGTAACGATGACGCATTTATTACTGTTTAAGCAGGAACGGAATGTTATCTAACAATAAACTTTTTAATAGAAATAGTTGTTTATTGCGACGTGAGAACATTTGAACCTGTGTATCATATGGAATTAATTGCCTTTCCGGAAGTCAGAGTGTTACAATTTTCAGTTTCATGTTTGCACTAAGTTTTCATGATCTGAGGTTTCAAAAAATTATTTTTAAATCGCATTTTTACCTTAACATTACTGTCTGTATGAATGTATTGTAGATGTGTGATTCGAGTTTTTACTGCTTATTTCCGTTGTTTAGTAATTATTTAATTATAATAATAATTTCGTAATGACCTGGTGGCAGGTTTCAATGGGCTGCACATCCCGCTGCTGTCGTAGCCACGTTAACCTAACCCTGCAATCCTATCGGTTCAGGGGACCTACTGTTTAACGTGGAATCCGAACCACGGGTAGCGTTCTGGCGTATTTCTCATTATACAGCAAGCTGTGCCAGAGGTTAAGGACGGGTTAAGGACCAATGAAAATCCCCGGCGAGACAGGGATTCCAACTGGGGACCTTTCGATATCCAGTCAGACACCTTAATCACTGAGCCACCAGACCGCTATATTCTTTAATTAATTATTAAATATAGCTCATACCCGCGACTTCGTACGCGTGGATTAGGAATTTTTTTGTCATAATTGAATATAGAAAGTTGTTGGTAACGAAGGATTGGTCCCAAACAAAACCGAGTCGGCATAATATGACAGGAAAGCTATCACTATATCATTCTACCGTCGAACCTGTCTCTTGAAGAGAATCAATTCCCAACATATTTCTATCACCATTCGATAAGGTCTCAAAATTTCGTGACTACAACTGTTAATCATACCGGAAAATATGTCCTGTGCCCTTCATACAGATTTTCTTTTCAAATTCCATCAGTATCGATATAGCCATTTAGTCATCAAAACGTAACAAGAAGACGGACTTACTTCCGTATTTATAGTATTATTACTGCGGTTCATACACACACGCACACACTGACTGCGAACAACCCCTGAGGGATCATTATAACGTAAAAAAGTGTACACCTACAGCATTGCAAGACTACCTATGATTTGCCTCGTATTGCACCCCTAACTTTCTTATACCTACAGTTTAACATTCAATCCGAATAACCGACGGTCCAGGCGTGACGCTTACGATCAAAAAGAATTTTTAAAAATCTTAGCCTCCACGGAGATTTGAACCGGAGACCACGACCCAAACATTAGTAAGTCAGCACTTTAGCCACTGAGCTACGTGACCGCTACACGAAAAACAGTAGATAGACCTCCATATCCAACGCGTCTGTCTATCGTCGTTCAGTAGTATTTTGAAATTATGAGACAACATGTATTATTTATACAGATAATTTTTCAACCAAATGTAGACAGTATTTTTCTCCTTGTTTCAAAGGATAAGTGTGCAAAGTTTCATTGAGATCGGATGAAAACTGTGGATTTGTATGAAGAACAAATAAACATACATACATACATACATTCATCTTTATATATATAGACTAGCTCGTACCCGCGACTTCGTATGCGTGGATTAAGAATTTTATTGCCAGAATTTAATATAGAAAGTTGTTGGTAAAAAGTATTGGTCCCAAACAATTCCAGTCGGAATAATATGACAGGAAAGCTAACACTATATCATTGTACCATCGAACCTGTCTCTTGAAGAGAATCAATTTCCAACATATTTCTGTCACCATTCGATAAGGTCTCAAAATTTCGTGACTGCAACTGTTAATCATACTGGAAAAAATATCCTGTGCCCTTCATACAGATTTCCTTATAAAATTCCATCACAACGATATAGCCATTTAGTCGTCAAAACGTAACAAAAAGACAGAGACTTACTCCCGTATTTATAATAATGTTACTGTGGTTCACACTCACACACTGACTGCGAACAACACCTGTGGGATCATTATAACGTAAAAAAGTGTACACCTACAACATTGCAAGACTACCTACGATTTGCCTCGCATTGCACCCCTAACTTTCTTATACCTACAGTTTAACATTCAATCCGAATAACCTACATCCCAGGCCTGACTCTTACGATGAAAAACAATTGTTAAAAATCTTAGCCTCCACGGAGATTTGAACCGGAGACCACGACGTTCGTAAGCAAGCGCTTTAACCACTTTTTTTTTTGGCGTAGTTCACGTTGTCTTATTTTCTTTTATTCAGTGAGCCTTTATTTTGTTCTTTGAGGGTTGTATGAGTAGTTTTGTCTGGTTTGATTATTGTCACGGAAAAGTTTCCGTCATTATTATATCGAGCATTCGTGCAAAATCTTTTTTATAGTTTTGATTTTGGATTGTTTCGTAATATAAAATATTCATGTGAGCTATATACTCGTAATAGGTAGTCTTCTCGGTTTTCAGGATGTAAGCTAAGGTGTTGCCCAGTATCCACTGTACAGTATTATGTTTCGTTTCGGGAAATCTCGATTTGTCTGGTTTCAATATTTCCTGGATACTCACTGTTAGAGGGGAAGTTCTGTCTAGGAAGGCTATTCTTCGCCTGGCCCAAGTCCATATTCTCTGGTTTTCGTCACATGTTATTCTGTGCTTCAGTGAGTCAGTATTTCCGCATTTTGTGCATCTGTCAGTCGGTGATAAATGTATTTCATAGAGTCTTCTGTTGGTTGGGATGTTTTCGTTTACCACGTCGTACCACAGTGATTGTGTTTTAGAGCTTAGGGTTTTATTAGTTATATTTTTCCAGATGTTGCGCCAGTTGAACTGTGGATTTTTACCTTCGATTTTGTTTTTGTGACATGATGCATTTATTATTTTGTAAATTTCTTTGGTTGTCTTGTTATGCAATGTGTATCCTTTGGTTCTTGCATAGATTGTTTCGAGGTGGAATTTTCTCATATGCGGGAGGGTGTACTTTATTTCTGCCATATTGAATGGTATTTCATCAGATACTGGTTTGGTTTGGTTTATTAGAATATTTGTTGGGCCATTTGGGTCATTCATCGCTGTCGTTATGGTTCTTTTTACGAATAAAGCACAGCATCTTTCACGTACACTGATCATACCTATCCCTCCTTTATTTAAAGGTAAGGTCATTGTTTTGAATGATACTTTAAAGATTTTACCCCTGCTTGCATACCATCCTAGCAGATTCTGTATCCGATCTGCTATTGAATCGGGTATAGGTAGGACTTGGGCGATGTAAACCATTTTGCTCAATATAGACACTTGTACAATTTTAGCCTTCTGTATTGTATCTAAGTCCCTATCACTATGGATATTTATGACTGCCCCGATTTTATTTAATGTTATGCGCCAGTTATTGGTTATTGTTTTGACAATATTCTTCTGAAAAGTAATCCCTAATGTCTTGTGTTCCGGTACTTGTTCATACCAGGTGTTTGTTGGTGCTTGGATCACCCCCTTACTTATTGGTAGTAGTGCTGTTTTCTTTAGGTTAAGTTTGGCTCCTGTTGCATCCATGAATGTAATGATGATTTCCCGCGTTGTTTCGATGTCTTCCGTTGAAGTTTGGGCTATGCAAATATCATCAGCATATGCTCTACAAGTAAATATGTACCCGTTCAGATTTATGCCTGTTAAGTTTTGGTGACATTTCGCGAGGAGTGGATCGGTTGCGATTGCATATAGAATCATTGATAGTGGGCATCCTTGCCTTACCGATCTTTGTATCTTGATAGGCGCTGACAGGTGTCCGTTTATGAGGAGCTTCGAGTGTGTATTTGTAATGATCTTCTTTATTACATCAACGAAAGGGGTGCCTAAGCCTTTTTGATGCATGACTTCTAACAGGTAATTGTGATCAATTCGATCAAATGCTTTTTCAAAGTCAAGAAATAGCAGTGCTACTGGTGTGCGTTTTTCTGCGGTTATGCTGATGATGTCGCGATATTCGCATACGGTATTCAGGATGCTACGTCCTGGTATGGCACTGGCTTGGTGTGATCCCAGGATTTTCTCCAAAAGGGGTTCCAGTCTTGTTTTGAGGATTCTTGTTAGTATTTTGAAGTCCGTATTTAGCAGCGTTATTGGCCGTATTTCATCGATACGTTTGATTTGGTTTCCCTTGGGTACAAGTACTATGATACCTTCTGTAAAGGCGGAGGGTAGGTTTGCCTCGGTCCATATATTGTTAAGGACCTCTGAGAACTTATTACGTAGCATTGGGCCAATGTCGCATGTAGAATTCAATGGGTAGTCCATCCGGCCCTGGGGATTTTCCTCTTGCTGCTTTATTAATCGATATTTGAATTTCATCATGATCAAAAATCCTTGTTAGCGTGGCAGCATCTTGTGCACTTGCTTTGTTTCTTGTGTTAGATAATAACCTCGTGATGGCCTCCTTGTTGGTGGTTGTTGACTGAAAGATTTTTTTGTAATGTTCTGTAATTTCTTTAACTATATCTCTTCCGTTCTGAATGCGTTCACCATTTTCCTTAATTATGTTGGTAATTAATGTTTTTTTCCTCCCTTTTGTGCTTCGTATTAGGTGATATAAGGCTGCAGTTTCTTTTGAAGCAATGTCTGCCGGTTTTGATGTTATCAAGAGTTTATTGACCTGTTTGTTTTGTAGTGACAGGATCTTTGCTTTGTATTTTTTAATTTTTGTGCTTGTGTTGACAGTTATGGTGGGATTTAGATATAATTCTCTGATGCATCTGTAGTAATATTCTATTGTGTTCTTTAACCAATAGTTCTTTTCAGTTCCATAAGAGATTAGGGTCAGTTTTAATTTCGGTTTTACATGTTCGACCCACCATGTCAGAGAGTTTTTATAATTTTTGCAATTTTTTAGACATTCAGCCCAAACTTTTTTTATTTCTTCATCCAGCGCCGGGTCTTCTAGCATGGAGATATTACATTTCCAGTAACCTTTGCCTCTATTAACAGGTTGTCTCTGCATGTTGACAGTGCATTGCATACTGCTGTGATCCGAGAAGCTCAGGGGGAGGATGTTTGCACTTGTTGTTTGGTGCGGAGAGTATCTGTTACGTAGATTCTGTCCAGTCGACTTGCTGAGGACACTTGAAATGTATGTATATGCTATTTTGTTTCCATGAATGCATTCCCATGAGTCGTGTAAGTCCATTCCTTGAATGAGGTTTGCCATCTCCCGGCACCCATTGAAATTTGGCGTTTGGTCTTTTTCGTTTAGTACGCAGTTGAAGTCACCTCCCATAATTGTTGCGCTGTTGGTGTTACGCAGCAGGTAAGGGAGCTCTGTTTTGAAAAATTGGGATCTTAGGGCTCTGTTATTATTGCCTGATGGAGCATATATATTGATTATCGGGTGTTGTTTATTGTGATTGCAATGCCCCTACCGTTTGTTAGTCTTTCTGTATCTTTGCTTCAATTCCTTCTCTGATCATGAAAGCTGTTCCTGTATTTGTTTCTTTGGAGTAGTTTATTATTCCGTCGTAGCCAGGTATATTTATTTCCATAAGGGTTACTTCCTGCAACATTGCAATGTCTATGCTGTTTTGTTTTATGTAATCCGCTAGACATTTTATTTTGAAAGGCGTAATGATTCGGTCGTATTTATCGTTGCGATGCTGATAACTTTGATTGGATGTCATTGTTTATTGTCCGTTTCATCAGAGCCTTTCATTACTTCATCGTACCAGCTTTCTGTACCACTTGGTTTTTGTACTTCTTCTTCTTCCCCTTTCTTTGATAGTAGGCGTATTTCGGTGTTTCTTGTTTTTCCATTCTCGCTTTCGTTGTTTCGTCTTCTTCTTGTATTAGTTTGGCTGGATTTGTCATTCTTTCAACTTTCTCTTGCTATTCTTTTAACTGGTTTAGCGTTGGTTTCATTTCGTTCGCCGAGGGCTCTGCGTTTTTGGCTGCGTTTTGACTTGTACTATTGGGGCCATCCTTATTTACAATTCTGATAGATTGTCTCGTTATTCTTTCTCCCAGATTTCTTCTTCAGCTTTGTTATTGGTTGCCACCGTGTGCATCTCATTAGGTTGTTTTATTTCTTGCTCTTCTTCTGCCTGGTGACTTGTGTTTTTGTTTGTATATATTTCTACCTCTGTAAGATTGTCTGTGATACTCTCCTCTTCAATTTTTTGTTGTTGTCCTTTCTGTTCAGGTTCTTCCTTTTCCTCTTCTTCTTGTTCGAGTTCTTCAGATCTTTTTTCCTGTTTCCCGTTGGGCTGTTCCGGGTTCTCCTCGACGTCCATCGCCGTGTATTCCGCGTTGTCCATCATTTCCGTGTGCTTCTCACTTCCTGATGTTATTACGCGATGTGTGTTTACACCATTTTCTTGTTGTGCTGTGACTTCTGCATATGTCGTGTTGTCTTCCTTATTGATCACTGTGAGTGTTGCATTTTCTGTTATATTAGCTGCAGTTGTTGCCAATTTCTGTCTTGGAAGTTGCACTGGGCGTCGTTTTGTACATTCAGATCTTAGATGTCCTGGTTCATTGCAGATTGAGCATGTGCGCGGCTGTCCTTCATATATGATTAATGCTTTAAAACCCTGTATTGTTATATAGGAAGGAATATGTTTTTTTAGATCAATTTTTACGCACCGTATTCCATTGTTTGCTTGGAATCTGAACTTAGAACTCCATTTTTCGTCCGTCGTCGTTATTATGTCACCATAGTTCCGGATTGCTGCCGTTACACTAGCATTACTAATTTCAAATGGTACATTGAATACTCTTACTGATCGTAGCCCCAGCCCTGCATGCTTATATATACGGTACTTACGGTTCCATCTGGGTTCTGGTAGTCGGCTTTTCAGCCAGTTTTCTCTACGATCGAATTGCACAAGTTGTCATTTGTCATTTTAACGTATACAGCATAGGTCAAGAAGTCCATTTGGATTCCATATACGTCCGTGTCTGTTAGGTTGAATTTTTCGTACAGCCATTCGTGGAAGTCATAAGCACGTGGTCTTGTCTCCTTTGCGTCGAACGCGAATTTCAGTGTATTCTTACGTATCGTCGATTCCATTTTCACTATCGTAAACCACAAGCAAAGCTATCACTGATACACTCACTGAACCTCGCTTGAGGAAGTATCGAGCAACCGCACGCGACGGCGGCTCGATGCGAACTACCACTGAGCTGCCAGTCCACTACACGGTACGGAGACTTCCATATCCAACGCGTCTGTCTATCGCCGTATTTCGAAGTTATGAGACAACATGTGTTATTTATACAGATAATTTTTCAACCAAATGTAGACAGTATTTTTCTCCTTGTTTCAAAGGATAAGTATGCAAAGTTTCATCGAGATCGGATGAAAACTGTGGATTTGGAGAAAGAAAGAAAGAAAGAACCCCCTCATGCAGTGATTAATACTTCAACATTATGTTGAGTCGAGATGTGCAGTTGATTTTCATTTCTTAACCAAATTTTTACACGTTTTTCTACCAGTTATTACAAATTGTTCGATAAATTACACATTTGCATTTTTTGGTGGAACAATCTTACTGTTAGTTCATAATGCACTATTTAATTTATGGTTTGCAACATTTTCTTTCTTTTGTGTCTGTAGCAGTGAGTGCGAAATTTTCCCTAAATTTGTTAATGAGAGGGAAAAAAGGCATGATTATGGTCACGAGGATGTTCGCGGTACAAATACTCCTACTGTTAGTTTCCAATTTACTATGTACTAGTTGCAAACTCAAATTACCGGCTCTAAGCGCAGCGCAGTAAGGCGTCGGGTAACGGCGTAGCCCAGCAAGTGTTCTACCAGGCTATGATGCGGTCTCTAACGGGAGCAGCTTCCCTCCATATCTCCTACCGTGCAGTGTCAAGGCGTAACAGAGAGAAGTTCCAGTGGTTACGACGAAAGCAAGGAACGCTCTCGTACTTCTGGCAAGTAAGTTCAGTAGTGCAACCTAGAGCCAGGCCAGAAGTTTCAGTGCAGTACAGCCGAGAGGCGACCCACTGTATATAATACATGAAACATTGGCCACAAAACAGCGGAGAGAACCAGGACTTAGGCTGATTGAGCACCTACTGGTATTGGAATTTGGCGTAGACATTGGCATTCTCATGTATTGTGCTTTTAATGGTAAATACAATTTCTAATTTTGCCACGGGTTGCTGCGCAATCACTGGGACTCTCGTTTTGGTCTGAAAACTGCTACACATCTGCAGAGCACTATTGCGAGAAACATCGGTGAAGTACTTATATTTTACTACTGGAATACCCGCACAGGAAAGCCACATCAATACAAAAACATCTCTGACAGAGATGGAAATTCCGTCCAAGAAAGATCCCTCGTCTATCCTGTGTTTCGCTTCACATTCAGGACACCTGTGTTCTAGAAGTCTCTCAGAACTTCTCACTAATGTACAAAGACGCCTACAATCTAGTTTTACACAAACAGGATTTTTTTCAGCATAGTTCTGAAGTGTTATTAACACTTCTCTTTATGGAAGAACGTGTACAATTCTTCTAATATCTCAAACGCAATTTTTCTCCAAAATACAACGATACACACGCTCACAACTAATTGAAATTCAAATCGCCCGCTCGTCAGTATGGCGTCACTATCAGAGACTAAGTAACACCAATACGTCATAGATAGATCACACCATCTATTACATATTTCTATACCATTATTATCAGTGAATTACCTCATTCCACGGACATGCTAGTTCATTTTCTTCCAACTGTCAGGAAATGATATATTTTACTTAATTTCGATCAATTCAAATACGTCCGTGGTCGTTTTTCAATTTCTCCATGTAAAACTAATAGAAATTTAATAATTAGCCAGTGCACTAAAATAATCCCTCGCAATTAATACAGAGGCAAAGATTTTCAGTGTTGTAGAATAAAAATGACGACACCACGTTCCAGACGTGATTTCTACATAGTTTGCTTGGATGTCCAAGAACTAATAGGTGGCAAAATGAAGTGGCCTTTCTATATGAGGGAAGAGATTTGGCCCAGCCAACAGAAATATAGGGACAGGCTGCCAATAACAGTTTTTTTTGTAACGGATGCCCCATGAATATTTTCATAAACCTTATCAGATTGTGCCGTCCGGATGTAATAAATAGGGACAAAATACAACGATTCATTGGAATTTGGAAGTGGTTGGAACGTTGCGTTGAAGAAAGGAGACTAGAATTGTTGAGACGAACTTAAATTTATAATAACCAACAATTCCTAGTCCATTAATCTACAACAGGCAGCTTCTATGGCCATTCTGGTCCAAGCTGTATCCAGCCTATCCACAGGTGCCGTTAATGCTTCTCCATTAAAATAATGGTAACTCAATTTTTTAAAATAAAATTGAAATTTTGGTTCAGCCTCCCTTTCAACGTATTCGTAAGTACCGCTAATAATGATGCTTGAAAATCAAGATAACTTAAATGTTTAACAAATCCAAATGTCTACCAGATTATGCTTTAACAACAAGAACGAAGTTCCATTTTGGTACAGGCTGCATTTCAACCTCAGATTAAAACATTTATAATAATTAAATTCGTTCGACCTTATGATGAAACAAGGATACTGCCGCTCTTTCAACATAAACATAACCTACGTTATCGCCGCAACCTACTCTAATAAATGCAATAGAATATTAAAATCGACATGCGGATATGTTTCTTGACAGTGTTACCTATTATCGTTGGACGTCGCATATGTGTACGTAATTATGGCGCCTATTCATTTTAGATTCAAAGTGTGGCAGATTTTTTTTTTTTTATGTGTGTGTAGTTTGTTTCGCGTATATATTTTTAATGGATGTGACAGAAATTTATTCTTAAATAATATCGTTCTAGGAACGAGTGTATGATCGTTATAAGTCACTATATGGCTTCTCCCAGTCGCTAGCCGTATAATTTTACGGCACATTTTGAGTGAAGTTTGTAAGGTATGTTTATTTTATACAGCTCCATGACAAACCTATATTAAATAATATAATCTAACGAGTTAGAAACTTGTGATGCTGGAAGCTTACCTCGTGGTAAACCCCTTGCATGCTTCAACAACCAACGTATGACGTAGAAGTAGAATGTTGCGTGTCAAGGAGAACAGGGATCTTGGCTTCAATGCCCGGATCGTGAGGGAGGTAAAAACCTAAAAAAAAAAGAACCCTTATGATTTTAATCGTGCCTAGGAAGTGAAAGTATGGTGTGCAAGCGGTGACGCTCTGGTCTAGCATTCAGAGGGACGCCGGTTCGAATCCTCATCCGGCCATCCAGATTTGAGTTTTCCATGGTTCCCCCAAATCACTCCAGACGAATGCCACGAGGGTTCCTTTAAAACGGCCTGGCAGAATTCCTTCCCGTTACTAGCACTCAATCCCTTCTCCCCTCTAATGATTTTGATGTCGACGAGATGTCAATCAAAAAAGGGAGGGGGAAATAACTCTGTGGCTTCTTGCTGATGTGATTTTTATTGCATTTTCATGACAAAAGATTCAGAAACTATGTAACAATAGGTAAGTAATTCCACATTTTTTATGTAGAAATAAAGTGCTGAGAAGCTGATATAATCTCTTTTAATATTTAAATGCCAACTTGACGGACAATCTCTTCACCAAGTGTCAGTCTGGAGCACATTATAGCAGAAATGAACTTTGGCGTTGAGGAATCAACTGACAACGATTTTGCTGTAGGAGACAGTGGATGAAGTTGTAGAAAAACTTCTCGGTATTCTAGTCGCGTCAAATTCGATATGTCTGGCGATATTTCGATAGCTGGCATTGTCAAGTCACCGGTCAGCATCACTGAAGACGGTAGTCTCTTAGGTTTCTGATCAATTTCTCATTATACTCTCTAATAAAGACTTAAATATTTTTTTTGTTCTATTTATTCCAACTTCTTTCCATTCATTAGTAATTTGTTTCATTAATTTCTATGTTTGATTTTCCCCTCCGTTCCAAGATTGAACATAAATTTCAAAATTATTCCCCGTAGGGGCCTGGTATGCAAGTGCCAGCCAGGTACGGGTTTGGCGAACCCGCGGTGCCCGAGCTGGAAACTTGTGAGCGCCGCAAGTTTCCCACACCGTAAACTCCTAATATGTTTCAACGACCACCGCAGGGCGTGGCGGTGGAACGTTGTGTGCCTAGGAGAACGGGGATCTTGGCTTCATCGCCCGGATCACGAGGACGGTACAAACCTCTATAACCCTCAACCTTAAGGTCAGACACATGCCGAGGAGGCGAATGGGTGATGAGGGAAATCACTCGCTAGCGTGCAACCTTGGAGGCACCTACGCACCCCTGTTGTATTAGCATTTCCTCCTATATTCTCATACTCGTGGGACCAAAATGAAGTCTCTTAAAACCATAAAAAAAAAACGCTGCGGTATAGGTGTGCCGCAGGATAATATAAATACACCCAGTTAAAGGAAGCGGGCGTTGGTTGAAAGCTCTCCTCCTGAAAATGTATCTCGGTAAAATGCGAACTCCACAAAACACTTAACTCTTGTAAAGGCATGGTCACCTGCCGCTACCTAATCGATATTAACAGCAAGGAACTCCTTAAGGAGTGGTCAACAGAACATGTGGTCGAGGTGCGCCAGATCACACGAAGGGTTAACGGCAGTCTTGAGAAGAAAGCCACCTTCGTCCTGACGTTCGACACACCGACGTTGCCCAAAAACATCAAGGCAGGATATTTGAATTTAAATATTCGCCCGTATGTTCCGAACCCAATGCACTGCTTTAAGTGCCAGCGGTTCGGTCATACGACGGCAACTTCAAGGGCAACCCCACCTGTGGGAAATGAAGAAAGGCGGCTTATGAGCCAGGTACAAGCTGCACCCTCCAACAGGTGTGTGTCAACTGCTCCGTGGCACATCCAACCTGGGGCAGGGAGTGTCGATTGTATCTGGAAGAAAAGAAGATACTGGAGTTGAAAATGAAGGAGCGAATATCGTACGGCGAAGCTAAGAAGCTACCAGCTTCGCGAAGACGTTATCAACTCCCGTCAGTCTTGGAGCAGCTCCTTCCAGCTTTCTCCTCCGCCGGGAGGACCCACCGGAATGTGTTGCCTGTGGCGTACCTCTGACGGTGCGCCACATTTTAATTGATTGTGTATTGTTTTTAGACTTGAGGGCAGACGTTGGCCTGGTCAACGATCTGTCCCTTATTTTAAACAATGACGAGAAGGTTTTAAAATTTTGGAATCTGGATGGTGTATCCCCTAAAATTTTGAGCAGATCGCCCAAGGTTTTTTTTTTTTTTTTTTTTTTTTTTTTTTTTTTTTTTTTTTAACTGCTTTACGTCTCTCAACAACGAGGTCTTTAGCGACGGGAAAGGATGGGGGGAAGGAATGGGAAGGAATTCGGCCATGGCCTTTTTAAATAAGCATCCGAGCATTTACCTGGAATTATTTGGGAAACCATGGAAAACCCAAATCTGGATGCCCGGACGGGGATTCGAACCGCCGTCCTCCCGAATGCGAGGCCATAACGCTATCCGTTACACCACCAGGCTCGGTCCAAGTTTTTGGAATGGTTTGGTGGTGTATCTACAGCTATCAACCCATGTACTGGCTTTTTCGTTATAACCCTTTTTTGTTGTTATTAAGATTGACATTTTATATCCAGCTGGCCCCTTTACAGCCAGCTAGTTTATCGTTTCAGATTTTGTTTAAGCTGGTTGGCCCTTTTACAGCCAACCAAATAGTATTATTAGCTTATGTATTCATAGCCATTTTACAGCCATTGTTTCAGTGTTTTACGCAATTCTGTTGTCTGCATGGTCGACCTCTTTATGGTCGATCATGCGGGCGGTATTTTAGACAGTATTTTGGTATTTTATTCTGCTGTCTGCGTGGCCGACCCTTTTACAGTCGGCCATGAACGCGGTAGTTAACACACATTGTCATTGCGTGTTTTAGCCATTGCGCTAATGACCCAGACGTCGACGTGCCCTAAAGCCTCAAAAGCAACATTAGGAACGAGCATCACGATCGCACCCCGGTTTTTGCGGATGGGTCTAAGCAGGCTAACGGAGTAGGATGCTCCGTAGTGTTCCCCAAACGACTTTTGCATTGAAGCTAAACAGGATGTGCAGTGTATACACTGCAGAGTGTTACGTCTTTTTAAAGTCCCTCCAGCATATGAAAGCAAGTCGCGACAAAAAGTACATCAAATGCTGTGATTCCCACAGCTGCATTCAGGCGTTAGGAAACATGTACCCAATAGACCGTCTAGTCCAACTTTTTTACTTATTGCTTTACGCCTCGTCGACGGCAAAGGTCATTAAAGATGGGACGGGACGGGACTGGGGACAAGGAACTGGAAGGTATTTGGCCCTGGCCTTTTTGAAGGAAGCATCCCGGCATTCGCCCGGAGTGATTTGGGAAAACCATGGAAAAGTCTAGTCCAGGGCATCCAGAACGCCCTCCTTTCTCTCCAATCTTATGAAAAGGTTTTATTCTGCTGGGTACCGGGCCATGTGGGAATCACGGGGAACTAGGCAGCTGATGAATCTGCCAAGTTAGCCTGCAACAAGGTCAGAACTGTCTTTGATCCGGTCCCAAAGTCTGACCATGCCTCGATTGCGAAGAGATTTTTTTTAGATGTTTGGTTGAGGCAGTGGCTGGAAGTCGAGCATAATAAGTTCCGGCTGGTCAAACCGACCGCTCAGCCGTGGAGCAGCTATCCTTCCAGCGGGCGAGGATGGATGAGGTTTTCTACTCGCCTCCGTATAGGGCACTGTCCTCTCACACATGGTTTTCTTTTTGGCTGAGAGGACCCACCGGACTGTGATGCTTGTGGCGTACCTTTGACGGTGCGTCACATTTTAACTGACTGTGTGATGTTTTTAGATCCAAGGGCAGACGTTGGCTTAGCCAACAATCTTTCCCTGATTTTGGACAATGACAGCGGCGATGTGGCGAAGGTTCTAAAATTCTGTGTATTATCCCGTCTTGTCCCAAAAATTTTGTTCAGGCCGGCGTAGTTCTTAAGATAGATGGGGGACTCCTTTACAGTCTCCCATCCCTGTGTAGTGTGATTGTTTTAATCTTTTAATCTGGTAGGCCTATTTACAGTCTACCAGATACCGCATTTTTTGGATTCTAGCGGCTCATTTACAGCAAAGATTTTAGGATTTTTGTTTCATTTAATTTCGCTGTCTCCCTCTACAGTCGGCCACACAGCCGGTAATTATGCTAATTTTTTAACCCCATTGCCATGATGGTCGTTGTTAGGGCGCTAATGATCCTGTCATCGACGCGCTCTTAACCCCTAACAACAACAACAACAATCTACGCCCTCGGGTTATTTTCATCTATATTCAAACATTAACGAGATCTACCTCACTATGTGTATTGATTAAATTTTGTTTTAGGCTCACTTTACACTTTATTATTCAATATTTACCCAAATATGTTCACAATAATTGTCTTAGTTCTAAGTAAGGACTATAACTTGCAAGCAGAATCCGTTACCTTAACTTAAAATATGAGGCATTGATTTCTGTCCAATGCTACAACCGTCTGATCTCTTCTTTGTTCGAGATATACTTAACACTTGCCCGATAACTCAGCACAAAAAAAGAATATACCTCTCACTTGGTTTTAGTATTGTGTTTCAATTATAATTAATAGTGCATGCGTTTAATTTAATTTTTATTGGCTCCATTCCAATTGAAATTTTTATTCTGATCAATAATACGTACCCATGTAATTGGATTTCCGTCCTTCCTTTTCGAATCAAAGCTGTTGGTACTGTCAGGTTTAATTAAATAATATAAAAATGTATTCTTTGACGTCATGTGTAAGCTGAAAGGTTCACAGCACTGACAAGGCAAATTTGAACGTGGCAAACTACGGATACATCCATAACCAGTTGCAAACGTATCTCGCCGTCAGCCTTCGCTACCTCTGCGACTGACAACTGTCAACTCGCAGACATGCGCCTGGATGAAACGCGCCTTTACCTAAAATGAAAAAATGAGTGAAAAGCGCAGTGGGAAAACTCATTTCACGACGGAAGTCCATAGGACGCTAACGATCGAGAATTCTTTTTAGTTATATCCGGTCGGACACTGAAACGTAAACAAAGACCGTTATTTGCCGTGCGCTGCGGCATTCATGAAGCGCATAAAGAAATTAATTGCTTATCGCCGTGCTTTCAGCGCCACAAAGGGCGTGGGCACAATAGCCCTGGGCTAGCAGGACAGAGCCCCGCGGACGCATACACTCAGTCACCTAATAAGACAACGCGTTCTTACTGTGTAATTAATCAGGATTAGGAAATATTTTGAATGAGTTGGGTACAGGGCGGTACAACAGACCCGGGATCAAATCTTGGAAGCGACGTATCTGCCATACTGACTGCGGTTTCTAGGCGTTTTCCAACAGGTACGCAGGCTTTTCTGGTTGTTTTTTTTGCCTAGGACCGTGCGCAGTGTACAACACAAAAATTACAAAGTTCTTAAATAACAGGTAATACATATACGAAGTCTTCAAAAGTTAAACTTATGTTACCAGGAATAGTTACAAATCACACTTATAACTATTTAAAATTACGAAAGCTTTAGTTTTGTAATTTGATTGACTAATTTCTATTACTGATTTGTTAAAAATTGATCTGGTGATCAATGTTGACATACTGGTAATTAACAATTTTGTTCAATCAACTGGAAGTAGAAATAAGGACCTATATATTATGTCGCAGAAGTTACATGCTATTTTGTATTCGGCCTTGTCCCCTGTTGTGACATGGCTCAATTCAGAACTTGTTTAATACCACTTTTTATTTAAAATTTAATCATGATCTTCTTAACACGATCTGTCTCTGTATAACAAACTGTTTACCGCTGGCAGTGTTGTTATTAATATATTTAGAGACATCCGTATCACCCGTTTACCCCGGTGTATACGGATGGGGCTAAGCAGGCTAACGGAGTTGGCTGCTCCGTAGTGTTCCCTCGAGCGACTTACACATACAAACTACACCGCTGTGTGCCACGCTGTGTCCAGCATGTGAAAGTAATGCGCGATAAGAGGTTCATCATATGCTGTGATTCCCTCAGCTGTATTCAGGCCTTAGGACATATGTACCCAGCAGACCGTCTAGTCCAGGACATCCAGGACGCCCTTCTTTCCCTCCAATCCTATGGGAAGGTAGTTTTATTCTGCTGGGTACCCGGCCATGCGGGAATCAGGGGGAACGAGACAGCAGATAAAGCTGCCAAGATAGCCTGTAATAAGGTCCAAACTGACTTTGCTCCTGCCCGAAGTCAGACCTTGCCTCGGCGGCGAAGAGAATTGTTTTTGAGGTATGGCAGAGGCATTGGCTGGAAGTTGAGCATAATAAGCTCCGGTTGGTCAAACAGACCGTTCAGCCGTGGAGCAGCTCCTTCCAGCCGGGCGAGGATGGATGTGGTTCTCCTTACTCGCCTCCGTATAGTCCACTGTCCCCTGACTAATGGTTTCATTCTCCGCCGAAAGGACCCTTCGGAATGCGATGCTTGTGGCGTACCTTTGACGCTGCGCCACATTTTATCTGACTGTGTGATGTTTTTAGATTTAAGGGCAGACGTTGACCTAGCCAACGATCTGTCACTTATTTTAAACGATGATAGTGACAACGGGGTCAAGGTTTTAAAGTTTTGTAGCTTGGACGGTCGTGTCCCAAAAATTTTAGATTGGATTGATGGCCTTTTACAACCATCAATCCAAGAATCGTTCCTATTTTTTTTATGAGTTCATGTGTACATTTTTGTGTTTGAAATTTTATATCTGGCTGGCCCTTTTACAGGCAGCTATTTAGTTCGTTGTTTTAATCTGGTTGGCCCTTTTACAGCCAACCAGTTAATGTTTGTGTTTTCTTCTTTCATAGCCAATCTACAGCCATAGTTTCAGTTTTATATTTTATTTTGCCGTCTGTGTCGCCGACCTCTTTACAGTTGGTCATGTGTATGGTATTTCAGTCAGTATTATATTTTATTCTGCCGTTTGTGTGGCTGACCCATTTACTTTCGGCCACACAAATAGCAATCGAGTTTTATGCCACGTTGTCACTTCATTTATTAGCCTACGCGGTAATAACTTCGACGTTTACACTCCATAAAGCCTGAATAACAATAACAACAGCATCTTCTTAACACGATTTCGAGAAAAAAGTATAGGCACATTTATTTTTGCCTTATTGGTTGTTTGTAATAATGTGACGTGACGAGGCTTTTTTTCCCTTCCCCAATTCTTACTCTTCTATGAAACCCCTGCCTCCTCCTTATGGGCAATGTAATTTATGTTTGGTACCTAACAAGAATGAGTGATAGAAACACATTATTCAGGGTTTACTGAATCTTTTAAATAAGAACTATTTGTTTCTTTCTTTTAATTATATTTAAAAAAATTCTTAAGAAATTCAGTTCAGTGAAGAATGAGATAGTATGTTTTTCGGCCTTTACTGAAGGGACTAACGGCAATTCGAAGATTTGTCTGTCGACAGCAAAGTTTAAACCCAGGCATCATTTATAAATTATTCTGATCGTGACACGCATCAGCTGGTTCGGGAAAGCCTATGTAAATACCGAATCGTTGTGACTAGGGAAAAACATTTTGATCCTTAGTAGACTGCTCCCAGTGGTGAGGTAATGGAGCGCCCATAAACCATATAGCTCCATTTTGGCTACCTGTAAACCTCCTCCACCCCCCCCCCCTCATGTTTCAGGCCGAGTCCTTTGCCTCTACTCCCCTCCACCCTCCCCCCCCACCTTTCCCCCCCCCCCCGCCCTCCCCCCCCCCCCACAGGGTAGGGTTGGTACCATAAGATTGGTGAAGTAAACAAAAATAAATGTTGTCAGGTCTAGTTTCCTTTATTTTGTGCATGTAGATCGGTGACATGGTGCAGAACCCAGCCTACAGTAACATTATTATTCGTTTGGTTATTAAATATGAAGAATCTCGTCAATATGTAATTATCTTTTAATGGTTCACTTTTAATAGTTCACTGTGTTTCTGTAGGAATTCAAAAATTTATCATGTTACAGTGGTCCAATAAAATGTCCAGATGTTAATGTTATAAACATAAGTAAAGTTTAGGCCCCCATAAGTTACTGGTCCGCAGCATCATTTTTGGAAATTTCCTGGTCCTCGGCTTCTAAAAGGTTGAGAAACGCTGATACAGCCGCCTCGTATTTGTGTTGGAGACTGGCATTGGATGCAGTTGTTATGAACATCATAGTATATCATAAAAATAAGTTTTACCTCCAAAGACGACTCTCCGCTGTTGTTAAAACGTTGGAATAAAGCGAGTAGACGGTATAATGAAGGATTAGTAGCTTCTCGCGAAGTACTCGGCGACATAACAATGGCTAAAACCAATAAAATGTTTTTATGCTACCCCTTACTTATGTGCTTGAACTGGCAAGTTCTTGGGTCGAGTATGTGCGCGGGTAGTTAGAGGTCTCGTTAAACCTCTGTCTGAGTCAGCGTGTGGTGCGCATGCGCGCGGCGCCGACGCCAGACGCCGCTGGGCGCCCCGGCAACGAGACGACGCCGGCCGCACAGTGGCGGGCTGGTCGTGGTGCCGAGCGGTCGTGGTCCTCCGTACCGCAGCAGCTCTCTGCGTCGCACCGCGTCTTGTCGCAGGCGACACACCTCGACACGGCTCTAAGCCGCGAACATCGCCAATCAAGTAACTTTGTTTGCCAGTATGTAGCGAGGTCCACGTAGTTCCCTTTTTCCCACCAAATGACTAACGTAAATCTCGAGCGTGATCTAAGAAAAAATTTGTAGATTGTGTCCATATAAATAGAATACTGAGTAGTTCCTGTCTTTGATTCGGCTATAGCGCTGGCAAACGCTTTATTGTATAGTTACGTAATACGTGATAGTTATATTAATACCGATTTTCAGCTGCATTTTATCCGAAACAATTTCTACTATTCGATTAAGTTTTGAATGAGTAGTGAGGAGAGAAAATGTTAGGGTCAGAAATGAAATCTGTCATTCAATGTACACACCGAAATCTCTGCTAAAAGACACTAACATTGAAGCTAGGTAGTAAAGGACTGAAAAACATCTCTCGATAAAGTGAGATCTTACAGACAGTGATAGTTAGCAGAGCTAGCGGTTACTAGCTGCATTCCTTGTTCGTGTGAACGGGTGTAGCGATGTTTTGCGCGCTGGTCCTCACTAACAGGTGGTACGCGACCTGTGGCGTCCTGCCCCACCACATTCGGCAAAACTACGACTGCACAGTGGCAGTCAATACCACTGTGCCGGGTCGTCCATAGCGGGCATAGACACATTACCTAATACTCAAAAGTACTTCTCACATACCGTACCAGTGAAGTGACGTTAAAGGGACTCAAACTGTTAAATCTCTGAGACATTTCGTTTAATTCCTGATTGGTAGCGATTTTTCCCTTTCCGTCAGCTGAAACGAAATTCTCATTGCTAAAAGTACAACTGTGTCGCATAGTTCTTCGTGAGGCCGTCTGAGAATCTTGACCGTTGGGACCGTCGGGTTGCCTGCTCCTAGAGCTCTTCCAAGAAGGCGAGTTCTTGGAACAGCAGAGGGTCCCGCAATCGCTATGGGCAACCGTCTACCAGGTAAGCAACTCTAGGATTCACATGTAGATAATAGAAATGGACTTTTTTTTTTACTCTTAATGGAGACTGTCTAGATAATCGTTCGATGTGTTCATTCAAATGTCGCAATATTTCTGGAGAACGCTGCTGTTAGGTATGTCTGAAATTAAAAACACTTAACACCGGTATAGTGGCGACATTGATTAGTCTGAATAGGGTACACTGAATCTGTAACTACTTTTGTCACAGATTTCTGTTATGCACAGACATCAGCAATCTTAGAAAAAGAACTAAATTTTATTTCGTTACTGTTCTTAGTTCGGTTGTTATTAGGATGCAAACTACAGCGATTTTGTCACTTACTCACCGATTTATTGACTGATAAACATAAAAATTCTAAGGCACTTCCCGTAGCCGTAGAAAGCTGAAATTTGGTACACAGATAACATTTTACCTACATATATAAGAAAAGTCTGAAACTTGTAAATTTCCATATACCTACCCCCTTACCTACCCCTAACATGAAATCACTTTCTACCCTCATTAGTTTATAAACCTCAGATTTTCACTGTAGAGTTAGCTTACTATGTTTAACTAATGTGTTTAATTTTACTTTCCTTTTCTTACTTTGGAAGTTATTGAAATTCAAATTTTTATTTCGGCATAATACCCCGACATCAAAATTCCGCTGTACTTCCAGCAATCCTAGAAACAAGTAATTTGCTACACACATATAGTTTCATCCCTAAATCATAAGAAAAATCTGATATTGGTGTTTTTCTCTGTATTTATTTAATTACAATCCCAAATATGAAAAATTCTGGCTCATATTAGAGGCTTACTTGCTTTTCTCCGGATGAAGCTATAAACTTGAGATTTCTATACATTATAGAGGCAAGCAAGTTTAACAAAAGCCTTAAATTTTACTTTTTTCCTATGGTTAGTTTGGAAGTTACCTGTTATTTATTTGAGGTGGTAGTTAAACCAACGGCAACGTTCATTGCTTGGCTACAACGCACATTAATTGTTTGCAGAGATTGGGAGATTGTTGGTAATGATATTGCTGATTTTCCCCGTATTTATTCAATGGCAACTCAACTCAGCGATTGTTCATCTGAGAAATACGATTGCCAATGTAACCTAACAAAACAACTTTGACAACTGGCTTTCTTTTCGTACGAATCGAAACTGTATAGTCACCATTGCCAGGAATGCATAATTTTACAGCTTGGTTCAGGCCTCATTTACACGTAAACGCTAAGTCGCTTTCTTTTGGTACTAATCGAAAATATGTGCCATTGCCATGGATGTATAATTTTACAGCTTGGTCCAGGATGTATTTTCACGTGAACACCTAATGTAGTTGGTGAGCAGAAACATGGCCTCATAACAATCAACTTCGCCATATAACATACTTTATTTACTTCTTGGGTCCCTGGCGTTGCGTCCTAGCCTAGATCAGCAAGTTTTACTAATACCTTAAATTTTAATTTGTTCATGTGCTTAGTTCGGAATTTGCTAGTAATTTTGTTTATGGTGGTATTGAAACTAACTGCAATTGCTCGGTTACGGTGCACACTCACTGTTTTCAGGGAGTGGGGCATTGTTGGTAAAGTATATTGATGTCTTAAATTCAGAAATGTTCTTATCCAGTGATGGAATAATTACATTTGAGAGGCGATTCGGAATAAGCGATAAACTTACAAAAAGAAATGAGACCCCACAAAAACAATTCTTGTAAAAATATGCCAAGTCTCTTGTTCATGTAGTGACAAAGTTATGAGATCTTCTTCTGACCCAAGTCTACACTTTACTTTGTGGAACAGAATGGTTTTTCTCGGTTTCATAGATCGTTTATTTAGGATAAAAATATCTGATGACTTGGCCATTATGCACGGCATAATTTTTACTGAAATTGAGGGAATAATATAAACTTGTCAAATTCGAAAAAGAGCGAGGGAAATCTTGGATTTTAAGTATTTATAAGTTCGATAAAGCAGTACATTCAAGGTATTTATTAGGTCAACTAAAACATGGCCTGCATCGAGAGAACCCATTCTGTTTGACAAAGTGAAGTGAATACACACTGTAAAGTGTAGACTTGGCTCAGAAGAAGATCTCATAACTTTTTGTCACTACATGAACATGAGATTTGGCCTATTTTTACAAGAATTGTTTTTGTGGGATTAATCTTTACAAATAACATAAATTTTTTATTGTTATAATGCTATGCAAATTGCGAAGTTGGAATTAAAAAAATAATAATTACACATTCTGATTGGTTAGTATAATCTCAAAAAATGTAAAGAAATGGTTGATGTGCCGCTTATGCAGATTCCCATATTTATGTCTGTATGAAATAAATATTTCTTCCGCTTAACTGAATTTTGTCTCTCATATATTACTTTGACATAGGGTAGCTTCTGAAAGGCTTAGTTAAAGATTTACTTACAAATCCCAGAAAGGAAATATTATTATTAAAAATAAGACTATGTATGAGATGTATGAACCAGATTCATTCTTAGAGTTGTAGGTCGTTGCAATTTTTTTTTACAATAAAAATACTCTTCAAAAAATAGAATATTCATAATTTATTCTACATCTGTAGTGTAATTCGAGTTGTTTTATATGGAAAAATGATTTAAGCATTTAGATTGAAGTAAAAGCGTCAGGAGAAATTATTTGAAACCAATATAGGTTCTTCTAAATTGGACTGACCTTCTCTGAAAGGTTATATTTTTAATACTTCTTCGTATTGGAGGAATTACTAATAAATACATTTTGCACCTTCAGGAGAGAAAAATAGTCTGTAACTTGCATTCGGTAACAGGTCTAACCGTTTAACTGCAAAAAATAAACAGAAACTTCCTAGATACGACGGCTCACACTGATGCGTAAGGACACAGCCGAAAATCAGGTTACTCCGTATGTCTTTTGTAACTCTTCTGAAATAAAGTTTTATAAAATCCAGTTGAAATAAACTGTTATTTGTATGGTGTCAACACTACACAACTGGGAACAGAAAAAATCAAATTAAGTATTATTTCATTATCTATGTGTTTCTGTGCCCAAGGACTTTCTGGGTACAAAAGTATATATGTATTATGTACGGTGTTAGGACCATTTGTTAACTATTTTTCGAGCGTACAAGTATTCTATCAAACCCGTATTAACCTCTGTTCGGCCGAGATTTCTGCCTAGCTAATTTATAGTCTGTCATTGTAATATTCAGTTTATTGACCGTTCTCCTTATTTCCACTAAATTCCAGTCGTTAAAATGCTGTTTCTCATTTAACAGTACTGTCAAAATTTAAAAACGTCTTTCATCATTTTACTGCTTCCTTTTCTTTTGCTGTATTATTAGAAAAAGACTGATCTTATTATTTCTGTTCTTTGCGCTTGTATAACAACTTTATGAAAAACATATACTTTCACGGTTAGTGGTGACTTGAACCTGGATATCCGTATATACCCAAGTAATTTTCCTGAACTGTAAACAATACTCCACAGCTGTGTGATATCTGTTGCTACTCGCTGCACAGCAATAAGCAAAAAGGTAATCAGTTTTTACGATCTCCGCTGCATTTTAGCTCTGCTCGCTGGCTTGCAACGAACATTATGATAATGCACCTTTATTCAAAACAGTATACGTAAAGCGGCATAACCAAGCGTCTATAGTCACGGTATAGGCATCTGAGAACCAAAACCGGCAATTTCACGGAAATTGCGTTTGGCACAATTGCATCGTGTATAATGAGGTCTGGACTTTAAGCATATTTCCTTTATGATAGTCATAACACGAAATGGAAGCGAAAACAATTGTAAAGTCAGTTTAAATCCATGTCATTGCTGGATCTAATATTTAACTACACTTAGCACACAATCCTAAGGTTAGTTGTTTTTTCCCGAAGGAAGCATACTAAGCTATTGTGTCAGAGGTCGAAAGCTCAGTTCCTTTCCTCTGGAAACTATAGTTTACAGCGAGCGTCCTGCCATAACGCACATGAACAAAGTAAAGCCGGTAAAAGTTTCTAAAACCTGGGGATTCGAACCTGGGACTTTGGACTTCAAAGTGACTGTCTATCCATGAAATTACCATAACGTGAAGTATTTGACAACAGTAATGTATTTTGATCGAATTTTCCTGATAAAATTGTAACGTCATAACTGACTTAATGTAACTGTTATGCCGTTAATACTAGGAGATACAATGCTGAAGTTATGGCTCAATTCTTACCAAATAATTAAACTTTATGGTATAAATTTATCCAGACTCACCAATTCTTATCCTGGTTTTGTTGAAAACTATGTAATCATATCGACGAAAGTAGGGATTTTAATGATTCAGCACTCAGACTTAATTTTTTATATAGATAATCTGAAAAAGCAAATGGTTGTCAATTTTATGGATTTGTGGTTAGAAACTAGGGTTTTAACAGAGGTAATTTTTGCGGATGCGGATTTTCAGTGCTTGACATCCGCGGATGCCGATGTTTCGCCAAAGCGGATGCGGAGTTGAAAAGTAAATTTACAATTATTTAGATTTTCATATTTTATCAAAAATAAATTTTAAATAAAAAAAATATATTTTTTATGCCAGATTCTACATTTTTCATAAGTATATTTCCATATAATGCAGATTTATTGATTAATTTTTCCGTATCTTTCAACAACAAAAAACGTGGTATGATTTCAGAATTGAATTGAATTATTTGCGGAGCAACGCACGCGTCATGAACTTTGCGGAGTTCACAGTTCAAGTAATTCAAGCGTCAAGCACAAGGCCACGGCACCGCAACTCTCCGTGCCCACCACTCGCCTTTCCACCGCTATGGTGGCCCATTCACATTCCACCTGGTAGGACCTACGATGATCTGAATTTTTCGATAAAGGACTCTTGATGGGCCATGAGAGGCGTTACAGGACTACACGTACGACGTGTTGGATGCTGTTGGACTCCCAGACAACCAACACGTGTCCTTGCCGTCCAACAAACTATGGCGCTGGATCATGATTGGAGGAAACATCCTGCGAGTGTGCGATAAGGACACTAATGTGCGTCGAGAAAGTACGAGTGGAAAGGATTGTTTGGAACATTTTGTTGGACTCCTTCAAGAACCGTGAATACGTGAGCGCAACCTACGGTAATTCTACGCGAATGTCCTGTAAATTGGACCGTGAACAGACTGCATTACTTTACATTCAATCTTGAAAATTCGTCGCTAGGTAATAATACCGTTCAGTTCATTGTTACTTTTATTGCAAGATCATAAGGAGAAAACAAACAGGTTGTTGTTAGCTACTCGACGATGGGCAGTATCTGGAATATAGAGAAAAGAACAATATTGCGATATTAACAAAACATCCGCTATACATCCGCATTAAAAATTGCGGAGCTAGGACTTCACGCGAAAGTTCTGCAATTGCGGATGCAGATATCCATTACATCTCTATTAGAAACCAATGGTAACGTAGACGATTCACGTTGCTGGCGGAAAGTGCTGCATTGTTACAATCAAATGGCATGGAGAACTCCGAAGTCCTGCGTTAGGTAACAAATCTGCTATTCACATTAACTGATTTTGGAAATCTACCGAAAGGTGAATGATCCAGTAAGAACTGAAACGCGATCCTTAATGTCAGGGTTCGATGACTGGTCTGGCCATCCTGATTTCTCTCCCCGAAAGTCTATCCAGACAAATACCAGGATGGTTCCTCTATAGAGGCATGACCAGATCCCTTCCTGTTTTTTTTTTTTTTTTTTTTTTTTTTTTTGTCGCGCTCAGAGCGTCGTAAACGGGGCGATGATCGAGTTCTAATCTCCGCATACCGACGCTCCTGATTGTGGCGTAGTGATGACGTCCCATTTATTACGTGAGGTGAAATGGGGGGAGGGTC
Organism: Vandiemenella viatica; assembly: GCA_031002005.1. NCBI lineage: Eukaryota > Metazoa > Arthropoda > Insecta > Orthoptera > Morabidae > Vandiemenella > Vandiemenella viatica. The sequence goes on from JARYHS010008074.1 coordinate 113,708,096, forward strand.
CAGCGAAATCTCACCAAGGAGGGGCGGGCCGACAAAAATCTCAAGTCATTTTTTTAATTCCTTAAAGAACAGTAGAGCCAGAGAAAAAAAATCTACAACAGACGCCAATTCCAACGTTTGGGGGGGATAACCGCTCTTGAAAAATGGAGAGCTAAAACGAAAAAACCCGAGGTCATCGGCAGGGGGAGTGGGGGTTCCTCAAGATCTAATCTCACCGTTGGGGATGGGGTTCTGACCTGATCTCACCAAATCTCGCCACGGGGGGGGGGGAGGGAGAGATTTCCGAAAAAAAATATCTCACGTAATTAATGGACATCGCCCAATTGGAGGCTTTCCGCAATCACTAAGGCGAATGCGAGAACGGTCCCGAACCTCCGCCTCATAAACCACACATTACACAAACAAAAATACACTTAGTGCACACAGAACATAGTTACACGTTGCACAGCCAGATGGCAACACCACTTTCCTCCCCAGAAGGCGTGGGGCTTAGCGCCAATCCCACAAAAATATGACATTCTCGAAATGTCGACCCTGCAACAGCGAGGTCAAGACGCAGAAGAGACTGGCCGATACACGTAGCCGGCGTAAGCACTTTCCTTTGGCAGACAGTTTATTTCTTCGCCGGTAGGACCTACCGGAATATAATGCTTGAGGCGTACGCTTGAACGCATGTCACATTTTAATAGAGTTTTATTTTTTGTCTTAATCGTAGATGACATTCGTGTTAATGTTGAGTTCCTCATTTCAAACAATGACAGTGGCAACATGTTTAAGGTTCTTACATTTGTGTGTATTAGCCGGCTTTTTTCGAAAAAAATTTTGGGCAGATCAGCATAGTGTTTAAGATGAATAGTTGGTCCGTTTACAGTTAGTTATTTAAGTGTTATATTTTTGATACTTAATGTTTTAATTCTTTTTTATTTCGCACTTTTACAGCTAGTCAGACATTCTGTTGCGGCTTCTTTATAGCCAGCAGTTTAATTGTTGTACGTTTTTTGCTTTCTGCATGGCAAAACTCTTTACAGTTGGTACTACGGACGAAAGTTCTTGTTTCGGTACCTTTGGCTGCTGGATCTGAATCTAGTATTCCACCTCTCTCATTCTGTACCTAATTACTCTATCTCCTATTTCAAAACTGAATTCTGCCGTGCGAGACTTAGGAATACGAACTCGCTAGATGCCAGTAGTTCAATTTTTTTTATTGCCTAGTTATCTTAGCGCCCACAGAGCGTGGTAGGTGAACGGTAATGTTATCAGACTTCGGATTTCCGTAATTTCCAGAAATCGCTCCAGTTGGGGTAGGATAGTTAGATGTAGCCTGAAAAAAGCGGAATAGAAGATTCAGTTCAGTGGCTAAGGTCACCAAAAATAGAAGTAAACTTTTGTACGAATGATGTACTGTAAAGGGATCAGTGACACGGAAAGTCAAAAACGTACAACAATAAAGCGTCTGGCAGTAAAGCGGCCACCAAACACTTTTCTCCAATCAACAAAATGTCTGGCTAGTTTTTAAGTCCAAACAGATTTAAAACCTCAAACATAGCAACCGAGATTCGCGGTTTTCCATTTTTACAGGAGGTAGTTCTTGCAGGTTTAGTTAAATGTCATCTCGTACCTAGCTTTATTTAATTTCTTATTATAATCCAAAATCGACTCCAGGTACACTACAGTCAAGGCCTTTTCTTCTGTCTGGTGGTTTTGCGGCTTAAAACATCTGACAAGGGATTGGAAGGTTTCCTATTCGATTACCGACCTTAAGCTGCAACAACAACCCACCGACGTTCACCTCTGGCAAAGCTTTGCTTTGGTCATGAGCAGTATGCCAGAATGCTCTGAGTAAACATGTAGGAATTCATTACCCAATATAATGTTAGGTTACGTTAGTTACGACAAAAGCGGATTTCGTGGCAAATTGAAACTTTCACTAGGCGGCCGAAACCTTTGGGGATATCCTAGCCAACAATGCTACATCCATTTTCTTTTTTTACTCCTCCATTACTGATCGAGAATAGATGTCGGCTTTAATTAAACATTTCGACGAAACGCGCAGAATTTCCCGGAACTAAAAGGAATTCACTTTGAGGTTTTCAAAATTCTCGTTAAAATTAGACGACGTTTTGAACCGATGTTTTTGCTGAAAACATCCATCAAACATTAAAATCTTCAGACCAGCTCTTGATGTTTACATTTGATGAAAAAGTTGCAACAGTTCCAGTGAATGTTTTGCTGTCAGCCAGGCTTTAATTAGCAGAGATCCGAAGAGACGGCTGGAACTGACATAAAAACTGCCTCTCTGCCGACACGAGAGAGAAGCAGAATTTGCTTCCAGTAAAATGTAGGCTGGTGGCAAATTAAAAGTGCGATGAAACAGAAAACATCTAATGAGATTGATACAAGATTACTGTAATCCTCTCAGAAGTGCAGTATTTTGACCCAGGACTGTTTTCTCATTGACTCCCACAATATTTTGGAGAGACGTGGCAGGTAACGATTAAAATAAAGAAAGAAAGAAATAGTTCCTGATTTAGTTTCAGGCAAATTGGACCATTATTTTAACCATTCGTTGATTCCAAATTTAATAACATTTACAAATTAATGGTTACACATTTCTGTTTTCTTTAATACTTAATTTACGCTGTCGCCTCTAAGCTCTCCCCGCGCCTCGTGCACGAGCGCTGACACGAACTGCGGCTTACACACTCGCTAGAATTCATTCGTGGATGACATAAGTCAGAATTATAATAGTATGTGTAAATTTCAGAAGTTATATTTTTTCTGAATAAAATATCAGTCACAGAGTAGTAGTCTCATAGTAGTGTTCTTATGTTTCATTAAACAGTTTAACATTTACTAGAGAAGTATGGAAAAGATGTTCCAAACTCTGGAGAGTCTCTGAAATTGTTAAGAATGTTTCAAACTGACTTTGAACTTTCTTCGAGAAAAACCAAACCTTTATCATCAAAACAAAAGATTCAAGATACCAATACCAGCAAAATTTCGATTAGCCATGGCTTTTAGCTACCGGAGACAGTTTCAGAAGTATTCTCTCTTTGTTCTATATTTCAAATGCAGCTGTATCATCAATTGAATTGTAAAACTATTCATCCTCTTGCTTTTACCGTTTAGTGGGACCATACACTGGTTAATGGAAAACTTCTCTTCTGAGTTTCATGCTTGGGAATATGATATTTGTGAAATACCCGTAACGATACGCAAAAATTTTAATGATTGAAGTTTTTTTTTGTAGTTTTCAGTCGTTTATGATTTATGCTAAAATTACTTCTGCTTGTTGAGTTTTCACATTTTTTTTTTTTTTAACCGTAAAGACTGCTAAGACTAACTTAATTTTACCTGCTATGAGCCCTTTGAAAAGTATTATAATGTTCTGAGGTTTTATTAACCTGTGTGGTGATGTGGAAGCTAATGTCCGTCACGTTATAAAAATATGTAATCGATTAATCGGCATTGCATGTCCGAGACTGGTCAACTCGTGCACGAAAGGTATGCCTAAATATGTACAGAATGTGATTCACTCCACTGGTTGTTAATATAGCTTCATTACCTCGCCAAATATTCGTCACCGTTGGTATTCAGAGGACAAAGGCTGATGAATCGTATTATTACTTGAAGAGAGAAGCAGCTGACACATTATCTACGTTGCTCCCATGACAATAATTGTGATTTTTATCTTGATAAAAGTCTGTCTCTTTAATTCAAAAGAAAATCATCAATAGATTCAACTGCCAAAATTCGTAAATATGAGCAATAATAAAATTCCTGGATAACTAACTCCAAGCTATATTCTTAGCAAAATTTACTTTAATGCCCGCAATTGTTCCTGTTAGATAACCAGCGCTTCTTCATTTGTGGTTTAAATATCGTTCCCATGTTTTTCTTTCAATATTATTATTATTATTTACTTATGGCTTTACGCCTCGTCGACATCGAGGTCATTAGAGGCGACTGGGACTATGGACAAGGAGCGGGAAGGAATTCGACCATGGTCTTTTGAAGTAAACATCCCGGCATTCGCTTGGAGTTTTTAGGTGAAACCATGGAAAACCCAAATCTGGATGCCCGGACAGGGATTCGAATCGCCGTTCTCCCGAATGTGAGGCCAGAACGTTAACCGCTCACCAACCACGCTCGGTTTCTTGCAATAGATATTAATCTGGTATGCGATGATGTCTGTGAAGGTGAGTTCAATTTAAATTGGATAATGTAGAGTGTCATATTTGATTTTAACAACTCGCGCGAGAGCTTAGAACATAGTGAGAACTAATAACCTAGAAGTGCGAATTGAGCCATGCGTTATTAGGGTTCCGTGTTCTAATGATCTTAATGGATATCCTGTATGTGGAAGGTCAAAACGTAGTCGCTTCATACAAATGTCATGCTTGGCGCATATTCATACTAAGTAGCTGACTCCGTTCCACGGTTTCCGACGCCGCACCACTTTGCCAAACAAATCGTTAGAAGAAACTTTAAAAATTAAATTAATTTTAGGTAAGTAATTATTGAATGAATTCTGCATTAAGAGCATTTTTCTAGAATTTTTTTTTTTACTTATGGCTTTACGCCTTGTCGACATCGAGGTCATTAGAGGCGGGATGGGATTGGGGACAAGGAATGGGAAGGAATTCGGCCATGGTTTTTTGTAGGGAGCACCCCGGCATTCGCCTTGAGTGATTTGGGGAAACAATGGAAAACACAAATCTGGATGCCCGGACGGGGATTCGAACCGCCGTCCTCCCGAATGCGAAGCCAGAACGTTAACCGCTCACCCACCACGCTCGGTCAAAATTTAATATCCTGGCAAAGTAACCTCAGAATAAAAAGTTTGCTTGTTTGGCCTGAAAGTTTGAAACTATTCGATATAAGTATTTTCCGCTTAAATATAGGACATTACTGATATTGAAAATAAATTTCAAACTTCTAGGTAGTTCCGTTTTTTAGATGGCACCAGGACCACAAATGGTCTGAAATTACAGCTTTGACGACCGCTCACGTCTTTATTTTCAAGGAAATATAATTGAAAAAAATATGTTAGTCGTCTGTTTAAAGAGCTCTAAAGCTGGAATTGGAAAAAAATCCCTCTTTTTTTGTTTTGCTTATGACTTTACGGCTTGATGTCGAGGTCGTGAGAGCCAAGAAAGGACTGCGGGGTAGGGACGGGAAGGAATTCGGCTATGGTCTTTTAAAGAAACCATCATTCGCCTGGAGTGATTTGGAAGAAAACATGGAAATCCGGATAGTCGGTTAGGGAATTCGAACCCGCGTTATCCTGAATGCTCAACCACTTTGCTCTGTGTGCTGAGAAACTAGTTTATCTTCCCTAAATCCCAATTTCTGGTTGGACAGATGCATTCTAGCAAGTATTAGCTTGTCATTATTATACAAAACGTCTGGTTTGAAATAACTGCGGTTGAAATAATAATAATAATAAAAATCTCCATTATTTCTGTGGAAACACACAAAAATATAATTTTACAAAATTCGAAATACGATATCCACTTTTCGGACAACGAAGCACATAATATGTAAAAATTTGAGACCTCCAACTTTTTCTGTTTAGGTGCTAGAGTTCTATGACAGCAGTAGGGATCCACTTCCCGTGAGAAACGGAACTGTAGAAATGGCTTCCCAGCAAATTGTTGGGAGGAGAAGATATAACCATATTAGGCGTTGTATGAACAAATGGTAATAATATTTCAGCGAAGAGGCTAACAAGAAAATAATTTATGCTGAGGTGTATATGGAAGAGTGAAACGTATTAAACACAATAATTGGTTATGAGGAATGAGTATCGACCTATTTCCACTCTCATTCAAGATGAACTACTTCTTAAGTGGAATCTTATTTACAAATACAGGGAATTCAGAGTATTGAGATTCCTATTTTTTCTCTGGTTTGCTGATTACTCCTCACAAACGCATTCTCTGCTTACGCAGACGGGATTCACTCTAACTGCAAATTCGAGTCCCTGCACGAAGCAGATTCGAAAGGAAGCAGTTATAACGACGAGCGCGAACTTATAACTTTGATATACTGTTATGTATGCTGAGCACCTGAAGGCGTCACCACATTGGACAGGGGAGGTACAACGGAACCAAGTTCGAGTTCTGCTCTCCAAGTACCAACCATCCTTATTGCGGTTTTTAGGCGATTTCCCACCACCATCTGGGCCAGCGTTTCTCAACCTTTTTCAACCCTAGAAACTGTAAATTGTCAAAAATAATGCAGCGGACCACTAACTTATATGGGCCTAATTTTTACCTATGAGTGCGAATATTATTAACATCTGGGACATATTTTACTGTACTATTATAACATAATAACTCTAAAAGTATGTTTCGAATTCCTAAGGATAATACAGTTTTGAAACTGGAAGTGAACTATTAAAAGGTAATTAGATATTGATATTAATATGAATAATAATGTTAGTATAGACTGGAGGCTACATTATACCATCGAACTACACGTAAAAAATAAGACACTAGACCTTATACTTTTTGGTGGGTTTATAGTTTATATTCTCTTATAGCCTTGTACAGTACGAATACGGTCGTACCACCTGAACCATCTTTGCGGACCTAGGTGATAGTTGCTAGGGGTCCCAGTCTCCGCCTCATAAGCTACACATTTCACAAACAAAAATACACTTATCATACAGAATAAAAGTTACCCGTTTTGCATACAGATGGCTATACATCCTCTCTTAGAAATAGTAGGACTTCATACTGGTACTCAGAGCATGTAGTGTATCGCCACACTACATGGAAATATTTGCCTTATGCTGGGCTCCTAGCTCGAACAGGTGGACAGTACAAACAAAAGCGACAACAGCGCTGCTGCGGTATCCGACCTTGAGGTAGGTAGAAGTTGCCGTTAGGGTGAGGGGAGAGGATAGTAGACTGCCAGCTGGGTGGTTGGGTGCGTCGCCAGCCGACCAGACAGAATATGATGTGCGGCGACTATCGTTAGCACGGTCTGTGGTAGTGCTCTATGCTACATATCGTCATCGGAGTGGATGACGCTGTCTGACGGCCAGCAAATGGATCGTCACCTGTGACTACTGCGGGCAGCAGACTTGGCACCTTCTGCCAAATTGTAACTCCACAGAGATGTTGATGATCACCGCAAGGAGTTGTCGTATTGATCAAGCCAGTGACGCCCCAGAGACTCTCATCGCCCCGCTGAGCATAGTGAACGGACATATAACAAACCCCTGAGAACTGATAGATAATAAACGTATTGTGTTAGAAGGTAATTTTTTTAACTGTAATTGAAAAGTAAATATGTAATAAATGTTATTGTCATACGCACGTGAAACGGTGTTACAACATGTAAAGTAACATTTCCCTTCTCAGAACTTTCATTCAATAATAATATTTTTGTTGATAAAATAATTGGATTAAAGGGTAATTTAATTAATAAAAAGAGGGAGTACAGGTAGTACGCTTCAAGCATAATCATTGATTGCTTTCTGAATTCGCCTTTTCTCTGTCTCCAATAAACGTGACGCCAAGTATGTAATGCTTTAGACACTGTGGTAGGTTAACATCAACACAAATCACATACCGAACAAAACGTTTGGGGGAGCTACTTTTACACTGTCTGTGATGTGTCCCGTCTCGAATTTGTCCTGCTTTTCGTTTTGTATGAAAAACTTTTCTTTCGGGACCGGCTCCACTCTACTTGACGCATCAACAACTGACTCAGAAACAAAGGAAATAACGGTGAATGTCTTTATAAATATCACAATATAACGCTGGAAGAGTACAACCTGCTGTATGCAGCCGTGACAGACAGCCGAAGCTGCATCTTTCATGTGAGTCTGGTTTGTTGTTGCTGCTGCAATAGTATCTGGATACGGAACGTTTTGTCATATAAACTGTTACCAGTGTAATACTATCAGTATATCTGTATATATTTCCACTGTGCTGTTTTGAATTTGTAATCATTTATCTTAAATTCCGATTTCTTGTCTCCTCTAACACGAAGGAAGCTAAGTATCATATGTTATTTCTGAAAGGTGTTACAAAAAAAAAAAACTCTACCAAATCTTGTGAGAGCCCGGGCCACCTGTGCTGCGCCTAGGCCTCCGATAATTAATCTTGGCGTTTCTTGATCAGTAAGAAACAGCAACTTCTCGAAATACCACAAATTTGGCTTTTCGATACCAGATCCAGATCTACGCGATTCATTATATTTCTTCTGTGCCTTCTGAAATGAGTTCTTAATGATTTCAGTTTCTTAATTTGCGTGTTCATGAACTTCTTTCAATTTATTGATAAGAAGATCAGATGCAGCCCTTTCTTATGTTGTTTAAATAATCTTTATTTTTTATTTTCCACAGACATTCATTTTGTCTGTACCAATCAATAAATTCAGTTGGAAATTTACGCGACAGTAGTCTAATATCAGTCATTCTCTAGCAAGAAGACGTAATGCAAGACGGAAGAAAGCACAGACACACCGTTCTGCTGGACGGCAAGTAGGAACACGCACGGAAAATCAAGAGCACTCTTCATGCCTTCAAGCCAATCAATTGACGGAATGCAACAATTAAGTCGATCGACTTGTCCCCACACGCACTCTGTCTTGCATTACAACTTGAGACTGTACATGCAAAACTATCGACAAGCATGAGTGTGTGTGCCAGGCTGTAGGGAAACATTTCTTCAATCCTAATTATTTAGTAAGACGGTATAAGTGTTTTGCTAAGTACCTATTTCAGTTGAAAAATAAACAATTGGTAGAAATGAGCCACTTCTTTTTTCATTCTACTAGAAACCACCAACTTCTATTCATGGTATACGATTCACGAAATTTTCGCACGGGACACCTGGTTTTTTCTTATTACAGTTGATTGGCTACTATTTGCAAGGTCCTATACAGTGACGAATTGTGAACACAATCTATTATAATATACAAATAAGTAGCAGTTCTCTTCTTTGTACAGAACAGCGTTGGTGCGCCTTCGAGGTAAAAGATGTTAATTGTAAATGCAAAGTCAGCTGTGCGAACCAGGAACATAGTAATTGTATTATCTTGCGCCATCATACTACAAATACTACTAAAGGATACAACCTTTGGTTTTATGTTTTGTTATTCCTATGTAAGGGATATATCAAAAGACGTATATCAGAAAGCTTTTGTCTAAAGTTTTTATTAGTGTATTGTTTTTATGAGTGGTGAAAGACTAATCCGCGCTTGGCATGTACCAGGTATTATCACTTATATCTTTTAAACTTCTCTTACATCATTTATCAAATTGCGATGTCCCATTTCCGTAACGTATTTTGTCCACATCACGCGGAAATTGTACCACGCCAGTGTTCGTCGGAGGTAGGACGGCCAGTTACTTTACTCTGTGTATTCATATGTTATATGCGCTAATATGATAGCAATGAAGATTGTTGTCTTATGCTGTATGTATAAAGATGAAAGGGAGGCGAAGGTATCCTTCGAAAGTGTAGTGCAGAATAGTCCGACACGCTGAAGGGTATTGTCCAGTTTCACGTTCCGATGCAACGGATGAATCTCTCAGTGTACTTTGTCGTATGCTACCACGCTGTACACGAGGCGAAGGGATTTTACATTTAAATAAGGACTTGTGTTTAGGAATTACGCTCCACCACCTGTGCTACTCTCTTAGACAAATTCCGAGAAATGAATCTGATTTTAATCAATGGTGCCCATACTAATGAACCTCTTGTGAACGGGTAGATAATTCTTTAACAGTTTTGGAAAAGGGGTTGATCTTCTGAGCATACTAACGTTTAAAAGCTTAAAAAACCGTATACCGATGTAGAAAGTGGTAAATATGGTATTTCAACTAATGCGTAGTACAGCAAATGATGGTTTTCAATGGATAAGTTAGCATTATGTACCGCTAGTGGTCTGTCAGTTTTTGTGAATTCTGTTATTTATACCCTCGACAAATGTGGAAAAAACACAGCTAGATTTCAGGTTTGTTATTAAGCTTATTGAAATAAAAAAACAAACTATCAAAATGACAATTCTGGTGTAAATACATAACCAGGCATAGCAGCCAAAGAGATCAAGACAAATCATAATTATTATTCGAACTACTTCCGGCTCACAAACTTCCATCAGCATTACTTAAAATCGTTAAAACTAGTCTGTCTAAAAAAAAAGTTTCAGAAACCAGCTCTGCATTACTACAAAATTCCGTTACACTCTTATATATTTTACAACCGATATCATTGATGTTTTTAATTTAAAAATAACAAAGGTCAAAAATATTAAACTGACAACTGTAGAAATTTCTATTCTTAGTGTAATCTACGCTAAAAACTCGGAAATTACGTAATTGCGGTCATGACCTTTTATTATAATAGCCATATTCATACCTGAAGACTAGCAAGCAGATTATTACAGAGTTAATCATGCGATAGGTCATTTATTTCCGTTACTTTTTGCTGATTAAACGAAGATAAAAGTACCAATAGTGAGATTAGTGAGTATAAAAACTTGAATGGCATTTCAATAATGCGAGAGACAATCCGGAGATTAATTCGGAAAAGCTGATTTCGAACCCCTCCGAGTTGCTTTTTCGTGAAAATTTTACTCTTCGTGGATATTAATTGCTCATTAAATACTGCTTACTAAATGATATTGTATAATAACTCTGAAACATATTTTACAAAAAAAAATATAAGGTGATGAATACACTCTGTTCACGTTACTGTCACTGGAGACATAAATATGCAGTGCCTAACTTGAAGCGCACTGCCCTCGTTGATCCCAGTGTAACTTAATTCAGATATCCCCGCTCGCGTATGGAATGTAAATTGCTGAGCGGCAGTAATTGTATAAAACCGCAAAGGGCCATTCCAGACTTAACGAAAATGGATTCGTCCAAAGAGAACGTTACGCCACAAAACGCTAATAGAATTTCGGCCCATTCCCCAGAGTAAGGCAAGAGTGGGTATTATTTTGTAGTGACATTGTATCAGTGTACAACTGAGTATATGAATAATTAATGAACTGCATATTGCAGGCTTATGTTTTGTCTCAGATATATTAGAACGAGCTGTATGTAGTGATCACTACAGGCATGTGAAATCATTTCCCCTGAGATTGTTAAAAAGTAATTCAGCTGATGTTAGTCATAGAATAAGCGTACAAATACTTCAATAATAACGGTTACTATCCTAGATACGTACCGAACGTGGTGGGTGAGCCTTTCATTTGGGAGGACGCGGATTCGAATCCCCGTCCGGCCAACGAAATTTGGGTGTTCCACGGTTTCCCCAAATCACTCCAGGCGAATGCCGGGATGTTTCCTTCATAATGGCCATGGCCAGATTCCTCCGCTTCCTTGCCCTCAATCCTTTCCCGTCTATAATTACCTCGACATCAACGACGCGTAAAGCTTTACTTTCCAATACAATCCTTTAATCATTACGCGTTTTATGAAATTTATAGTACCAGCGCTGTCTTCACTTGGAAATTTGGAATATGTAATCAAGTTTCTTTTCCAGATAGTGGTACACTCAAAGCAAATTTTCTTCGCGTTTTCTTTTCGCGTTTATCCCTTCAGAAATGTGAAGATGATACTTTTATGAAGCAGGAGAGATTCCAACTGATTTTAATAACTTTTTGATATCAGTTTGAATAATATTTATATTCCTACTTCTCATAGGGATTTTAGAAGTTCTGCAGGAATGTCATCAGTTCCAATTGCCTTATTTGAATTCAGATCATTCAAAGCTCGATTAAATTATGGGATTATGATGGACAAAAGGGTGATCAGTAACCTAGGAAGATAGAGGATATTTGCATAATTGTAGGGAGACAAAGGTTCATAACTGAGAAGGTATTTTAAGGAAGGGATCAATATGGGGAAGGAATTCTCTGGTACAGATGGGACGAAATGGGAACCATTCAAAGAAATAGTAACAACAGGTCCGAATATGATTAAAAAAAAAATGAAATAAGGAGCAGGGAAATTAAATACCACGATAAGAAAAGAGGAGTTTAAAAAACTGATGAGGAGAGAACATATTATACTAGAGCAGCAGGGAATTGAGAAAAGATCAAATTAAAAAAATTAAGTCTTAAAATGTTATGAGAGGTTTTTAAATGTAAAGTGGTTGTTATGGATAATATTATCACATACGTGTCAAAAGATTTGCGCCACTGTGTCAAACCTATAATTATTATGTAGGTATTTGCATATACCAGAGAACTGGAAATGTGCTACAGTTTTATCAATACGTAAGGGAGGAGGGACAAACAGGACTCAAAACTATAGATTTAATACATTAACTTCAGGGCTGGGAAAATTTGGAGAACAACTTTCATATTAAACGTACCTTTTTGTAACACCCTGTATATACCCGCCAGTGTGGCTCAGTGCGCTGAGGCGCTGCACACGTGTAGGGGAGGTACAACGGGGCCAGGCATGAGCCGAATACTGTGCGTACCGGCAGTACTGATTGCAGTTTTTAGACAGTTTCTTGCAATCATATATCGAATGCTGTCACAGTTCCCAATCACCGCCTCGTAAACTACACATTTCACAAAAATGCACTTATCACATTGAACACACAGTGGGGGCGTCCATTCATGACGTGAGGTGATTTTCCGGAATTCCGGACTCCCCCCCCCCCCCCACTGGTGAGACTTTGTTAGATTTGGTCGCCCCCCTCCTCTAAAATGACGAGAGATTTTGACGGAGAACCCCTCCCCCCTTACCAATGGATCTCGCAACTTTTGGTGACCTTTTTGTTAGGTCCGAAAAGCGGAAATCGGAAATCCCCCCCCCCCTAAGGTCGGTTTTTTGATCAAAATATCCCCCTAAAATCGAATTTCGCGTCATTTGTAGAATTTTTTTTTTTTTTTTAGCTCTACAAGATTTTGAAAACCTCACGTGGGATTTCCCTTGACCCCCACCCCCTTGGTGTGGTTTCGTGAGATTTCGCCGGACCCCCAACCCCCCCTCCCCCACATTTTACCTCACGTCATTAATGGACGCCCCCAACGTTACACGTTTCGAAAACAGATGGAAACACAATACTTTCCTCGAATAGATTAGGTACCCCGTACGTAACACGTCCGGTCAGTTTTCAGGCAGGAACTCGCTTCCTTCCCTCCTCCTTTCTCAGCACTCGCACTTGCCTCTTGTAGTGGCCATTATCTTCGTGGTCCTTGGTGACTGATTCGGGGGAGGAATATAATAAATCGCTTTAATACCATGTAGTGATGGTTGATTTAATATGCTTGAAAATAATTTCTTGTATTTGAGAACTTGTGTAGTTAATCTATATTTACACATGTAAAAGCTTTATTTTCACACACGAGAATTTTTTTTTCTTTAAATATCCAGAATTCATTGTATAAAATAAGATGGCTTGTGTTGTTAAGAATGTTTGCGACAGCATAATTTTTTTCATGCATCAGATCAGTAGATTTTAAATTTCTTTAGTTCCGCTGTATGTTTTTGTTCTATAAATAGTGAAATAAATTTTACAGTAGTGCTATAATACGTATTGGGGGATTGTTCGCGTAGGTCTCCGCCTCTGCCGCTGGTGTAATGGCTGTCGGGGTTATTTCGTCGTCGATTTATTGGTAGTACTCCGGAAACCATCAAATGGCCATTAATCTACGAGGAAGCCCCCAAAAACGACAGAAACGTCGGCAGCTAATAAATCCAAACCACAATACCCCGACAACGATAATGCCATCTACTCTGCAGATTACTTTTTATAATTATTTTTTTGTCTAAAATAAGACGTTCCACGTGTCGGTTAGCCAATTCAGACATGTCCAGTTCAGTTATCTGAAGCTCTTCGGACGAACTTCACACCGACGCATATTATGTTTTATACCTGGTGAAAAATGTTGTTTTTAATGATTTATCTGAAACTAATCCCATTAATTAGGTTTATTTAACTTTGACTGCGGTTTCGACAATCGTAAGATCGTCTTCTTCAGAAAGACGGATTGGAAATTTTAAGACCATTTTTTTAAAACGGAGTTTGATAACAAATAATATAATAAATATCATTAAATAAAACCTGTACATTATCATTAGATATACAATATTATATGATACTCACGTGTAGAATCACATTTACACAGAAATGAGCCAAAGAACCCTTATCATATCGTGGTGCGGTGTGCCCTTATGTCATAGGTTAAAATTATAAACTTCAGTTACATTCTGAAGTATGTTAAATGCATCTGTCCGCTGGTCCAAAATGTACATGTTGGGTGGGTGATTTCCGCCGACTGGCTGAGATGTGGCCACACTAATAAGAGGTAAATAAACCATTTTATTTTAATCCTATTAACAGATTGCTAACCTTTTGGTCGATAACATGTTACTTACTCTCATAATTTGATATTAACCTCAGTGTTAGGTACCTTTCCTAACTAAACACACACGAACACTCTTATGCTTGGGACAGTATTCAATACAATGCTGAGTATCTATAGATATTGTTATATCCAGTGACTGTTTATCACCGTACAACACACTTCTGTCCTATCTGACTCTTTGACTTGTTTAGAGCTATTTTGTTACCTGCCAAGCAATCCCCCATTAAATTTCAACTTTCGTTCTCCCACGAGCTAATTAATATACATATTTTAAACTGTTTATCAGATGAATGAATCTCTACGAAGATTATTTCCTAGGTTTATTTGCATTTAAATATGGTGACTATATTTCTCCGTCAACATCTGTTTCCTGTTACCTTCTACCGCAACAACTTTTCAAACAGTTTCATTGGAATCAGTTTCAGTAGTTTTTGATGATACACATTTCTGTCATCCACCGTTTCTCCTGATTCAACAGAAAGATTTTGTACCGCAGATACACCTTAAGAATTTGTAATCTCTACATGTTTAACTATGCAAGTGGGCTGTGTTTCGCTGTCATTTTATGTTATCGCATCACTCAAAACTAAAAAACCGATATGGACGGAGTTTCTGTCTATTTTTGTATGACAAGAAGATTTTTGTCATTCAAAGATAAGGGGAATCAGCTAACAAATAAATCAACACGCAGAGACTACATCCTTTCCCTGCAGTATTCCTTTCGTGTGTTTTCAAATACTCTGATAGGAAGGGCTCGGTAGCGAATAACTCTTTTAAAATTTACGCTCCTAGTTAAACAGCGGTTGGATGAACGTGTTTTAAATACGAATGCACTCAAATTACAGTTCCGCCGCACCAGACGCTTTTCTAAACGGTACTCATCGTAACATGTCACCAGGGATACGGTGATGTTAGTAAGGTAATTAATTAATCCTTGAGGCAAAAACTGTCTTTATGGAACTATAGATAGTCAATACCAATGTTAAAAGATAAGTCTTGCAACATCCATAGTATCAGCTAAAGACATTCCCTAATATTCTTTGAAAAAATAGGGGCCATTAATTTCAAAGGAAGAAACTTACACAGTAACACAAAATAAATTTGCTGATTTCTTGAGTGATTGAATTGAGTTTTGAACATTCCACTAATAAATCTCTTGTTTATCTACAGAAATATGTAATTTCAAGCATGATTCATATGAAATAATCAGGATGTGTGACATGTGGGTTTCTCGGTTGTGATCATACTTGATTCTAAAAGACCTTCAGTTTGGAACGAAATCTTGAAGTTTAGTTTATACATAGTTGGAGCTTTTTAATGGTACAATACTGTTCTGAATGATCGGTCGGAAATTACGAGTAGAGAACTGAACAATTGCGACAATGACGCGTTTTGGAGCACGCATTATTCCAATGCAAACACTTTAAACTTCTCTCAGGATAAACACAGCTATTACAACCACTTGGTGGAATATTACAAACACATGCTGTTAATTTAGAGAAGTAAATTAATCTTGCATTGCTCTGATTTTCCAGAATATTACCATGATGACAAAATACGAAATATAGCCTGAATATAACTGTGTAGAAGTCGCAGTTTGGTTAATCTCGAAAAACGTTACTACATCGAGAGTACGATTCCCGACTAGTCCAGCTGTCTCTGCAAAACAAACAAAATACACATTCCATCAAAACTAGAACTTCGTCAGCTGTAGAGCATTGATACATTGTGATTGTATTATGCGACTCAAAATTTCAACGCTGTTGGACATTGAGCGTTGGACATCGTTCATTGTTAATATAATCCTCTCAGATAACAAACTGAATGAAAACCGGTTTTCCCACGATATTTCGGCGACCGAGTCTACCGTCGCCAGCTTTTAATGGAATGCAAATAGAAGAAAAAGGTATTAGTTATGCAGATTTTTTAAGAACTAACTGCAAATCTGATGTTTAACAACTAATCATTCATCAGCATTAACTGATAAAAACAGTACTTAGATTAATGATTTGAAATCCGTCTATATGACCAATTTCTTTACTCTATTTGTATAGCAACATAGTGTCAGCATCTCCAACAACGGAGAATGACGGTGTAACCTGTATATATGGTTTTCATATTTCAATTAGAAAATTTCAGATTCAACCGAAACCATAAATCAGCTTATTTGTAGGACGTATTCAAAGTAATGTGTGACAGAAATCGAATGATATTGACTGTTATCATGAATGCTCAATTTCTGCAAAAGGTAATTATGGTTTAAATTTAAAAAAAAAATTTAGACGAAAATGTCATCTACTCAAAAACGTGTTAGATGTATCTCATAACGTTATATTTCCTCAAGGATCACGGATAAAATGTTCGACTGTTCTCCTTTACCAGAATATCTTAAATACTTCATGGCATCAAGAATTAATAGCTTTTCAGTGATTAATCAGTTATTGGATGATGTGGCCTCTTAGAGTTATGATTTAGATAGAACTTGCGCAGTCTTCTCCAGGACGAACGATCTTGGATGATCATCTGCCAATTAACTCCAACAACTCTGCGTATGTCCTTGTCCCATCTGTGTGGTGGTCTTCCTCTCGGTGTCTGATGATCTCTAGGTGTACACTCTGACACTGCTTGAGTCCATCTTTCGTCTTTCATCCGAGCAACATGGCTGGCGTACCGCCACTTCAAGTTGGCTGTCTTCTCCAACATGGCTGTTCTGACCTAATGTAGTTTGCTCTCTTTTTGCTTTTTCTAGTTAAATCTAGCATTGACCTTTCCATAACGCGCTGTGCTAAGTTTTCCTTTCACAAATTCGTCTAGTGTCCAGGTCTTACAACCGTTAGTCAGCACAGGAATAATCACTGATTGTAATCTATTTGCTTTAGATTTGTGGATAATGAAAAGCTAAATCATTGCTATGGACATATAAATTGAAGATGTTTAAGCAAACTACATGCATAAATGAGAGAGTCAAGTACTAAAATATAATAAAAGCTAGTAATTACCAAAGAACCAAGTATGAAATAATGTAATATGAAGACCTAGCCGGAAAATATTAAGCTTAAAAATTGCATATTAGACAGGAGAAAAAAATAACTACAGTCAAGCACTAAAATAATTAGAGATAAAAAATGGTTTGTGTATGAAATTCATGTTAATATTAGTTGCCTTAGGTTTAAAACGAAGAAAAAATTAACAAAAAGTCATAACATGTTGTATGTTTATCGCAATTTCGTTTTTTTTCTCCATTTCATAGCTTTATGGCTACTTATTTTTGCTATTTTTCATCTATTAGCAGCATCTATACTAATCAAATGCTAACTTTGTTCACTGTGTCCTCCGCGCTGTGACGTTACGTAACCAGCCGTCTTTGTTGGATTAACAACGGCCAGAGACATTACAGCACGGCAGAGATTATTAGCTTTACTTAATAACAGTTGTTATGTTGTTAAGATTTATTTTTAATTTTCTTTGCTTTCACTGACGCTGAATGTAACTGTGACACCCGTCCAATCATTACAGTATCGATCTCAATGACGTTCAATAAAATGAAAGATGTAAGAACCCGTGAAGATTGTAGGTGATGTCTTGACGCCACTAACATGCGATGCAGTGAATGTCCGTATTAATTGGCGTGTGATTGAAGCTTTTATTTTCTAACGGCAATATTAGCGTTGTTTGTGGTTAGGTTGAAATGAAACCTGGACCAAGATGACAGCAAACATTTTGCTGCTGCACAAGGCACAAATAATTGCATCGAGTCTTATTTTATAACAGTTCTTTTTAGTTAAGCAAATGCAAAGAAATTGATTCCTCTACTCATTCCGTCATTTTTGAGGCTAGTTTTTTTTATACTTCTTTATATTTAATGGTTACGGTTACTATTTATGTACATCTTACGTAAACAAATATACACATCATATAGCATGAAACCATAATTTAGTGTTCTATTTTATACGCAGAACTTTGTCAATAAGGTGTTTTCAGATCACAAAATCAAGAAATGTTGTTTCTTTATGCAATCTTTCTTTTCGAAAATTAAGGAGCTGTTTGGAGCTCCCCTAGTTCCCCTGTATTAACTACGGTGCTGGTCCTCTTCCGACAGTAGCTTTTGAAAGGGAACATCCGGCGTATCGATTGGTATTTCCCGGACAAGAGCAATTGAGGGAGCGTTTCAAGACACTTCCAGCAGCTACCCAGGACCATCCAACAGTCTTGGTTAAAAAATCGCCTCAAAATAGCATAGTCAGAATGTTTGCAAGCATTCTTAGTTAAACGACGCATCTACGGAGTGAACTCAAAGACGTTGTTACTGGGCTAAATCTGTGAAGGATGTTAGTTACACATAGACTAGGTTCAGCGCCCATTGAATTCCTCAGTTGTAAGCATCAGTATAGTTTTTTTTTATACCATTCGAACGCATGTATTAATAATTGCCATATGAAATAAAAATCCAAACTAAATCAGAAAAACCGTTAAGTGCTAGTTATATTCGCGCTCTAAGTTGTTTGAAATTGAATTTTGATTAATAATTAATTAGAGATTTTTAAATCTTATTCATTATTCTTGTAGCGAAATTCTTACAAATGGCATTCAAATTATAAATTCAAGCTTAAAAAATACTCTCTAAAAACTCACTGTAACTGGTGAAAGAATTTTCGAATCAATAGTTTCGGAGTTAAATAGGGGAGTCAGATATTTTTATGCAAGAGTTGCAGGTAAATAGTGAGTACAATAATACACAATTATGTATATACCCCTCGGCATTTTCTCCCATAGATGATACTTTGAATTAGATCCATTCCTATATCCGACACATTTTGTACCTATAGTCGACACCCTTTCAAAAATCCTAAAATAGCATCGAGGTCAGAAGACAAAGGGAAATCGATAGGAAAGTTGACAGAAAGGGCTTGGCACAAGTGGAAGAATTTCTAGACTCAGATGGAATCCCATGGGTGTCAATCCAAGTCCCAGGTCCCACAAGTCGTCTGTCCTTGGGAGATACTGTAGACTCAGAAAAGCGACATTATACTTATAGATAAGCTTGGTATTCATCCCGAAAGTTGGATGGACCCTCGCGAAGGAGGAATACTTAGTCTGGTATTGTAATTAGGCTGGCTAATTCCTTTCCTCCATACCTTACATATCCCGGTAACCCTGCCGGGGAAACGGGACTTAAACTTTAACGTGGAATCCGAACCACGGAAACTTTGTGGCATTCTTCACATTACACAACAAGCTATGCCAGAGTGGATGGTCTAGTTTGGACCTACGAAAATTCCCGCCGAGACTGAGATTACAACCGAGGACCTTTCAATATCGAATAAAACCTTAACTAATGAGCCTCCAGGCCGCTATACTATCATATTTCTTCATAAACATAAAAAAAGCTCCTCAGATTTTCCTTTGCAGTATCTGCCGACTTTACATGCAGTACTTAGCAAGTGATGAATTTCACCATATGCATACGACATATAATACCTAAATATAGGCTCCTAAATATGACGTGGCATAAACCGACGACCGACACCGTGTGTCAATTTTATGTTTCTAGCGCTGCACTGCAGCATATAAAAAAATTGATCGTTTTAAAACGCATGACCGTTCGTTCAGTTTATAATTAAAAATTAGTTTTTAGTGAGTAACATTAATCCGACACATATTTTATAACCTACCCTTTTGGTGTAGGCATATGGACATCTTTTACATACGCTAATAATTTTTACCTTTCTTATATCAATTAAACAATATTCACATTATCTCTCCGGTTATTCAACAATGATTATAAGTAATTTTTCAATATTGTCTTTTACCTTTCCGTGCTGCTTAGGAATTTCCAACAGGAAGAAAATCCTTTTTTTGCCTTCCATTTTTGATAAGAAGGATATCAATGCTCGCCATTCTGTTGTAATTCATTATCTTTCTTCTTAACATCAGAAATAAACCTTTACACTTTATCTGAAATTCTTTTATGATTTCTTTCTTCAAATCAAATCAAAGCAACAACACTATGAAATTTTCACCACTTTAATATCTAAAATGACCTCTCGAGCCGCTGCCGTACATGATTCAATATCCTTTCATATTCCGTTATCTCCCTACCGGTGCCATTCCGAATTTCATATAGCACAGTTCTCCTCAATCCATTCCATACATGCCATCCTTCTTCATTCCTCCATTCTTATTACTATAATCTCCATGACCAGCCATCATATGTTCTCCTTGTTATCAGAGAGTCTTCAAATACATTTTATTAATATTTTATATCACCATTATATATTTATATACCTAAAATAAATATTTCTCAATCTTGTTATTAAACATTTTACAAAGTAACGAGACGTATGACGGTTACACTGTCCATTTAAGGAACACACAAAAATTTAGGTACCTATATTCGTCACTGGGGGTTATCCATAATAGAAATATTCTTCTTGTTTAAACTGAAAATATATACGATTATTTATTTCATCGTGATCACATTTACATATTCACGTTCAGCAGAATGAATAAAAACATACATTAATTGACAGTTAAAGTACTTGTCGACGTTGGGATTTTGCTAACAAGATACGCGTTGCCGGCTATGGTAAGCACAAGCTCAACAAAAATTGTTCACCATCGACAAATGAGACCATCGCCTAACCCATGGACCCCTTCAGATTGACGAGTGTTGTGCGCGGTTTTGTGGATCATCACATTTCCTTAAATTCGAACTTGATACAATTTCATAACGACTATAGATTTCCTGCGTATAATAGGCGCTCTGAACTTAGGCTTTGTGACTTAGGGTTCTGAAACTTATCTATGAAATGAGCTACTGGAAGCCATTTTTAGTCTAACTGCAGAGTTCAACTATGGAATATCAGACGGAGGTGTTACCTTAATGCAGTACTGTGACGTTGTCGCGTTTAAGCTGACGTGTGAAACGCCCCGAGGTATACCACGTTGGCGGAGTCCTGCCCAAGACTTAAGGAAGGAGGGTCTCTGCTAACTGGCGCAGTGCATCTGCGTGAAGTTAATATAGTTTCTCTTCTTTGTTTGAATTAGCTAGTGAAAAAGTGTTGACTCGCTTTCACAAGCTCTGCCGCGAGAGAGAACCACACTACTTTCAACTCTCGTCGCCTTCATACAGAGTTTGATGTTAAATTCTACTTTGTGATGCTAGGATGTTTAGAACATCTGTGCTACAAACGGAGACTGGAGAGCGCTTTTGTCTTGTATATTGAATTAACCTCACTTAATGTAATAATTACTCCTTTTTCACCTTATAGTAGGTTAAATCACTTCATTATAATTAACTGATACAGAACAAGCGGAAATAATAACTGACACCATTTATGAACAATAATAACACCTATACAGGTGGGACCAAAATTAATGACAAAAATGTGACAACATTTAACTGGCAGTGGAAAACTATTTAAACATATTTACGCGCACGGGACTTGGTAGGTAGCCCGCTAGACAGGTAGCTAATGGCCTCGTTTGTTGCGATGCTGCGAAAGATGGCTGAAGTGGAGGCACCCAGCGCAGGAATACAGGGGCTCTATTTCTTTCCGCCAGCTCATGAAGACAAGGTTAGAGACCAATGACCAATCCTGTGAGAGAGTTTGATTAAGATGGTGTGTATCGAATACAGATTTGCACGGGAACAGGGTTTAAATTTGGTGCATTTTTCTAATTTCCATGTGGGGCTGCCATTGGCTTGCTGTTTTTTTGCCGCCATCGGAGGCCAGTAAAACATATGGTGAACAGGACCTGATCGACAATGAAAAAACCATCTTTCGCTGGATGGATGGCAGACAAGATGAACGTGTAACACAGTGGTCTCAACGTTTCGCAGCTGTGCTGAATTAGTTTTTGTTAGTACTTTTAGGAATACAAATTACTGCATTCGTAAAGCATTTCGTCAAGTAATGTCCATTTTTGTAGTGGTTTTGAACAGTGTATGGAGTGATTTAGGAGCAGCATCAAGACATCACAGCAAATCGTAATGTGTAAAATTACAGAACGTTGCATTGGCTTTCTGCGATTAAAAGACCTGTTAGTGATCCTGAATGTGCAATACTTGTCTGATAGGAGTTTCTCATGTTCTCTGCAAACTTTATTTATCGAACGGAAAGTACAATATATCTTCCAAGTATTCATATCCTTGCATTGCGATGGTTTGTTCACATTTGTTAATTATTGTACTCTCATGTAGGGGACGGCGCCCATGGAATAGTTTAATATTATTTCAATAATTTGTTCATTTTCAATCATTTTTGTCTTCTTTTGGGGTAAGAATAAATGTTCATTTGTATTAGTAGGTCATTTGTTGGTGTAAAACTTATCCCATTTTCCCTCAAAGATTGCGAATGTTGGTATGCAACAGCTATAAATGAAAGCAGTTTTGAAGATTAAATATCTAAATAGGCAGAGATAATTAATTTCATAATGTAAGGTGGAAATTGCTTAAAATACACCACGTGTACGGTTACAACCTCATTTATTAGTAACCCGTATTTGGCAGATATGCAACAGAGAATTTTTATCTAGCCACATGAATACATGCACCGTGGAATGTCTAAAACGGCTTCACCGTATTCTCACATGCCGTCTAGTGTTATCTCTGGTGTACTTTCTTTCGGTGCTGAATATGATTAAAAGAACTGCTTGATATGTGCGAGCTTCATAATCAGTATTCTATTTCCCGGCCAGCACTGTTTTTGTCATGCACCTATTCACGGCTTATTGACCAAGTGTTTCGTCACCACAAACCTCTTTTAAAGTTCAAGTAGAAAGAGTATCACTACGCGTTTTCGGCTATTAAAAGATCGGTCACTACTCTTTGATTTGATCTTTTTACACTTCCCCTTTTTTATCTGCTTTCCCTCGTATTTACTAGCATACATTTTTTTTAACAATATATACATTTTTTTCACAATAAAGTGTTACATTTATATTACATAAAATTACTTACAATTCATTAGTATTACGACTACCATAAGTCAAAGATATTGGGTTCTTATCCTTAACCTTGATGTGTATGCACGAATATGTAAATTAGATTTATATAGTTTATCATCGTGTAATTTGTGAGGTTATAGTATTTTCCAAAAAGACTCCGAACTTTTCTTTGTATTTTGTTGACCTTTTCATCGTCCACATCTTAATTTTCATTGTGGTCAAGTAATCTTCTAAATTCTTCATCTTGCTCTGTAGAATATAGAATATGGTTTGGCCCAGTATCTAAATGCACGAGTTGCGTTTTTCCTGCGGAGCTATTTAGATCTCTGGTCGTACTATTACGCTGGTGTCTGCATTCATCGGTGATACCAGTAAAAGCGCTGCTATAGCATGCTATGTCCACATCCATATTTGGTATGC
Organism: Vandiemenella viatica; assembly: GCA_031002005.1. NCBI lineage: Eukaryota > Metazoa > Arthropoda > Insecta > Orthoptera > Morabidae > Vandiemenella > Vandiemenella viatica. The sequence goes on from JARYHS010008074.1 coordinate 113,731,823, forward strand.
CTCACCACACTGAAAAAGATGTAGAAGTGAGTCGATATTTCCTCAATTTTCACATCTATCGGTTACTTTGAAGTGTATTCGAAATAATTTCTCATTTTTTGCAATTGTCTCATTAACCACTTTGTACCATAAAGCTCGTATGTCTGAAGGCAGGGTCTTGTTAAAAATATTTGACCAAACAATCCCCCAATTGGTATCTAAATATTTTGTTTCTATGTTGTTGCACGGAGCGTTAATCGTTAAGATTTTGTAGATTTCTTTCGTTGTTTGTGGGGGTTTTTGTAGTTGAGCTGCTGTTATGTATCTAATTTATAGAAAATAGTCCCTGATATGTTGGAAGTTTTTATCGATGTGGTCAATCCGTATAGGAGCCTCTGCACTTGCGGGTCTGTATGTATTCACTAGTTGAGATGTGAGACTGTCCTTAGTCTTTATAATTTTGTTCATCGCTCGTAGAAAGAGCGCTTTGCATTTGATGTTGGTATTAATAACATTCAGTCCTCCGCTATTGTTTGGCAAGGTTAATGTCTGAAAGTTTACTTTAAAAAGTTTACCTTGGCATAGAAATCATGAGATTGCTCGTTGTATGTTTTATGGCTTTTGGGGCAGGAAGAATCTGCGCTAAGTAATTTATTTGGCCAAATATTGATAATTTAACTAAAGTTGCTTTTTGAATTATGTTAATATGCTTACTTTTGTGCACTTGGAGAGTTCCCCTGACGGCGTATAAAACCTGGCGCCAATTATTGTACTCATTTCGTGAGGGTTGGCTTCAAGCCATACACCTAGAGATTTGTGTTTATTTATTTGCATTATTCCATGCACTGCTATGTTACTTTGGAGCCCTAACCCAATATGTAGGAGACCAGATTAAATAATGCCCATCTTTCAAGTTAGCTCTTGTAGGGATTCACGATGAGCATCATCGATGGTACGAAGCGACTTTCGACAGATTGGTGCCGAGTTTTTGCTATTAAAATATCAAAAGGGCTGTTATTCAACATAATTACATCATCCTGTGGGAAAAACTCATTATTTCTGAAATATAAAGATAACGTGATGATTAATTTTCTGTTTATTATATTTAGAAAACATTCAGTTAATTTACATTAAGTATCGATCCGTAAATTACTTTAGAAATAAAACACTGCTCCTCTAACATAATCATAAATAAAAGTACTAAAGGAGGATACGAAATATAACTACGTTTTCTTTCTAGAAGTTACGAAAATTCTCTGTTTGTTCAGTGTATTTAGACTGCGCACTCTGTAGAGCACTTCAGCAAGAACTGTGTTCTGATAAATACTGGATACGAAAACTCAGAAAGTTCTCTCACTTCTCTTGAAAGTCAGTAAATAAAGAAACTGTAAGTTTTTTTCATCATTCGCCGAGTAATGTGTATTTAAACCGTCATTTGTAACATTTATTTTCCATAAAAGAGGAGAAGAATTTTTTTTTTCATCATACAACAGAGGTTGAATTTGCTTTAGTAAAATTTGATAAGCTTCTGATCCAAATTTTAGTAAGATGCGCCGAAAGTATAGCAACTTTAGCAAAGCTCATTAAGGTATTGCGGTTGCGCTAAAATATCTTCAAAAGTTGAAATAACTAGCTGATAAGATATTATAAAAAAACTAATTAAAGGATGAACGTGAAATGGGTAAAAGTTCTCTCTCAGTAATTTTTTATCACCTGCGTTCGACAAACAACCGACTGTTGTTATTTGCGTACACTTGTACCAATATTTATTGTGTTATTCCTTGTGTGGAACAGATGTTCTTATTGCAAAGGAGTATCTGAGTAAAAATGTAAAATAATAAGGAAAAGTGTCTAAAAATCGAAATGGACGGTATGTCAGTATAAAACTTCTACACACAATATTCCAACTTCCGTGGCGGAAGATTTTAACTCACCCATACCGCGGGGAATAGAATTTTAAAAATTTGAAACAATGGAGTTATCTTGTGAGATTCAGCTCTGAGCTCGTGAGGTGAGACTGAATGCGTGAGCCAGGTGTAGCCTGCCCGACCCCCAGGGACCTGGTTTAGCAGGTTGCCTAATCGCGTGACTGGCGTTTATTAGGCGCGGGGAGCGCGCTCCAGCGGTGCGAAATGCCACGAATAACTGCTGTAATTCTCGCCAGCTTCAACTCATTACCAGCACTGAGGGAAGAGTTTTACGACGCGCCGTCGTAAAACTTTTCTGCAGGTGTATTGAGCAATATTCTTTGCTTCCGTGAAGGTAATATCTCACTGTTTCGGGACAATAGCTGAACAAAGGCGGCGATCGAAGAGAAGTACTTTTATTTTACGCTGCCGTTCTGGAATCTCGGATATATTCAAAGATCTGCCTTCGTCTCAGCAACCGTGATTAATCTTTCGTTTTCTATAAGCATTTAAATAATCACGTGGAAAGTGCCTAGTTTTTTGCCTTTAAAGTACCCAAAGAAAAACAACGATGAAAACACTTCTACACAATTTGTTGCTTCACCCATCGATATAACGTTCATCAGATACATGGAATTTTTTTATAAAAATGAAATATTGATACCTACAGATACTACTTAGTATCCCTCCCGTCCGACATTCTTCCGTTAATATGCGAGGATGACGTTTGCATTTAATACATCAAAATTATACAAATTCGAATGATAAGAATTAAATCCACAGTAACTGGAACTAATTCCGAGGAACAGTTGAACCACCTCAAAGTACCCTTGTACCTAAACCGACCTCACGTTTTTTGTTGTTATATTGCACCAAGCTTTTTTTAAATAATGACTTCTATAAATACGTTGAAATAATTATAACCATCCGCTTCTAATCGTAGTTTGCACAACCTCTTCCATTTGTGGTGGCCTCCGCAAGGTTTCCCCTCCACTATTTTTCATCAGTCAACCCTCTCGTCTTTTATGATCGAGCGTGGTGGGTGAACGGTTAGCGTTCTGGCCTCGCAATTGGGAGGACGCGGATTCGAATCCCTGTCCAGTCATCCAGATTTGGGTTTTCCATGGTTTCCCCAAATCACTCCAGGTGAATGCCAGGATGCCTTCTTCATAAAGGCCATAAGTAAAAAAAAAGTCTTTTATGTCTCTTTGGTACATCCGTTGTCTTCCAATACGTCTCCTTCCCTTCCCTTTTCTCTGGAGTGCTAGATTTGGCATTCTTCCTTCCTCCACTATCACAACTCGGACCATCGTTCCAGTTTTCTCTTCTTTAGTATTATTCCAACATTTAAACTCTATCTAAAGTTTTCATCTCTGATACTATACTTTTTTGAGACGTTTTATAAACTTTTCAGAACCTCATTTCTGTTGCGTGCAGTATGTTTGAGGCTCTTCTTGTATGTCCAAGTTTCAGAGCCATAGCTCAATATTAGTTGATTGTACAGCCGTTGAATTAATAATAGAGATAGTGTGATATTAAATGGTTGTTGCTCACCTTACTGCAATACAATTTAGGTTTGTCCGCCGCTTTATTTTATTTTTAAACTTGTTAAGATAGCACAGAAATGCTGGCCGTTGTGGTGTAGGGGCCAGCACGCTGGCTCTGCATTCTAAGGGTCGCTGGTTCGACTTCGGCCTGAGTTGTTTTACTTGAATTTTGTGTCCGTCCTGTCCTCATTAAAGAAAAGCCCGATACAATAGTTAGAGTAGTTAGAGTAGTAAAAATAAATTTGAGCTGGCTTAGTGATAGCATAGACCGAACGATATATATATATATATATATATATATATATATATATATATATATATATATATATATATATATAAAGCAAAGAAAATGTAATCCCCGCCGATTAAAACCGTCACACTTGCAAAATCCCCACTATAGATTTCAGTAGTTGTCCTAAATTTTCTGTTCGTATGTCGATGAAATGCGTCTGGCATCCGGTATTTGCTAGTAACAAAATGTGTAATAATACGATTGTCAGCAGTCAATTCGTGTCTCAAGAGTTGGCCATAGAAATACTTACAACGAAATTCAGCTGGTAAGAGTGATGGGGAGAACGACTCTCCCGCTTTCTCTGCGACGTAGTTTATTGCTTTCATGCTCAAGAAAAAATAGGAATGCGTTCTTCCTTCACGGATAGAATGATAAAAGATATTGCACACTTAAAGATATTACATTTCAGTTACCAGAAACGCCATACGACTTCGAATTCTGAATGACATTGCACATTTACTTTGCTAATTTGGCTCAACATGCTCTTACTGCTATCTAAATTAAACATAAAAGCTATTAACATTTAATTGCCAGAATTTTCGTAGTAAAGTCTGTAGTTTCTTAGTAAGCTGTATGAGTTTAGTGAAAGCTGTTTCGTAAGGAATATCATTATTACGTATAAAGGGTTAAATTGATTTGATTTCTTCGGAATATTCTACCCTCCCACAATTTTCACATACATCTTTGCCAACTTAAATGGTGTTATGCGATCATTAATACCACAATGTAACGAAGGTATCGTAACGTTCATATCATTGCTCGCAAGTAATTTCTCTCCAAAGTAATTTATTTTACATTTTTCACAAATCTAACATACAACTACAGTAATATGAGTGTGATACTGATATTGTAAAACTAATCCAAATAACGTAGACAACCTTACTTTCATCTCACTCGCTCTTGTTAGACACTCTTATTTTACAGGCGCATACATTTCCAGGCTAGAGCTAAAGTGTTATATTTAAATGCCTCATTTATGTCCTGCCCGTTGTATCATTCTCATATGAATAGTCATACTTGAACCACATGCTTGACATGGGTCAAATCACTCCAGTCCATCCATTTCTCTTCCTACTTTTTTGATGTCATTATTATGATTTATAAGCCGCCATTTCCCAAAATTCAGTTATTAAATATTACTTTAGAAATTTTTTATAGTGTGCTTAGAAATTAGTAGTTTTCGGCCATGTATTTTATTTGTTGAGTTTGAAAGCCTCTTATTGTTACTCCAAGTATTAATATGTCAGTCACAGAAGCATTTTATTTCCCAGGCAATCTTTTGAATTATCTTCTAATACCATATTACGGTGCAAATGATTCCATCAAGTTCCAAGGACAATGGTTTGCATTTAAAAACGGAATTTAAGCATATGTTTATATATAGTTAATTCAGAAATGTGTGGATTTGGTGAATATATATATATATATATATATATATATATATATATATATTGGTAATAAATGAAAAGTTGGAAGAACATGTTCAGCCACAGGAACGACACACAATAACAAATATCAATTTCAAATTGATGGAGCTCGATTACTTGACAAATTGGTAAAGGATTTCATCAAAATATTTATTGAAAATTGCGTTAAACTCGTAAGAGTTCCGACACGCGTTATTGGTTGGGTGAAGGAGACACGTTCCAAGCAAAGTGAATTTCTGTGATACCATCTAAATTAAACTTTTTTCTGTATGTATTCACGCAGTTTAATGGAATAGCTGCTGCAGATCCATTGCTAAAGGGCATGCGAGTAGATTGAATTGGTTTTCGTATTGTACATTGATTACATTTTTATCATATTGATTGCATTACCGATATTTGCCAGCGGCAACGTTCTTGTTGTTTCTGTATTTCACCTGCCTCACTATTTTTGATTAACAGAGCTCTTAGTTTAACTAAAATACATTCTGTTCACTTGTTGAAACGTTCTGATTTTGTAAATAGTGACAGCTCCATCAATCAGAAGATACCTAAAAATGAGTAATTATTAATATGCAGTTAATAGTACAAGTTATTTCAGATTAATCGGTTTTAAGAGATTTCACGCCAAATTAATAACAAATTTCAGAAAACTTTATTCATTGTAAGAACGACTACTTTCGTGGCATATGATTGTAATGAAACCTTCACGGCTATACCGCCAGATTGTGTTGCAGAAAAACTACATTTCGACAACTAGCTTCGACGTCTTCTCGTTCATCGACAAAATTTCACGGTGGTCATGTTTAAAAGTCACTGTATAAGGCTCGTTCATTCTGTACCTGGGGGACAATCACCATGTGACTGGCTTAATAACGACCGCTGTCATGAATTACGAAAAGCATTTTTTCTTTTATTATACTTTTTCTTCTGAAATAGACGTTCATAACATACGAATAGACATACGGCTACAAAAGGATTGTTGGAAAGTTATATGGACTTCGATATCTGACATACCGACGAACACTGATACTATCTTCAATTCGTTCTAAGAATTTGGATACACAAAAAATGAATGGCGATATGTATGTAAAACGCGACTTTTATCGGGACCTCCTCTCAAAATACATGTGATTATTTAATCGGTGATGAGTTCAAGTAAACTACTTATTTCAGTTTGTGAGGCGCGTTTGCTTGTGCGTCGCTCTATTTTCTCTACTTCCTTCCTTTCGAAGTAGTGTCCGTGACAGTATGTCCGCACGTATCGTTTCATTTTTCTTCGTTCCCGCTATATAATTACCACATATTTACCGTTATTCGAATTGGGTGTTGCTGGCTTGATTCAATTCGACACCTGAACATCTGAAAAATCTTAACTTTCATATCATTGAAGTTTTCATTCATTTACTTTTTGGAATAATTCATTCAGTTTCCTTATATTATTAAACGTACAATTTTTGCCGGAATTCATATTAACAATAAAATAAACAGTTAGTACATATCTTCGGTTATTTTGATAATAAATTCCTTACTGTCATCACACAATATTTTACAAACCATATATTAATTCCTTTTGATTGCTCCATACGGTTGTATACGTTACATTTAACATTTACACAAATTCAACTTCATTCAAATTCTTCGAAACTTCCTCTTTTATTTAATTCATTATCCGTTCATGCTTTGAACAAAAAACCATTTCATTTAGGTCTCTTTTCTTTATCTGTTTTTCAAAGATTCTCCGCACTGCCTTTATTGGCGTCATTGACCTTTAAAGTAAATTATCAAAGTTAAAATATATACTCTTTGACCTCACTACATTTGGAATACATTTATAACAAAAACCATAATTTCTGGTAAGGATTGTGTACCTTGTATGTTGACAGAAATATATTGGGTTCTGTGTATAGCAGGTATTTAAATGATATCTGAAGAACCAACAGATGAAACGTATTAAGTCTATTAAGAAACTTATAATAAAAACTCGAGATTATGTGATGGTCCAATTTTCATGGCAAAAACATATTTAGATTGCGAGATAGTTTCAATATAAAATTTTACTAAATGGGATGTAAATTCAAATCGATTTGCCGTAAAATAATGAAGAGTGAACTTTATATGTTCGATTTTTTTAGGTATTAATATGATAACTATTTTTTAAAATTAGGGCTTTACGACTGGTCGGAGTCGTTAGAACCGGCAGACAATGGGGAACAGTGGAAGTAAGTCAGTCATGGCCGTTTTAAAAGAATTATTGACAATTTCATGAACCTGTGGAAAACCGAAATCTTCAAGATTGGAACAGGAATCAAACGCGCGTCCATCAGATTGTCAGGTATAAACATGAAGACAAAATTTGGAGTCCTTTTTTAATATATAACTATGAGAAGCAATAAATAAAAACTGCATTGGCAGATTAATGACATAAGAGATCTGAAATGGAAAAATCTAATTTAATGTAGAACTAGAAAAGAAATGAAACAAAGTCTGTGATAAATCTCGGTACATCGTGATAAAAGAAATCAGTAATCGTCATAGCTCCAACCAAAATAAATCTTTCTAATATTATTTAATTTCTAAGCTGTAAACTAACTTAAAATAATTACAGTTTAGCACATATACTAATGTTACACACTTAAAGAGTCTTAATTGTGAGTTGAAATAAGGTCATATACTTAAGATGAGAGAACATTAAGACCCAGATAAACACGAAATATAGTGAAAACATGGGCCGTACTACTTGATTTAATACAGTCATATCACCTACGCATGCAAGGATTTTGGTTTTCTGTTTAATATAGAGTAAATATGAAGTATTACAGCTTTTCGCCATCCGCGCTGGGTTTTTTTACGACCCTCCATAAAGGTGTTTCGTCTCAGTTGCAGAGCTCTATGGAAGAAAATACGAGGACCTGTCGACGGCAGTATAGACTGCGAATTTTGCCTCTGAATCGAAGCAACACAAGGACGGTCAGAAGGGAAATCAATGGTTGTTTAGTTAGTGATACAAGTAATGAAGACTTAATTCCATGATGTTGTTCCTACTCTGGTTCCTTTATACTCTATACCAGTGGTTCCAAATCAGTTTTTCCCTACTATCACTTCAAATTGAACCTGGCGTACCCCTTATAATTGAAATGATAAATAAAATATGAAACCAGTTTTTCACGATTTATTAAATTTCAGTCCAATAATAATCACAAAAAATCAACAAATGTCCAAAGATATTATATTTTGGTGACAGTAATGTTTGCGTAATTATTTGTTTTTTCAATCAGATTAGTGATTACCTTAGCCAAGAGATTGACTCGCGTATCCCCTAGAAGCAACCTTACGTATCCCTAAGGCTACGTGTAGCGCTAATTTGGAACCACTGGTCTATACAAAACGCATTGTAACTACGAGTACATAATACTTTTTATTTCCTTTTTTTTTGTTAAAAAAAAGTTTTTAGCTACTGCTCATATCCATTCAGTCTAAAATAAACACTTTCGACTACTAACGTTCTAACCTGTTACCTTATGTTAAGAAATATTGACAGCACTGTCATAAACGTGGCGCCGCAGTCTGACAATGGATTCTTATGCAACTCCACGAAACAAATCAAAAATAAGGAATAAAAATTGTTATATCTCGCTAGGTTCCTGAGATATCTTGCTGAAAGATGATTTTTTATTTTATTTTTATAATAAATAAATAAACTCAAAGATGATGTGGTTAGGTTGAAATGCGACCTGGATCAGAAGGAAATTTGTCAGTGCCATTGCTTTTATATTTTTCGCTCATCTGCCTGAGGGCCCCAGTATTTTTCTTGCACCGGGGCCCTTGTCAACCTAGCTACGCTACTGTACTACAGCCATTTCCAATGACATAATTCACGCCAAAAATATAGTAGTATTGAAGTGAAGAATAAAATTGTTTGATATCTCGCTGAGGTCTAGAAACATCGTGAGTCAAAAAATGTTTACTACTGAAAATATTAAGGAGCGTTATTAATTCAAGTAACCGATAAATTATCGATCCAGTTAATAATTGCGATTTTTCATATTTTCGATTGCGATATCAGTATTGTTACCAGTGTAAAACAGCCTGCGTTCCGTAATAGTAGCAACTCTTATTCAAGTACGTTTTTGATAGTTCTGTTTCTCGCATATCCACTACTGAAACCCTTGCAATCATCGTTAGTATTGCCATCGAAACGAAAACCTTCTGTTCGTGATTCAAGTAATGGTTTGAAACTGAGTTGGACTATACTGATTGATTACTTCAGCTATTGAGTAACAGCAGGGGTAATATAATCCCACACCGGTACTGTACTCGGTGGCGATGGTAAGACTGTGCAGATTTATGAAAAGTTTTTAATGAAATGTAAATACAACTGAGGTCGTATTACCAAGCAAATTATATTCATTTTATTAATTTTGTACTGTAAATAAGACAAGTCTGGTCTTTACATTAAATTCCAAGAGCAAAACGGAATTGTCGCTGTACATCTATAAATATATATATATGAGACAGTGCTTCATAGCTATGTACAGCCAGTGCGAAACAGTTTCATGGGATCGGAAATTTTTTTATTTGTAAACTGCTCACTTAACAGACAAGTGGAGAATTTTAAAGCAAATTTAATAAGAGCAATACTATTAATGATTTAGGAAATAAAATAAATTATTAAAAGAATCTATTGAAGATCACCGATCACCAAAAGTTATTCCCAATACATGCCTTTGTTTTGGTGGAGACAAATGACTTGAAGAAGTATCAAGAATTATATCTAGAATTATACAGCTTGGTTTATGTGTCAAAAAAGTATACCCAGGCTACAGCAATGGAGAAATAAAAGAAATGGTTGATTCTCCAATATTACGCCCAGTTTTTTTTTTTTTTTTTAATTTTGTTTCCCCCAACAAAGAATCCGCATTTGGTTGATACTACACAAGAATGTTATAATGAAGATATTTATGTGACAATTTCACAAAATTTATCTGGCAGTGATCACTCGCCAAATGATTTCATCTGAACTTTTAGAAACTTCAGCAGTTATGAACCTATGACTGATTTAGCTATGAATAAATTACGTTGAGCCGAATACTGTAGATGATTCATCCTCGTGGTGAGTTCTGGCTGTTGATATTTTTTACATTATCTACAGTGAAATTATTGTATATTTATAGTTATTATATAGTTCCTTGTGCCTTTGGAAACATTTTTCTACTGGTCAAAGCTGCATTTTAACCTAACTACAACCGCCAGGAAGATAACGAAACACCTATTGTGGATGTCCAGTTTATATTTCCTTCTGGCTTTGCGGAAATTCTGCTTCTGGTCCAGGCCACATTTCAACCTGGCACACAACCTTTGAGATACGAGATCTATAAAACTAAGCGAAATCTCGAAATGTCTCATCGAGTTATGTAAGAATGCATTACCAAAATTGCGGCGCCGCGGGAATTTTTTCTTCTGGTCACAATATGAATGTACGCGCCAGTAAATTATCGCCAGAAAATCAAGCGAAAGCAGATTCACCATATGTTGTGCTATAAGAAAGTACGCGCCTGTTGATTATGACCCAAGCAACACTACAACCTATAGTAACGACGTCAGTTTATTGCGCCCGAAAATCAAGTGAGCTTACATTATCAATGAAAACTAATGTGCTAATTAAAACCACGAAATATAAATTAATTATGTAAGAAAGCTCAAAATATGGATTGTTGCATACTTGTTACTAAGCAACAAATTCACTTTATCACATACACCAGAGGAATTTATTCATATGCTACCATGAACACTTGATAGCAATGTTACATGCTTTAATACATACATCAGAGCATATGCCATCTTGAAAACTTGCTAGCGATTTTTATATCCGTGTCTAAAGAGTGCAAATACTATCTTTGGCTTAAATAATACCTTTGAAAATGGCTGTTGTCCTGTACTGTTGACGCTGTACCGTATCGTAAATTTCCTGTCGCATCACTTCTAAGGTACGTTTGTTTCATGTACACTTTTTTTGGTAAGGTATGTCTTCAGAAAGGGTTATAACGAATTTAAAGCAAGGTCACTACCATGTTTCTTTCGACATCACCTTTCAGTCAAGATATATCGAGAACAAAGCGAGATATCTAAAAAAATTATCCTTAATTTGATTTGTTTTTGTCGAGTTGCATGAGAATCTATCATCAGATTGTGGCGCCAGAATTATGATAGAATCCCAGAGGTATCTAGTTTTTCATAATAAATCATTTAATTATTTATTTGGACTCGCTTGATGGTGGAAGTTTGGGAATGGTGTTGCGCTCGGGAGTTCCCGTGCATCAAAACACCGAAGTGTTTCCAGTTTTTCTGTTTAGCGCCGCGAAGAATGCTTGAGGAAGTGTGTACAGTGCCTGCCGACCTAGGAGCGAGAGGGTGGCAATTTTAGTAAGGCTGCGTTTCCACTAGACTTGCGCATAATAGTTCGCGAAGGGGAGCGCTCAGTTTAGTTCGCAGCTCCCTCGCGAACTAGTTCGCTCTTTTAGTTCGTTAGTTCGCGTCTCGAATTCAGAGAAACAGAGCGTTCGCTCGCCTTGCTACCACTACTGCACGCGCTATTTTGTTTGTTAAGTCAGTTTTATTAGGACATAATCATTTTTTTGTCGTTTCTCAATGGAATTTAATATGACCTTCTTAACAAAAGTTATTGCTTAATAATAGCCCTTTCAAATTACATTAGCATGAACAGTTGGCGCCGATAAACCAAAGTGCTCATTTTCCTTTACACAAATGGGTAAATTGAACAATTGTGCTGTTTTTACTATTTACTTTACATGCATTCGTAGAATATTAATTTTTAAAATGGATTTGTTTATTAGTTCATGGAAGAAACATTACTTATAAAAGGCGCTAATGATCCTGCCGTCGACGCGCCCTTAAACCCCAACAACAACACAACATTAATTATAAAATATTATAAACGCGTTTATTTTGATGAATTAAAATACTCGTTTATAAGTAATCGGCTTTTTTTATATAAATAAAGTTTTGGAAATCATGGATAAAATATAATTCTACTATTGGCTACAACTTAAGTACTATATGACAGAAATAGTATTACCTATATTATTAAGAAAAATAACATTAATACTTCCAATGTGATATCTAATAATTAGACATATAAAAGTAACAGTGACCCTTGAATGAGAAAGTGGTAGCAATAACGAAAGTGCGTAAATTTCCAGTGAATTGGAAGTCATTGAGCTATTATTTTATTAGTGAAGGGGAGAATAATCCAACACACATTCACAATTTTTTGGCGACGAATGAAACTGATGAAGACACAAAAGTTAAAATCTATTTGAATTTCGCAAGTCATTTCTTTCATCAGTTTCACAAAGCTGTTAACTAACAGACTGAGATAAGTATTATATTATGTCAGCTTTAAAATCAGCACTAGAAAATGTAAAAGATACTGTTTCTTTGGTTAAGAAAACAAGAAAAAGCCTTTAGAAACCAAATTCTCCACAGAAAGTGATAATATAAAAAATAATGCTCTAGTATTCGTTGATAAATGTCTGGAGTATCTTAGTAAATAGTTAGATTTTAATGAAAGCAATTGGCTATACAAAATCCAAAAATTAAATTCAAATCACAGGGTTTCATTTGATGACTGTGAGACTATATTAGAGGTTATAAATTTGCGAGAAAAAATGAATATCAAAGTGAACAAACTTTACTCTGAAATAACAATATTATACGAAATCCAGGTAAAAGTAAGAGAAGTATTTCATGAATAAAAAAATGAGCTTTTTCCCGAAATTAATTTGACAACTGAAAGCGATAAAGCGTATGACAATTTAACTGTAGACAAAAAAGAATTAAAGATGAAAGAAGTGCAAAAAATATAGCTTAAAAAATGAAATAGTAAAAACATACCTTTTATCATTTTCTACTCTTTCGTAAAATATTATATTTTTGTAGTGTATCATATTTTTATAGGTTATTCTTTTTAAAAAATTCCTACCATCAACCGAAAAAATATTGGAAACCCTAGCGGCGAATGGTGCTAGTTCGCGAACGGTACCGCTCTCTATAGTTCGCGACCGGGAGCGCTCTGTTAGTTCGCGAACTGTACCGCTCTCTTTAGTTCGCGACCGGGAGCGCTCTGTTTAGTTCGCGAACGGTACCGCTCTCTATAGTTCGCGACCGGGAGCGCTCTGTTAGTTCGCGAACTGTACCGCTCTCTTTAGTTCGCGAACTAGGTCCTCCAAGACAGCTCGCTCGCTCCCTTTGCTAGCGCTACTGCACGCGCTCTCTTGTTTGTTATGGTAGTTGTGGTTATCGATGGTTGTCTTTTGATTGTTAATGGGATCAAAGTGTATTTTATTTTCACATTCCACGTTAAATTTCCGTTTGTGACTTCTGTAATAATTATTAATGTTGAACAATTTATTTTTATTTTATTTTTATATCTGTGTCTTCAGTGAAATGTGTCCACAAGGAACTGTGTTTCATTTTAGATAATAAACTAAAACAAAAGTTGGTCTTCGGGAAAGGATCGAACGAACTAACGAACTAAGGAGCGAGAGATCTGGGAACTAGTTCGCGTAGTTCGCCTATGGGAGCGCTCTTCCGAACTAGTTCGTTCGCGAACTACACAAGACTAGTTTCCACTAAGCGGCTAGTCGTGGTCGACCGCAGTCGCTAGTGGCTAGTTTTGTAGCGACTGCGCGCGCGACTTTTATTCCTCAAACCAGCTTATTCTTAGTATGGATGTCTAAAAAGAAATAGATTTGGATACATTTTTTGTTATTTGCATTGACATCGGAGCTTACGGAAAATGCAGTGTCGCATCTATATTTAGAGATAATACATTCCGTATAAAGAACTGACCAAGAACAAACTAAATATTCAAGAAAGTGCGCCAGTTACATCAAAAAAGAACACACCGATGCCTTATGTTTTCGTCGGTGATGATGCTTTCTAACTAACTGATAAAGTTTTTCGTCCATAGAGTGGGCAAACTTTAACAACAAAAATGAGTGTTTAACTACAGGTTGTGTAAAGCAAGGCGATGCATAGAGTGTACGTTTGGCATAATTAGTTAACTAATTAAATTGAAATAGACCGCACGCTCCGGTGGCAAATTCCCTACACTCCCATCTTACCCCTTTCCTGCATCCACCTACATTCGCCCTTTTCAAATTTGAACTTTAAATTCTTTCAACGTTTTTGGTAAATTATTCATCATTTCTCTTGGTAACTTATTCCAATCCCGGCCGCTTAGTAAAAATAGAGCCTAAGGGTAGGAATTGTGCATTGCGTTGCTAGGCAACGGAATACGAAACATTTTGTTTGAAGGGGGAAATGCTGCCATAACCGGGGCAACGCCATAATGAGAGGAGGTTAGAAGAAAGAAGTAGCAGATGTGACATTTAAATTAAACCTGGAGAAGTTTTAAAGTACAAGCGAGTTGAGCTGTCAGTTATCGGACAGAGAAGAATTTCAGGCGTGGCGCTGGATGACCAGGAGGGCACTGTTAACATGTCTCTTTGTGTTCTTCAAACATCTTTTCTTATGGTAAACCTGCTTATTTGGAACAAAGAGGTTGGTGACATAGTTAAAGCTTTTCATAAAATAAATGTATTAAACATAAAGTTGGTAGTTATGCGTTTTATCACACAAAAATCAAATAGTTTCTTAAGTGTTAAACAGTGAAGATATAAAGATTGGAATCGGGATTCCTCGTCGGAACTTACGCATCTAGGTTTCCAATTTACCCGGTGTTTTAAGTTTCTCACAATTCCAAAATCATATGTTTTAATATTTCTTTTCTTCTAAAAGAGCTTACTTGATGTGAAGAGATGTGAAAGAGTCCAATTCAAATCCAGCTAATGGGTAACTGCTCACGCTGATCACAGATTTTCTGGTGTAATTTCCCTAAACATCTCGACGAATGGGAAAATGATCTTCTGTTTTCAAGTTAGATTTACACAACCTCTTACGAGTGTTGTCGCAGCACGAATTTCTGAAACTACATGTTGCCGATGGAAGTGAACTTCGACTTTCCTGTCTCATATAGTAGGTTTGTCATTGATTATGTCATTCAATGTTTTCATGTATTTTCTACGGAGTATTTTTCAGCCGCAAATATAAAAATGCCCTGTATTTGTTTTGATAACTGAAAAGTACATTAATACGTTGGGTGAGAGACACAGTGGTGGCAGTTCAATTTCTTTCTTTTCGCTTTATCTTAAAAGAAAAAAAGAAAAACCTCCCTTCTCCCCCAAAAGAAAGACAACAAAAATACTTATGATTCATGTTATGGCATGAAATCCAGTGATTCAGTATGCCTTAAAAATGTTACACTTTTCTAATTGTTTCGTAATGACTCAAAAATATGTCGTACGAATAGAACTTACAATCGTAGTACCCAGCCGTGTTTATATCTCTGGTATGGCGGCAGCATAACCCTCTCAGACTGTTCAAGCTTCCAGAAACGCAGCTTTCCAGAACAGCTTAATGCATTTCGGCAAATGAATGGTTAAATTGCAACCGGATACGTAAGGTATTCCACTTTACGGGGCTCGGGTCCATACCTGTGTCGTGTTCCTAGACATATGGGTTTCATAGCCAGTGCTGCAATTCAGCTACCTCACCCAAAGGAATTTCCGTCTCGTTTGTAATCGGAAGGCAAGCTTAATGGACTTGTGAAGTCATTTCGGGACTGCTCTCTACGAAAAGCGACTGATTGTTAACGAAGAAGACTAACTATATAATTATGTTGTCATTTGTCCTGTGTGATCATTCTTCCGGTTCCATATGCTTCGGTTGTATCCCATTGAACTTCCTGTCTTTTGTCAATATACATGATTATGAAAATACAAGATACAGACAATACTCATTTAAAGTACGATATTCTTTAAGAAGTACTCAAAATAGTGATTCCAGAAATGTGTGTGTAGTATGTTTTTTTAATTCGTTCCTTAAGACCTGTTGACAACAGGGCTTTAGAACAAGGATTATATTGTGGTCAATAAACTGGGAGAAAATTATCCATTGTCTATTCTCGGAACGACTGTGGCATTTGCCTTAAATGATTTAAGGAAACCATGAAAAATGGAAATACGGATGGCAGGCCGGAGGATCGAACCCGACTTGAATCAAACAATAATAATACAAAATTATCAGCATACTAAAAATCAAGGGCAAAGACATACGTAATTTCCTTTATTGATTTCAAGAAAGCGAATGATTCGATTGATAGAGAATCTCTGATATCAGTACTAGAAGAACCAGGATTGGATAGGGAAACAACTAACATAATAAAAGCCACTATTACGAACATGTTTTCAAAAGTTAAATTTATGGGTGAAGTATCAGATCCTTTTGAAATAAAAACAGGGGTGGACATTCGCCATTATTGTTTAATTGTGCACTTGAGAAAGTGATAAGAGAATGGAATAAAAATATAAAAAGTGGAATAAGACTGGGTTGCAAAAAGAAGAGTCTAAAAATCAATTGCATTACCTTTGCGGATGATACGGCCCTGTTGGCTGAAACAATGGAGGAAGCAAAAGAACAAATCCTTGAATTAAAGAACCAAGCAGCTAAAAAAGGTCTTAAAATTTTCTTTGAAAAAACAAAAACTATGACAAACAACAAATACCAAAATAGATATTTAATAGTTCAGGAACAAAAAATAGAAATAGTGAAGAATTTAAATACCTGGGGGAATGGATTAGTTGGAATCTAACAGAACACAAGGCAATACAATCCAGAAGAAATAAACTTGAATTGGCCTTCCAGTTGACAAGGGAGATATACAACAAGAAATCTCTTTCGTTGGGGTCCAAAATTAAGCATTACAAAACAGTGGTAAAGCCGGAAGCATTTACGCAGCAGAAATTCTGACCATGAATCGCATAGGGCAGATAGAACAACTGGAATTAAAAGAAAGAAAAATTTTAAGAAAAATCATAGGAACAAAATTTCAAGATAATAAAATAGTATATATCAAGAATGAAACTCTCTACAAAAAAATTGAAAAAACTCTCAAATACTATGTGCAAAAGGAGGCTAAATTTCTACAGACATCTTCTCAGAATGAACTCTGGTAGACTAACCAAACAAATTTTTGATCTTTTCCGGAACCGCATAACTAAGCCTAATTGGTTCACAGAAATTGTAAATGACCTAAGAGAATTAAAAATTACAGAAATGTCGTTATTTGATAGAACAGCGCAGATAAGATTTAAAGATGAAAAGATAAGGTTCCAAGAAAAATCTAAATTAAAGTCAAAACCCATCATCTCGGAAGAGGTCCGAGAGAATGAAGAAATACTGGGCGCAAAGGAAGGAACAGCATGCAAATAAGTGACTGATTCTTCGTATCCCAAAGATGGTGAAACGAAAGAAGAAGAGAAAAAATTATCATCATGTGAAGCCGAGGGCAGTATTAGTGGACATAACAGTCAATGATTACATTGTGAATGAAAATGGGAGGGACAATTATTGACAACCTTCACTTTTCAAGTGAACACACCAGCGATTTAACTGTGCGTGGTTGGTGTGAATACCTCGGCACGCTAAAAGTTACAAGCTTGTTTCTCCAGTTGCTTCATTACTTATTATCACGATAAGGTGGACGGATGATTCATGTGGCCGTTGCATAGCACGTAATAATTAACTTTATATAAAATGAATATGATAAACGTGGAGAAATTTTGCACTGTTTTGCTATGATATACTTTTTAAGGTTAGACCATACAAGTGGCATAAATGGTGTGATAGCGGGCAATAATTTCTAACATCAGGGACGCACTTCATCACAGTGCGATTATCACGACGCTGACGATTTCGCTAATTCAAGACCTTATTCACGAACACACAGGAAGAACTGGTGGCAAAATTAGTGAGGCAACTGTAGTAATTTATAGAAGTGGGAGTCAATCACTGAGAAGCATGTACGTGTATGTTGGTGCGAGGAAGTGAATGGAGATCAGAAGGCTGTAATGACGAATAATTCCCAGAAGCACCTCAACTACTTTGCATTATAAGGAAATTCAGTTTTTGATGCACATATCACGAAGAGCTTGAATATCGAATCGAGTGGAAAAGATAAAACAGGCCAAAAGACAATCACGAGGGCCTTTTTCCATTAGAAAACTGGTTGTTGCCTTTATTCATCGTCATCATCATCAGACGTTTTCCGCTTTTTGCGGGTCATCCCGCACATCCTCTTCCAAGCCTGGCGGCCATTCCAAGACTTTTCCTCCATCACTTTTCTCCAAACGACTCTCTTAGCCTCTACGTCTTTCTTCACTTGGTCCATCCATCTTGCCTGAGGTCTTCCAACTGGTCTCCTTCCCTTCCCGCTGTTCAGCACTGCTACTTTCGGCATTCTCCCCTCCTTCATCCTCATAACATATTCCAACCATTGCAGTCTTTTCCTTGTTAGCATTTCTTCTTAATGCTTCCACTTGTAGTCTCTCCCTGATGTTTTCATTTCTAATTTTGTCTTTCCTCTTGACATTCTCTATTGCTCTCAGAAACTTCATCTCTGCCGCCTGCAATCTGCTAATGTCTCTCTTTGTCCACGTCCATGTTTCAGAACCCTAATTTAGTATGGGCTGGTAATATATTTTATAGAGCAGAATTTTGGCAACCTTTCCTATGTTCCACCACCAGCTTGCATCCTTTATCTGATGATACAATTGTCCACTCTTCCTTACTCTCTGATCTATTTCTTCCTCCATCTTTCCGCTGATAGTTACCTTGCTTCCCAGATACACAAACGATTCTACTCATTCCAATTTCTTTACATCCAGCAACACATCCTTCAAAGGGTCAGTGTTTCTTGTTGTCTTCATTATTTTGGTCTTTTCCACACTAATCTCCAGGTCATGTTTACCCATTACATTCCACCATACCCGTAATTCTCTTTCCAGATCCTGCTCTATCTCCTCCCATATTTTGATGCCATCAGCATCACCTTCAGCTCTGTTGGATCTCTGTGTTCTTGGACTTCAGCTATTATTACATATAATACTACATTAAATAGGACAGGTGACAATACACTTCCTTGTCATACTCCTCTTTCCGTGTGAAACCATTCTGAATGTTTACTGTCTATGCGCACTCAATTCTCACACTTCTCTTAGATGTTCTTTATTAATTCCACAATCCCTTCATCCATTCCTCTCTTTTTTAAACTCAGCCATATGCTTTCCCCCAGTACTTTGTCATACGCCTTTCTTATATCGATTACTGTATCTTTGCCATATTCCCACCTTTTCTATACGATTTGCCCGAGTATAAAAATTGCATCCACTGAAGATCTTACGTGCCTGAAACCAGTCTGCTCCTCTCTAGCTGTATTCTCTAGTCTTTGCTTGATTTTATTTAGAATAATGTTTTAATATATTTTCAGATCATGACTTAGTGTTAGGTTTAGCGAGCTGACAGCTGCGCATATTACCGTGAACTGTTGGGAAGTGAGATTCCGAACCGCAGCATCCTGCTTCTGCACGACAACGCACTGTCCCACACGCTAGTGAAAGTGGGAGTATTACACCACACATTTATGGATCAAATTTGTGGTCAATGTCTGACATGATCCCTCAAAGATTAAGGAGGAAAGAAAATTTCAAATGAGGAAGAGGTGCTAGACTCGGTGGCCAACATATATTCGTAATCATGGAATGCAGTGTGACAGAAAATAAGAGTAGATAATAATAAAGGCTTTATGGAAAAATAATTTTGTATTGGCTTTGCTACATCCTACTTTAATTCTTCATGGCTACGTGTGGCTTTTCGCCACTCGGCTTTCTTGTTCAATTGATAGAATCGACACCTCTCCGTATTTAGATGGAGGTTGGTTTCAATAGCACCTGCTTTCCGCTGATTGTGCTTTCACTTTCTTCATGTGTACTTTGAGATTTTCAAATTTGAAGTCACACAATCCTTCGAAATTTACTTTTATCCATCTTTAAGTAATCTTAAATTCTCCACCGTAGTGCAATTTATACGAAAGGATCTTATTTTGCATCAATTCAGGCGACACTCGAGCGGAATGCGGTCTCTTTGGCAACTCGGCGTGTGCTGAATCGTAGTTATCTACCCTGACCAATTGCGTCCCTTCCCCGCATCGTGTCTTGACGGGAGATCTGACCGTCCCATATGTTCTTGTCCATTTGTCAATGTGCACAGTATTCCGCCCTATTCAATTTTTCTCTACCTTAAATTAGCTGTATGGGCATTCGCTGTTACTGCAGGATATACTATTTAAGATCTATGGCTAAACGCACTGCTGCAGAAATAAAATGAATAACAGCAGTTATATCCCTAAACTTTCTGAATGATTATTATGGTACATGGATAATATTAAGCTGTTCTCGGATTGTATAATGTTTTAGTGTGTTATAACGAAAGCAAGAAAATGACGATATCATTCAGAAGTACTACTACTTTGCCTCCTACATGACCACCGGTGTTGTCAACCTCAAACGTATGATTGGTTGCTCGTTGCTGAAAAATGCAATGCGACCACAGCGCCTATGGAAACAGAAGAAGAGGATTCGACCTGTCGCAAAACTTGGGCCGGATAATGCGCTCCATCAGCCTGACAATGGAAACAAAGCTGCGAATATACATAATGGTAATCCTCCCATACATGTCATACGGATACCAGGTGTGGGGAACGGTATCCAAACCCAGCCTATAGTCACATACGACTGCAAAACAGATTTCTTCGACAAATCTTAAACGCCCCATGATACACATCGGTAAGGATACTCCACAATTTGACTTCTACACCATATATTGCAGAATAAATTATTAAATTGACAACAAATCTGCATTCAAAAATAGAATCATTACGATTAGAAGAAACAAGATTACAACAGATTGGTACATCGATTCCCCTACGAATACACAAGTTCAAAGTGCCCCTATCAATTATACAACAACCAATATGAAATCAAAACATTTTTCTACAAGTAAAAAAAAAGTAATTAACAAAAATTAACTATAACCTTAAATTTTGAGGTTACACAAGTCCCCTATTACAGAGGACAATGTTTTACCTCAAAATGTGCAAATAAAATATGTCCCCAAATTACCTAACCTGTAACTATAGTATAGAACAGCCGAAGGCTGCGGAACCTAAGAAAAGCCGTAGAGGCAGAAAACAAAAGACTTGTGGTACAAAGTTGTCAATGACACTGTACCTGTAAATGCGAGATCCATAGAAAATCTACAGATATTTGTGATACACGTGGGAATACTGACACATTAATTCATCGTTTTACATGTGCAAAGGCTGCAGACACCTGGAACTGGATGAAGCGTGCAACAGCAACTCTATTATTAATTTCTCCATCTGAGGTTACATGCAAGACCAGACTTCAAAACGATACCACCAGAGAAACACAAGTCACTGGTTTGGGTATTAGGACAAGCCGGATACAATATTCTAATAAAAAAACCTATGGACCTAGAAGATTATTTATCCACACTTAAAATAACATTAAAAAAACTAACTTACTCCACAACCCGAATGTTGGTTGGATCCTCCCGAAGGAGGCATACTAAGCCATTGTGTCATAGGTAGGGTGGCCAGTTCCTTTCCTCCGGGACCTACAGTTTAACGTGGAATCCGAAACACTGGGCGGCCTGGCGTAGTTCATCTGATCAAATTCAACTCTCAAAAATTCCTGCGCCTGCCGGGATTCGTGCTCGGGGCAGGAGTAGCGAACTTTTTGAAAGCAAGCGCCTTAACCACTGAGTCATCAGACCACTCAAAATAACACAATTGTATTTTTAAAAAAATCAACGATGTACAAATGCCACGTCGGATCATATCTAGATGGAATTCTTCTCCGTGACCAATTTTGACAACGCCAATATTCACCCCATTCGTTTTACCGGAGTACTCATATGAAGTTTCCGTAATGTAGATTATATTATAAATCTTTAATCTTGTAATGATTCAAGGTTTCAATAAACCTACATTAAAAAATCCAAGCTCACGTCTCTTTGGCAGAAGTTTTTGTAGCTGCTGCTTACGTTAGCTGCAACATCCGTGGGATGCGGTACGCCTAGCTCCGCAATTGTTGCAGTTGGAGTCTTGGCGTTGCTGCGTGCAGTCAGCAATCTTGCGGCCACCCCTGTGTTCAAGCCTAAAGTTCCCGCTCCTTATATGGATGTTGGTTGTCGAGTACTGGTGGCATTATTTGTTGCGGGTTGTGTATGGTTATCCACATCTCATTGGTTGATGATATCGTAGCTGCTGCTTACATTAGCAACAACCCCTATAAGAAGCAGCATGCCTGGCTCCGCAGTTGCAGCAGGTGCTATCGCGGCGTTCTTGTACGCAGTCAGCACTTTGTGACCACTTTCGCATCGAACTCAACTCAGTGCTTCATATGCGTAGTACACGAAATTCTGGCAACGGAAGCACTGTACAGGATTGCGTTATTTCTTTCTTGTAATTTGCGAGATGATAGTAGAGGGCTTGTGGTGTGGTACTGCGAGGTGTCCGCTGACCTGTATCCACAGTGCGTGCGCAGCCGCACCTAGCCCGGCAGGTAATCGAGTTTGCTCCTCTGCTCAGCGCGGGACTGTATGCCGCCCGCTCTAACACACGGTTACGCTTATGTCGTTCCCCGCACGTCTGGCCCGGCAGCCCGTAATGCGATTACCGGGAATAAAATTTCATTTCTTACACGGCCGGCCCGCTCGATTCCGCCGCGTGCAGTAATCACCAAACGCAATTAGCGATAATATGCAAATATCGACATGGCGCGAAAAAAAAAAATTCGTCCACTTTATGAAACAATTTGCAAACACGCATGTGCGCGCTGAAGTCATAAAAAAAAAAAAGGCGCACGTGTTATACCATCGAGTTATGGTGTATTAAATTATTTCTGTTCGCGTGTGGAGTATTTCGAACTGCTATTTCGTTAGGTACTGAAATAACGTTTAATTTGCTCTGCATATTGGGAAGATATTGGAATAAAAGTTTGACATTTAATGTCCACTGATGTTACGAGCTACAGTTAACTATTGGAACGTACGACCAGCTGCTGTCGCTGTGTAACTGCACAGCTTGTCTCCGTGTAAAAACCCGGTGCTGAATTTTACCGGGGACAGAACGTGAAACAGGAACACACTCTCTCAGAATACAAAAACAATCGTCACAATCGAATTCCTCTTTGAGGAGACAAATGGGGGTCACTGTATAAAACATCTGTCTAGAAATTTCGCAGTACACTGTTCTGAGCTAGCTAACAATAATGTCTACTGCAACATTGGAACGCTTGTCCCACAGTGTACATTAAGGTCTATACATCGGTGCAACATTGAAACAGTCACTTGCATCTTTCTAACCAGGTACTGAATTACTTTGTATAATGTCAAAACAGTGACTAGAGAGTCGGCAGATTGAATACCTATACCAACAGTCGTGTTTATGAATTTTAAGTAATTTCCTGATGTCGGCTACTCGAATTCTGATGTAGTTACTAGTTTTTAGGGCTTCGTACCAAAAGAGTAACGGAGTGCTATTCCTGTCACTCCGGCATCTCTGCTCTTAAGCAAATACTTATTACGCTTATGTGCGTTTTGCCAAAACTAAATATGATATTTTGATTATTCTAAAATTATATTACATGTCGTTTCTAAAGAAGTAAAAGGAGCGAAAAACGACCTTTTTTGCCTCGTCGTGCGGAGTTAGATTAGCCTGTCAAGTACAGTATTAGAGTTTTTTTTTCATTGAAGAATAAAGACTGAACGGTATTGAAAGTTGGTTATCTTTAGACTAGCATCGAAGATATTCTGAATTTAAATGACAAATCAAAGTCTATTATTTTTAGGCTTCTTTTTCATTTTTTGGTTGTATTTCGTATGGAAGTGCTGTTAATTCAGTGTGTATTTATTGCTCTGTAATGAACTTACAAAAAACTTATCAGGAAGGGGTTAGGGTTGGAATAACTTCCATTAGCAACCCTGAAAATATATTGAGCATTAAATGTTTTGATACGTGACTTTTTGTATACTAGATTGAGGTTAAGGTCATTAGAATACGGAACTCTCAGTAGCGCCAGACAGGAATCGAAATTGCCCGCTTTTTCGGAAATACACGTCTCCCATACAAAACACACACTAGCTCAAACAGTTCGCAGACAAATAGCAACTCCTGCATGCATTTTTCTTTGTCATTAGTTTACATCATCCTAAATTTCAAGGTTTAAACCAGGGGTGGGCAACCCAAATGATCTTGCGGGCCACTTTGAAAATGCGTCATAACTCCGCGGGCCGCTTATAAAATTATATATTGTATATTATATTAGATGTTCCAAGATGCGCGCACATTATGAGTTCGCAAAATATAGCATAATTATTCCACGAACTGATAACTGTAAACTCATAAATAAAACATGCAATATCTGTCATATATTCGCAAAAGTATTATTTTAAGATCAAAAATAATTTTTTCTTATAATTTTGAGTTAATTTTGAAATATATGGATGCACAAATAATTTACTTTTTAAATACATTGGTTTTCACTACATTTGCAATTATAAACTAAGAATAATTTGAAACAGTGTGATGAATCACGAGGAGTGGAAAAATCTTGCAAGGCGGCCGCGGGTTGGCCAACCATTCTCTAAATCGAGTATGATGCTTATTTTATTAATTTTAATGATTGAAAAAAGCTGCTCGCATTCCGAATGTGCAAATTATTTTTCGTGAGAAAACTTTCAGCAGTGGAAATTTATTCTTCTGTATCTGAAATTTCTGAATCTCTCACGGGCCGGATTGAAGATGGTGGAGGGCCGGATCCGGCCCGCGGGCCGGGGGTTGCCCATATATGGTTTAAACGATGCGAAAATACCAAGAAAAATATATACAAATCTGCACTGTATAGACAATTAAAAATGCTGATAGGCAGTACGCCATAAATGGTAAGATAAATACCGGAGGAAAAATACAATTCATCAGTATAGTCTACATGTTCATAATTAACCCTGTAGGTTGGTAGTAATGTTTGGGGGTTGTGGGTAGTTTAACCAGTACCAACCGAAATACAGTATACTGTCACAGATGTAGCTTGTATTGTTTGAACTGAACGATAGGTTTCATTGCTGTCACAGACCATTCCATTCACGTTAGTAACTCTGAATGTCGACCCAGTAGAGGAACATGAATAGTGCAGAGGAACCGCGATCATCATTTTCGAAGCGAAGTGGAGGGAAGTAGATGGCCTCAGAGCTAACATTGCACCGTCAGTGTTCCCCACCTCTCAACCAGTGCTATGATGGTTACACATATCATAAATCTATGTCGCCAGCAGTCAAGTATTATTGCCGCATCAAAGTCACATTTTTTTAGGACAAAAATCAAAATTCGTAATAGTCACGGAATATGTGCGAATAATTTATGCAAATGGGGAAGACTACCAATACCATCCTTTGATTGCGGAGATCCTAGCCAGATTGTTTTCCACAGTGCTGGAGTGAGTGTCAAACGTACGCTAGCGGTGAGAATAAAATGCAACACCGGGAATGGATAGGTGCACTAAATATTGAACTACATCTCTTAGATAGTTAATTGTGTATTTGCCTGTCTGGCAAGCCTGGAAACCCTTATTTTTTTCTAGTTTTGTTACCCATTTCATATACTAAATGAAAAGGTTAGTGTACAACTTCAAGAGTAAACAAAAATTCGTACAAATAATCTTGTTTTAAATCCAGAAGAAATCAAATGGTGCCGAAGTCGCCTTGCTGACAGCATGAATCTACGTATGGTATCTTGAAACGAAGCAACTTTTAGCCATGCTTTCAAATGTTCTGAATTCTAGACGCCGACATTTATAAATTTATTTTATCCTGTACGACGGAGAAATGTTTAACGTGGTTCCTACAGAACATTTGATAAATATTTTATTATTGCATTGCACGTAGTATTGGTCCGTTTTCGGTTACAGAGACTTTTTTTTTTTATAATGGCTTTTGGCATCTTAGGCCATACAGCCAGCCTGATGAGCTTTTCCAGATAATTAGACACACCACAGGGCGGACATGACATTCACAGACACAACACTTTAACACCCATGCCCGCGGCCGGACTCGAACCGGCGACCTTCGGCACGCGGAGCTAGCACTCTAGCCCCACGCTACCGAGGCCGGCCAGAGACTATTCAAACGAACGATGTTCTTGCGGCAGACCTACACTGCGGCCACAACCCCTGCGAAACTTTTCCAATTATTCAGAACTGTCTGCGATGCGGAATGCTGAGCGGTTAGTGACATCCAGTTCGTTCGACCGTACTGGCCACGGTTTTTGTACAATCCTCCGCTCCCGAGTTTTCAGATAATCTGGCGGATGACGATGTTTAGTTTTGATTCTGCATGTTCACTGTCATCTTTGAAAGATATCAACCTGTTTGGAACATCCACAAATTTCAATTAATAATACAATAAATTTCTATTAAAAAAATGTAAGGGTCTATTCTTTTTCAGCCTACGCACAACTTTGTGTTTTCATTTTCGGGTTTAAAAATGAAAATATGTCTAACTTTAAGCTTTTAAATAATAATTTTTCACAGATTTATGTATAAGATTTACCTACCACATCAGGGTGTTAGATTGTATGAAAAGGTTAGTATTCCTACCGCAGCAGAGGTTGTGTGAATATGATAGGGAATTACTGTGCTTAACACACGAATAATGGGTTTTCTCTCTGTATTTATGTCAAAATCGTAATTTAGTGATTCTTTTTCCTTATGCTTCTCGTGAAACATAAATTTGCACTTTCTAGACAATTTGGCGGCAAAAACATAAACTTCTGAAGTTCCTTGGCACCACTGGAGACACAGAAAACACCATAAAAAATACTACTCCCACAAAATTTTTTTTTACGGCGCTGTTAAGTTGAATTCGACATGTCCGAGTAAACTTTCCTACAAACAAGAAGTTTCAGAGGAACTTATTAACGTCAGATTGAATTCGAGTGACGTAAATCTTCATTTAACCGAAGTAATGAGACAAGTTATCGGCGACTTATGCTGATTCAGTATGCCATTTTTCAGACTATATTAATTTATCTGGAGTAGTGAGGACTCGAAAAGATGTTTTACTGAGATTGAAAAGGATTCCTGGTACAATTCTAACGAATCTAATACCATTAAATCATATTTAATATCAATTAAGTACGGCTAGGTCTCTGTTTTTAAGATAAATAAAGGTTAAGCTTATGATCAGGTCAGAGAACCACGTTAGAAATCGCTGAGGTAGACTTTTGCATTCCCCTCATTGACCTGCAGTTCTAAGGAAGTAAATGACTGGATCAGTACTACGCCCCCCCAAAAATTCTCAACGGTACGCGTTGGACAGCAGGCTGAATGATTATGGGGATCTATTCCTGACGTTCAGCTTGGAAGAAACACCGCCTGTTTTAATGGATAGAAACGCTTATGTAGATGCTCTAACGTTTGAGATGATCCTGCCTTCCACCTCCTACCCACCCCCTTCCCCCATCATTTTTAACATAAATTTTTAAACTGTAATCGTCATTTACCCCAAGAGATTATGGAGTGAAATTAGTCTAGTACTGTGATACTACCATTCAAATTTTCGTCACCGAACCCGGTGTGTGAACTAATATTCGGGAAGGCTGGCGATTGATTCGTTGATATTTCTTGATTCCATGATTTCCATAAGTTATTCAGTATCAATACCAAGATGTTCCTACATTAACCTCATAGAATATTCGTCTCCCATTCTTTGTCAACAACACTTTTCTTGCGTTTTCGACCTTGTAAAAAAACAAAGTCGAGGTCGTATTAAACATTTACTGCGAAAAATTAGAGTTTTTAAGCAAAAGTTAATATTTATGAAGTAAAATTACGTATGTAGCTGGAGCGGTAGGCATAGATGCAGTTTCAGCAAGTCCTGCTGTTCTGCAGAAGTGCTTACCTGCTGAGACGAATGTCACCACTATTAGATGAAGCTAGCGATCAGTGACGTCAATATTAGATTGCGTCACATGTTCTCACACTAAACTTACTCTCTCTCTTTTTTTTTTTTTTTTTTGAATATGGCATTCGGCTACTGAGGCCACACAGCCAGTTCAATGTGGTTCTGATTCTTTCAGTGTATTATTTTCTCCAGTATACACATTTTCAAGTGTAATCACAAGGACACTACAACACAAACACGACATTCACAGAGACACAACACTTTAACACCCATGCCCGCGGCCGGACTCGAACCGGCGACCATCGGCGCGTGGAGCTAGTACTCTAGCCCCTACGCTACCGAGGCCGGCATACTCTCATTTCATAGCTAGCAATCAACCAGTCAAAATGGGTTAACTAACGACGGAACCATTTCCGTTGATATTAGCTTTGTCTTGCCATGTCTCCCTATTGAGTCTTGCCTTGCCATTTAGTCAACCATAATTATTCATTGAAGATGTAGTATTTCTGTGTTTAGTAGAATCTATCATTGGATTAACCTTGTAATCAACACTTTATCGAATGTATCTATGCAGCTTTGAGTGTTGAAATAAACAACCTTATATCACTTAGCCTTCTCTCTTATTCACAATAGGAATAATCATCTCAGCTAGTATCCTGTCTGATCCGGACTTCGATATACTTGTTGCCGAACGTATTAATCGGGTGGTGTCAGTCCTGACGTAATTACAATTGTTAGTTCAAGAAAGAAGCGATCAGAAGTCAGAAGAAATCAGAATAATTAGTAAGATCCTTAAGGTTGTAACAGAATGACCACATATGGGTCATTCAGTACATTTTTATATATAATATTTTTTATATTTTTACATATAAAAAAGAATAAGAAAGGAATTATCGGGGAGGCTTGTCAGTGTTTGTGGGACCTCCCAGGTAGCCGCTCCAGTCCGCCCCGCCAGACAGGCGGCGAGCGAACAATGCAGCCACCCTTTCTAACGGATTTGGTCAAGCATCGCAGGTCCCCGAGCGGGCAGTTTTGGAGGTCACAGTTGACGAATAAGTCCGAGGCTATGCCGAGTTCGCACGAATCTCGAAAGACAATGTTCGCCTATCGTGACAGCCAGTAGGAGGAGCAAACAAAACAGCAGAACCAATCATCGACAGACTATCCTCTGAATTTTGTAATGCCAGGGAATTTTTGCTCGATGTGAACCACGAGCGACTGGGGGAGGCTTTTTCGTCGGACGCTGGAGGGCACTTGACACCGAGTCTTCAGACTGGAAGGAGCGGATCTTCCGAAGTTGGAGATCGCTCCGTCTTGGCATCGAACCTGAGGGTCGATAAGCGTGTCCTGTACAGTGAGGTCGCTGTGCACTGATCCAGTACGCTGACTGAAGGACGTGGTGCATTGTCCGCTATAGCCAGGGGGCTATAGTAATTCCGCCGTCGCGGGAAATACATCGCCGTCACGGTAATATTTCTACAGTGCAGTGTGGTACTTTCATTCGGTCATTGGGTACAGCCCTGTAACGACCTCTGAATGATTATGAGTTCTCGCTCCTCCCAAATATTGAGCTAGCTGGGGCAGACTTTCTTAAAGCCACACTTGGTGGATAATTTAAATTATCCTGGCGCCCGACATTTGAGATCGGATACAGTCAATGTTAATACTGAATTTGATTTATGATTCCCGATTGTTATGAAGGTAACTTTCATTTAAAAACCAAGTGTGAAGCTTTCTTGCTTGCCAATTAATATTGGGAATTTGCTTCAAGATCAATTTTAAATGTGGTGGTGTTTTAATGCTTTGTTTGTTTGTTAATATGTTGGCAATTGTAAGAATGAGTACCCAATAAATTAGCAGCCTAGGGTTTCTCTGAATTATAAAAAGAAGTAAAAGGTTTTCACCCTTACCTCCCTCCCGGCACCTACCGCTACAAGGTTAGTTCCACCAAGAATCTTCACCACTCTAAACATCCACAAATTACATTCCCGTGCGCTTGGAAATTGACAGCAGGATAGAAAATAATCCTTTCTTTACTGGGTAATTCATCTGCAATGATGCTACGTCGCCTCTCTGTTTATCGACAGAATATATTATGAAAGTGAAGAACGGGGTGTACTAAGCGTGACAAGCTTATTTTCTCTAAAGTGTCAATCTTTCGCGTAGATTCTCGTTCTTAAAAATAACAGGAGCGCACACTTTTCAATCAGTGGAGTGATTCCACGTTGCCGTCTCCAGTGTGACAGGACGTCTCACATCTCGTTACTTAGTGCTCTTTGGAGTGAAAGCATTCTGGTCACGCCGGAGTGTGAGAGCGTTTGCTATTTCCCACTATCCGTCCCGAAGTTATCCCCGAGCCCACGACGAAATGGCGCTTTGGTTATTTCCCACATAAAACGCAGATTTGCAGGCAGAACGTTTGCGAAGGTTAATGCTCGCTTTAGAGCGGCGATAAGCGTTACTGGCCCGGCAGTAGGTTGAGCCGCGACCTCATCACCATTACTGCTGGACACGACCACCACACGCGGACGAGTCAAAGGCCGCCACCGTAATATTCATCCCGCCGGTAATCGGAAGCCCGGTACTACCACCGAACAACGCCACCTCCCAATCACATCGCTGTCACGGTTAGGTTAATGCAAAATGAACCAGTCACTAATATTTCATCGTCGGGTGTACAAATCTGTCCCACTATTATATTTTCATGAGTCTGAACATTCTTCTTGAAAGATGTAATGAACCCTTATGGAAGCCCTCAGTAGCACGTCTACAGTCCGCTATAGCCTCGTAAGTTGTCTACACTTAACGTTTTTATTCCATACTGATCTATCCATTATTCATGAGGGAGCGTCCATAAACTACGTAGCTTCAGTAGATTCATTTTGGCATCCTATGAATCTCCTCCTCCCCTCACGTAACCCGGCGTGTCTTTTGACCCCCCCCCCCCCCCCACTCCCCCCGCTTGGCACGTAGATTTTTTTCCTTATTGATTCCAGAGGTCATTTTAGTGCTTTCTTCTCTTGACAGACTATCGTAAATTACATACGGATATAAAAATAAATATTCACATGCTGTTGAGTGTTCTGTACCTTATTTTAAATGTATCAAATAATATGAACGAAACTCTACGTGGGTTGGCTCGGACCCTCTTCCTCCCCTCATATCCCCACGTAGCCCAGCGTAGCTTTCCAGCAATCACCTCCCCTTCCCCCCTCCCCCCTAAGATCGATCTACGTAGTTTTATGGACGCTCCATTATCACCGAAAATTTGAAAAAATCTTGGGGGTAAAAATAATCGCATGGGATTTAATGCGGGGATTAGAGAAAAGAGTTTAATTGGTCATCTTCATCAGTATAAAATAAATGCTGGCAACTCGTCAAACGTTTCTATTTTTATCCCACAATTTGTTCAAGATTTTGGAATAAAATTATTTTAACTCCCACAGTTTTTTACGAAGCTACTGATCGGAAGATCCATTAAAATTACGCGAAGTTATAACGATCTTTCTGGATATTATGATTTTCGCACTGCAACTGAATAATTTAAAAACTTTTTGAAAAATCATTTAGTATATTATTTTATTCATAACTTCACGAATTAGATAATAAATGCGCCATAAAAATAGAAAAAATTAGAAAATTACCAAGAAAAATAACTTTTTTTTTTTGTAAGTTAATGTTTTCTGTTTGATCTTTATAGTGTTTCAAATACAATTTCGTTAAACGAACATACGAACTTTATTTAACAATCTCTCCTTACTTATTTTTTATGTAATTGTATACTGTTTTTTTATTTTATACACATTCTTTCTAGGGCACCAACAACGCGGAGAAATAATTTACACTTCAAGGATTTTGTTTGGTTGTGACTTTGTGACTGATAACAATGCTATCATAAGAGCTGGGGTAAGAATTTTTACAAGACGATGACCTTATTCGTTTGAAGAAATTTCGACAAACCTTGGAAAAATGAAATCCGCAACGATGGCTCGGAAATCGAATCAGAGTCTTTCAGAACGCAAGTTCAGAAAAATTCAATTTTCAGTATCTACTTTGATAGCTTCAAATAATCATCTTTTTCACGGTTACAAGTGGCTTACGGAAACGTATGAAAAACTGGAGCGAATGCCTTATTTTAATCCTACAGCAAAGTGTGTTAGCCACTTCTAACTAAAATGTGAGAATAATAAGCGAAGTTACAGTTTTTGTTCATATGAAATGACTAAAGTCACCAACCCTTTCCTTTTGATTCAGGCTTTCTTGGCGGTGATATGTACTAACGGTATTCTTATGAATTTTGTTCACGAAGTTGAAAATACCGCCCCAGATACCTTCTTTACATTTACAATGAAATGGTCAGCCACTTTAATATTTAAAGAACATTTAATTTATATTTGAAACAAATGAAAATAAACATAAATCACAGTATTATACCTTACAATTCTTTTGACATTATTTAATTAATAAAGAAAACACAATGTATTCGTAGATATAAGCAATTATTTCTGTCTTTTATATATGAAATAGAGTCCACAGCTTGTTCTCATTTAAGTCTATTGGCAGAGAAAGTCAGTCACTATATTATGAGGTACATTACCATTGCTGACGACGGCTTCTCTGATGGGATTAAAAATACAACATTGATAGCATCCCACCTTCAAAAAAGAATTTTCAGCTCTCAAAAAAAAAAAAGTTCAACTCGAACATCCATTCATTTCTTCCACGTCCAGAGAGATGTATCGTCTTTTGTTATGTATACCTTCTCTGGTGTCCAGAGAAACACATTCACGGCCTTCTAAAATAAACATGTGATGAAGCACTGAGATCATCACATTACTTATTACCAATTTATTCTTATAATAATAAATATCGCAATTAGTGAGGTTGTGTACCTCACAAATGGTAAGCACGAACGTTAGCGTTGTCGCACCAGGCTCGGTCGGAGGGAACCTAATAATTTATAAGTGCTTTATGAATCGTCTATGTTGAAGAACGGCGACTAGGAACGGACACAATTCGGCCATGGCTGTTTGAAGAGGCATTACAGGCATTCGATTTGAGTGATTTCTGAAAACCATGAAAAGCTATGATATAGTTGCTTGGACCGGAGACTGAATCCGTTTCTCTTGAATGCCTTATCACAAACGTTATAACGTAGAGAGCAAGCGGTTACGCTGTTATATTGATGAATATTATTACAAACTTGCTCTTCTGGCCATTATTAAGCCTGAAAACCGCCAAGGCTTACAACAGATTTCTCACCTGAAACAGAACACACGTCACGTATTTTGAATATGGTATGAAGTATTCGCGAACGAATCAGCGCCATTAACTCTTAAAATCAACTATTTATTTATCTTTTAACATAAACGTAAAATTACTAATTCCAACAACATAACAAAAACTTTCTTCCGTCCTATAAACAAGTCTTTTTATCGACAAACATAGACCACACTTATCCTCATTTATAATATGATCTGAGGAACTCTGAAAAATTTATAGCGTACACTCCCTGCATTAGCGCTTAGTACCTGTTACCTTAATATTTACACATTTGGTATATCCTTGTAACCTCATAAGGCTCTGTATTTAATTTTAATAACTAAGTTAATCGAAGTTCAGAGGTATTCTATTTGTCATACATGCCTCTCTGGAAAAGCTTCCGATAACGGAGGGACCAGTGGTAGTAATATAGGATTTAATAAAAAAAACTCTGAGTGCAATAATCATAATTTTGCATCTAAGCCTGTAACTTTAACTTCAGTTAAAATTAATGTAAAAAAATGAAACCTGCCATTAGAAATAAACTTATTACATTTAGCTGCACTATTATTTTTACTAACTCACATTACACATTATGCAAATACTGTGGCTGAAGTTAATTTATAAACCATTAAATATTTTTGATCTTGATTCCACAATCCTTCAAATTACTTCTTGCGATCTGATTCTACGTGCTGTTGCGTGACATTGCTTTGTCGCTGAGCCAAACATCCTCTGTCAGACAAGCTGGTACCGTCAAACTTAATCTCTGACTCCAAGTTTATGTTTATGGCTTTACGCCTCGTCATAGTCGAGGTCATTAGAGGCGGGAAAGAGAAGAAATTCAGCCATGGCCCTTGGTAGCAAGTTTCCCGGCATTCGCTTGGAGTGATTTGGGGAAACCATGGAAAACCAAAATCTGGATGCCCGAGAGTGATTCGAACCCAAGTCCTCCCGAATGCGAGGCCAGAGCGTTATCTCTGACTCCACAGCCTTTAACTAAAAAAAAAAAAAAAAAAAAAAAAAAAAAAAAAAAAAAAAAAAAAAAAAACAGCTGCACAAGAATTGTTAACGTTAAATTTAAATATGCACCAAATATAAGATGTTACCTTATATATTACGGTCGAACTGTGTCTCTAAAATTAGTTTTTGAAATTTTGAGGGCTCCTTCGTAATGCGAACCACCTCAGAAGGAATTGTCCCATTCACATGATAATTTTTACACACGTTACTTGAGTGATAGTATTTTAGAATAATTGTACATTATAGCGACGATATATATATTTATCAGTAAAGAGTTTTAGAACATGGGTATAGCTAAATACAAGTTATTATCAATGAAATACGTGTTATTATCTGTAGACGTTTATCGCAAATGCTTCATACGCGTCATCCTTCTAGAAGAAGAAAAAATGCATTTCGTATCTGTATGGCACATAGAGAAGCGATATCATTCAATAACAAATTTCACTTAAAAGCGACATACTGAGCCAGAGACATTGCTGTACTGCCTGGGATCATAATATCTAATCATTTTGCACCATTGCAGCCAAACTCTTACGGATAGAATGTAAAAAATCAAAAAAAGTCAGCAACAACTATATTCCGACTTTATTTGACGTTCTGTAATATAGAGCGTATTATAGCTTGATTTCCGTAATGACCTACGCAATCAGAACTATCTTGAAAGAATTATACTTTTTGTCCGAAAATTTGTTTATGTTCTTTTAGACGATATTTAAGAGTATGTGTGCATATGAAACATGAAAGAATAGGGAGCAGGTATTGCAAAGATTTTACCAAATGTTAATAAATATCGTAAGAATTTTACACTGGGTAAATTTTGCACCAATGTTGACACTGCAGTGATAGAAATTCGTTTATAAATCCAGGCGTATTTGTTACGCCTAACTTTCAGACTCAGGCGTAAAATGAAAATGTTAGGCGTAATTATTTTATAATTATGAAAATACAAATATTATAGCTTACAACCTACTCCAGCACAGTATAAAACTGTAAATAGCCCCAGAAAAAATTAATATGATTTGCATGTGCCAATACATCATACGTATACCAAAATTGTGAAATAATTGAACACGATTATTGATTTCATTGTACTATGACAGTAACTTTTGAATTTTACACAATGATCTTCAGAGGTTTAATTCCCAAATATTTTCGAATTTTTCCCCGATTCATCGACAGAGGAATTTTTGTTTTAAATACAAATATGTCAATATATAAAATAAAAATTTAAAATATTTTCCTTGATGTACAAATTCTAAGAATAATTTCAATTCACTAGTTTCTGTGTACAATTTATCGGCAAGATCGCAGAAACTAAAACATTCAAGTTATTGAATATATCGTAGCTGAATAGTAAATGCAATGATTCTCCACTTTAAATATCAGTAAAAATGCCTTACGGCCTTACCTGAAGTGCTGTGTCACTTCTTATCTAGGAATTCTGGTCTTCGAGGGATTCTGTGTGTTTTTCCACCAGTAAGCCACAACTGGGTTGGGATCAAAGTCATGCAGTGAAGGTCCATTCACTTTGATGAGTAATGAAGTCATCTACATTTAGGGTATCCAAACAATATCGTTTCTCAGTTTTCATTTTGTTAAGCTCACTGAAACCTCGCTCACATATTGCAGTGGTGAATGGAAGCACACGGTAACATGAAATGATTTTTAATAAATTTGGATGTTGGTTGTCTTCACTATTTTCGCTATATACTCTGTTCCAAAGCTGACGACTTGATAGAGATTTCTTGTCCTTAGCCCATATTTTCCAGCGCAGAAATTCATCAGAAGCTTGTTCTTTGATTATGGTCACTGCTGCAGGTAAATCCTTGAGGACCTCTTCAAACTCCTTTACTCCATAATTTAATATATCCTCATTTGGAATGTTAATTGCGTCAAAAATGTCTATATTTTTAAACATGCAATTAGTTCGAAGATCTTCGAAACGTTTTGTTAATCCTGTTAAGAAATTTCTGATTATATCTTCCGATGAAGTAAAAATTCTGCATGATCCCCTTTACTGCAATTTTATGCTTTTATATTCACAAGTACCAGTACCCAAGTTACAGTCCTTATCAAATTGAGACAGAGTTGCTCCATTGGCAGTAATTAAATTTTTCAGTTTCATTTCGCAGATTTTAAGTTCAGATATCACTTCTTACTGTTTACCTTGTCATACTGAATATTTTTGGAAAATGTTGACAAAACATCAGTTACATCAATCAGAAAGCACAAAAATCTCATGAACCGCACTGATTTCAAAGTTTTTAAGTATTTCGTCACTTTTGCATTGAAGGATTTTATTGTAGCTTTTATCAGCACAGAAGTCTTCAAAATACGAAAACAGTGACTGTGAAATTCCTGAGCAATGCTTTTAAAGCATCTGTTTTTTGAAGAAATCCACCTGGTGGATATGATAGACAGGTGGTTAAAGACTGATTTATCCAATGCTTCAGCCAAATCTTTAAGTTGTTTCTTATGCTTTGGACTTTTAGAAGAAAAATTGTATACACCTTTTATTACTTTTTCGCATGTTTGAGCGTAGTTTATGTTACTGAAGCTATCAGAAACACATAGTTCTATCCGATGAGCAATACAATGCACCGATATAATATTCCCGCACACGTTGCGCAATTTTGCTAACCACACCATTGCTAACACCCATATTAACACTTGCCCCATGTAGACAGACACCTACAAGTTTCTCTTTCCACGAATCACCATCAAATGTTTCATTTAAAGTGTCCAAAATACATTCGAATATGCTTTTAGCTGATCCGGCACTTAATGGCTTTAATTTAAAGAAATCTGCTCGTTCCTGCCCTTCTTTAACAGATGCTACGTTGATGATTTCACATTCAATTGCACCCTTATCAATTGATCCGTCACACATAATTGATATATAGTCACTACTTTGAATGATATCTTGTAATTGGATACTTGAATTTGCTGCTATATTACTGATGAAAAGAGTACACGACTTGTCATTTCTGTATGTTGAACCAATTTCGACACTTCTTTTTCTTGTAACTCTAACAAACGTGGATAATCTGTGAACGCAAAGTTGCCTTTTGCAACGGAGTAAGAAGTATTAAACAAAAAACACATTTTTTGGTGTACTTTGTCACTCAACGTAAGAGCTAACGGTGTCTCCAATGATTTTTTTTCTCCACTTCTGCTGCACACGAATTCTGATGGACTTCACTTTTGTCATGTTTTAACTGTTTCTAATCTAGATATAACCTTTGCATTTACGAAACTCGTTAAAATGAATTCACAAACTGCCTACAAACGACGCAAATCATACTATTTTCGCTGCTTTCTACTGATAACCAAGGAAAACTTTTTTGCCACTTACTTAATGTGTGTTTACCCACGGCATTAGTTGTCGATATACTGGTGGTAACAGCAGGCATAGTAGCTGATAAATTTTGAACTGTTTCTGATCGTTTATTTGCTTGTTGACCTCCTGGATTGCGTGAAGTCGGAGCAGGCTTACTGGTAGTAGCTGAAGGACCTGATGATTTGTCAGCAGCTGATGTTTCTTCATTTTCTGGCAGTACTCGTCTATCGGTACCTTGTAACACTTCTATCACCATATACTTTTCTTTACAAATGGTATAAAGTCAGTAACTTTACGAGATATCTTTAGATCCTTTGTTAAGCGAATAACAGAGAAGAATAACGCACGCGCTAGAATTGTTTTTTTTTTTTTTTCACTTTCGCGGTACTTCCCGCTACAATGTTGCCACTTCTGAGCTTCAGAAACGTATTATTGGAAACATTGAAATAGATCAAAACGACAAGAATTGAAATTAATTATTAGAATTTGACCTTGAACACGCGAAACTGAAAACCAAGTTCCGAAATGTAATTTTTTAAGTTTTGATGCTTAGGAGTATTTTCTACGCCTTTGGCGGAGATTGCAGGCGTAAAACTAAAATATTCAGGCGTAATTACGCCTAGCGCCCGGTCAGTTTCGAGCACTAGTTGACAGATAAATAGTTCGATGCGGTTGGAAAAAAGAAATGTTTTTATGAAAACTGTAAAAGGGAACTAAAAGCACCTATAAAAATGGTTGAAAACACGTTTGTAGTGTGGACATTTCCATACTACTGAATGTTGTGGTTACTTTGAAATTAATCCTGGACCAGAAGGAAATCTGACATTTGTATTACAGTATAAAGTGCGAGCAATTTTCGGTTTTATTAGTGAATCTAGTTGGTTTTCGAATGCTAATACATCAGCAGTTGTTGTAGTTACCAAGGAAGAGAACCAGAAATTTGTACTGCGGCATAAAGCACGAGAAGTTTCGGTTTTCTTAGTGGTTCGCGTTGGTTTGGTTTCAGAATGCGCATATATCAGTGGTGGTTATGTTTAGGTTGTAATGCAGCCGTTGAGACAGCAAAAACACGTTTTGTACGTCATGTCTTTGGGGGAAAGGTGACGGTGGGTACTGGTATATTACTTTGTTATTAGTTTCTTCCATAGCTTGTTTTTCAGCTTACATCCTGAGCTTTAAATAATTTTACTTCAGTTTCTAACAAGTTTAGTTTGCCTGAAGTTCTGTGAATGTGTTGTCAAGATGTAGATTAAAATTTTGGGAAGTTTTTACAATTTTTTTCCGGAGATAATATGCAGAAATATTACTAGAACTAGCATTTACCCGTTGCTTCGCACACGCGGGTCTTGGCGTGTATAGAATTACTCTGAGCTTTTTTGGTTTTGTACCAATATTAACTTGGAGAAACAAAATACATAGATTTCATTTAAAGATTTTCCTTCATTTTAGTTACTACCTGAGAATCAGTTTTCATTACTATAGTTCGAAATTTTTTATTATACTTATATTTTAACACAAAATAATATATGAAAAATAAGAAATTAAAACTACATAAAACATTATGTCTAAAAAACAAATGTACCTTACTTTAGACATAAAGGCGACACTAAAAGTACCGTCTACGATAGTTTTGAGAGTACATTCAACTGCCATTTATAAAGACATCTTTGCCTCCAACGATAGCATTTACAACAACGAATCTAAAATTGCTGGCCAGTTTTCGTATGCCATATATGTATATAGTACATTCTCATGCCGTAGGTAATAAAATATATTTTTTGCTTATAACTTCTACGCATCCACCCTAACTTCTAGCCATTTTTTACCATCGTATCTCAAAATCGAAATGGTTACATTGAAATACGGCCTGGACCAGAAAAAATATGTCGCCATTGCCACATGGAAATATAGACATGCACATGCACAGCGGTTGGTTTGTTTTCGTGATTACACTTCATCACTAACATTGCAATCATTAAAGTAGCTTATTAATTATTAACAGTAATTAAATTTTATTTATTTATTTATTTATTTTCAAATAGCCTACGGCTAATATATATACATACAATTACAATTCATACATCATATTAAACATAAAAACAGAAAAAAAAACAAATATAAACAGACTGTTATTTTCAATGAACTCCTTCATGAGAAAATATCACAATCTCTTTCCTCTAACCATTTACCCAGCTTCTCTCTAAAACTTGCAACAGTTTTGGTCCTTTTTATTTCATCAGGTAATTTGTTAAATATTTTTAAACCTTTGTGCAACACTGTTTTCTGTGCTTTACTACTTTTATTATAGGTCGAATGGAAATGATTTGCCTGCCTTGTCTTATGTACATCATTATTCTTTTGTACTAATCTAGTCACATATCTTGGTAATAAACTACTTTCCAATCTATATACAAAAGTCAGTACATCTCTAATAATTTCCTTTTCAATATGTAAATATCCTAAGTCCTTAAGCATATTACTGACATTTTCAGTTCGTCTTTTATTTAGAACAGCCCTCATTCCCTTATTAAAAGTATTTTGTAGTTTCATAATTTCTCTTTTGCTTGCCATGATTAATACTGTGGAGCAGTATCTTATGTGAGGCAGTACAATTGCTTTAAACAATAGCTGTTTACCTCATATCTTTTGTTGTTCCTAGAACATTCTTGTTCAGATTGCATTTCGACCTAACCACAATCATAGTGATATTGCCGCTTCAAAATCAAGCGATGCAGTTACACTTAAACGCATGAAATTCATCGCTAAATACATTTTTTGTAATGACAGGAATTCAGGATTCAAAGTACGCCCAGCATAAATTATAAGAATTATAATTCGTTTTCAGTGACACCAAATTACTAATATCGTTAGTTCACCCGCCTGTAATTAATTCCAAAGTTTCAAGAATCGATCACGATACAGGGAATGTATCAATGCGGATGTGACAGAAACTATGATATACGAACGTAATCATTAGTCAAATTAATGGTTGAAATGCAGCCTGGACCAGAATGACAATTGACTCGCTTTGTTGGAGCATAACGCATGATGATTTAGTTTTATCGTTATTTACGCGTTGTGGCATAACGTTTTAAGATGCTTAATTGATTTTTAGTTTCTCTGGTTCCATGTTGCTGTCGTCATTAACCCAAAGCACGTATGGCGATAAACATTGCAGAATCTGGGTTATGAGACTTATTTAGTAGATATAACAGTTTATTTTACTGGCCATGGTTTGAACAGCAGCCAAAATTTGTACTCACGTTCCTTGGGCGATAATACTGACGAATATTTGCACTTTATAACCACAAAATATATATTAATTCAGTAACGTATATAGAAATATGGAAAGTTTCGCACAAGTCATTGTGGGGAAAATGTATTTTACCTGTGGATATTTATGGTAGCTGTTTTTCATACATCTTTCTTCGAGAAAAAAAAAACTGATTTTCTTAACCGTAATGATATGTAAAGAAGAAATATTGGCTTATTAATGTACAACGTTTAGCGACCATATTGTTCCAGAGACAAACTGTTAACTGTCTACCAGAGTATAATTTAGAAATTGATAGTCCTATCATTACCTTGGTGCCACAATATGATGATAGATTCTTATAGAACTTGACGAAACAAATTGAAAGTAAAGAATAACATTTTTTGTTATATCGCTTGGTTCTCGAGATATATTGGGTCAAATATTACGTACTTAGGCTGATATGCTACCTGGACCAGGAGCGTAATTGGAAGTACCATAGCTTTATAATTTGCCATACCCGATTTTGAATACATGCTTTTCTAGAAAATGTGTATATAAAAGTAAAAAGGAAACGTATTCTAGACCAGATGCGACAGATATTTTACAATGAGGCACGGAATTAATAGTATAGAACAACCATCTCCAATGATGTTATTCACGCCAAACATAACATCGAAGTAAAGAACAAAATCTTTAGATATCTAACCTAGATTTCTAAATATCTTAATTCAAAATATTCTTAAATTCATGGCACAGAGGGAAATATATATTACTTCTTGTCCAGGTCGCACATCATCCTAATCACATCGTCTTTGACATAACGTTTCTCGTATTCTTGCATAAGAATGCTCCTGGCCGCATTTTAACAAATTAACAAAACCTTTGATACACGATCTGGCTAGAACTAAGCGAAATGTTAAAATGTCTCGCCTTAAGAAAACATCGTAAAATTGCGGTGCCACGGAATTTTTTCTTCTGATATAGGCCACATTTCGACCTATCCACACAATCTATGTGATACGTACTATATCTCCAGAACTAAGCGAAGTCTGGAAACGTCTCATCGAATTATATAAAAATGCATCATCAAATTGCGGCGTAATTAGGGGTATGATGGTTATTTAATAAATATAACAGTTTATTCTACCGGCTGTGTTTTGAACAGCAGTCAAAATTTTTACACATGTTTCTTTTGCGATATTATTACGGAATATTTACACATAAGAAATATGTACCGTTACCTTTTAATGTTTTTGTAGGCACCTTTCTTCGAGAAAAAAACTGATTTCCGCATTCATATCACATATTAGCGTTTTTCGTTAATATTGTACGGCATTCAGCGAAAATTTAAAAACATGTCGTACCAGAGAAAAAGTTTGTAATTGTCAAAGATGTTAATAATCATAGCGACTGCGCTCACAGTAAATTATGTATCAATGACACTTGATACATTTGAGTCAGATATTCCGTTAATATTAATGTTTTAAATTTCGGATAATAGATTAGATAAATAGCTGTAGTCAAGAAACGAAACATGATCCTAAAAAAAAGGAGATTGTGATTTTAGTGTCAGTTTTTCTACAAGGAGTGAACATCTCAACTACAGTGTGATCCGTATATTATAATTACCGATCTAGAAATGAATTTAAATATTTCCAGTTTCATTTAGTACATATCAGTCATTAGCTATTTTCCCAGATTTTGACTGGCACCATTAGCTCGAAAAACTTGAAATCCACATCCAAATTGCTGCGGTACTAATTGCGCGATACCCGTTCCAGTAAAGAGACACACGCAGCTTGCTTACAGATATAGTAGTATAGAAAATCCAGTCGTTACAAAAACAGAGAATGTAGTGTAAGATTTTGTACTTTGATCAGGGATCTACGGCATTTCTTAGGATATTTTTTCAGATGTGGAAAATGTATAAAGGAACGCAATGCTCGCTCTTCGAAGGAATTTCTACTTCGTTTAAAGATGTGTTTCTTTTAATGTGACTTTGTTCCTGTTCCAAAAATGTAGTATCTTATACACACTTTTCCAAGGAATCGGAGATACTTCAGGGATATTTGTTAATGGAAAATTTTGAGTGTTCGTGAAAAATTAATATTAGGAGGCCATGCTAAAGTTGTTCAAGTTGACGAAAGTGTTATCACTAATAGGAAGAACAATAAATGAATGATGGTTCCTGAACGGTTATCGGTATCTTTGGCGTCAGCAAGAGGCGTGGAGTACTTTTATATATTCATAACAAATCTGTGGGAAATTTGACGAAACTAATCACAAAGACTCCGACCTGACTGCTATATAGGCTATTCAGGGTTGGGTAATTTAGGTGTT
This sequence comes from Vandiemenella viatica, assembly GCA_031002005.1. NCBI lineage: Eukaryota > Metazoa > Arthropoda > Insecta > Orthoptera > Morabidae > Vandiemenella > Vandiemenella viatica. The sequence goes on from JARYHS010008074.1 coordinate 113,775,158, forward strand.
CAACCTTATGAACACTGCACTGTGCACCATTCAAAAAAACCTTGTAAATCCAGTGCAGGTACATATACCAACCTTGTTGAGAGTCCATTGAATCGTTTAAAACGGGTCCTTCGAACTCGGAAAGATATCCATTTCACTTTGCTCCCAGAACACATTGACAACATAATGCGGATGCATATGTGCGGACCCACAGGTCAAGTAGCTTTCCAGCGGCGTATCCATCATATATCAGAAAAATATAGTAAGTATTTTGAAATCATATTTTTTAGAATATATGCTATGTGCGGTTTACTTCACAAATTAATTCGATAATGTTTGAATTACCAAAGGTTTATTTCGTTTCAGATTTTCCGTAGCGTAGGCTAGTGCCAATGAATGTATCTAATATTGAAGGAGAAATGATCTATGTAGCTTTACGGGTAAGGCAAACAATTTTTATGTCTTGAAATATTTTTCGTATGTGATTGGCTGCCACGTAAGATTATTACGATCGCAGTGTAAGTCTCTGGTTACAACCTGTCGCTGTTCAGTTGTGTTTATTGATCAATTTATTGTGCGCCGTTACCGCTTTTCTGTATGCAATACATATACGAAATTCATTTTTTATCCAAGAACGCAGCCTAATAATCGTCTGCGATAAACTTCAATTGGTATTAATACGTATTTCACGGATTATAATCTCACGGAACTTCTCTTATTTCGAACGATTTTATTCGATAAATATAATGCACAAGTATTTTTAAATAATATCACCCAAGGAACGTGTGAACAAATTTTTATTCTTCACGACTGTAGCTTGACTGAATTGCGATTGGAATTCGGTGGTGACTATAATCTCAGCCCTTATGCTCTGTGGACTTCATGGCATATTACGGTGATCGACAGTTTATCTTACGTTGTTCATGAGTTTATGTAAAGTTGCTGTTAACTAAATTTCCGTCCTCGTTTCCCCAGGAAAACATAAATGATATGTGGCGGAAATTCAACCCTAGGAAATTAATGCGTTAAGTTAACATGTGGCTTAGCTCTTGGATGGAGATTCAAAGTTAAACCAAACTGATATTTTCACGTGAGGGTTTAAAAATATTTAACGTCATCGCCAATAAATGTGATATAACAGACACACTACTTTAAATAACAATTATTCAGCTGCAAGTTATTTAACATTTGTTTCAAAAAAATAATAGGCTACGTGGATCGGGCATCTCGCCGAAATTATTATCAAATCATTTTCGAAAAAATCGAAATAAATGTCGAAATAAACGTTCGAAACAAAATGTTGATAATATTTTGCATCAATTGTAATGGTTTCAACGAAGTTGCTCGTCTTTGCTCTAGAAACTCGTTTTAGGAGCCAATCTTCACAATAGCCGGAAAATAGTGCTTCTTTTAATAAAGCATCATGCTGCAACAGCTGTAAGGCCAAGATTGTTTTATTTTTTATTTTTAATGTTCACACTATACTACCTGGTATCCATTTGCTAGGCTAGAGGACACCAGTATCAAAATATATTTCTAGTGTTGACTAGGAAGTGTGTCTCTTGTGTACAAGAGCGGTTACAGGTTAAAGTGGTTTTCAATAATCGCTGTATATGTCGAATGTTTTCTGAACAGTTTCAGACTAAAATACTTTTTGAGTGACCATAGGTTGAAAAAATTGCGACACCCTAATCACTGAAATCATATCTAAAAAGGGAAATAACTTATTTCAATCCGTAAGAACAAATCCTTATCGGTTTCATGGATAAGACTTAAAGCATAAATATTGTTAAATGAACTCCTAAAATTCATGAAAAAAATTAGTGGTTAAGGAACACCTTCATATTGTAACAGATAATAAATTTCATTAAAATCATTTACCTGTTAAGAAAACCTATTTGAAGAAATCACTATCTACTCCAATATATATATCTGATAGGCTTGTATTATTACCCAGCGTAATATCTTCTGTTTACTTTTGCTCTATGGTGTTGATATAAGAAAGAGACTAACTAAATATTTCAACATACGAAAAAAAAATAGCAAAATTTTCGACTAATTACGAAATATATAAATCTCTCAACACATAAAATCGATGTGTTCACAGAAAAGTTTCAGGAGGGCACTAATACACAATCCTGTGGTACTCTATAAACTGTTACAAACAAACTTCTCAACTGCAAGATTCGTTAAAATGAAGATGACGATTGTGTTTGATTTTAGGCTTAGCAGAATCTGTAATCATAATTAACCACTTGGGAAAGAATAACTGTTTAGTTTTAGTGATTGTAATATTTAATCCCTGGAAGACTAATATTATTCGCGTTCATAGAGAATTAGAAACATTAGAAACGCATGTCCCAAGTCCAAACGTCCAACAAAGCTAATGTTTGTATTTCACTCCACACGTAAAAAATTAACAAAATTTTTTCAGATCTTTAGTTGGTTTTCAGTGTCTCCAGCAATTGCTTATGACATTTAAATACTAGTGAGTAAGAATATGTTTAGCTCTCCTTCATAAATGATAATTGTTTGCGAAGTAGTGGAAATGGAGAGTGGAGAGTAACAAATTAAAAGCACAAACCATTAAGAGAACGGTGTGGTTTTTGTGATTCAGTTTTTATGCTTTAAGCTTCAGGCTAAGTAAGGAATCAAGTTTCTGTTTTCCAGTATTTAATGTACTGTGCAGGGCTTCAGCTATAAACTTCAGCAAATCCTTCTCTTAATATTGCACTTTTATAAGCTAATGGTGCTGGTGAATACTTCTTTTATCCCTTAAACTCCGCAGTTCCGGTAACAAGAAAAATGTTTTCTTTATTATACTGATAATACCTCCATTAACTTCCTGCGTCGGAAAAATTTAACTAAATGCAAGCCTTTGTTCATAATTCATTGCAACTGAGCTTAAAAGTAGTTTTTCAATAAGGTTATCTAGCTTTCCGGGACTTCATTTGTCTAAATTTATTCACAGCATAACAGATTTTAGTCTCGGTAAAATTTTTAATGAAATAGTTCGTAAATAGTGTTTTTATTCCTTCTTAAAATCGCATCATCGTACTTCGCCATTCAATCAGTTTGAATAGTTGGTTAAATTTCGAGTTTACACCCAAAGCTTTGTGAAATTATAACTTTTGTAAATATTGAGCAGAAATAGACTGTTAATGCTTCCACACTCTCTTCATTCCTCTCGTCCTTGATATTTAAGCATGAAACATTTTATTATTTTCATCTTATTCAGATGATTGATATTAAACAAGGAATTCCTTTTGATCTTAATTATTAATGATATAAATATGGATATTGCAATGAATAGGGGTAATTGTACAGAAGAAAAAAATTGATTTCATGGAATTGAGAAATGAAAGCTCAAGGGTTTATTTAATTTTTTTTTATTTAAAAATTGAATGATCGTTCATTAACATTTAAACAGCAATTAGTTCTTGTCTAATCATGGATAAACTTTTCGGTACAACATGGAGAGCTACTTTAAGCACAGTTGTGTCGTTCTGAGGGGGCAGCACTCTGTTGGGCCGATGGTTGCAGTCAGCATTTACTCGAGCTCAGCTGATTTTCTCGCTTCACGGGAAGCCTCCAGCCTGTGCTCCTCCACGCCACTGTAATATATTGAAATCAATATATTACAGTGCAGTGTAAGTGCTACACAATTATTCACCAAGATGCAACCAGCAGCTGTAATCAGGGGCGTAGCTACCATAGGGCTAGGCGGTGCAGTGCACGGGAGCCCTCACGCTCAGGGGACCCTCAAGCGTCGCTGAGGGAGCCCCCAAGTGCAGCTCAGAGGGCCTTGTGAACTTACATACGCTTCTTCTCAGGGGGCCCCCGATCTCAGCTCAGAGGACCCCAAGCTCTGTTCAGGGGGCTCCTCCCAGCAACTTGGCAGGTCAAAAAAAAAAAAAAAAAAAACAAAGTCGCCCATCTGGCCTGAGGGCCCCAAAATAATTTTATTTTGCACCGGGGTCCTTTTTGTCCTAGCTACATCACTGTCTGTAATGCAAACTACTACTACAAATATAGCTGATGCTGAAACACTGTAATTTGTTGTTTTATTTACCGAACGAGTTTCATTTCATTCTCCGAAGCATCTTCAGCGTTTCTATATTTTTCATCGGTCACATATGCTTGTAATTGTAAATTGCATTGGCGTGACGATTATTCATAAAAAAAACTGAACCTTTGTTTTTACCTGTAATGATGAAAGATTGGGAAACCCAAAATTCAATTCGTATTAGATGTAATGATTGAGTATAATAAATGGTCCATTATTACACGTAACACCTTTCGTAATACATTTATCACTCAGCACATTTATATCTCTTGTGATTACGTCCTCTCTGTGGGCTCAGTGCCTTATTTTGGTGCGAGCGAAGGTTTCGTGGTGGCTTTTTGATATGCCAAAGGGCGCTTTAATGATTCTTAAGACAGCAGTCGAAGTTAACGCCGTTAGTTAACCACTTCGGCATTCGTCCAAATTCATTTTGAGATGTGTTTTTTTGTGCTTCGGGCTTAACGGTTCGCCGACTTCGGGATTAATAGTGCCGGGAAAGGATAGGGCAATGTTGAATTCAAGCTCATTTCACTTATGTACCAATTAGTTATTATTGTTCCTTCTTTATATAAAAAAAGTTCAAAGAAACGCGAACAATTAAAATGCATTGTGTTTTTATTTTTCTGACAGAGATCAATATAAACTTACGCACTTAATCATTCTGAGACAGAAGGCTTTATACAGGCCGATCAGATTTTATCATCCTTCAAAATGTGATGGTTATTAATGTTCACGTATAAATAGTCTCGCACTAGGTTACACATTTTTCGCAGATATCATTCAAATGAACGATAAAGCACGTTGTATATTTGACAACAATGCCAAATAACGTAACATGATTTTTTTTAAGTTCAATAACTTTTTAACGTATGGCTTACAGAATAACAAGACAGATTTGTGACAACTATTGCAACATATCTTTGAAAATGTGGACGCAGTCATAACAAAATGTTGCATTATGTCTAAATTGTTTGGATAGTTCTCTTACACATTATTGAGAACAAGTAACTTTAAAATATTGCGCCGTTGTGTTTCTATGCATAGGGTAGTTGAAAGTGCAGGAGAAACAGAAAAAATTGACCACAATTTAATGGCGTTCTGATGAAATGAAAATTTTTGAAGCGTGTTAAGTTAAATTAGCATAAAACAGAGCTGATTTCTATGATGAATACCTCCAAGTTATGAAGTAACCGCTTCGCATCTCCGCATATGGAAAGCTAATTAATGTTAATAAACTATAACTGACGGAAGCGTATGAAATTCCATCATTAAGGCTAGCCTCATAACTCTCATTGGTTTTAAAAGCCACACACTTAAAATAAATTAAGAAAAAACAATATTCTGGAATTTTATTGATCTTAAAAATTACCATCATAGAAAAAAAAAACAAAAAAATCACAAATTTTCAGACTGCTCTTGAAAGAATTATAGATCCAAATGTTAGGAGTGTTTTAATAATACAAAAAGACAAGAATAATGCTTAAGACTGTATCTAACATGTAGTTGCGTGCAGAATTAGTATCTGAAAACATAATCGATTTCAAGAAGAAAAATAAACTACGGAAAATGGTTTGGAAGACACAGTTTAGTTTTGCTGCCTTTGCGAGTGAGAATTGATAATTCAACACAATTCCCATGGGGCGTTCTGCCTCAGGTAATATATGTTTTTTAACTGGCAATATTATTAATTCTGCAACGTCGTTAATTTGATACTAAGGCTGTCTGTAATGTAAACATGCTACCAGAAAGTGAACGGAATATTGTAGGAGAGGAGCAACTCAAATTCTATGATGGAAGAAACCCAATATAAGTCTCTCATTTCCGGCAGACCGTTCCGCTGTTTGCAAACGTCTCTTGCAGTCACTTACCACTGCCAGAAAGAGTTCTCTGTATGATGTCAGATTCGGTTTGTATTTAATCGAAAACACAGACGAAAATTGAAAACCCGAGAGCATGAAGGTTTTTTTGCGACATAAAGATATATTCTACTGGTGTTATTAAACTTATAGTAGTAACCATAGCTGGGCACCGTTAATCAAAAACTTAAATTCATTAGTCGTTAACCCGCTTCTTAAAAAGTTAACTTCGATAATCGTTAAAATGTTACATTTTTGAAAATTTAACGCAAGTTACAATTAGTTAAAAGTTAACCAACAATACGCCAATGTCCGTCTGGAAACTGAAATCTTAGTGGGGTTCAACGTTGAATCAGCTACTCAGAAATATCGATCGGATTCTACAACATGTAGTGGAATCATGTTGGCAACGAAAAAGTTTACATTGGATTGGTCCACATCGGCTTGAGATACGCCGCTTTCGGCAACTACGATGCCAGAAGGTTCACCAATGCTTTGTTGACATAACCTTTTGTTAAAAGATGGAAATAAAAAACTTTTGCTGTTATCACACCAGAAGTATCCACAGCAGTTGAAGAAGGCTTTGAGTGTTGTCGTTTCCCATGAGCTGACCCTGCTTTCACTTTTTCTTCAAACTGTAAATATTAGGATGTTTGCTTATTCGTCATGTATTGTTTAAGATTATTTACGCTAGAAACGTGAGCCTTGACTGCAGAAAGTTTAGGCAAATAAAGTTCGAATTCATGATCAACTGTTCTCCCAATCTTGTTTTAAATGCAACATAATTGTATAAATGTGACCAAGAATTTGTTAGCGAAAGCAGCAACGCTAACAATAGCAACGAGAAGATCAAAGAGTATCTTCAGTTTCCATGATGTAATCTTGTAAGGAACGTAAATTTAATTTATTTCACTAACAAACACCAAACTAACACAAACTAAAAGTGGCACTACCCTTAGCATAAACATCAAAATCAGTCAATGATCGAATCTGAAACGAGTGGTGAGTGCCGGTTTGCAGACGGAAAATACAAACCCTCCACATCTCTAGGGTTCCTGCTCACTCCCACGCGATGCCTAATATAAGTTACATATGCACCGAACTCGCACTGCGCATTACCTAATTCGTTCGCTATTCGACTCGCCAAACGTAGCTGAGAGTTGTGTCGTGCAATTCACACAAACGAAATGACATGACCAACCAATGTAATGGACTAATCTTAACGGAAGTTCAGTTTAATGAATTCTTTATGTTTACTTAAAAGTTACATTTTTTGCAATTTTGTTAACTTCGTTAATTAACGATTAACAGTTTTCAGCCCAGCTGTGGTAGTTACTATGTCATAACTCACAAGTCATGAATTGGTCAGCATCGCGAATGGTAAGTGGGTAATTCTGTTACACTTAATGGAACTGTTCATCAGCACCGGTGAGCGAGCGGTAACGCTTGGGCCTGGAATTCGGGGGGAACTTGAGTTCAAATACTCGTCCGGGCATCCTCATTTCATTTACCCACGGTTTCCTGAAATCATTCCGAGTGAATACCGGTATTGTTCCTTCAAAAAGCCAAAGCCAAATTCCATCTGGTTCCTTTCCCCATCCATTCCAGAGCTCTAATGATAACTTCACCACCGACAAGGTCATCGTCCCCCCCCCCCCCCCAAAATTGAAAGAATGTCAGTGAGCGTTAGTATCATATTGTAAACCCATTGTTCAATTCCATGCTACTTTACAGGAAGACCACAAGGTGATAAACATCTGCCTTAATCCAAATTTACTCTTTTACTAGCCCTTCTAGAGTTTAAATTTTATTCTGTTAGTTGGTGAAAGTACGGGTCGAAGGGTTGCAACCCCCAGGAGTAAGTGAGGTTGCTTCATGAGGTACGCGAGGTAATCTCTTGACTAGGGAAATCACTAAGCTAGATAAAACAATTACACAAACGTTACTATCGCAAAATACACTCTTTGCACCTTTGTTGATTTTTATGTGACATTTGTTATTGGAAATAATTTAGTAACTCGCTAAAAGTGGGTTTCGTTTTTTATTTATCATTTCAGCTATAAGAGGTACACGAGATTGAGCTCTTCTTGAAGTGGTACTAAGGAAAAAGTAATTGGAGACCACTGTTCTATGGCAATTGCCAGCAAGCAGATGCGAGAGTTAGAAAGACGCAGATATTTGCGGTGTAAACAACACAAATGTCACCTTCAGTATCCTATTCGAGCACCAAAATGCCACTAGTAAACGAGAGTCACTTCCTTCCATCATATACAGTATACCATCATTCTCCTTACCTGCTCGACACTGAAAGTGCACGTCGGCTCCAGAAAGAAAGAAAAATAGAAAGAATTTCAGACAGAGAAAGTGTGTGTGTGTGGTTGTTTCGTTAGTTGCCATCTAGCCAACACTGGGCTAGTGGCTCAGTTGGTTAACTCGCGTGACTGCGAGGGAAACGGTAGGTCACTGGTTCTAATTCTGATCATAGCTGGAATTTTTACGGCACATAAAACTAACCTTCTCTTCTTGTAGATCTTTGCTTTGTTCATGTGAACTACGCTAGGGCGTTCCGGTAAGGGCCTTATTACACTAGGCGACTTGGCGGCGCAACCAGCCGCGGCACTGGTGTCTCTGTTGGCGACGCAACCAGGATTCTGGTGGCGCAGCCAGCCAGCCACTCGCACAACCGAGCAGTCTCTTTGCTGTCGTTGAATATGTCCAGTGAACTACAGAATGTCACTGTGGAAATTACGGGAAGTGAAAGTGTAGAGAAGACAAAGGGGTAAAACAAGAAGAATTTCTCATTTTCGTACCTTTCCCGGTAATATCAACCTTTACTAAGTACAATGATTAAATGAAAGACGATTTAGACATTCTTAAGTAATTAAAAAACTTGTTGTCGTCTGAATACAGTTCATCAAAAAGAGTATAGATTCTCTTAGCAATAGAATATGATGTACATACATCTTTCTCTCCATTCGCCTTCCTTTTTCATTTTAATTAATTTAATTGCGATGGAGCTAACACTCCGGTAGCAATTTCCCTAGTCATCTAATTTCCCCTTTATGTATATATTTAAATTTTCTTTTATAGCTGGAATGTTAAATTTCTCCCCCATTTACTTTACCGATTTTTAAATTTTAATTTTTAAATCCTTAGCTTTATATATATATATATATATATATATATATATATATTCATCACTACACTTGGTAATTTCTTCCAATTCCTGATGCCCTTAACAACAAAAGAAAATTTTTTCCACTCCCTTATGCAAGAAATCGAGCCAAAGCTTGTGGTCATGGTCGCCTTTCTCCTTCCATGCACTATTCCTAATTCTTTTATCAATTTCCCTCCAAGTCCCATCACCAACATGTGCCCTGCACATTTACAGCACTCTCTTCACCCTCCTCCTTTCCTCCAGTGAGTCCCAATCCAGCTTCTGTATAATATCATGTACTGACTGGGCCATGCTATAATTTCCAAAAACAAATCTAGCCGCTCTTCTTTGCAACCTTCCAACTCCTGTATTTGATCTCCAAAATGTGGTCGCAAACTACACCACGATATTCAACAAATGATCTGACCAAAGTTTTGTAACCAAAGTCCCTAACTTCTCTGTTACATCCTCTCATCACCCTCTTCAGCAAATGAAGGATTTTGTAACCTTTTTCTACCACCTGCCCAATTGAGTTTATCAAACGTTATGCAAAGAATTTACACTTCATCAAGCAAATCTGACCCCACTCTGTAATCATAATTAACCTTTAGATCTATTTATATTTGTATCTTATAAGCCGTCTCTTCTTGGCATTTATCTTCATTCTATGCTGACCTACCCATTTAGATATTCTATCCAGATCATCCTGCAACTGTTCAGTCTTCACCTGTTTTTATCCTATTGTATACCATTGTACCATTTGCAAAATACCTAGATTCTGACCATAACACAGTTATTCATTAGAATAATGAACAGCAAGTCCCATATTTACTTCCACTTCTCTTGATAACGTATTTCTGACTTTTAAGAATTCCTGTGCCCAGCAAGTAACTTTTGCATCAAATTCAATACATTTCAGTTTATTTAAAACCATTTTATCGCTCACTCTGTCAAATGCCTTAAAAAGATCTAGTGCCACACTATCAACTTGGCCTCCCATTTCCAATTCATTTGAAATATCTTGCATATAGCCCACTATCTGAGATTCAAATGAATATCCTTTTAAAGCCATGTTGTCGATCTGAAAACTAGTTTCTTTCTTCACAGACATTTCTGATATAGATGCATATCAATCTCTCGATCATTCTGCCTATCACTGATGACAAACTAATTGGCCAGGAATTTTGACCATATTTTTAACCCTTCATTTATGAACTGGTACTACTATCGGTCTTTTCCAATCCTCTGGTAAGCAGCGAGTCTCCAAACTCATTTTAAACAAAATTTTAAGGTAAGGTACAATATCGTATCCCACAATCTTTAATAAATCTAATAGTAATATTACCTACACCACTTTTAGCTTTCTGAGTTTTTTCGCAATTTCCTGAGAATTTATTTCAAATTTTGTAGGTTCGCCATTTATACTCTCCTCTGATTCATTCCCTCCCATCAGAGGATGACTGTCCCTAGTGGTCTCACCAAACCTGTCACTCAGTATCTCTGCAATTTTAAAATTGTAAAGTAGGAAGGAGTATATGAACAGTAGACTGAATGCGTGGTGGCGAGTCTGGGGCGCCGCTTGGCAGCCTAGTGTAATAGGCTAGGTAAGATACAATGCCCCGCCACGACTCTCGGCCACCAGTGGTGTTTTTTTTGCATTTAGCCTTAGGCTAATCTTGCCAGGAGCAGGAGGTAGGGATACTATGTTTTAGTTTTCTTTATTTTAATGATTTTATATTAGGTTTTTGGTTTTTACAACGTACTTGTGTATTGAATTGATCGCTTTTGCGTCTGGATCTGAAAGGGTAGTCATTAAGGATATTATGTCTGTCATTTTTGGAGCGTTTCTTATTAGTTCTTTTCTGGCTTCTTTGTATTCATCACATCTGAGAAGGTAATGATAAATATCTTCCATTGTCTCACATCTGGGGCAGTTCGGTGAGTCCGCGATTTTCATGATGTGCTTTTTATCATTTAATAGGGTGTGTCCTGTGCGCAGTCTGTTAATTAGGGTAATCTTGTTCCTGTTTAGTTCTTTTGTTTCATACCATGGTTTCTTGTTGATCTTGTTACTTATTGCCCGATGCCAAAGTCCTTTTGTTCCTTTGTTGTTTTCCCATTTCTCTTCCCATTCTTGTCTTATCCGGATTGCTGTCCAATATCTGAAATCTGTGAATGGAGTGGCCACATCCAATTTTTCATTGGCCGCTAGCTTTGATTTTGCTGCCCTGTCGGCCATTTCGTTACCGTGTATTCCCACATGACTTGGCACCCATTGAAGACTTATATCCACGTCCTGTGTTGTCAATTTCTTTATCTCTCTACCTACTTCGTATGCCAGATAATTTTTAGTTTTGCCTTTTGGGATTCCCATGATTGTCTGTAAGGCACTTCTGGAGTCTGAACAGATGACCACTTTCTTTAAATCTGATTTACCGATGAATTGTAGCGCTTTGAGGATAGCAAATAGTTCGGCAGAGAAGCTCGAGAATTGGTTCGGCAGGCGGTATGCCTCTACGATGTTGCTCGCCGGGTACGCATAGGCGGCCGCACAGGCCTCCTCTCCCACCTTCGCTCCATCTGTGTATATCTGCGACCAGCCATTCCATCTAGTGTTTAAGATTTCCATCGTATTTTGAATCGCTTCTTCTGATGTGCAGAATTTCTTCGCTGTCATCTTTAGAGTAATGGTTGGATGCACACGAGTGGATAAGTCCGCTTTTTGCCATGGTCCAATCTCCGAATATAGGTCGTTGATTTCGTTTTTGTGGATCTTCCATTGGTTTGTTGATTTCCAGTAGTTTATAAGTCTCGGCGTCTTGTGAAGGTTTGGTGGTTTTCTTTGCATCTCGTGAGCTAATATCTGTATTTTCTTTACCAGAATGTGGTCTTTTTTAGAGCATACTTTTAACCAAAAGTTTAGTCCTATCTTTTTCCTTCGTAGGTATAGGGGAGGAATTACTGTTTCCGCTTCCATCGCTTCTATCGGAGTAGTCTTGATAAATCCACCAATTATCCTTATAGCAGCAGCTTGAACGGTGTCCAGTTTCTTTAGTAGAGTTTTGCTAGCGTTTGCAACCTTTAATCCCCAATCAATGTATATATATATTATTATTTATATTTTCGTATTAATTAATAATTAATAATTATAAAAAATGTAAATACTCTGAGATTGTAATATAACGAGGTCCACAGACGTTTTTTAATATTGTACTGGGGTAGTTGTAAAATCTTAGGTTTAAGTAGGAATAGTGTTGTTGTCTTTGGAGAGTCAGAGAGAGAGAAGGTATTGTTGTTTAATGAGAGAAGAAAAAGATAGGTACAGAAGCACGTACAAACAAAAAGTCTTGCTGCGGCTGTGATGTAATTTTAGAAAAGAAATGTGTTAAGTGGTGAGATTAAAACTGAAGTATACTTATGTAATATTTTTATTATTTAGTAGTTGCTACACTTATAAAAATAAAAAAAAACTCATTAAAGTTGTTGCGCTTAGCATTACGGGCCGGGTTTCAAGCAAGGATATTCTTGGAACCGAAAAGGTTACGTTATTAGTTAACATTTTGGAATTAATCCTTCCAGTACGCCCTTCTGAACGTACAAAACAGGATACAACCTCCCAAATATAATAGCCTCACACAGTAATTAGTTTTACTGTAAATGTGAGAAGGAGAGGTTACATGTGGCTACCCTGCCATGATCTGAGGTTTTTGTGAAGCGGCGGATTGCATGTGGACCAGGTTGTCAGAATTGGTAAAGCAGCAGAAGTTGTAAGTATTGATTTCTGGCTAGAGGAATCTTCTGATGGTGATGCTGCAGAACGGAGGTGGACAAGTCTGCTGAAACGACAACGTGGCGGACGAAGAACTACGAAGCGGAAAGGCGCATTTGGCAAGTACCGATCTATGTTTATTTAATCTACGTGGGACTACTAGAAGAGTCGTCGGTAGTTAAAGTGATTGGGAGAGCAATAATTAGTTGTTGCTGTGTGGTAAACTAAAGACTGAAAATTAACGTAAAAATTTAACTGTTGAAATTAATTTTGATTGAGAGACAAAGTTTACAGATTTGAACTGCAACAACGTTAAATTCTAATAATAGTAAAGAATTAAATTCAAGGATAACAAGAGATTATTGTAAAAGACGTTAAAAACTAAATTTGTAAAAGGAATCTAGTAGAATGTTTACCTTAAAATTAGGCGTCTGTGGATATCTCGTAATTAATAAGGCAGAGAAATAAAAGAAAATTATTGAACAAAAAGGGGGGCATCTATTTATAAGTAATTATATAATTTTTGTTTTAGTTGTATGTGTGTGTTTGGATTTAAATTTCAGCTCTGTTCTGGAGTGGATTTATTCTGTTCTGCATTTCTGAAATGTTTTACAGAAGCTACAAAGAATAGTAGTAAGTAAAGTTGGTTTCTTGGTTTCTCTTGTCAATGTTATCGGCGTTGATATCAGTGTGGTACTAAGGGTATTAATGATTTAATTTGATAAAGCAGGAAATGTTGTGTGTCAAAAGAATTTCTTGTTGTTCCAAATAATTTTTTTTTGTGTGTGTTGGGTACGTCAAGGTATTTTTTTTTTTTTTGATAAATATGGCAAGTAATTACGTTGATTTAATGAAAATGAATGTAGGAAGTGATTTCGAAGATACAAGTAAAATGTCGGGTTGGCGGACAGACAGTACTGGTGCAATTAGTCTAAATGTGGGAGATGCGAGCAATGATTTGCAAGGTCCGACAAGAAATACTAGCAGTCCTAATGGCGAATCCGAGGTAAAGAAGGTGGATGAATATTTTGATAATAGCAGTAATGATCAGAATGTCGAGCTAATGAATGGATGTAATATTAATGGGGGGAGAGAATATCATGATGATGGAGCGATCTCACCAGAATTAAGCCGGTCACTAAAAACTCGAGAAAGGAACCAGGATACCCAATCATTAATGTCGTTTTTGATGAGAATGGAAAAGAAACTAGAAAAGGCAAATCAAGAAATGAAAACAGAAATTAATAAAAGGATCGATTTGAGTCAAAAGAAGATCGAAGAAGGATTACTTTCTGTGAGGGATGAATTAAATAAATTTCAAGAGAAATGGAAGCAATAAGTGAAAGCAGAATTAAACAATTTTCAAGAAAAGGTACAACGAGAGGTTGCGGTACTGGTGGAACATGGTGTGCGAAGTAACAATGAGAAACAGTGTGCGGTTATTGAAGACGTTAAGAGAATTGTTGCTGAGAACCATAGAAAATGCAAGGAGGAATTAAATGCTGTAAATAAAAATATAGTCTCTGTAGAGCTTGGTGTAAGCAAGGGGAAAGAACAAGCTGAGGTAGTGCGGGAAGAAACAACCTTATGTAAAATTATGTCAGCAATAGACGAGGAAAAGATGATAGTTAGGTGGCCCGTCAAGGGGAAGGCAATTACTACTGTTAAAAGCAACAAAACAAAAGCAGTCAAACATATTTTTCAAATGGAAATGGGACCTTATGTAATTTTAGGGTGCAATGGGGATTTCAGAATAGACAACAATTGGCTCACATTGGTGGTAGTGAAGTCGGGCATGAAATGGAGTTCGCCAGAGCTTACAATCAATGCCACACATTTGAAGGTACGCATGGGAAAAGAAACGGGTGCAATACAGGTAGTTTCATGGGGAGATGCAAGGTCAATTCGGCACAGGAAGACCATGTCTCGTGTTAGAAATAAATGCCGAAGTTATTGTTCGGGGAGCGCCTGAAACAGTGACTCTACTCCGAACGAAATACTAAACATGCGGACATGCTATACCCAGTTTTCCCGGTGAAGGAACACCCTTTTTAGCGACAGCGAAATTTTTCAATCTGTATAAATCTAAAATCTGATCCTAAAAGATAAAGCACAAAATCCATCTACTTGTCTTTCGCTCAAGTGAGCGGACACATTTGCACAATCGCCAAGGCGATTTGTAAGTACCTAATATATTAAAATACCAGATGAATACCCTACCCCAGCTTTGAGTGCAGATATCTAACTACAGGAGTGCGAGTGTGGATGTACGTTCAGTGTTGTGTGTAACAGTATTGTTGGCTTTGTCGAACGGGTGCCGATAGCTACGGCAGAAAGAACGAGTGTCAAATTTTATTTTGGTCCAAGTACCAATATTCTCTGTATGGTGTGTTAAATGTTAAGGGACCATTTAAAGTTACAACAGTACTTTCATGAGTGAGCCAGAAGCAGGTGTAATATGTGAATGTATTGTGAGATGATTCCCACTGGACTAGTAGCAAAAGGAGTATAGTACATTTCGACAAATGAATACTGTTTGGTGGCGTAGAAGTGGTGTGACAGCATTGCATTTGTCTCAATGTGGGGGCAGATGCAACCTTTAATCCCCAATCAATGTATATATATATTATTATTTATATTTTCGTATTAATTAATAATTAATAATTAAAAAAAATGTAAATACTCTGAGATTGTAATATAACGAGGTCCACAGACGTTTTTTAATATTGTACTGGGGTAGTTGTAAAATCTTAGGTTTAAGTAGGAATAGTGTTGTTGTCTTTGGAGAGTCAGAGAGAGAGGAAGGATTGTTGTTTAATGAGAGAAGAAAAAGATACGTACAGAAGCACGTACAAACAAAAAGTCTTGCTGCGGCTGTGATGTAATTTTAGAAAAGAAATGTGTTAAGTGGTGAGATTAAAACTGAAGTATACTTATGTAATATTTTTATTATTTAGTAGTTGCTAGACTTATAAAAAAAAAAAACTCATTAAAGTTGTTGCGCTTAGCATTACGGGCCGGGTTTCAAGCAAGGATATTCTTGGAACCGAATTGTTACATTTTTGGAATTAATCCTTCCAGTACGCCCTTCTGAACGTACAAAACAGGATACAACCTCCCAAATATAATAGCCTCACACAGTAATTAGTTTTACTGTAAATGTGAGAAGGAGAGGTTACACGTTATCATAGAGCATCCCGCCATAATCGAGTCTGCTTCTTACCATGCTGAGGTATATATTGCGGACTATCCGCGGATCAGCTCCCCAAGTCAATGATGCGAGAACTTTTAGCACATTTATTAGCAGTAGGGAGGACGCCCTCAGCTCTGATATATGTTTGCGCCACGTAAGCTTGGCGTCCAGCCATATACCAAGGAATTTCACCTCTTTCACCTGATCTATAAGTATACCGTTAACAGTTATTTTGAAGTCATTTTCTTGGAAGTGCCTATGTGTGAATATGCATATTTTGCATTTTTTGATTGTTAGATCAAGCCCTATCTGTCTCAGATTTTCCAGGATTACTCTTATTGCCGCTTCTAGGATCGATCTGGCTTTTTCTTTATCTGGATGTGAGACATATATGACAAAATCGTCCGCATATTGAAGGAAATTCACCATAGCTGGTAAGCCGTTGCGTACCTTGGTCGAGTAGATGTTGAAGAGGGTCGGACTCATTGGATCACCCTGTGGAATGCCCTGGTAGACATGTCGGACGATTCTCTACCCTTCTGCTGTTTGAATAATGTTCACTCTACGTGAGATATAATTGCAACACCAGTTTGTCAATTTGTTGGGAAGCTCTATCTCTATCATTGTTTCTCGTAGGATGTTAATCTGGAGATTGTTATAAGCATCTTTTATGTCTAGGAACGCTGCTGCATGGTAATTATTTCTGCCGTAGCTCAACTGGATGTCGGTGACCAGCGTACTAACGATGTCTATCGTACCGAAACCCTTGCGGAATCCCATGGTTCGAGGATCGAGCCTTCGATGGTGTTCTATGTGCCATTCCATCCTATTCTTGATCATCGTGGACATTAGTTTAGCTAGGCAAGGCACTAAAGATATGGGTCTGTAAGAGGAGGCGTCGCTCCTGTTCCTGTTCGGCTTTAATACGGGCACGATTACAATGCTTCTCTACTGCTCAGGGACGTATGATGTGTTTATCATGTCGTTGAAGATTTTTTGCTTGGCTATTTGCGGAAGGTTGTTGATCATGGAGTATGTTATCCTATCGTCTCCTGGAGCCGTATCCTTCTTCTTTATGGCACATTCGAGTTCGTTCATGCTGAAGAATGGGTGTTCCGTTCTGTTGCTGTTTTCATTGGTCTCATGAACTGCGTTTCGTTCTAAATCTGTCGGTACATATGCCGGTGCAGTCAGTTCTATGAATTGTTCTGCGAGACTATCATCGGAGTATAAGTTGTTAGGTGAAGGCCGCTTTCCGTTAAACCATCTCATTTTCGCCCACATTTCCTGCGACGAAATGCCATGTTTGATTGGTAGAGCAGAATCTCTCCATCCTTGTCTCTTCGTTTTCCTGATCGTATTTCTAGCTTCTGCTGTTGTCTGTCTGAGTAACATGAAGTTCTGGATAGTTGGATCTTTTCTGTACATTTTTGTAGCCAGGCGTCGTCTTGCAATTGCTCTGGAGCATTCGGTAGTCCACCAGGGTTTTCTGACGATCTTACTTCTTTCACTTATTTTATATTCTGGGATGCTTTCTTCTGCAGATTTACTTATTATGGCTTCCAGGTCATTGTATCGTTGTTGTGGGTCTTTTGTATCTGAGTATGAATGCGCCATTCGCGAGTCGATTCTTTCTTGATATTGGATCCAATTGGCTTTGTTACAATTCCAGCGCCTCTTTGCTGGAATAGTCTTCGGGCCCATAGTGGAATCCAATGATATTTTTAGTACCAGATGGTCACTTCCTAATGTATCCTGTAGTATCTCCCACTTGGTCCTGGTCATCATGCATGCCGATATCAGAGAAATGTCGGGTGACGAGTTTCTTTGGTGTGGAGTCCCGAGTCTCGTTCCGTGTTTGTTATTCAGCACAGTAAGTGAAGACGACGGTTATGGCTGACGCGAGTTCTTCGCCCTGAGGGTCCGTCTGTCCTGCCTGCCACATCGGGTGGTGTGCATTGAAGTCCCCTCCCACAAGACTTTTAGGTGGTAACTGGTTGAATATAGCATCCCAGTCTTCTTCCCTAGTGTTGATTTGAGGCGGCTTGTATATTACAGTCACATTCTCCAGGGGCGCTCTGTGTTTCAGGTCAACTGAGAGAACCTCTATGCCATTACTGGGCTCCACTATGTTTCTGATGTAGCTAGTAACATCGTTTCTCACAAAGATAGCAACTCCACCGAAACCATTGCCCTATCTCTTCTGTAGATATTGTAGTTTCTGTGCTTTACATTAGTGTCCCCACGTAACCATGTTTCGGTAATCAGTATAACGTGTGGGGCGTGCTCCTCTATTGCTCTCTGTAGGTCATTCCATTTAGGTAGCAGGCTTCTGGCATTCCATTGTAGTGTTGTGAATTTCGACTTTCTATCCATTATCTGTTATGTTACCTATCTCCATTGTAGTATCATTCGCTCCCATTTCCTTAATTTCTTGCATGATGTTGCTGGTGGCTTCTTCCTGAATTTTTTGTATAATTTCCTTGGGTAGATTTCCTTTTAACTGTTGCATGATGGTTTTTGATCACAATTTTCACTATGGTGCTAATACATTCAATATTCAGTTCCTTAGGAGGTGGCTCCGCCATCTGGACCGCATTTGTTTCTATTCTTTCTGGCACTGTCCTTATTTGAGGTAATTCCCTGTTAGTAATTGTCTTTTCAGTTGCTGCTGCGCTGTAGGTTTTAGACTGTAAGGGGGGGAAGTCGGTTGGCTTGTGTTCGTATCCTCCTCCCATTACTATTTTGCTACCCAGCGCTTGTTTCTGCTTCAGCTCCTCTTGTTGTTTTCTAATTGGACACGCCTTGTCAGTCGCCTTGTGCTCACCCCCACAGTTGGACACATTTGGTAGTCTCATTATGACAATTGGAAGCATTATGTTCCTCAGCACATTTGGGGCATCTCTCATTGCTTCTGCAATTGGTAGATATGTGCCCATATCTTTGGCACTTGAAACATTGAGTCACGGGGTAGACATATGGTGTCACCTTAAATCTTAGGTAGAAGAGCTCCACTTCATCCGGTAAAAATTGGCTTTCGAATGTAAGTAGAACCGTTTGTAGAGGTTTTGTTTCAACTTTTCCATCCAGCCGTATTTTTTTGATAAATCGTCTTACCCCTACTATTGGAGCAGTTTATTTAATGTTTCTAAGTAGTTCTTCTTCGTTGAGGTCTGTGGGAACGAATTTAATAACACCTTTGCATTCGACCCTGCTGGCAGGGATATATGCTTTTAATCCCAGTGACTGTAAGAAGTCGATGTTTTCCACGAAGCTGTTTGCTGCCTCCGCCTTAGCGAATTCCAGCATCATCCGGTTTTTACCCTGTTGGTTCATTCTCTGCAGTCCGTTAACTTTGTTATAAAATATTTTGCCTAGTTGAATTGGGTGAGCATAATGCCATTCATCTTTGGCTCAATTGTGACTACATAAGGTGCTTGAGATTGACGGCCATATAGTCTGATACGTTGATGTGGGGAAGTTGGCTTGTCTTTATCCCACCTTCGCTTGTGGTCACGGGGTTAAGTTGGTCACTTTTTGTCTTACCCGCTATTTCTGGGGTGTGGTATGGTGGCTGCTGCGCTGTTGTCATCTGCTTTGTGATCTGTTCCTTATTCGAGTTAAGTAATGTTTCTGACGTCGTTGGTTCTTCTTTATTTACCTTAGGTACAGCTCTTCTCTCCGAGGCTTTACGCTTCTTTCTGAGGTAATATTTCCCTTCTTCTTCACTATCCAAGGTAGATTCTTCCATCTTCTTTTTGTAGACTCCGACATCTCTTGTTCTGATTGGTAGATAAATAAATCTTGCTTATCGCCAGTTGTTTTGGCTGTCACGCCCACCACTAGATTCCGCCATTGTAACTCCTTTACACGCTGCGCCGCTGCCGACGAGCTGTAGCTGTTCTGACGTGCACTTAAATTCCTTTACACTTGTTTTAACAACTACTTTTGGGTTCGGATGTTGTGTCTCACTATAACTTGTTGTCACCGATACACTCACTTGGCGCTATGGCCACTACGCTCCGCTGTATACTCACTTCACTACCGACACACACGTAAACAAGGAAGCACTCTCGTAGCTGCTAGACTAGATCCGTATGCGACCGTAGCTAAACGTGAACTGCCACCAGTGGTTGCCGATCTGGTCGCCGGGGCAGGGCAGCCAGCCGGCCGCCAGTTTCCTGGCGGCGCCACTGGCTGCCCTAGTGTAATAAGCTCCATAACACTCTATGCCCAGCGACGAGCAGAGCCACCAGTTTTTTTTTTTTTTTTTTTTGTTTATTAGCTTTAGGATTTGATATACCATACAGCCAGCTTATATACATAAACACTCATTTTGTTTCATTACATTACATTACGTGTAATATTACATGTATTATTACATTAAATGTATATATCTGTATTTTTTATAAAGTCTCTATATATATATATTTTCCAGTTGTTAGATGCAAGTAGTTCGGTGATACTTGTTGGTACGGCTGTCCTGCTCTCACTAGGAGTTTATGAATGATTGCTGCTGCTGTCGGTATAGGGGGCACCTGAAGACATATGGTTGACATCTTGCGTTGATTGCCCGTCACATTGGCAGAGCGGTGTATCTGC
>JARYHS010008074.1:113796779-113870689 GCA_031002005.1 Vandiemenella viatica
ATTTCATATAGCACAGTTCTCCTCAATCCATTCCATACATTCCATCCTTCTTCATTCCTCCATTCTTATTACTATAATCTCCATGACCAGCCATCATATTTTCTCCTTGTTATCAGAGAGTCTTCAAACACATTTTGTTAATATTTTATATCACCATTCTATATTTATTATACCTAAAATAAATATTTCTTACATTGAACATTTTACAAAGTAACGAGACGTATGACGGTTACACTGTCCATTTAAGGAACACACAAGAATTTAGGTACCTATATTCGTCACAGGGGGTTATCCATAATAGAAATATTCTTCTTCTTTAAACTGAAAATACATACGATTATTTATTTCATCGTGATCACATTTACATATTCACGTTCAGCAGAATGAATAAAAACATACATTAATTGACAGTTAAAGTACTTGTCGACGTTGGGATTTTGCTAACAAGATACGCGTTGCCGGCTATGGTAAGCACAAGCTCAACAAAAATTGATCACCATCGACAAATGAGACCATCGCCTAACCCATGGACCCCTTCAGATTGACGAGTGTTGTGCGCGGTTTTGTGGATCATCACATTTCCTTAAATTCGAACTTGATACAATTTCATAACAACTATAGATTTCCTGCGTATAATAGGCGCTCTGAACTTAGGCTTTGTGACTTAGGGTTCTGAAACTTTTCTATGACATGAGCTACTGGAAGCCATTTTTAGACTAACTGCAGAGTTCAACTATGGAATATCAGACGGAGGTGTTACCTTGATGCAGTACTGTGACGTTGTCGCGTTTAAGCTGACGTGTGAAACGCCCCGAGGTATACCACGTGAGCGGAGTCCTGCCCAAGACTTGTGGAGGGGGGTCTCTGCTAACTGGCGCAGTGAATCTGCGTGAAGTTAAAAAATTTTCTCTTCTTTGTTTGAATTAGCTAGTGAAAAAGTGTTGACTCGCTTTTACAAGTTCTGCCGCGAGAGTGAACCACAGTACTTTCAACTCTCGTCGCCTTCATACAGAGTTTGATGTTAAATTCTTCTCTGTGATGCTAGGATGTTTGGAGCATCTGTGCTACAAACGGAGACTGGAGAGCTCTTTTATCTTGTATATTGAATTAACCTTACTTAATGTAATAATTACTCCTTTTTCACCTTATAGTAGGTTAAATCACTTCATTATAATTAACTAAGACAGGACAAGCGGAAATAATAACTGACACTAGGGATGTTCATCCAAAAAATACATCGATGTTAATAAAGGTTAGGAAAGCTTAAAAATGAGACAAAGATTAGGAAACTAACAAAATAAAGTATTTATTGGAATTATATTTTTAATTAGTCTTTTACAAAGGCAATTTGAAATTACTGCGATTTATAAATTAGAAATTCGAATAGAAAGATAGAATAAAAGTAAAACGAGGAACGCTGAAAGAGAGGCAGTGTTGGGATTCTAATCTAACTGGAATTTATAAATCCCAATATTTTCTCTCTGAACTTTGCATAAATAAAATTAACCCGCTTTCCTTGAATTCTGTTTCGTTGTTGATTTAAAACTTGTGAAGCTTTCGAAAAAAGTCTTTCTGATGGCACTGAGCTGGCTACCGAAGTTTAATATTTATAAGCTATTTTGTACAATTTTTGAAACTGTTGTTTATAATCGGACCATACTTCTAACGGATTTTCACTAAGCCGGCCAACCGGAGTTCTCAAGTAGACAGACAGCTCGTCGGAAACACTTTCTTCGGTCTTGTTTGATTTCCAGTTTCTTTGAACTAGTTTGTGATCATCGGTCCAAACACTGAAATCTTCCGATGTTTTGTCTGAACTATATGAATCAGATTCTGTTCGCATTTATTCCAGCTCCCTCTTCATTATATCTTTGATCTTTTGAATAGCATTAGAAGCCATCGGGTCTTCAAAATGTAGTTTTTTGAACCGTGGATCCAATAAGGTCGCGATAGCTAAAGACGAAACTTGTTCGATAGCACCCATCCGTTTGTTGATTTCTTTTAGGATGAGCTTATGTACTTCCATCACTAAAGGTTCATCAGTCTCAACTGATTTGAGTTTTGAAAGCATGCAATCCACTAAAGGGATCACTTTACTGCTGGTACAATATTTATCCCCAGATATTTCTTTAGTTGCTGCTTCAAGTGGGCGTAGTATGTTAAGAAGAAATGACGCGATATTTAATTCCAAACCAGTCAGCATTGGAGGTGCTGTTTTATGGCAAATCAGTATATCACTTACAACATTTTTAAGCTCAAAAAATTCTTTGAATCATATAATATGTGCTATTCCAGCATTTTGGCAGGCCTTGTATTAACTTTATTTCAGCACTTACTGATTTTCTCAAATCGCTTGCCAAACAACCGTGTTTAAAGAAAGTAACAATGGTCTTTATTTTTGACAATATATTTTCTAAAGGTATTTTGAGAATATTTTGAGCAACTAAATTAAATGTGCGAGCGAAACAAGGGATGTGCTTCTTCTTTCCGAATCCTAATTCCACAGCTTTTACCATATCAGGTCGTTATCAGTAATCCCCAATCGTTGCAGGTCTTAAGGAGGATGTCTGCTATATATTCCGATGAATGACTTTCATTGAGTTGATAAACTCCTAATGTCATTGATTCGAACATCGTGTCTAGACCAAAATGCGCTGTGACACCCAAAAAGCAGCGCATCTGCATGTCGGACCATATATCACTTGTTAGTGTGAGGTGTTCAACATTTGAGAGTTTTGATTTTATTAATGCTGCCAAGACGTCGTCATACTTGTCATCAAGCCACCGTGTCACAGTTGCTCTGCTGGGTATTTTATAATGAGGAGCAGTAACTTTAAGCAAATTTTTGAAACCTACTAGGTACTTTTAGCCTTGACCTAAGGTCTAACTCCGCCCTACACTGTCGGGAAATTTCATGTCAACTGTAATTGTTTGTTGTTTAATCAAAATTAAATAAAAATAAAAATGTGATGTGATTTTGTAGGTGACAAAATAAAATATAGCAATACAATTTCTTGTTTTTGTTTTGCTTTAAAACCAATCATATAACGTAGTTTTATCAAAGTTAAACCAAAAAATAATAATAATAATGAGATCTTGTAGGTGACAATATCGTATAGCGATACAAGTTCCTGTTTTTGTGTTTTGCTTTAAAACCAATCATATCGCGTAGTTTTTTCTTGTTTTATGCAAGTTAAAAGAAAAAATTTAATGTGATTTGGTAGGTGACAAAAATAACGTATAGCGATACAATTTTCCAGTTTTTGTTTTGCCTTAAAACTAATCGTGTTGCATATGTATTTTTTTTTTTTTTTATTCAAGTAAAAAAATGTAATTTGATAATTTAGGTGACAAAAATAACGTATAGTAATACAATTTTCTGTTTTTGTTTTGCTTTAAAACTGGTTCTATCGCTTCGAAGAAACGCATGTGTTCTTTCGATGTATCGAATGATAAACATCGATGCATCATTAAACATCGAAAGTAAATGATGCATCGGATTGATTTGATGCATCGAATAGTAAACATCGATGTTTTCGATACATCGATGTATATCGAGCATCCCTAACTTACACCACTTATGAACAATAATAACACCCATACAGGTGGGACGAAAATTAGTTACAAAAATGTGACCAAAATGTGACAACACTTAACTGGCAGTGGAAAACTATTTAAACACATTTACGCGCACGGGACGTGGTAGGTAGCCCGCTAGACAGGTAGCTAATGGCCTCGTTTGTCGCGATGCTTCGAAAGATGGCTGAAGTGGAGGCACCCAGCGCAGGAATACAGGGGCTCTATTTCTTTCCGCCAGCTCATGAAGACAAGGTTAGAGACCAGTGACCAATCCTGTGAGAGAATTTGATTAAGATGGGGTGTATCGAATGCAGATTTGCACAGGAACAGGGTTTAATCTTGGCGCATTTTTCTAATTTTCATGTGGGGCTGCCATTGGCCTGCTGTTTTTGCCGCCATCGGAGGCCAGTAAAACATATGGTGAACAGGACCTGATCGACAATGAAAAAACCATCTTTCGCTGGATGGATGGCAGACAAGATGAATGTGTAACACAGTGGTCTCAACGTTTCGCAGCTGTGCTGAATTAGTTTCTGTTAGTACTTTTGGAAATACAAATTACTGCATTCGTAAAGCATTCCGTCAAGTAATGTCCATTTTTGTAGTGGTTTTGAACAGTGTATGGAGTGATTTAGGAGCAGCATCAAGACATCACAGCAAATCGTAATGTGTAAAATTACATGAACGTTGCATTGGCTTTCTGCGATTAAAAGACCAGTGTGCAATCCTTGTCTGATAGGAGTTTCTCATGTTCTCTGCAAACTTTATTTATCGAACGGAAAGTACAATATATCTTCCAAGTATTCATATCCTTGCATTGCGATGGTTTGTTCACATTTGTTAATTATTGTACTCTCATGTAGGGGATGGCGCCCATGGAATAGTTTAATATTATTTCAATAATTTGTTCATTTTAAATTATTTTTGTCTTCTTTTGGGGTAAGAATAAATGTTCATTTGTATTAGTAGGTCATTTGTTGATCTAAAACTTATACCATTTTCCCTCAAAGATTGCGAATGTTGGTATGCAACAGCTATAAATGAAAGCAGTTTTGAAGATTAAATATTTAAATAGGCAGAGATAATTAATTTCATAATGTAAGGTGGAAATTGCTTAAAATACACCACGTGTACGGTTACAACCTCATTGATTAGTAACCCGTATTTGGCAGATATGCAACAGAGAATTTATATCTAGCCACATGAATACATGCACCGTGGAATGTCTAAAACGGCTTCACCGTATTCTCACATGCCGTCTAGTGTTATCTCTGGTGTTCTTTCTTTCGGTGCTGAATATGATTAAAAGAACTGTTTGATATAATCAGTATTCGATTTCCCGGCCTGCACTGTTTTGTCATGCACCTATTCACGGCTTATTGACCAAGTGTTTCGTCACCACAAACCTCTTTTAAAGTACAAGTAGAAAGAGTATCACTACGCGTTTTCGGCTATTAAAAGATCGGTCACTACTCTTTGATTTGATCTTTTTACACTTCCCCTTTCTTATCTGCTTTCCCTCGTATTTACTAGCATACATTTTTTTTAACAATATATACATTTTTTTCACAATAAAGTGTTACATTTATATTACATAATTTTACTTACAATTCATTAGTAATATGACTACCATAAGTCAAAGATATTGGATCCTTATCCTTAACCTTGATGTGTATGCACGAATATGTAAATTAGATTTATATAGTTTATCATCGTGTAATTTGTGAGGTTATAGTATTTTCCAAAAAGACTCCGAACTTTTCTTTGTATTTTGTTGACCTTTTCATCGTCCAGATCTTAATTTTTATTGTGGTCAAGTAATCTTCTAAATACTTCGTCTTGCTCTGTTGAATATAGAACATGGTTTGGCCCAGTATCCAAATGCTCGAGTTGTGTTTTTCCTGAGGAGCTGTCTTGATCTCTGGTCGTACTACTATCCTGGTGTTTACATTCATCGGTGATACCAGTAAAAGCGCTGCTATAGCATGCTATGTCCACATCCATATTTGGTATGCCTCACCACACTGAAAAAGATGTAGAAGTGAGTCGATATTTCCACAATTTTCACATCTATCGTTTGCTTTGAAGTGTATTCGAAATAATTTCTCATTTGTTACAATTGTCTCATTAACCACTTTGTACCATAAAGCTCGTATGTCTGAAGGCAGGTTCTTGTTAAAACTATTTGACCAAACAATCCTCCAATTGGTATCTAAATATTTTGTTTCTATGTTGTTGCGCGGAGCGTTAATCGTTAAGATTTTGTAGATTTCTTTCGTTGTTTGTGGGGGTTTTTGTAGTTGAGGTGCTGTTTTGTATCTAATTTATAGAAAATAGTCCCTGATATGTTGGAAGTTTTTATCGATGTGGTCAATTCGTATAGGAGCCTCTGCACTTGCGGGTCTGTATGTATTCACTAGTTGAGATGTGAGACTGTCCTTAGTCTTTATAATTTTGTTCATCGCTCGTAGAAAGAGCGCTTTGCATTTGATGTTGGTATTAATAACATTCAGTCCTCCGCTGTTGTTTGGCAAGGTAAATGTCTGAAAGTTTACTTTAAAAAGTTTAACTTGGCATAGAAACCATGAGATTGCTCGTTGTATGTTTTATGGCTTTTGGGGCAGGAAGAATTTGCGCTAAGTAATTTATTTGGCCAAATATTGATAATTTAACTAAAGTTGCTTTTTGTATTATGTTAATCTGCTTACTTTTGTGCACTTGGAGAGTTCCCCTGACGGCGTTTAAAACCTGGCGCCAATTATTTGTACTCATTTTGTGAGGGTTGGCTTCAAGCCATACATCTAGAGATTTGTGTTTATTTATTTGCATTATTCCATGCACTGCTATGTTACTTTGGAGCCCTAACCCAATATGTAGGAGACCAGATTAAATAATGCCCATCTTTCAAGTTAGCTCTTGTAGGGATTCACGATGAGCATCATCGATGGGACTAAGCGACTTTCGACAGATCGGTGGCGAGTTTTTGCTGTTAAAAATATCAAAATGGCTGTTCTTCAACATAATTACATCAACCTGTGGGAAAAACTCATTATTTCTGAAATATAAAGATAACGTGATGATTATTTTTCTGTTTATTATATTCAGAAAACATTCAGTTAATTTTCATTAAGAATCGATCCGTAAATTACTTTAGAAATAAAACACTGCTCCTCTAACATAATCATAAATAAAAGTACTAAAGGAGGATACGAAATATAACTACGTTTTCTTTCTAGAAGTTACGAAAATTCTCTGTTTGTTCAGTGTATTTAGACTGCGCACTCTGTAGAGCACTTCAGCAAGAACTGTGTTCTGATAAATACTGGATACAAAAACTCAGAAAGTTCTCTCACTTCTCTTGAAAGTCAGTAAATAAAGAAACTGTAAGTTTTTTTCATCATTCGCCGAGTAATGTGTATTTAAACCGTCATTTGTAACATTTATTTTCCATAAAAGAGGAGAAGAATTTTTTTTTTCATCATACAACAGAGGTTGAATTTGCTTTAGTAAAATTTGATAAGCTTCTGATCCAAATTTTAGTAAGATGCGCCGAAAGTATAGCAACTTTAGCAAAGCTCATTAAGGTATTGCGGTTGCGCTAAAATATCTTCAAAAGTTGAAATAACTAGCTGATAAGATATTATAAAAAAACTAATTAAAGGATGAACGTGAAATGGGTAAAAGTTCTCTCTCAGTAATTTTTTATCACCTGCGTTCGACAAACAAACGACTGTTGTTATTTGCGTACACTTGTACCAATATTTATTGTGTTATTCCTTGTGTGGAACAGATGTTCTTATTGCAAAGGAGTATCTGAGTAGAAATGTAAAATAATAAGGAAAAGTGTCTAAAAATCGAAATGGACGGTATGTCAGTATAAAACTTCTACACACAATATTCCAACTTCCGTGGCTGAAGATTTTAACACACCCATACCGCGGGGAATAGAATTTTAAAAATTTGAAACAATGGAGTTATCTTGTGAGATTCAGCTCTGAGCTCGTGAGACTGAATGCGTGAGCCAGATGTAGCCTGCCCGACCCCCAGGGACCTGGTTTAGCAGGTTGCCTAATCGCGTGACTGGCGTTTATTAGGCGCGGGGAGCGCGCTCCAGCGGTGCGAAATGCCACGAATAACTGCTGCAATTCTCGCCAGCTTCAACTCATTACCAGCACTGACGGAAGAGTTTTACGACGCGCCGTCGTAAAACTTTTCTGCGGTGTATTGAGCAATATTCTTTGCTTCCGTGAAGGTAATATCTCACTGTTTCGGGACAATAGCTGAACAAAGGCGGCGATCGAAGAGAAGTACTTTTATTTTACGCTGCCGTTCTGGAATCTCGGATAGATTCAAAGATCTGCCTTCGTCTCAGCAACCGTGATTAATCTTTCGTTTTTATAAGCATTTAAATAATCACGTGGAAAGTGCCTAGTTTTTGCCTTTAAAGTACCCAAAGAAAAACAACGATGAAAACACTTCTACACAATTTGTTGCTTCACCCATCGATATAACGTTCATCAGATACATGGAATTTTTTTATAAAAATGAAATATTGATACCTACAGATACTACTTAGTATCCCTCCCGTCCGACATTCTTCCGTTAATATGCGAGGATGACGTTTGCATTTAATACCTGTACATCAAAATTATACAAATTCGAATGATAAGAATTAAATCCACAGTAACTGGAACTAATTCCGAGGAACAGTTGCACCACCTCAAAGTACCCTTGTACCTAAACCGACCTCACGTTTTTTGTTGTTATATTGCACCAAGCTTTTTTTAAATAATGACTTCTATAAATACGTTGAAATAATTATAACCATCCGCTTCTAATCGTAGTTTGCACAACCTCTTCCATTTGTGGTGGCCTCCGCAAGGTTTCCCCTCCACTATTTTTCATCAGTCAACCCTCTCGTCTTTTATGATCGAGCGTGGTGGGTGAACGGTTAGCGTTCTGGCCTCGCAATTGGGAGGACGCGGATTCGAATCCCTGTCCAGTCATCCAGATTTGGGTTTTCCATGGTTTCCCCAAATCACTCCAGGTGAATGCCAGGATGCCTTCTTCATAAAGGCCATAAGTAAAAAAAAAAAAAAGTCTTTTATGTCTCTTTGGTACATCCGTTGTGTCCGTTGTCTTCCAATACGTCTCCTTCCCTTCCCTTTTCTCTGGAGTGCTAGATTTGGCATTCTTCCTTCCTCCACTATCACAACTCGGACCATCGTTCCAGTTTTCTCTTCTTTAGTATTATTCCAACATTTAAACTCTATCTAAAGTTTTCATCTCTGATACTATACTTTTTTGAGACGTTTTATAAACTTTTCAGAACCTCATTTCTGTTGCGTGCAGTATGTTTGAGGCTCTTCTTGTATGTCCAAGTTTCAGAGCCATAGCTCAATATTAGTTGATTGTACAGCCGTTGAATTAATAATAGAGATAGTGTGATATTAAATGGATTGTTGCTCACCTTACTGCAATACAATTTAGGTTTGTCTGCCGCTTTATTTTATTTTTAAACTTGTTAAGATAGCACAGAAATGCTGGCCGTTGTGGTGTAGGGGCCAGCACGCTGGCTCTGCATTCTAATGGTCACTGGTTCGACTTCGGCCTGAGTTGTTTTACTTGAATTTTGTGTCCGTCTTATCCTCATTAAAGAAAAGACCGATACAATAGTTACAGTAGTAAAAATAAATTTGAGCTGGCTTAGTGATGGCATAGACCGAACGATATATATATATATATAAAGCAAAGAAAATTTAATCCCCGTCGATTAAAACCGTCACACTTGCAAAATCCCCACTATAGATTTCAGTAGTTGTCCTACATTTTCTGTTCGTATGTCGATGAAATGCGTCTGGCATCCGGTATTTGCTAGTAACAAAATGTGTAATAATACGATTGTCAGCAGTCAATACGTGACTCAAGAGTTGGCCATAGAAATACTTACAACGAAATTCAGCTGGTAAGAGTGATGGGGAGAACGACTGTCCCGCTTTCTCTGCGACGTAGTTTATTGCTTTCATGCTCAAGAAAAAATAAGAATGCGTTCTTCCTTCACGGATAGAATGATAAAAAATATTGCACACTTAAAGATATTACATTTCAGTTACCAGAAACTCCATACGACTTCGAATTCTGAATGACATTGCACATTTACTTTGCTAATTTGGCTCAACATGCTCTTACTGCTATCTAAATTAAACATAAAAGCTATTAACATTTAATTGCCAGAATTTTCGTAGTAAAGTCTGTAGTTTCTTAGTAAGCTGTATGAGTTTAGTGAAAGCTGTTTCGTAAGGAATATCATTATTACGTATAAAGGGTTAAATTGATTTGATTTCTTCGGAATATTCTACCCTCCCACAATTTTCACATACATCTTTGCCAACTTAAATGGTGTTATGCAATCATTAATACCAAAATGTAACGAATGTATCGTAACGTTAATATCGTTGTTCGCGCGTAATTCCTGGCTGCACAGTATTTCTCTCCAAATTAATTTATTTAACATTTTTCACTAATCTAACCTAGAACTACTTTAATATGAGCGTGAAGCATGTAACTGATATTGTAAAACTAATCTTACTTTCATCTCATTCGCTCTTGTTAGACACACTTTATGTTACAGGCGCATACATTTCCACGCTAGAGCTAAAGTGTTATATTTAAATGCCTCCGTTATGTTCTGTCCGTTGTATCATTCTCATATGAATAGTCATACCTGAACCACACGCTTGGCATGGGTCAAATCACTCCAGTCCCTCCATTTCTCTTCCTACTTTTTTATGTGATTATTATGATTTATCAGCCGCCATTTCCCAAAATTCAGTTATTAAATATTACTTTAGAAATGTTTTATAGTGTGCTTAGAAATTAGTAGTTTTCGGCCATGTATTTTATTTGTTGAGTTTGAAAGCCTCTTATTGTTACTCCAAGTATTAATATGTCAGTCGCAGAAGCATTTTATTTCCCAGGCAATCTTTTTAATAATCTTCTAATACCATATTACGGTGCAAATGATTCCATCAAGTTCCAAGGACAATGGTTTGTATTTAAAAACGGAATTTAAGCATATGTTTATATATAGTTAATTCAGAAATGTGTGTATTTGGCGAATATACGAGCATAACGTTATATATATATATATAGGTAATAAATGAAAAGTTGGAAGAACATGTTCAGCCACGGGAACGACACACAATAACAAATATCAATTTCAAATTGATGGAGCTCGATTACTTGACAAATTGGTAAAGGATTTCATCAAAATATTTATTGAAAATTGCGTTAAACTCGTAAGAGATCCGACACGCGTTATTGGTTGGGTGAAGGAGACACGTTCCAAGCAAAGTGAATTTCTGTGATACCATCTAAATTAAACTTTTTTCTGTATGTATTCACGCAGTTTAATGGAATAGCTGCTGCAGATCCATTGCTAAAGGGCATGCGAGTAGATTGAATTGGTTTTCGTATTGTACATTGATTACATTTTTATCATATTGATTGCATTACCGATATTTGCCAGCGGCAACGTTCTTGTTGTTTCTGTATTTCACCTGCCTCACTATTTTTGATTAACAGAGCTCTTAGTTTAACTAAAATACATTCTGTTCACTTGTTGAAACGTTCTGATTTTGTAAATAGTGACAGCTCCATCAATCAGAAGATACCTAAAAATGAGTAATTATTAATATGCAGTTAATAGTACAAGTTATTTCAGATTAATCGGTTTTAAGAGATTTCACGCCAAATTAATAACAAATTTCAGAAAACTTTATTCATTGTAAGAACGACTACTTTCGTGGCATATGATTGTAATGAAACCTTCACGGCTATACCGCCAGATTGTGTTGCAGAAAAACTACATTTCGACAACTAGCTTCGACGTCTTCTCGTTCATCGACAAAATTTCACGGTGGTCATGTTTAAAAGTCACTGTATAAGGCTCGTTCATTCTGTACCTGGGGGACAATCACCATGTGACTGGCTTAATAACGACCGCTGTCATGAATTACGAAAAGCATTTTTTCTTTTATTATACTTTTTCTTCTGAAATAGACGTTCATAACATACGAATAGACATACGGCTACAAAAGGATTGTTGGAAAGTTATCTGACATACCGCCGAACACTGATACTATCTTCAATTCGTTCTAAGAATTTGGATACACAAAAAATGAATGGCGATATGTATGTAAAACGCGACTTCTATCGGGACCTCCTCTCAAAATACATGTGATTATTTAATCGGTGATGAGTTCAAGTAAACTACTTATGTCAGTTTGTGAGGCGCGTTTGCTTGTGCGTCGCTCTATTTTCTCTACTTCCTTCCTTTCGAAGTAGTGTCCGTGACAGTATGTCCGCACGTATCGTTTCATTTTTCTTCGTTCCCGCTATATAATTACCACATATTTACCGTTATTCGAATTGGGTGTTGCTGGCTTGATTCAATTCGACACCTGAACATCTGAAAAATCTTAACTTTCATATCATTGAAGTTTTCATTCATTTACTTTTTGGAATAATTCATTCAGTTTCCTTATATTATTAAACGTACAATTTTTGCCGGAATTCATATTAACAATAAAATAAACAGTTAGTACATATCTTCGGTTATTTTGATAATAAATTTGTAACATCACAGAAAGAATTACAGTGCAATAATATCGCAGGCACGCGGGAGGATTATCTCAGGAGTTAGAGAACAAAAGAGGTAGACGTTTGTTTGGTTGAAATAAAGAAGTGAGAGAGCGTATGCAGTATCAGAGTGGATTGAGAATTAAATATATATATATATCTGGTGGTTTGCGACGGTCTACGGTATCTGAGAGAACTAGAATGGAATAAAAACAGTAAATGAATAAATGATAGATTCTTTGATTTATGTTACATGGCTCAACGTGATAGGACGAACCTGCAGTTAAAAGTGGAAATTACGAAGAGTGTAATTAGCATGAAAACGCGCTAAAAAAAAGATAAGTGGTGAAAGAAAAAGGAATCGTTTTAAGACAAACCATAATTGTTGAGAGTATAAGTTGCTCCAACGAACTGAAGGTCAGCGACCGTAAACCGAGTTTTGGAAGGCGGAGGAAAGCAGAGAGGTTGAGCGAAGACTACACTATACTCGACGGTGGCGGCGCTTGGTGGTGGCTGAAGGAAATACTCAGTCGACACAGGGAATTCATTCTGCGTGGGTGGAGCCATTGCTGAGCGCTAATAGCAGTCCGAGCGTTCCAGATAGCGGCGACGTCTCATCAAAAGGAAAGAAAGACCATTTTATTGATGCGCGCGCAAGCTGACTAGCAATTACATCCCTAAAATTTTTCTCTTACGGAAAAAAAAAGGAAAAAAAAAATTCTATGAATCATTCTTTGATATCGTATCTCATCTTGTTGTCATCAGTGATGACAGATTAGCCTTGTCATAAAACTGACAAGGAAATAATTTTTTCTTTTGAGCCATAGACTGTTTTTTTACTGCCTAGGAAAGTGCTTGTGTAGTCAAGGAGTATATTTGCATAGCTTGTAGTGTTGGTGTAGTTCCTTTTTTCAGTATAGCTTAATATTGTTCTGGGTAAAATGAATAGTCAATCAGAAGAGGTTACTGTAGCACAGGAGGAAATTCCTGAGCATAGTGATGTGTCAGTAGTGGACATGCTTCGTGCATTTCAGGAAACATTTATGAGGTCCTTTCGGGAAGAGAATATTGCCTTTCAAAAGTCGCTTAAAGAGGAATTGACCCATTATAGGGAACTTTTTGTTAAACAAAATATTGAACCCTCTTCCAAACTGAACCAGTATCATTCTGATAAGGCGGAAGATTACAGTCGGGATTTGGGAGAAAATCTTACGGGGAAGTACTCGATAGCAAAAGATAAGAAAATTTTTTTGGTCCAGGAAGCAGCTCATGCTTCATCTGACATCTTGCCTGTTAACTCTCAGCTTATGATTCAAATGAAACCAGTTAGTGTTCAATCAATTTCAGACAAGACTTGCTCAGCCACAGATATTCTTATAAGTAATATTGCTGGAATTTCTCTAGAAAAGAGCAAGCTGGCAGTAGGCGTTGAGAATTTATCATGCCAGGTGGAAAAAGTTAAGGCATCTACGACAGTGTGGGTGAGTGATAGGTTGCAGCTGCAGGTACCGATTTCTGTGGAGAAAGAGGTTGAGAAAAGTTTAAAGGTTCTAGTGCCCGAAGTTGTGAAGGAAGAAGTTGCTAAATGTCAAATTGCCCTAAATGTTAATTCAGTCAAGGCAGAACTGAAGAAGGTGACACGCGGCAGAGAAGAAAAATCAACCGGGATACGGGTAGTCTCGTGGGGAGACGCTAGATCCGTCAAGCACAGAAAGGAATGCTTTGGTTTGGAAATAACCCGTGACGTGATGGAACAAGAGACGGGCGATCAAGACATTCTTGATGAATTCTTCGATGTGTTTTCCGATGTGCCCGGACGCATTAGAGGCTACAGTTGTAAACTAAAGGTCAAATAAGGACTGTTTCTTTATGTCTTTGACTTTGGGAGTGGCAAATATAGCTTGGTTGTATTTCCCAAAGTTACCCACTGTCCACTGCAGGCCAAGCTATGTCAGTTTGCGCGTAGCGTTTGCGTGTTCAGTGGTGCGTGTTCTGATATTTGTGTTTTTTTATTTTTTAAATATAATATTTGTGTGTTTTCATGTTCTGATTTTTAAATTGGTGCTGAGTTTTCTATTTTGAACTTAGAATTAAGGAATCTGTGGCTTAATGTAATAAAATGTAGCCACGCAACCACCAGATATTCATCTTTAAATGTTATACCAGTTATTCAATTTTACATATTATACCAGATGTTCATTTTATGTATATTGTGATGGGTGTTTTATGTGAACTACACTCAGATGTTAGCATTTCAAAAAAGGTTTAATTTCGTGACGAAGTTTTGGGCTTTGTCAAGCCCGTCATTCGTCAAACCGCACCGGTTGGGATGTAACATCACAGAGAGAATTACAGTGCAATAATATCGCAGGCACGCGGGAGGATTATCTCAGGAGTTAGAGAACAAAAGAGGTAGACGTTTGTTTGGTTGAAATAAAGAAGTGAGAGAGCGTATGCAGTATCAGAGTGGATTGAGAATTAAATATATATATATCTGGTGGTTTGCGACGGTCTACGGTATCTGAGAGAACTAGAATGGAATAAAACAGTAAATGAATAAATGATAGATTCTTTGATTTACGTTACAAATTCCTTACTGTCATCACACAATATTTTACAAACCATATATTAATTCCTTTTGATTGCTCCATACGGTTGTATACGTTACATTTAACATTTACACAAATTCAACTTCATTCAAATTCTTCGAAACTTCCTCTTTTATTTAATTCATTATCCGTTCATGCTTTCAACAAAAAAACCATTTCATTTAGGTCTCTTTTCTTTATCTGTTTTTCAAAGATTCTCCGCACTGCCTTTATTGGCGTCATTGACCTTTAAAGTAAATTATCAAAGTTAAAATATATACTCTTTGACCTCACTACATTTGGAATACATTTAGAACAAAAACCATAATTTCTGGTAAGGATTGTGTACCTTGTATGTTGACAGAAATATATTGGGTTCTGTGTATAGCAGGTATTTAAATGATATCTGAAGAACCAACAGATGAAACGTATTAAGTCTATTAAGAAACTTATAATAAAAACTCGAGATTATGTGATGGTCCAATTTTCATGGCAAAAACATATTTAGATTGCGAGATATTTTCAATATAAAATTTTACTAAATGGGATGTACATGCCCAGTCCTAAATTCAAATCGATTTGCCGTAAAATAATGAAGAGTGAACTTTATATGTTCGATTTTTTTAGGTATTAATATGATAACTATTTTTTAAAATTAGGGCTTTACGACTGGTCGGAGTCGTTAGAACCGGCAGACAATGGGGAACAGTGGAAGTAAGTCAGTCATGGCCGTTTTAAAAGAATTATTGACAATTTCATGAACCTGTGGAAAACCGAAATCTTCAAGATTGGAACAGGAATCAAACGCGCGTCCATCAGATTGTCAGGTATAAACATGAAGACAAAATTTGGAGTCCTTTTTTAATATATAACTATGAGAAGCAATAAATAAAAACTGCATTGGCAGATTAATGACATAAGAGATCTGAAATGGAAAAATCTAATTTAATGTAGAACTAGAAAAGAAATGAAACAAAGTCTGTGATAAATCTCGGTACATCGTGATAAAAGAAATCAGTAATCTTCATAGCTCCAACCAAAATAAATCTTTCTAATATTATTTAATTTCTAAGCTGTAAACTAACTTAAAATAATTACAGTTTAGCACATACACTAATGTTACACACTTAAAGAGTCTTAATTGTGAGTTGAAATAAGGTCATATACTTAAGATGAGAGAACATTAAGACCCAGATAAACACGAAATATAGTGAAAACATGGGCCGTACTACTTGATTTAATACAGTCATATCACCTACGCATGCAAGGATTTTGTTTTCTGTTTAATATAGAGTAAATATGAAGTATTACAGCTTTTCGCCATCCGCGCTGGGTTTTTTTACGACCCTCCATAAAGGTGTTTCGTCTCAGTTGCAGAGCTCTATGGAAGAAAATACGAGGACCTGTCGACGGCAGTATAGACTGCGAATTTTGCCTCTGAATCGAAGCAACACAAGGACGGTCAGAAGGGAAATCAATGGTTGTTTAGTTAGTGATACAAGTAATGAAGACTTAATTCCATGATGTTGTTCCTACTCTGGTTCCTTTATACTCTATACCAGTGGTTCCAAATCAGTTTTTCCCTACTATCACTTCAAATTGAACCTGGCGTACCCCTTATAATTGAAATGATAAATAAAATATGAAACCAGTTTTTCACGATTTATTAAATTTCAGTCCAATAATAATCACAAAAAATCAACAAATGTCCAAAGATATTATATTTTGGTGACAGTAATGTTTGCGTAATTATTTGTTTTTTCAATCAGATTAGTGATTACCTTAGCCAAGAGATTGACTCGCGTATCCCCTAGAAGCAACCTTACGTATCCCTGAGGCTACGTGTAGCGCTAATTTGGAACCACTGGTCTATACAAAACGCATTGTAACTACGAGTACATAATACTTTTTATTTCCTTTTTTTTGTTAAAAAAAAGTTTTTAGCTACTGCTCATATCCATTCAGTCTAAAACACTTTCGACTACTAACGTTCTAACCTGTTACCTTATGTTAAGAAATATTGACAGCACTGTCATAAACGTGGCGCCGCAGTCTGACAATGGATTCTTATGCAACTCCACGAAACAAATAAAAAATAAGGAATAAAAATTGTTATATCTCGCTAGGTTTCCTGAGATATCTTGCTGAAAGATGATTTTTTATTTTATTTTTATAATAAATAAATAAACTCAAAGATGATGTGGTTAGGTTGAAATGCGACCTGGATCAGAAGGAAATTTGTCAGTGCCATTGCTTTTATATTTTTCGCTCATCTGCCTGAGGGCCCCAGTATTTTTCTTGCACCGGGGCCCTTGTCAACCTAGCTACGCTACTGTACTACAGCCATTTCCAATGACATAATTCACGCCAAAAATATAGTAGTATTGAAGTGAAGAATAAAATTGTTTGACATCTCGCTTAGGTCAAAAAACATCGTAAGTCAAAATTTTTTTACTACTGTAAATATTAAGGAGCGTTATTAATTCAAGTAACCGATAAATTATCGATCCAGTTAATAATTGCGATTTTTCATATTGGGTGAATTTAGATTGCGATATCAGTATTGTTACCAGTGTAAAACAGCCTGCGTTCCGTAATAGTAGCAATTCTTATTCAAGTACGTTTTTGATAGTTCTGTTTCTCGCATATCCACTACTGAAACCCTTGCAATCATCGTTGGTATTGCCATCGAAACGAAAATCGCTGATGTCTACGAAAACCTTCGGTTCGTGATTCAAGTAATGGCTTGAAACTGAGTTGGACTATACTGGTTGATTACTTCAGCTATTGAGTAACAGCAGGGGTAATATAATCCCACACCGGTATTGTACTCGGTGGCGATGTGTAATGTACCCTGGACATATATTATCACATTACACCTTAGCGCCGCGAAGAATGCTTGAGGAAGTGTGTACAATGCCTGCCGACCTAGGAGCGAGAGGGTGGCAATTTTAGTAAGGCTGCGTTTCCACTAAGCGGCTAGTCGTGGTCGACCGCAGTCGCTAGCGGCTAGTTTTGTAGCGACTGCGCGCGCGACTTTTATTCCTCAAACCAGCTTATTTTTAGTATGAATGTCTAAAAAAAAATAGATTTGGATACATTTTTTGTTATTTGCATTGACATCGGAGCTTACGGAAAATGCAGTGTCGCATCTATATTTAGAGATAATACATTCCGTATAAAGAACTGACCAAGAACAAACTAAATATTCAAGAAAGTGCGCCAGTTACATCAAAAAAGAACACACCGATGCCTTATGTTTTCGTCGGTGATGATGCTTTCTAACTAACTGATAAAGTTTTTCGTCCATAGAGTGGGCAAACTTTAACAACAAAAATGAGTGTTTAACTACAGGTTGTGTAAAGCAAGGTGATGCATAGAGTGTACGTTTGGCATAATTAGTTAACTAATTAAATTGAAATAGACCGCACGCTCCGGTGGCAAATTCCCTACACTCCCATCTTACCCCTTTCCTGCATCCACCTACATTCGCCCTTTTCAAATTTGAACTTTAAATTCTTTCAACGTTTTTGGTAAATTATTCATCATTTCTCTTGGTAACTTATTCCAATCCCGGCCGCTTAGTAAAAATAGAGCCTAAGGGTAGGAATTGTGCATTGCGTTGCTAGGCAACGGAATACGAAACATTTTGTTTGAAGGGGGAAATGCTGCCATAACCGGGGCAACGCCATAATGAGAGGAGGTTAGAAGAAAGAAGTAGCAGATGTGACATTTAAATTAAACCTGGAGAAGTTTTAAAGTACAAGCGAGTTGAGCTGTCAGTTATCGGACAGAGAAGAATTTCAGGCGTGGCGTTGGATGACCAGGAGGGCACTGTTAACATGTCTCTTTGTGTTCTTCAAACATCTTTTCTTATGGTAAACCTGCTTATTTGGAACAAAGAGGTTGGTGACATAGTTAAAGCTTTTCTAAAATAAATGTATTAAACATAAAGTTGGTAGTTATGCGTTTTATCACACAAAAATCAAATAGTTTCTTAAGTGTTAAACAGTGAAGATATAAAGATTGGAATCGGGATTCCTCGTCGGAACTTACGCATCTAGGTTTCCAATTTACCCGGTGTTTTAAGTTTCTCACAATTCCAAAATCATATGTTTTAATATTTCTTTTCTTCTAAAAGAGCTTACTTGATGTGAAGAGATGTGAAAGAGTCCAATTCAAATCCAGCTAATGGGTAACTGCTCACGCTGATCACAGATTTTCTGGTGTAATTTCCCTAAACATCTCGACGAATGCGAAAATGATCTTCTGTTTTCAAGTTAGATTTACACAACCTCTTACGAGTGTTGTCGCAGCACGAATTTCTGAAACTACATGTTGCCGATGGAAGTGAACTTCGACTTTCCTGTCTCATATAGTAGGTTTGTCATTGATTATGTCATTCAATGTTTTCATGTATTTTCTACGGAGTATTTTTCAGCCGCAAATATAAAAATGCCCTGTATTTGTTTTGATAACTGAAAAGTACATTAATACGTTGGGTGAGAGACACAGTGGTGGCAGTTCAATTTCTTTCTTTTCGCTTTATCTTAAAAGAAAAAAAGAAAAACCTCCCTTCTCCCCCAAAAGAAAGACAACAAAAATACTTATGATTCATGTTATGGCATGAAATCCAGTGATTCAGTATGCCTTAAAAATGTTACACTTTTCTAATTGTTTCGTAATGACTCAAAAATATGTCGTACGAATAGAACTTACAATCGTAGTACCCAGCCGTGTTTATATCTCTGGTATGGCGGCAGCATAACCCTCTCAGACTGATCAAGCTTCCAGAAACGCAGCTTTCCAGAACAGCTTAATGTATTTCGGCAAATGAATGGTTAAATTGCAACCGGATACGTAAGGTATTCCACTTTACGGGGCTCGGGTCCATACCTGTGTCGTGTTCCTAGACATATGGGTTTCATAGCCAGTGCTGCAATTCAGCTACCTCACCCAAAGGAATTTCCGTCTCGTTTGTAATCGGAAGGCAAGTTTAATGGACTTGTGAAGTCATTTCGGGACTGCTCTCTACGAAAAGCGACTGATTGTTAACGAAGAAGACTAACTATATAATTATGTTGTCATTTGTCCTGTGTGATCATTCTTCCGGTTCCATATGCTTCGGTTGTATCCCATTGAACTTCCTGTCTTTTGTCAATATACATGATTATGAAAATACAAGATACAGACAATACTCATTTAAAGTACGATATTCTTTAAGAAGTACTCAAAATAGTGATTCCAGAAATGTGTGTGTAGTATGTTTTTTTAATTCGTTCCTTAAGACCTGTTGACAACAGGGCTTTAGAACAAGGATTATATTGTGGTCAATAAACTGGGAGAAAATTATCCATTGTCTATTCTCGGAACGACTGTGGCATTTGCCTTAAATGATTTAAGGAAACCATGAAAAATGGAAATACGGATGGCAGGCCGGAGGATCGAACCCGACTTGAATCAAAACAATAATAATACAAAATTATCAGCATACTAAAAATCAAGGGCAAAGACATACGTAATTTCCTTTATTGATTTCAAGAAAGCGAATGATTCGATTGATAGAGAATCTCTGATATCAGTACTAGAAGAACCAGGATTGGATAGGGAAACAACTAACATAATAAAAGCCACTATTACGAACACGTTTTCAAAAGTTAAATTTATGGGTGAAGTATCAGATCCTTTTGAAATAAAAACAGGGGTGGACATTCGCCATTATTGTTTAATTGTGCACTTGAGAAAGTGATAAGAGAATGGAATAAAAATATAAAAAGTGGAATAAGACTGGGTTGCAAAAAGAAGAGTCTAAAAATCAATTGCATTACCTTTGCGGATGATACGGCCCTGTTGGCTGAAACAATGGAGGAAGCAAAAGAACAAATCCTTGAATTAAAGAACCAAGCAGCTAAAATAGGTCTTAAAATTTTCTTTGAAAAAAACAAAAACTATGACAAACAACAAATACCAAAATAGATATTTAATAGTTCAGGAACAAAAAATAGAAATAGTGAAGAATTTAAATACCTGGGGGAATGGATTAGTTGGAATCTAACAGAACACAAGGCAATACAATCCAGAAGAAATAAACTTGAATTGGCCTTCCAGTTGACAAGGGAGATATACAACAAGAAATCTCTTTCGTTGGGGTCCAAAATTAAGCATTACAAAACAGTGGTAAAGCCGGAAGCATTTACGCAGCAGAAATTCTGACCATGAATCGCATAGGGCAGATAGAACAACTGGAATTAAAAGAAAGAAAAATTTAAGAAAAATCATAGGAACAAAATTTCAAGATAATAAAATAGTATATATCAAGAATGAAACTCT
This sequence comes from Vandiemenella viatica, assembly GCA_031002005.1. NCBI lineage: Eukaryota > Metazoa > Arthropoda > Insecta > Orthoptera > Morabidae > Vandiemenella > Vandiemenella viatica. The sequence goes on from JARYHS010008074.1 coordinate 113,817,917, forward strand.
CTACAAAAAAATTGAAAAAACTCTCAAATACTATGTGCAAAAGGAGGCTAAATTTCTACAGACATCTTCTCAGAATGAACTCTGGTAGACTAACCAAACAAATTTTTGATCTTTTCCGGAACCGCATAACTAAGCCTAATTGGTTCACAGAAATTGTAAATGACCTAAGAGAATTAAAAATTACAGAAATGTCGTTATTTGATAGAACAGCGCAGATAAGATTTAAAGATGAAAAGATAAGGTTCCAAGAAAAATCTAAATTAAAGTCAAAATCCATCATCTCGGAAGAGGTCCGAGAGAATGAAGAAATACTGGGCGCAAAGGAAGGAACAGCATGCAAATAAGTGACTGATTCTTCGTATCCCAAAGATGGTGAAACGAAAGAAGAAGAGAAAAAATTATCATCATGTGAAGCCGAGGGCAGTATTAGTGGACATAACAGTCAATGATTACATTGTGAATGAAAATGGGAGGGACAATTATTGACAACCTTCACTTTTCAAGTGAACACACCAGCGATTTAACTGTGCGTGGTTGGTGTGAATACCTCGGCACGCTAAAAGTTACAAGCTTGTTTCTCCAGTTGCTTCATTACTTATTATCACGATAAGGTGGACGGATGATTCATGTGGCCGTTGCATAGCGCGTAATAATTAACTTTATATAAAATGAATATGATAAACGTGGAGAAATTATGCACTGTTTTGCTATGATATACTTTTTAAGGTTAGACCATACAGGTGGCATAAATGGTGTGAAAGCGGGCAATAATTTCTAACATCAGTCACGCACTTCATCACGGTGCGATTATCACGACGCTGACGATTTCGCTAATTCAAGACCTTATTCACGAACACACAGGAAGAACTGTTGGCAAAATTAGTGAGGCAACTGTAGTAATTTATAGAAGTGGGAGTCAATCACTGCGAAGCATGTACGTTTATGTTGGTGCGAGGAAGTGAATGGAGATCAGAAGGCTGTAATGACGAATAATTCCCAGAAGCACCTCAACTACTTTGCATTATAAGGAAATTCAGTTTTTGATGCACGTATCACGAAGAGCTTGAATATCGAATCGAGTGGAAAAGATAAAACAGGCCAAAGACAATTACGAGGGCCTTTTTCCATTAGAAAACTGGTTGTTGCCTTTATTCATCGTCATCATCATCAGACGTTTCCGCTATTGCGGGTCATCCCGCACATCCTCTTCCAAGCCTGGCGGCCATTCCAAGACTTTTCCTCCATCACTTTTCTCCAAACGATTTCCTTAGCCTCTGAGTCTTTCTTCACTTGGTCCATCCATCTTGCCCGAGGTCTTCCAACTGGTCTCTTTCCCTTCCCGCTGTTCAGCGGTGCTACTTTCGGCATTCCCCCCTCCTTCATCCTCATAACATATTCCAACCATTGCAGTCTTTTCCTTGTTAGCATCTCTTCTTAATGCTTCCACTTGTAGTCTCTCCCTGATGTTTTCATTTCTAATTTTGTCTTTCCTCTTGACATTCTCTATTCCTCTCAGAAACTTCATCTCTGCCGCCTGCAATCTGCTAATGTCTCTCTTTGTCCACGTCCATGTTTCAGAACCCTAATTTAGTATGGGCTGGTAATATATTTTATAGAGCAGAATTTTGGCATCCTTTCCTATGTTCCACCACCAGATTGCATCCTTTATCTGATGATACAATTGTCCACTCTTCCTTACTCTCTGACCTATTTCGTCCTCCATCATTCCGCTGATAGTTATCTTGCTTCCCAGATACACAAACGATTCTACCCATTCCAATTTCTTTCCATCCAGCAACACATCCTTCAAAGGGTCAGTGTTTCTTGTTGTCTTCATTATTTTGGTCTTTTCCACACTAATCTCCAGGTCATGTTTACCCATTACATTCCACCATACCCGTAATTCTCTTTCCAGATCCTGCTCTATCTCCTCCCATATTTTGATGCCATCAGCATCACCTTCAGCTCTGTTGGATCTCTGTGTTCTTTGACTTCAGCTATTATTACATATAATACTACATTAAATAGGACAGGTGACAATACACTTCCTTGTCATACTCCTCTTTCCGTGTGAAACCATTCTGAATGTTTACTGTCTATGCGCACTCAATTCTCACACTTCTCTTAGATGTTCTTTATTAATTCCACAATCCCTTCATCCATTCCTCTCTTTTTTAAACTCAGCCATATGCTTTCCCCCAGTACTTTGTCATACGCCTTTCTTATATCGATTACTGTGTCTTTGCCATATTCCCACCTTTTCTATACGATTTGCCCGAGTATAAAAATTGCATCCACTGAAGATCTTACGTGCCTGAAACCAGTCTGCTCCTCTCTAGCTGTATTCTCTAGTCTTTGCTTGATTTTATTTAGAATAATGTTTTAATATATTTTCAGATCATGAATTAGTGTTAGGTTTAGCGAGCTGACAGCTGCGCATATTACCGTGAACTGTTGGGAAGTGAGATTCCGAACCGCAGCATCCTGCTTCTGCACGACAACGCACTGTCCCACACGCTAGTGAAAGTGGGAGTATTACACCACACATTTATGGATCAAATTTGTGGTCAATGTCTGATATGATCCCTCAAAGATTAAGGAGGAAAGAAAATTTCAAATGAGGAAGAGGTGCTAGACTCGGTGGCCAACATATATTCGTAATCATGGAATGCAGTGTGACAGAAAATAAGAGTAGATAATAATAAAGGCTTTATGGAAAAATAATTTTGTATTGGCTTTGCTACATCCTACTTTAATTCTTCATGGCTACGTGTGGCTTCTCGCCACTCGGCTTTCTTGTTCAATTGATAGAATCGACATCTCTCCGTATTTAGATGGAGGTTGGTTTCAATAGCACCTGCTTCCCGCTGATTCTGCTTTCACTTTCTTCATGTGTACTTTGAGATTTTCAAATTCGAAGTCACACAATCCTTCGAAATTTACTTTTATCAATCTTTAAGTAATCTTAAATTCTCCACCGTAGTGTAATTTATACGAAAGGATCTTATTTTGCATCAATTCAGGCAACACTCGAGCGGGATGCGGTCTCTTTGGCAACTCGGCGTGTGCTGAATCGTAGTTATCTACCCTGACCAATTGCGTCCCTTCCCCGCATCGTGTCTTGACGGGAGATCTGAACTTCCCATATGTCCTTGTCCATTTGTCAATGTGCGCATTATTCCGCCCTATTCAGTTTTTCTCTACCTTAAATTAGCTGTATGGGCATTCGCTGTTACTGCAGGATATATACTATTTAAGATCTATGGCTAAACGCACTGCTGCAGAAATAAAATGAAATAACAGCAGTTATATCCCTAAACTTTCTGAATGATTATTATGGTACATGGATAATATTAGGCTGTTCTCAGATTGTATAATGTTTTAGTGTGTTATAACGAAAGCAAGAAAATGACGATATCATTCAGAAGTACTACTACTTTGCCTCCTACATGACCACCGGTGTTGTCAACCTCAAACGTATGATTGGTTGCTCGTTACTGAAAAATGCAATTCGACCACAGCGCCTATGGAAAAAGTGAACAGCGATGGCACAAAACTAGCACTGCTGTTTTAATCAAAGATGTGCTGGCCTACGGAGATGCTGAATATTTTGTCATTGGAAGAGGAATCTCTATGTTAACGATACATGTGTCGTTAACGTTTATGCACCATCAGGTACAAATAAAGCGGAAGGAACAGCATATTTATTGCGAAAAAAACCATCTAGAATAATAATAGGGGACGATTTCAATTGCTTCCTAGATCGTATTGATCAAAGTCCCAATCCCAACTTCCGTACAGAATTAGGAATGATGGTGGCTAGTACTGGGCTGAATGATACCTCCCGGACGTTACATGGGAATCAAAATTGTTTTACACACATAACTTCCACATCAAAAAGTAGATTGGACAGAATATATGCTACCTATAATTTAATACCCTTAGCAAGTAGTGATGATATTGCTCCTTTAAAGTTCTCTGACAATTGTGTATTTGTTTGCCGTTTCAAGATGTCTCCGAATACATTCCTAGGTGGTAGAGGTTTCTGGAAACGGAATATCTCTTTACTTAAAGACAGAGAATGTGAAGAGCTCGTTATCAATACCTAATTGTCGCACGTCAACTATTTTCAGAATTACAATTCTAATACGGCTTAGTGCCTTTTCTATACCAAACCCAAAATCAGACAAACGATCATAGCATATTATTAAGAAAAAAATCTTTTGTCAAATCACACCATGGAATATTATTTCAGTGGTCTGAGAGAATTAAATAATAAAGAAAACCACACCGTTCAATATTTGGTGATCATAAAAAAAATTCAAAGCAAAAATAACACAGCTCCAATCGTCTAAAATGGAAACCCTACTTTCTAATACCGAAATTGTTGATGTGATTGAAGGGGAAAAACCTCTCTCTATCAGTTAATTCAAGCCACAAAAAGAAATATCACATCTCCGGATGGTGTTAGGGTTACAATCCAAAATGATATGTTATTATCCATCTTGAATCATTTTTCAAAGTTCTAAAAAGCTTTACCAACCAAATGTGAAGATATAAATGCCATACTAAATTTTCCAAGTAATTCAATCAGCAACGCTGAAAAAGAAAGCTTATCTCCTCGTATCACACTCGAAGAGGCAGAACTTGCTTTAATGGACGGGAAATTACGAACGTCACTAGGGGTCTCGATTGTAAGCCTGTCGAATTTTATAGGTGTTATTGGAAGATGATTTTGAGAAATTTTTTTAATGAAATCGGGTACCTCGATCGCTTACCTGATGCTTTCAGTGAAGGTGTTCTGGTACTTATCCCCAAAACACGTGTCACTAATGAAAAAAATAAACTAAGACCAATAACTCTTCTAAATTCTGATTATAAGATTTTGGCGCGCATTCTTAAAAGAAGAATAGTTCCTTTTCTATCGAAAATTTTCGGTCCTTACCAATCAGGATTTATACCAGACCGTGGCATTCAACAGGCTTTATTGGAATATAGAGATGTGATAGCTTTGGCAGCACATTTAAAACTAAAGACGGGATTTTTCTTCCTGGACTTTGACAAGGATCATAGATTTCTGTTAGAAACCATGAAAAAACTGGGCATGCCACAGTTGTTTTTTTTTTTTTTAACTGCTTTACGTCTCTCAACAGCGAGGTCTTTAGAGACGGGAGAGGATGGGGGCAAGGAATTCGGCCATGGCCTTTTTAAGTAAGCATCCCGGCGTATGCCACAGGTTTTTGTTAGGGCTATCAGAAAAATAATAACTAACGTACATACAAGGATTTTAGTAAAGGGTTTTTTTGTCGAAATATTTCATTATGGGAAGATGAGTAAGACATGGGTGCCCACTTTTTGCATTCTACACTGAACCCTTACTGCAGTCAATTTATATAACCTGACCAATGGAATAAAATTACTTTCCAAGGCTTATGCCCATGATATCGGGTTTTACATTACCAGCGACGAAGATTTAGATATAATTGGAAATCAATTAAGATTATTCAGCACTGCGAGACTAAATCAGCGATGATTCATATTGCAGCGGGAATCTAAGTTAACAACGACATGCATGACTTGAAACTAGTATTTACGCACAAGTTTCTGGGCGTATGTTTGGAGGCTGACCATCGTAAAAAGTGCACAGGTAACTGGCACAATATTTTAAATAGTATTAGGGGACCGTTACAACTTCATAGAAGCAAACAAATTAATGCAATTCAAACATCAAGATTAATTATCTTGGCTGTGCTTGGGAAACTAAATTACATAGCGCTAATGCTTCCGCAACCCTGAAAAACTATTCAAAATGTCTAACGTGCCTTATCTTGGTTCTTGTGTCAGGGCAAATTATTGAAAGTAAATTTTGAAAAACTTACATTACCAACAAAAGGTGATCTGGGTCTATGGACGTAAACTTCAAAGCAAAGGCCATCTTCTAACGAGATATGAATAACGTTCAGAGAAATAAAAACACCTTAACGTCACAAATTGTCAATTACCACAAACCATCCAGTTTAAATCCGCCGGGAAATGTAGCTCTTATTGACAAGACCTTCGAATATCTAAGAGTCTAATTTCAAGAATTAAGTTACATTACTGCAGCCCTAAAGGATAAACTACGTGTAACAATTATAGATCTATACAAAACTTTGACATCTGTGTTACACTTGACACTAAGTTAAGATATCAACAACATGTAATTAACAGAAGAAGAGAAGGATGCGGCCTGTCGCAAAACTTGGTTCCGATAATGCGCTCCCTCAGTCTGACAATGGAAACAAAGCTTCGAATATACAGAATGGTAATCCTCCCACAGATGTTATACGGATGCCAGGTGTGGGGAACGGTATCCAAACCCAACCTATGTCACATACAACGACTGCAAAACAGATTTCTTCGACAAATCTTAAACGCCCCATGATACACATCGGTAAGGGTACTCAACAATTTGACTTCTACAAGGGGTGATCAAATGAAAAGGTACGAAACGACGTAAAAACGTAAGAGTTAAATATTTGCATATTCCGCCATGGGAGAACGTAGCGAGACGTCTCGGGATGCGATTGGAGTCTCTGACTGAGATCGGAGCATGCCGTCAGCAGGCAAGATGTTAATCACCTTCTTTTTCGACGTTCAAGGTCCGCTACTTGTGGAATTCCTCAAGCACAGAAAAACCATTAACTCCGATGAGTACTGTGAGTCATTCCGACGCCTACGCAGGTCCATCAAGAACAAAAGACCTGGGCTGCTCACGGATGGCGTGGTTCTGCTCCATGATAACGCGCGTCCACACGTCTCCAGTCACACACATGGAACTGGCCAAGTTCAAGAGGGAGACGTTGGACCATCCGCCCTACAGTCCGGACATGTCGCCCTGCGACTTCCATGTATGTGGTCAACTGAAGAAACACCTGAAAGGGAAGCGCTTCAACTCGGACGACGTACCTATATGAAATCAAAACAATATTCTACAAGTAAAAAAAAAGGTAATTAATAACCTTAAATGTTGAGGTTAAATAAGTCCTCTATTACAGAGGACAAAGTTTTCCCTCAAAATGTTCAATGTGTCCCCTAATTGCCTAACCTGTAACTATAGTGTAAAGCGGCCGAAGGCTGCGGAACCTAAGAAAAGCCGTAGAGGCAGAAAAAAAAAGTCCTGTGGTAAAAAGTTGTCAATGACACTGTACCTCTAAATGTGAGATTATTTCAAATCCATAGAAAATCTACAGATAGATGTGATACATGTGGGAATACTGACACATTAATTCATCGTTTTACATACGGAAAGGCTGCAGACATCTGGAACTGGACGAAGCGTCCAACGGCAACTCTATTAGAAATTTCTCCACGTGAGGTTACATGCAAGATCTAATGCGATCAGACTTCAAAACGATACCACCAGAGAAACATAACTCACTGGTTTGGGTATTAGGACAATCCGCGAACAATATTCTAATAAAAAAAACCTATGGAACTAGAAGATTATTTATCCACACTTAAAATAACATTAAAAAAACTAACTTACACCACAACCCGAAGGTTGATTGGATCCTCCCGAAGGAGGCATACTGTGTCATTGTGTCAGAGGTAGGGTGGCCAGTTCCTTTCCTCCACGGTGCGGCCTGACATAGCTCATATGATCAAACACAACTCTCAAAAATTCCTGCGCCTGCCGGGATTCGAACCCGGGACCGGAGTAGCGTACGTTTTAAAATCTAGCGCCTTAACCACTGAACCATCAAACCGCTCATAATAACCAACGATGTACAAACACCACTTCGGAGCATATGTAGATGGAATTCTTCTCCGTGACCAATTTTGACAACGCCAATATGCAGCCCATTCTTTTGACCTGAGTACTCGTATGATGTTTCTGCAATGTAGATTATGTTATAAACATTTAATCTTGTAATGTTCTACGGTTTCAATAAACCTATATTAAAAAAATTCAGGATCACGTCTCTTTGGTAGAATTCTTTGTGGCTGCTGTTTACGTTAGCTGCAACATCCGTGGGATGCGGCATGCAATTGTTGCAGGTGCATGCTTGGCGTTGTTGCGTGCACCCCTGTGTTCAAGCCATAAAGTTCCCGCTCCTTAATATGGATGTTGGTTGTCGAGTACTGGTGGCATTATTTGTTGCGGGTTGAGTATGGTTATCCACATCTCATTGGTTGGTGATATCGTAGCTGCTACTTACATTAGCAACAACCCCTATAAGAAGCAGCATGCCTGGCTCCGCAGTTGCAGCAGGTGGTATCGTGGCGTTGATGTACGCAGTCAGCAACTTTGTGACCACTTCCGCATCGAACTCAACTCAGTGCTTCATATGCGTAGTACACGAAATTCTGGCAACGGAAGCACTGTAAAGGATCGCGTTATTTTCTTTCTGTAGTGAACACCTGCTAAGTTTGTAATTTGCGAGATGATAGTAGAGGGCTTGTGGTGTGGTACTGCGAGGTGTCCGCTGACCTGTACCCACAGTGCGTGCGCAGCCGCACCTAGCCCGGCAGGTAATCGAGTTTGCTCCTCTCTGCTCAGCGCGGGACTGTATGCCGCCCGCTCTAACACGGTTACGCTTATGTCGTTCCCCGCACGTCTGGCCCGGCAGCCCGTAATGCGATTACCGGAATAAAATTTCATTTCTTACACGGCCGGCCGCTCGATTCCGCCGCGTGCAGTAATCACCAAACGCAATTAGCGATAATATGCAAATATCGACATGGCGCGAAAAAAAAATTCGTCCACTTTATGAAACAATTTGCAAACACGCATGTGCGCGCTGAAGTCGTAAAAAAAAAAAAGAAGGCGCACGTGTTATACCATCGAGTTATGGTGTATTAAGTTATTTCTGTTCGCGTGTGGAGTATTTCGAACTGCTATTTCGTTAGGTACTGAAATAACGTTTAATTTGCTCTGCATATTGGGAAGATATTGGAATAAAAGTTTGACATTTAATGTCCACTGATGTTACGAGCTACAGTTAACTATTGGAACGTACGACCAGCTGCTGTCGCTGTGTAACTGCACTGCTTGTCTCCGTGTAAAAACACGGTGCTGAATTTTACTGAGGATAGAACGTGAAACAGAAACACACTCTCTCAGAATACAAAAACAATCGTCACAATCGAATTCCTCTTTGAGGAGACAAATGGGGGTCACTGTATAAACATCTGTCTAGAAATTTCGCAGTACACTGTTCTGAGCTAGCTAACAATAATGTCTTCCGGCCCTGGCAGTGTAGGGGCTAGCGCGCTGGCTTCGCATTCCAAGGGCCGCCGGTTCGAGTCCGGCCTACGGCATGGGTGGTTTTAATTAAGTGTTGTGTTCGTCTTGTGCTGTCCTCACAGTATCATAATTGAAGTCTGATACAACAGTTGACATATAAACAAATTGGAGCTGGCTAAATGGTCGCAATAACCGAAGAAAAATGTCTACTGCAACATTGGAACGCTTGTCCCACAGTGTACATTAGGTCTATACATCGGTGCAACATTGAAACAGTCACTTGCATCTTTCTAACCAGGTACTGAATTACTTTGTATAATGTCAAAGCAGTGACTAGAGAGTCGGCAGATTGAATACCTATACCAACAGTCGTGTTTATGAATTTTAAGTAATTTTCTGATGTCGGCTACTCGAATTCTGATGTAGTTACTAGTTTTTAGGGCTTCGTACCAAAAGAGTAACGGAGTGCTATTCCTGTCACTCCGGCATCTCTGCTCTTAAACAGAATACTTATTACGCTTATGTGCGTTTTGCATAAACTAAATTAGATATTTTTATTATTCTAAAATTATGTTACATGTCGTTTCTAAAGAAGTAAAAGGAGCGAAAAACGACCTTTTTTTCCTCGTCGTGCGGAGTTAGATTAGCCTGTCAAGTACAGTGTTAGAGTTTTTTTTTCATTGAAGAATAAAGACTGAACGGTCTTGAAAGTTGGTTATCTTTAGACTAGCATCGACGATATTCTGATTTTAAATGACAAATCAAAGTCTATTATTTTGAGGCTTCTTTTTCATTTATTGGTTGTATTTCGTTGGAAGTGCTGTTAATTCAGTGTGTATTTATTGCTCTGTAATGAACTTAACAACAAACTTAGAAGGAAGGGGTTAGCAATCCTTAAAATATGTTGAGCATTAAATGTTTTGATACCTGACTTTTTGTATACTATATTGAGGTCAAGGTCATTAGAATACGGAACTCTCAGTAGCGCCAGACAGGAATCTAAATTGACCGGTTTTTCGGAAATACTCGCCTCGCATACAAAACACACACTAGCTCAAACGTTTCGCAGACAAATAGCAACTCCTGCATGCATTTTCCTTTGTCATTTGTGTACATCATCCTAAATTTCAAGGTTTCAACGATGCGAAAATAACATGAAAAATTTATACAAATCTGCACTATATAGACAATTAAAAGTGCTGATAGGCAGTACGCCATAAATGGTAAGATAAATACCGGAGGAAAAATACAATTTATCAGTATAGTCTACATGTTCGTAATTAACCCTGTAGGTTGGTAGTAATGTTTGGGTGTTGTGGGTAGTTTAACGAGTACCAACCGAAGTACAGTATACTGTCACAGATGTAGCTTGTATTGTTTGAACTGGGCGATAGGTTTCACTGCTGTCACAGACCATTCCATTCACGTTAGTAACACTGAATGTCAACCCAATAGAGGAACGTGAATAGTGCAGAGGAACCGCGATCATCATTTTCGAAGTGAAGTGTAGGGAAGTAAATGGCCTCAGAGCTAACATTGCACCGTCAGTGTTCCCCACCTCTCAACCAGTGCTATGATGGTTACACATATCATAAATCTATGTCGCCAGCAGTCAAGTATTATTGCCGCATCAAAGTCACATTTTTTTTAGGACAAAAATCAAAATACTTCGTAATAGTCACAGAATATGTGTGAATAATTTGTGTTACACAGTGCTGGAGTGAGCGTCAGACGTACGCTAGCGGTGAGAATAAAATGCAACACCGGGAATGAATAGGTGCACTAAATATTGAACTACATCTCGTAGATAGTTAATTGTGTATTTGCCTGTCTGGCAAGCCTGGAAGCCCTTATTTTTTTCTAGTTTTGTTACCCATTTCATATACTAAATGAAAAGGTTAGTGTACAACTTCAAGAGTCAACTAAAGTTCGCAAATAATCTTGTTTTAAATCCAGAAGAAATCAAATGGTGCCAAAGACTTCTTGCTGACAGCATGAATCTACGTATGGCAACTTGAAACGAAGCAATTTTTTGCGATGCTTTCAAATGTTCTGAATTCTAGACGCCGACATTTATAAATTTATTTTGTCCTGTGCGACGGAGAAATGTTTAATGTGACCGAGTGTGGCGTTGTAACGGTTAGCGTTCTCGCCTCGCATTCGGGAGGACGGCGGTTCGAATCCCCGTCCGGGCATCCAGATTTGGGGTTTCCATGGTTTCCCAAATCACTCCAGGCAAATGCCGGGATGCTTCCTTCAAAAGGCCATGGCCGAATTCCTTCCCATTCCTTGCCCCCATCCTTGCCCCCCATTCTTTCCCGTCTCTAAAGACCTCGCTGTTGAGAGACGTAAAAGCAGTTAAAAAAAAAAAAGATTAATGTGGTTCCTACAGAAAATTTGCTAAATATTTTCTTATTGCATTACACGTAGTATTGGTCCGTCTCCAGTTACAGAGACTATTCAAACGAACGATGTTCTTGCGGCAGACCTACACTGCGGCCACAACCCCTGCGAAACTTTTCCAATTATTCAGAACTGTCTGCGATGCGGAATGCTGAGCGGTTAGTGACATCCAGTTCGTTCGACCGTACTGGCCACGGTTTTTGTACAATCCTCCGCTCCCGAGTTTTCAGATAATCTGGCGGATGACGATGTTTAGTTTTGATTCTGCATGTTCACTGTCATCTTTGAAAGATTTCAACCTGTTTGGAACATCCACAAAATTCATTTAATAATACAATGAATTTCTATTTAAATATGTAAGGGTCTATTTTTTTTCAGCCTACGCACAACTTTGTGTTTTCATTTTCGAGTTTAAAAATGAAAATATGACTAACTTTAAGCTTTTAAATAATAATTTTTCACAGATTTATGTATAAGATTTACCTACCGCATCAGTGTGTTAGATTGTATGAAAAGGGTAGTATTCCTACCGCAGCTGAGGTTGTGTGAATATGATATGAAATTACTGTGCTTAACACACGGATAATGGGGTTTCTCTCTGTATTTATGTCAAAATCGTAATTTAGTGATTCTTTTTCCTTATGCTTCTCGTGAAACATAAATTTGCACTTTCTAGACAATTTGGCAGCAAAAACATAAACTTCTGAAGTTCCTTGGCACGACTGGAGACACAGAAAACACCATAAAAAATACTACTCCCACAAAATTTTGTTTTACGGCGCTGTTAAGTTGAATTCGACTTGTCCGAGTAACTTTCCTACAAACAAGAAGTTTAAGAGGAACTTATGAACGTCAGATTGAATTCGAGTGACGTAAATCTTCATTTAACCGAAGTAATGAGACGGTATAAGTGATCACAAGGCGGTTGTGGTAACGTTAAACTCTAGTCTGAGTCTGAAGCATGACAAAGAGAAACTCGTGTTTTGCTTCGATAAGGCAAACGATGCGGGTATGGTTGATCACGTTGCGAAGAATTTTGAAACGTACATGCTAAATACAAATGTTGAGGAACTTTGGTTTAATTTAAAAGAACTAATATGGACCGGTTTAAACCAGTTTGTTCCTAAGAAGTGTATTAAGGTCAGTAATAACTTCCCTTGGTTCAATAGGGAAGTGAAACGTTTGCTCAGGAGGCAAAGGCGTTTACATGCCGCGGTGAAAAAATCGGGGGACTCATCTAATCGTGCTAAATTAGTCCAGTTGCGCGCGGAAGTGCGTAGGGCAATGCGCGATGCGTTTAAAGAATTCCAAGCTAGGAATTTATCCGAAGATCTCATTACTAATCCAAAAAAGTTCTGGTCATATATCAAATTAATAAGAGGCTCTCGTAAGGTTATGCCGTCGCTGATTAAAGAAAATGGTGAATTATCAGAAACAAGCGTAGAGAAAGCAGAAATTTTGAATGATATATTTAAAAAGGCTTTCACGATAGAAAACTCAGAGGAGATACCGATATTTAATAATCGTACCGACAAAATTATGAATGATCTCGCTCTTGATGTCGAGGGAATAACTAAACTGCTTATGAATGTAAAAACCAATAAGGCTCCCGGACCAGACGGTATTCCCACAAGATTCTACTCAAGATACGCAAAGGAAATTGCACCGTATTTGATGAAATTGTATACCGTCTCTCTGGATCAAGGAAAAATACCAGCCGAATGGAAGACAGCTATCGTAACTCCAGTGTTTAAAAATGGGAATGTTAATGATCCTCAGAATTATAGGCCGATCTCGTTAACTTCAATATTTTGCAGGATTTTAGAACATATCATCTATTCAAATGTCATGCGGTTCTTGGATGAAGGTGAGCTTTTAAACCCAAATCAACATGGATTCAGAAAAGGCCGATGCTGCGAAACACAACTTGCACTTCTAATTCACGACTTGTGCCGAATTATAGATGAGCAATCCCAGGTTGATTTGGTTCTATTAGACTTTAAAAAAGCTTTCGACACTGTGCCTCACACTAGGTTACTTAGGAAACTTCGCGGTTACGGCATATCTAGACAAATATGCGACTGGGTTGCAGACTTCCTGAAGGACAGAACACAGTGCGTAGTTCTCGACGGTGAGCGTTCATCACTTACTGAAGTGGGGTCTGGAGTTCCCCAGGGAAGCGTGTTAGGGCCACTGTTGTTTCTCATATACATCAATGATCTATGCGACATAATAGGGGGGATGAAAAGATTATTTGCCGATGATGCTATTATTTATCGCGAAATCAAAACCCAGGACGACTGCGCTTTGTTACAAGACGATATTATGAAAATAATTGCGTGGTGTAAAGATTGGCTGTTGGAGTTAAACGCTAAAAAGTGCCAAGTCATGCGTGTAAGTAAAAAGGTGACACCATTTAACTATGAATATACAATTAATGGCACTGTCCTTAGAACGGTAGATTCCGCTAAATACCTAGGGGTAACAATTCGTAATAATTTGTCGTGGAATGAGCATATTGAGAATGTAATGGGGAAAGCAAATCGTATACTCCGATTTCTAGGTCGTAATTTAAATCAATGCACTCAAGAAGTTAAATCGATTGTATACAAGTCACTAGTACGTCCTCACTCAGAGTATTGTTGTTCTGTATGGGGTCCCCATCAAAAGGGGTTAATGGAGGCTTTAGAGAAGGTCCAAAGAAGAGCCGCCCGATTCGTGACAGGTATATATAGTTGGAGGGAAAGCGTAAGTGCGATGTTGAAGGAGTTAGGTTGGGAAGACCTGGAACACCTAAGGCGTTGCTCTCGACGAAAGCTAATTGAAAAATTCACGACAGATGTATTTCGGAATGACAGTCAGCAAATATTGCTACCAGCAACATTCATATCTCGAAATGACCGTGAAAATAAGATAAGAGAAATCAGGGCCAGAACCGATTCATTTCTGTACTCATTTTTCCCACGAGCGATTAGGGAATGGAATAGAAAGAATTTACCGGGCGAGTAAACTTAAAATCCGACAGGAGTAGCTTTCGATAAAGCACTCCAGCCATCCTGATCTGGGTTTTCCATGGTTTTCCCAGATCACTCCACGCGAATGCGGGGATGGTTCCTCACAATAGCCCATAGGCGCCTCCTGCCATATCCCTTATAACCCTTCCAAACCATAACCCCTTTCGATAGGTGCAATGCACCCTCCGCCACACACTTTTAGTGAATCGCGGAGTAATAATAATAATAATAATAATAAAAGTTATCGGTGACTTATGCTGATTCAGTATGCCATTTTTCAGACTTTCTTAATTTATCTGGAGTAGTGAGGACTCGAAAAGATGTTTTACTGAGATTGAAAAGGATTCCTGGTACAATTCTAAGGAATCTAATACCATTAAATCATATTTAATATCAATTAAGTACGGCTAGGTCTCTGTTTTTAAGATAAATAAAAGCTAAGCTTATGACCAGGTCAGAGAACCCCGTGTTAGAAATCGCTGAGGTAGACTTTTGCATTCCCCTCATTGACCTGCAGTTCTAAGGAAGTAAATTAATGGGTCAGTACTACGCCCCCAAAAAAAATTCTCAACGGTACGCGTTGGACAGCAGGCTGAATGATTATGGGGATCTATTCCTGACGTGCAGCTTCGAAAAAAACACCGCCTGTTTTAATGGACGGAAACGCTTATGTAGATGCTCTAACGTTTGAGCTGAGCCTGCTTTCCACCTCCTACCCAACCCCTTCCCCCATCATTTTTTAACATAAATTTTTTAAACTGTAATCGTCATTTACCACAAAAGATTATGGAGTGAAATTAGTCTAGTACTGTGATACTACCATTAAAATTTTCGTCACCGAACCCGGTGTGTGAACTAATATTCGGGAAGGCTGGCGATTGATTCGTTGATATTTCTTGATTCCATGATTTCCATAAGTTATTCAGTATCAATACCAAGATGTTCCTACACTAACCTCATAGAATATTCGTATCCCATTCTTTGTCAACAACACTTTTCTTGCGTTTTCGACCTTGTAAAAAAACAAAGTCGAGGTCATATTAAACATTTACTGCGAAAAATTAGAGTTTTTAAGCAAAAGTTAATATTTATGAAGTTAAATTATGTATGAAGCTGGAGCGGTAGGCATAGATGCAGTTTCAGCAAGTCTTGCTGTTCTGTAGAAGTGCTTACCTGCTAAGACGAATGTCACCACAATTAAATGGATCTAGCGATCAGTGACATCGATATTAGATTGCCTCTCACGTTCTCACACTAAACTTACTCTCATTTCATAGCTAGCAATCAACCAGTCAACATCGGTAAACTAACGACGGAACCATTTCCGTTGTTATTAGCTTAGTCTTGCAATTTCTCCCTATTGAGTCTTGCCTTGCCATTTAGTCAACCATAATTATTCATTGAAGATGTAGTATTAGAGTATTTAGTAGAAACTATCATTGGATTAACCTTGTAATCAACACTTTATCGACTGTATCTATGCAGCTTTGAGTGTTGAAATAAGCAACCTTATATCACTTAGCCTTCTCACTTATTCACAATAGGAATAATCATTTCAGCTAGTATCCTGTCTGATCCGGACTTCGATATACTTGTTGCCGAACGTATTAATCGGGTGGTGTCAGTCCTGACGTAATTACAATTGTTAGTTCAAGAAAGAAGCGATCAAAAGTCAGAATAAATCTGAAGAAATAGTAAGATCCTTAAGGTTAGTTCCACCAAGAATCTACACCACTCTAAACATCATCCACAAATTACATTCCCGTGCACTTGGAAACTGACAGCAGGATAGAAAATAATCCTTTCTTTACTGGGTAATTCATCTGCAATGATGCTGCGTCGCCTCTCTGTTTATCGACAGAATATATTATAAAAGTGAAGAAGCGTGACAACCTTATTTTCTCTAAAGTGTCAATCTTTCGCGTAGTTTCTCGTCTTAAAAAGAACAGGAGCGCACACTTTTCAATCAGTGGATTCCATGTTGCCGTCTCCAGTGTGACAGGATGTCTCACATCTCGTTACTTTGTGCTCTTTGGAGTGAAAGCATTCAGGTCACGCCGGAGTGTGAGAGCTTTTGCTATTTCCCACTATCCGTCCCGTAGTTATCCCCGAGCCCACGACGAAATGGCGCTTTGGTTATTTCCCACATAAAACGCAGATTTGCAGGCAGAACGTTTGCGAAGGTTAATGCTCGCTTTAGAGCGGCGATAAGCGTTACTGGCCCGGCAGTAGGTTGAGCCGCGACCTCATCACCATTACTGCTGGACACGACCACCACGCGCGGACGAGTCAAAGGCCGCCACCGTAATATTCATCCCGCCGGTAATCGGAAGCCCGGTACTACCACCGAACAACGGCACCTCCCAATCACATCGCTGTCACGGTTAGGTTAATGCAAAATGAACCAGTCACTAATATTTCATTGTCGGGGGTACAAATCTGTCCCACTATTATATTTTCATGAGTCTGAACCTTCTTCGTGAAAGATGTAATGAACCCTTATGGAAGCCCTCAGTAGCACGTCTACAGTCCGCTATAGCCTCGTAAGTTGTCTACACTTAAACGTTTTTATTCCATACTGATCTATCCATTATTCATGAGGGAGCGTCCATAAACTACGTAGCTTCAGTAGATTCATTTTGGCATCCTGTGAATCTCCTCCCCCCACGTAACCCGGCGTGTCTTTTGACCCCCCCCCCCCCACTCCCCCCGCTTGGCACGTAGATTTTTTTCCTTATTGATTCCAGAGGTCATTTTAGTGCTTTCTTCTCTTGACAGACTATCGTAAATTACATACCGATATAAAAATAAATATTCACATGCTATTGGGTGTTCTGTACCTTATTTTAAATGTATCAAATAATATGAACGAAAATCTACGTGGCTTGGTTCGGAACCTCTTCCTCCCCTCATATCGCCACGTAGCCCAGCATTGTCTCTGTAGCCCAGCGTAGCTTTCCAGCAAACACCTCCCCTCCCCCCCCCCTCCCTAAGATCAATCTACGTAGTTTTATGGACGCTCCATTATCACCGAAAATTTGAAAAAAATCTTGGGGGTAAAAATTATCGTATGGGATTTAATGCGGGGATTAGGGAAAAGAGTTCAATTGGTCATCTTCATGAGTATAAAATAAATGCTGGCAACTCGTCTATTCTCAAACGTTTGTATTTTTATCCCACAATTTGTTCAAGATTTTGGAATAAAATCATAAAAATTTTAACTCCCACAGTTTTTTTTTACGAAGCTACTGCTCGGAAGATCCATTAAAATTACGCGAAAGCTATAACGATCTTTCTGGATATTATGATTTTCGCACTGCAACTGAATAATTTAAAAACTCATACTTTTTGAAAATCATTTAGTATATTATTTTATTCATAACTTCACGAATTAGATAATAAATACGCCATGAAAATAAAAAAAATTAGAAAATTACCAAGAAGAATAACTTTTTTTTTGTAAGTTAATGTTTTCTGTTTGATCTTTATAGTGTTTCA
The DNA here is from genome assembly GCA_031002005.1 of Vandiemenella viatica. NCBI lineage: Eukaryota > Metazoa > Arthropoda > Insecta > Orthoptera > Morabidae > Vandiemenella > Vandiemenella viatica. The sequence continues at coordinate 113,836,061 of JARYHS010008074.1, forward strand.
AATACAATTTCGTTAAACGAACATACGAACTTTATTTAATAATCTCTCCTTACTTATTTTTTATGTAATTGTATACTGTTTTTTATTTTATACACATTCTTTTTAAGGCATCAACAACGCGGAGGAATAATTTACACTTCAAGGATTTTGTTTGGTTGGGACTTTGTGACTCATAACAATGATATCATAAGAGCTGGTGTAAGAATTTTTACAAGACGATGACCTTATTCGTTTGAAGAAATTTCGACAAACCTTGGAAAAATGAAATCCGCAACGATGGTTCGGAAATTGAATCAGAGTCTTTCAGAACGCAAGTTCAGAAAGTTTCACTTTTCAGTATCTACTTTGATAGCTTCAAACAATCATCTTTTTCACGGTTACAAGTGGCTTACGGAAACGTATTAAAAACTGGAGCGAATGCCTTATTTTAATCCTACAGCAAAGTGTGAGAGTAATAAGCGAAGTTACAGTTTTTGGTCATATGAAATGACAAAAATCACCAACCCTTTCCTTGTGATTCGGGCTTTCTTGGCGGTGATATGTATTAACGGTATTCTTATGAATTTTGTTCACGAAGTTGAAAATACCGCCCCAGAACCTTCTCTTTTCTTTCGGCACCACAGACCGTAGACCAGCCATCATTATACCCACGTTACAGTTGGATGAGAAATAATCGACCTCCATATGCTTGAAGGCACCATTTAGGCGTATTGCAGGAGTAATATTGGAAAGTTGGGGAAAATCGAAATCTTGATTCCCGTGACGGTAATCGAAGCCAGATCCTCTCCAATGTATAGGGTCCAGTATGGATCAGTATTCCAGGAGTTTTATTTTTTCTCTATATTTGGTACTGGGTTTAATACCACGGCTGAAAGTAAATTACCTTTTAAATGAAATCAATTATTTTTCAAATGTTAACTGAAGAAGTTTATTACACTTTCATAACAACAATTACTATCCACTTAACTTCAGGTATCCTGTTTACAAACATTATTCAATTTGAACACAATGGTTACAGTTCATTGGTACAATTATACTTTTGCTCGGGCTTATTTTTTTCAATATTAAATTACAATTTTGCTTTCCTCCCGCCAGGATTTTGGAACGTCTTTTTACTCATGCTTCTCAAGCAATCGTTTTTATCAACGTCCACTCGTAACCAGAGATCTTTTTTCTCAGGCTCGACGTTCTGTGGATCTTGAAACTTAAATTTCTAAAGTTACTATATATAATCATTATTACTTATTACCAATTTATTCTTATAATAATAAATATCGCAATTAGTGAGGTTGTGTACCTCACAAATGGTACGCACGAACGTTAGCGTTGTCGCACCAGGCTCGGTCGGAGGGAACCTAATAATTTTTAAGTGCTGTATGAATCGTCTATGTTGAAGAACGGCGACTAGGAACGGACACAATTTGGCCATGGCTGTCTGAAGAGGCATTACAGGCATTCGATTTGAGTGATTTCTGAAAACCATGAAAAGCCGTGATATAGTTGCTTGGACCGGAGACTGAATCCGTTTCTCTTGAATGCCTTACAAACGTTATAACCTGGAGGGCAAGCGGTTACGCTGTTATATTGATGAATTTTATTACAAACTTGCTCTTCTGGCCATTATTAAGCCTGAAAACCGCCAAGGCTTACAACAGTTTTCTTACCTGAAACAGAACACACGTCACGTATTTTGAATATGGTATGAAGTATTCGCGAACGAATCAGCGCCATTAACTCTTAAAATCAACTATTTATTTACGTAAAATTATTAATTCCCACAACATAACAAAAACTTTCTTCCGTCCTACAAACAAGTCTTTTTATCGACAAACATAGACCACACATATCCTCAGAAATAATATGATCTGAGGAACTCTGAAAAATTTATAGCGTACACTCCCTGCATTAGCGCTTAGTACCTGTTACCTTAATATTTACACATTTGGTATATTCTTGTAACCTCACAAGGCTCTGTATTTAATTTTAATAACTAAGTTAACCGAAGTTCAGAGGTATTCTATTTCTCATACATGCCTCTCTGGAAAAGCTTCCGATAATGGAGGGACCAGTGGTAGTCATATAGGATTTAATAAAAAAAAACTCTGAGAGCAATAATCATAATTTTGCATCTAAGCCTGTAACTTAACTTCAGTTAAAATTAATGTAAAAAAAATAAACCTGCCATTAGAAATAAACTTATTATATTTAACTGCACTATTCTTTTTACTAACTCACATTACACATTATGCAAATACTTTGGCTGAAGTTAATTTATAAACCATTAAATAATTGATCTTGATTCCACAATCCTTCAAATTACTTCTTGCGATCTGATTCTACGTGCTGTTGCGTGACATTGCTTTGTCGCTGAGCCAAACACCCTCTGTCAGACAAGCTGGTACCGTCAAACTTAATCTCTGACTCCAAGTTTATGTTTATGGCTTTACGCCTCGTCATAGTCGAAGTCATTAGAGGCGGGAAAGAGAAGAAATTCGGCCATGGCCCTGGGTAGCAAGTATCCTGGCATTCGCCTGGAGTGATTTGGGGAAACAATGGAAAACCAAAATCTGGATGCCCGAGAGTGATTCGAACCCAAGTCCTCCCGAATGCGAGGCCAGAGCGTTATCTCTGATTCCACAGCCTTTAATTTAAAAAAAACCAACTGCACAAGAATTGTTAACGTTAAATTTAAATATGCACCAAACATAAGATGTTACATCTACATATATGCAGAGGGTGCTCAGCACCAAAGCTAATCTCTTTGCTGTGCATTCCAATCCCTAATGGTACGAGGGAAAAAAGAATTCATATAAGAATTATTGCGGCACCTTATTTCTCTAATCTTATCTTTCCTGTCATTCCGGCTCAAATAGGTTGGTGGACGAAGTATTTCACTACACTCGTGAGCGAAAGTGGGAGTACACATGTTTACCAATAAGTTTAAACGAAACGTGCGTCGTCTATCTACCAGAGACTCCCAGCCTAGTCTACTAATCAGTTCTGTGACGCTTTCATAAGGACTGTAGCAAGCGGTCACGAATCGAGCGGCTCTTCTCTGTACTTTCTCTATACTTTCGATCAACCCCTTACGAAACGGATCCCAAATGGCACAACAATAGTCCAAATGTGGACGCACAAGAGATTTGTACCCTATCTCCTTTGTTTGTTCATTGCATTTTTTCAAGATTCGATCTATGAATCGCAGCCTAGAATTAGCTCTACCTACTAACGAATTAATGTGTAAGTCCCATTTCATGTTCCTTTGTACTGTTACTCTCAAATATTTCATAGAATCAACCATATCAATAACTGTATTGTTTAACTCGTATTTCTGAACAATTGGATTCTTTTTGGTAGTTATGCTCATTGTCTTGCACTTTTTTACAATTTAGCGTAAGTTGCCACTTAGCGCACCATGCCAAAATAATATCCAGATCACGCTGAATAATCGGCCAAATTCCTTACTTCCCTATAAATAACCGCATCATCAGCAAACAATCTAAAAAGGCTTTTCACTTTGTCTCCGAGATCGTTTATAAAAATTAAACGATCTCGGAGACAAAGTGTTACCTTATATATTACGGTCGAACTGTGTCTCTAAAATTAGTTTTTTGAAATTTTGAGGGCTCCTTCGTAATGCGAACCACCTCAGAAGGAATTGTCTCATTCACATGATAATTTTTACACACGTTCCTTGAGTGATAGTATTTTAGAATAATTGTACCTTATAGCGACGATATATATATATTTATCATGTAAAGAGTTTTAGAACATGGGTATAGCTAAATACAAGTTATTATCAATTAAATACGTGTTATTACGTGTAGACGTTTATCGCTAATGCTTCATACGCGTCATCATTCTAGAAGAAAAAAAATAGATTTCATATCTGTATGGCACATAGAGAAGCGATAACAGCACACGATAGATTCAATAACAAATTTCACTTAAAAGAGACATACTGCACCAGAGACATTTCTGTACTGCATGTGATCATAATATCTAATCATTTTGCACCATTGCAGCCATACTCTTACGGATAGAATGTAAAAAATAAAAAAATAAAAAATCAGCAACTATATTCCGACTTTATTTGGCGTATAAGGAATAAGCATCTGCACACGTTCTGTAATATAGAGCGTATTATAGCTTGATTTCCATAATGACCTACGCAATCAGAACTATCTTGAAAGAATTATACTTTTGGCCCGAAAATTTGTTTATGTTCTTTTAGACGATATTTAAGAGTATGTGTGCATATGCAACATGAAAGAATAGTAAGCAGGTATTGCAAAGATTTTACCAAATGTTAATAAATATCGTAAGAATTTTACACCGGGTAAATTTTGCACCAATGTTGACAGCAGTGCTAGAAATTCGTTTATAAATCCAGGCGTATTTGTTACGCCTAACTTTCAGACTCAGGCGTAAAATGAAAATGTTAGGCGTAATTATTTTATAATTATGAAAATACAAATATTATAGCTTACAACCTACTACAGCACAGTATAAAACTGTAAATAGGCCCAGAAAAAATTAATATGATTTTCATGTGCCAATACATCATACGTATACCAAAATTGTGAAATAATTTAACACGATTATTGATTTCATTGTACTATGACAGTAACTTTTGAATTTTACACAATGATCTTCAGAGGTTTAATTCCCAAATATTTTCGAATTTTTTCCCGATTCATCGACAGAGGATTTTTTGTTTTAAATACAAATATGTCAATATATAAAATAAAAATTGTAAAATATTTTCCTTGATGTACAAATTCTAAGAATAATTTGATTTCACAGTTTCTGTGTACAATTTATCGGCAAGATCGCAGAAACTAAAACATTCAATTTTTTTTAATATATCGTAGCTGAATAGTAAATGCAATGATTCTCCACTTTAAATATCAGAAAAAATGCCTTACGGCCTTACCTGAAGTGCTGTGTCACTTCTTATCTAGGAATTCTGGTCTTTGAGGGTTCTGTGTGTTTTTCCACCAGTAAGCCACAAAATCATGCAGTGAAGGTTCATTAACTTTGATGAATAATAAGTTATCTACATTTAGGGTATCCAAACAATATCGTTTCTCAGTTTTCGTGTTGTTAAGCTCACTGAAACCTCACTCACATATTGCAGTGGTGAATGGAAGCACACAGTAACATGAAATGATTTTTAATAAATTTGGATATTGGTTGTCTTCACTATTTTCGCTGACGTCTTGAAAGAGATTTCTTGTCCTTAGCCCATATTTTCCAGCGCAAATATTCATCAGAAGCTTGTTCTTTGCTTATGGTCACTGCTGCATGTAAATCCTTGAGGACCTCTTCAAACTCCTTTACTCCATAATTTAATATATCCTCATTTGGAATGTTAATTACGTCAAATATGTCTATATTTTTTAAACATGCAATTAGTTCGAAGATCTTCGAAACGTTTTGTTAATCCTGTTAAGAAATTTCTGATTATATCTTCGCGATCACGTAAAAAATTCTGCTGACCCTCTTTACTCAATTTTATGTTTTTATATTCACAAGTACCAGTACCCAAGTTACAGTTCTTATCAAATTGAGACAGAGTTGCTCCATTGGCAGCAATTAAATTTTTCAGTTTCATTTCGCAGATTGTAAGATCAGATATCACTTTCTCACTGTTCACCTTGTCATACTGAATATTTTTGGAAAATGTTGACAAAACATCAATTACATCAATCAGAAAGCTCAAAAATCTCATGAACCGCACTGATTTTAAAGTTTTTAAGTAGTTCGTCACTTTTGCTTGAAGGATTTTATTGTAGTTTTTATCAGCACAGAAGTCTTCAAAATACGAAACAGTGACTGTGAAATTCCAGAGCAATGCCTTTAAAGCTCTGTTTTTTGAAGAAATCCACCTGGTGGATATGATAGACAGGTGGTTAACGACTGATTCATCCAATACTTCAGCCAAATCTTTAAATTGTTTCTTATGCTTTGGACTTTTATAAAAAAATTTGTATATACCTTTTATGACTTTTTCGCATGTTTGAGCGTAGTTTATGTTACTGAAGCTATCAGAAACACATAGTTCTATCCGATGAGCAATACAATGCACCGATATAATATTCCCTCACACGTTGCGCAATTTTGCAACCACACCATTGCTAACACCCATATTAACACTTGCCCCATCTAGACAGACACCTACAAGTTTCTCTTTCCAAGAATCATTTAAAGTGTCCCAAATACATTCGAATATGCTTTTAGCTGATCCGTCACTTAATGGCTTTAATTTTAAGAAATCTACTCGTTCCTGCCCTTCTTTAACAGATGCTACGTAGATGATTTCACATTCAATTGCACACTTATCAGTTGATCCGTCACACATAATTGATATATAGTCACTACTTTGAATGATATCTTGTAATTGGATACGTGAATTTGCTGCTACAGTATATTACTGATGAAAAGAGTACACGACTTGTCATTTCTATATGTTGAACCAATTTCGACACCGTTTTTTTCTTGTAACTCTAACAAACGTGGGTAATCTGTGAACGCAAAGTTGCCTTTTGCAACGGAGTAAGCAGTATTAAATAAAACACACATTTTTTGGTGTACTTTGTCACTAATGGCACTCATCGTTAGAGCTAACGGTGTCTGCAATGAATTTTTTTTTCGCCACATCTGCCGTACACGAATTGTGATGGACTTCACTTTTGTCGTGTTTTTTTAACTGTTTCTAATCTAGATATAACCTTTGCATTTACGAAACTCGTTAAAGATGAATTCGCAAACTGCCTACAAACGACGCAAAACATACTATTTTAGCTGCCTTGTTCTACTGATAACCAAGGAAATCTTTTTTGCCCAAACTTAATGTGTGTTTACCCACGGCATTAGTTGTCGATGTACTGGTGGTAACAACAGGCATAGTAGCTGATAAATTTTGAACTGTTTTTGATCGTTTATTTGCTTGTTGACCTGGATTGCGTGAAGTCGGAGCAGGCCTACTGGTAGTAGTTGAAGGGCCTGATGATTTGTGAGCAGCTGATGTTTCTTCATTTTCTGGCAGTCTTCGTTTATCGGTACTTGTAACACTTCTATCACCAATACTTGTCTTTACAAAGGGTATAAAGACAGTAATTTTACGAGACATCTTTAGAATCTTTGTTAAGAGAATAACAGAGAAGAATAACGCACGCGCTAGAATTTTTTTTTTTTTTTTTTTTTAATACTTCGCGATATTTCCCGCTACAATGTTGCCACTTCTAAGCTTCAGAAACGTATTATTGGAAACATTGAAATAGATCAAAACGACAAGAATTGAAATTAATTATTAGAATTTGACCTTGAACACGCAAAACTGAAAACAAGTTCCGAAATGTAATTTTTTAAGTTTTGATGCTTAGCAGTATTTTCTACGCCTTTGACGGAGATTGCAGGCGTAATTACGCCTGACGCCCGGTCAGTTTCGAGCACTAGTTGACAGATAAGTAGTTCGATGCGGTTGGAAAAAAGAAATGTTTTTATGAAAACTGTAAAAGGGAACTAAAAGCACCTATAAAAATGGTTGAAAACACGTTTGTAATGTGGACATTTCCATACTACTGAATGTTGTGGTTACTTTGAAATTAATCCTGAACCAGAAGGAAATCTGACATTTGTATTCAAGTATACATTGCGAGAATTTGTGGTTTTATTAGTGAATCTAGTTGGTTTTCGAATGCTAATACATCAGCAGTTGTTGTAGTTACCATTAAATTCAGCATGGAGCAGAGAGGAAGAGAACCAGAAATTTGTGCTGCGGCATAAAGCGCGAGAAGTTTCGGTTTTCTTAGTGATTCGCGTTGGTTTGGTTTCAGAATGTGCATATATCAGTGGTGGTTATGTTTAGGTTATAATGCAGCCATTGAGACAGCAAAAACACGTTTTGTGCGTCATGTCTTTGGGGGAAAGGTGACGGTGGGTATTGGTATATTACTTTGTTATTCGTTTCTAGTTTCTTCCATAGCTTGTTTTTCAGCTTACATCCTGAGCTTTAAATAATTTTACTTCAGTTTCTAACAAGTTTAGTTTGCCTGAAGTTCTGTGAATGTGTTGTCAAGATGTAGATTAAAATTTTGGGAAGTTTTTACAATTTTTTTCGGAGATAATATGCAGAAATATTACTAGAACTAGCATTTACCCGTTGCTTCGCACACGCGGGTCTTGGCGTGTATAGAATTACTCTGAGCTTTTTTGGTTTTGTACCAAATATTAACTTGGAGAAACAAAAAATATCGATTTCATTTAAAGATTTTCCTTCCTTTTAGTTACTACCTGAGATTCAGTCTTCATTACTATAGTTCAAATTTTTTTATTATACTTATATTTTAACACAAAATAATATATGAAAAATAAGAAATTAAAACTACATAAAACATTATGTCTAACTGTCCAATAAGAAATTTTAGACACATTTTCCGGAGGATAGAAACTGCCTATTAATGCAAAAATAAATGTACCTTACTTTAGACATAAAGGCGACACGAAAGGTACCGTCTGCGATAGTTTTGACAGTACATTCAACTGCCATTTATAAAGATATCTTTGCCTCCAACGATAGCATTTACAACAACGAATCTAAAATTGGTGGCCAGTTTTCGTATGCCATATGTATATAGTACATTCTCATGGCGACACGAAAGGTACCGTCTGCGATAGTTTTGACAGTACATTCAACTGCCATTTATAAAGATATCTTTGCCTCCAACGATAGCATTTACAACAACGAATCTAAAATTGGTGGCCAGTTTTCGTATGCCATGCCGTAGGTAATAAAATGTATTTTTTGCTTATAACTTCTACGCATCCACCCGAATTTCTAGCCATTTTTTATCATCGTATTTAACCCGTAACCAGTAAGGTGGGGTCCTGGGAGCTCCAGCCAGTTTTGTTTATTCTGTAATTCCCATACCCGACGCTTGTAGGAGCTGTGATTCCCAGTACCTTTCAGGCAGTAGCTTCTGAGCTGTTGACCGAAGTGGTTGTCTTGCGGTAAGTGATTTATGAGTTTTATTCAACAATTATCGGAGTGTGGGGTCCGTGTGACCCCACCATACCGTTAGTGAAACTTTTTTAATAAAATTAATTTATATTTTTTCAGTCAAAAATCGCATATTCACAACGACATTCAATGAATGTTAATGATCCCAATTTTCTGGAATGGCTGGAAGAAGCTATGAGTGATTGTGGAAGTGACGAAGATCTAGAAAGTGACCATGATTAGAATTCGGAGATAGATTATGGGACCGATGACAATCAAGAAAATGAAGTTAAATCAGGTATTTCTTTGCAAAAATTTAGAACAAGGAGTGCAAGAAAATGTTGCATCTCAGAGCATGATAACGCACAACTATTTTGGAAAAAATAGGTTCAAGTGGTGTGCCACACCACCTGCCATAAATGTAAGAACCCGTTCCCATAGTATAATTGTCCATTTACCAGGAGTTATAGGCCCTGCTAAGCAACTAGGGAAAAGTTGCTCTGAGCTAGCTAGCTAGCTGCTTAGTCCTGTATATTTACAAATGATATTTTAGATGAAATATTATTATGCTCAAATAAAAAAATGGAGGCCATAAGAAATAACTTTTTACAGATAACAAATATTTGGTAGCAGATATTGATCTTGTGGAGTTGAATGCATTCTTTAGCCTTATCTTTTTCACGGCTATTTTCAAGTCGAATGATGAGGATTTGACATCAATTTTTGCAACTGATGGGACAGGCCGAGAGAATTTCAGATGTACTATGTCTGAGAAACGATTTGCTATAATTTTAGCTGCCCTCCGTTTTGACGATTCATGCACTAGACAAGAGCGTACAAAAACAGACCCAACCGCAGCAATTTCTCATATATTTGGTCTATTTCTAAAAAATTGCAAAGAAAATTATTCTATTAGCGACCAGGTATGCATTGATGAAATGCTTATTGGCTTTCGAGGGAGGTGTAAATTTAGAATGTATATCCCAAGTAAGTCAAGAAAATACGGTCTAAAAATTCTTGCAATCAATGATGCAAAAACTAATTATTTTTTAGACGGTTACATTTATGCTGGTAAAGGAAGTGATAGCAATACTTTGTCAGAAGAGGAGAAAATTTTTTCAAAACCAACGCAGGCTGTCCTTAGGCTGACAAAGTCAATTTAAGGAACCAAACGCAATATTACAGCTGACAATTGGTTCTCATCCATTGAACTTGTGAGAGAGTTGAGGAAAAGGGGACTTACCTATGTTGGGACTTTGAAGAAAAATAAAAAAGAAATCACAAAAGAATTTCTTCCCTCAAAAGCAAGGAAATGCGGAACATCAGTTTTTGGCTTTGGGGAAAATAATACTTTAGTATCCTATGTCCCCAAACCAAGAAAGGCAGTGGTTTTAGTTTCCTCGATGCATCACAGTGCTACTGTTAATGACGAAACCGGAAAGCCTGAAATAATACATTATTATAATGCTACGAAAGAAGGAATCGATGCTCTTGACGAGAAATGCACAATATACTCCACAAACAAAAGAAGCAGAAGGTGGCCTCTCACGGTATTTTATGCGATGCTGAATATTTCTTCTGTAAATTCATTGATTAATTCATCAATGCCGGAAAACGGACAATTATCCAGGTTTGATTTTATTAAAAATTTGGCAAGGCAGCTGGTTGAGCCACAACTTCAGAGGAGGGTAACAAACTTGCACATACCGCATGAACTTAGACAATCGATTGCTAGGTTGGTAAATTACCAAATACCAAAGCCTTCAGCTGTACCTGGTAAAAGAATAAGGTGTGGGAAGTGCCCAAGGAACAAGGATAAAAAAACAAAGGTTTACTGTGCTCATTGCAGTACACCAATATTGTGCCGTGAGTGTCTGTGAAGACTGCCTGTAAGAGTGGTTGTGATTTGTGAACAATTTTTTTAAAATTATCTTTTGTCCAATGTTCGTTGTATAGTAAAAAATATAAATCAACCTCAATTTTTAAGATTTTTTATGTACTTATGTCTGAATTCCAATGTTTAATATTTTGTAATTTTCATTCTTACAGTTTTGCGTTTTCTTAAATATACTTTTTTATAAAATCCAAATTTACATTTATTGTGTTCAATCCCATTTAGATACCTTTAAATATGATGTGTGATTACAAAAAAAAAAAAAAAAAAAAATTGTTTTGATTTTAATTGAACATTAACACTGACATTTTGAATAACAAATATTGGGGTCATGGTGACCCCACCTTACCGGTTATGGAACAACTTATGGACCATACTGGTTACGGGTTAAAATCGAAATGGTTACATTGAAATACGGCCTGGACCAGAAAAAAATATGTCGCCATTGCCACATGGAAATATAGACATTCACATGCACAGCGGTTGGTTTGTTTTCGTGATTACACTTCATCACTAATATCATTAAAGTAGCTTATTAATTATTAACAGTAATTGAATGCCTCATACCTTTTCTTGTTCCTAGAACATTCTTGTTCAGATTGCATTTCGACCTAACGACAATCATACTGATATTGCCGCTTCAAAATCAAGCGATGCAGATACACTTAAACGCAAGAAATTCATCGCTAAATACATTTTTTGTAATGACAGGATTTCAGGATTCAAAGTACGCCCAGCATAAATTATAAGAATTATAATTCGTTTTCAGTGACACCAAATTACTAATGTCGTTAGTTCACCCGCCTGTAAGTAATTCCAAAGTTTCAAGAATCGATCACGATACAGCGAATGTATCAATGCGGATGTGACAGAAACTATGATATCCGAACGTAATCATTAATCAAATTAGTGGTTGAAATGCAGCCTGGACCAGAATGACAATTGACTCGCTTTGCTAGAGCATAACGCATGACTATTTAGTTTTATTGTTATTTACGCGTTGTGGCATAACGTTTTAAGATGCTTAATTGATTTTTAGTTTCTCTGGTTCCATGTTGCTGTCGTCATTAACCCAAAGCACGTATGGCTGGGTTATGAGACTTATTTAGTAGAAATAACAGTTTATTTTACTGGTCGTGGTTTGAACAGCAGCCAAAATTTGTACACACGTTCCCTTGGGCGATAGTACTGACGAATATTTGCACTTTATAGCCACAAAATATATATTATTCGAGTAACATACATAGAAATATGGAAAGTTCCGCACAAGTCATTGTGGGGAAAATGTATTTTACCTGTAGATATTTATGGTAGCTGTTTTTCATACATCTTTCATCGAGAAAAAAACTGGCTCCACTCAAATACGTCGGAACCTACAAATATTGTCCTGTCGGTCTGAAATTTGGTACACACATTCCTTAGGCGATAATATTTGATTTAAAGTGTATAACGTAAGCTTCGAATATGTAGAAATGAGGAAAAATCACTCGAAATGTGGGTACATGCATACATGTTATTACACAAGAAATACACGTTAATAGCTGCTGACATTTGTTCCACGTGTTTTTAAGTCATTATTATTGAATAAAAACTGCTTTCCACATGCAGTTTGCAGATACGTAATAAGTAGAAAATCATATAACAGGGGTGGCCAAGCTCCTTGATAGTGCGAGCCATTTTTCAAAATTTGAAATTTCCGCGAGCCGCAATTAAATACGTATTTAAAAGGTATGCAAAAAAGGTATTAAAAATTATTTTACAGAAATTATATTTATTGAAAACATATGAATAATGGTAAAAAATATATGTATTGAATTTTAATATTAAAAATTAAACATAATTTATTTTACTTCTCTTGATAATTCTTTAAAATTTGGTGAATAATTGGTGACAACACTTCTCAGTAATTCTTTGAGATACTGGTTAGTTAATACTGATAGGTGTTTGGATTTCACGAATTTTAAAGTGGAATGACATGATTCACGTAAGTAGGTTGTTCCGAATATTGAAATAATTCGACAAGCAGCCTTTTTTAATTCAGGATACTTCGATTCTAGTACAAATTTCCAAAATTCAGTAATCGGCGTCGACTTATATTTTAATTGTAGAGTTTGATCTTCTTGCATCTTTATTAATTCTAATTCTCCAGATGTTTTTTGGGTCATAATTATACTGGAAATGGAAAATTCACCTTGAATTATGTTAATTTCAAATGGATTTAGTAAAATATCAAGAGACGATTTAGAATATTTCAAGTCTTGAAATCTATTTTGGAATTCCGTCAATATTCCTTCTAGGTTTTTTATATACTCGTTGAGTTTTTCTTGTTTAATATTGGAACAATTTTTTTTAATTCGAGGAAAATGACAAAATGTTTTATTACGCCACTGTTTATATTCGTTTGCGCAGTTTTCGATGAGTCATGTCATTCTTAATTTGGACGGAAATGAAATTTGTTACAATTTGAATTTAGTGTTTCATATTTGCTATCAGTAATTTAAAAGACATTTTGAAACACATACGGAACGATAACGACTTTTTAAAATATAATAACACAAAAATGAAAAGGGAACTCTGGTACATTTATCGAGAGCCACAAATAATCCTTCAAAGAGCCGCATGCGGCTCGCGAGCCACAGGTTGGCCACCCCTGTCATATAACATTTACGATTTCTCTGTGCGGGCTGACATACAATTGTTTTTCAGTGCTAAGAAATATTGCATGGCAGCCTACCTTACAGGGAAAACATGGCGTCTACCGTAACGAATGTTTGATACACAGCATTTAAGTTGGTTTTATTTTTTGCTAATAGCTGTTGTAGTTAGGTTGAAATGCAGCCTGGACCAAGAATTAAGAGCAAGAAACACACAGAAAAAATATCGACATGTAATAACGTGTATTTCTTGCTTGATAACATGTGTGCATCTACCCACATTTGAAGTGATTTTTCCTCATTTTCACGTATTCGAAGCTTGCGTTATACACTTTAAATCAAATATTATAGCCTGAGGAATGTATGTACTAAACTTATGACCGATATAACAATTTTTGTAGGTTCCGACGTATTGGCGTGTTACCAAAAAACTGATTTTCTTAACCATAATGATATGTAAAGAAGAAATATTGGTTTATTAATGTACAACGTTTAGCGACCATATTGTTCCAGAGACAAACTGTTAACTGTCTACCAGAGTATAATTTAGCAATTGATAGTCCTATCATTGCCTTGGCGCCACAATATGATGATAGATTCTTATGGAACTCGACGAAACAAATCGTAATTAAAGAATAACATTTTTTGTTATATCGCTTGGTTCTCGAGATATATTGGGTCAAATATTACGTAGTTAGGCTGATATACTACCTGGACCAGGAGCGTAATTGGAAGTACCATAGCTTTATAATTTGCCATACCCGATTTTAGATACATGCTTTTCTAGAAAATGTGTATATAAAAGTAAAAAGGAAATTTATTCTAGACCAGATGCGACAGACATTTTACAATGAGGCACAGAACAACCATCTCCAATGATGTTATTCACGCCAAACATAATATCGAAGTAAAGAACAAAATCTTTCGATATCTAATCTAGATTTCTAAATATCTTAATTCAAAATATTCCTAAATTCATGGCACAGAGGGAAATATATATTACTTCTTGTCCAGGTCGCACATCATCCTAATCACATCGTCTTTGACATAAAGTTTCTTATATTCTTGCATAAAAATGATCCTGGCCGCATTTTAACAAATTACCAAAACCTTTGATACACGATCTGGCTAGAACTAAGCGAAATGTTAAAATGTCTCGCCTTAAGAAAACATCGTAAAATTGCGGTGCCACGGAATTTTTTCTTCTGATATAGGCCACATTTCAACCTAACCACACAATCTATGTGATACGTACTATATCTCCAGAACTAAGCTAAGTCTGGAAACGTCTCATCGAATTATATAAAAATGCATCATCAAATTGCGGCGTAATTAGGGAATGATGGTTATTTAATAAATATAACAGTTTATTCTACCGGCTGTGGTTTGAACAGCAGTCAAAATTTTTACACATCTTTCTTTTGCGATACTATTACGGAATATTTGCACATAAGAAATAGGTACCGTTACCTTTTAATGTTTTTGTAGGCACCTTTCTTCGAGAAATAACTGATTTCCACATTCATATCACATATTAGCGTTTTTCGTTAATATTGTACGGCATTCAGCGAAAATTTAAAAACATGTCGTACCAGAGAAAAAGTTTGTAATTGTCAAAGATGTTAATAATCATAGCGACTGCGCTTACAGTAAATTATGTATTAATGACACTTGATACATTTGAGTCAGATATTCCGTTAATATTAAAATTTTAAATTTCGGATAATAGATTAGATAAATAGATAAAGTCAAGAAACGAAACATGATCCTAAAAAAAAGGAGATTGTGATTTTATTGTCAGTTTTTCTGCAAGGAGTGAACATCTCAACTACAGTGTGATCCGTATATTATAATTACCGATCTAGAAATCAATTTAAATATTTCCAGTTTCATTCAGTACATATCAGTCATTAGCTATTTTCCCAGATTTTGACTGGCACCATTAGCTCGAAAAACTTGAAATGCACATCCAAATTGCTGCGGTACTTATTGCGCGATACCCGTTCCAGTAAAGAGACACACGCAGCTTGCTTACAGATATATAATAGTATAGATTATAAAATAATTAGAAAATCCTGTCGTTACAAAAACAGAGAATGTAGTGTAAGATTTTGTACTTTGATCAGGGATCTACGGCGTTTCTTAGGATATTTTTTCAGATGTGGAAAATGTATAAAGGAACGCAATGCTCGCTCTTAGAAGGAATTTCTACTTCGTTTAAAGATGTGTTTGTTTTAATGTGGCTTTGTTCCTGTTCCAAAAGTGTATTATCTTATACACACTTTTCCAAGGAATCGAAGATACTTCAGGGATATTTGTTAATGGAAAATTTTGCGTGTTCGTGAAAAATTCATATTAGGAGGCCATGCTCAAGTTGTTCAAGTTGACGGAAGTGTTATCACTAATAGGAAGAACAACAAATGAATGATGGTTCCTGACCGGTTATCGGTATCTTTGGCGTCAGCAAGAGGCGTGGAGTAATTTCATATATTCATAACAAATCTGTGGAAAATTTGACAAAACTAATCACAAAGACGTGAGCACTAATCCGAACTGACTGCTATATAGGCTGTTCAGGGTTGGGTAATTTAGGTGTTCAACCTTATGAACACTGCACTGTGAACCATTCAAAAAAACTTTGTAAATCCAGTGCAGGTACATATACCAACCTTGTTGAGAGTCCATTGAATCGTTTAAAACGGGTCCTTCAAACTCGGAAAGATATCCATTTCACTTTGCTCCCAGAACACATTGATAACAATGCGGATGCATTTGTGCGGACCCACAGGTCAAGTAGCTTTCCAGCGGCGTATCCATCATATATCAGAAAAATATAGTAAGTATTTTGAAATCATATTTTTTAGAATATATGCTATGTGCGGTTTACTTCACAAATTAATTCGATAATGTTTGAATTACTAAAGGTATATTTCGTTTCAGATTTTCCGTAGAGTAGGCTAGAGCCAATTAATGTATCTAATGTTGAAGGAGAAATGATCTATGTAGCTTTACGGGTAAGGCAAACAATTTTTATCTGTCTTGAAATTTTTTTCGTATGTGGTTGGCTGCCACGTTAGATTATTACGATCGCAGTGTAAGTCTCTGGTTACAACCTGTCGCTGTTCAGTTGTGTTTATTGATCAATTTATTGTGCGCCGTTACCGCTTTTTTGTATGCAATACATATACGAAATTCACGGAATTGCTCTTATTTCGAACGATTTTATTCGATAAATATAATGCACAAATATTTTTAAATAACATCACCCAAGGAACGTGTGAAAAAAAAATTATGCTACACGTCTGAAGCTTGACGGAATTGCGATTGGAATTCGGTGGTGACTATAATCTCAGCCCTTATGCTCTGTAGACTTCATGGCATATTACGGTGATCGACAGTTTATCTTAAGTTGTTTATGAGTTTATGCAATGTTGCTGCTAACTAAATTTCCGTCCTCGTTTCCCCAGGAAAACATAAATAATATGTGGCGGAAATTCAACCCTAGGAAATTAATGCGTTAATTTAACATGTGGCTTAGCTCTTGGATGGAGATTCAAAGTTAAACCAAAGTGATATTTTCACGTGAAGGTTTAAAAATATTTAACGTCATCGCCAATAAATGTGATATAACAGACATACTTCTATAAATAACAATTATTCAGCTGCAAGTTATTTAACATTTGTTTCAAAAAATAATATGCTACGTGGATCGGACATCTCGCCGAAATTATTATCAAATCATTTTCGAAAAAATCGAAATAAACGTTCGAAACAAAATGTTGATAATATTTTGCATCAACTGTAATTGTTTCAACGAAGTTGCTCGTCTTTGCTCTAGAAACTCGTTTTAGGAACCAAACTTCACAATAGCCGGAAAATAGTGTTTCTTTTAATAAAGCATCATGCTGCAACAGCTGTAAGGCCAAGATTGTTTTTACTTTTTATTTTTAATGTTCACACTATACTACCTGGTATCTATTTTCTAGGCTAGAGGACACCAGTATCAAAATATATTTCTAGTGTTGACAAGGAAGTGTGTCTCTTGTGTCGAATGTTTTCTGAACAGTTTCAGACTAAAATACTTTTTGAGTAACCATTGGTTGAAAAAATTGCAACACCCTAATCACTGAAATCATATCTAAAAATGGAAATAACTTATTCCAATCCATAAGAACAAATCCTTATCGGTTTCATGGATAAGACTTAAAGCATAAATATTGTGAAATGAACTCCTAAAATTCATGAAAAAAATTAGTGATTAAGGAACAACTTCATATTGTAACAGATAATAAATTTCATTAAAATCATTTAGCTGTTAAAAAAAAACCTATTTGAAGAAATCATAACTATCTACTCCAATATACAGGGTGCGGCAAAATCATCTGATGGTTTTCGCCGCCGTATTGTCGAGCGAGTAGATGGTGGAGGGTGGTGGGGATAGGCGCATTCCATAGCCCACACATGGACATTTGTTGTAACCATGGAGCAGTGGTCGGGTGAGTACCGTGATTTTGTTGTCGAGGAGTTTTTTAAAAGTTGCGATTCTTGCGTTGCTGCTCAGTGGTAGTTCCGTAGACGTTTTAAAGTGGGTCCAAGGGGAATAATCCCAACTCGTAACAGAATTATGCTATGGGTGCGAACCTTCAGAGCTACCGGTTCAGCATTAAAAAAGTCGACAGGCCATCCAAGATAAGCCTGGATGCCAGAGAATATCAATCAAGTAAGAGAAGATGTGGAAGCCAGTCCTCGGCGGTCGGCCCGTAAACAAGCTGCTGCTTTGCACATGTCTGACCGCTCAGTAAGACGAATATTGCGTCTCGATCTGCACTTCCACCCGTAGAAAGTGGCTATTGTCCCGCAGTTAAAGCCTAATGACTATGCAAAGCGTAAAGCATTTGCAGAAGAAATGATTGCGATGTTGACTGATGAAACAATGTTAATGATGAACAACGAGGCACATTTCCATCTGGACGGTTATGTAAACAAACAGAACTTTCGTTAGGTCTTTTGGTCGGCTACAAATCCGGAACAACTGCATGAACGTCCTAAGGTTACCGTGTGGTGTAACGAAAAGGTGTATCATTGGGCCATACTTCTTTGAAGAGGGTGGTCGAACCGTTACGGTTAATTCGCAACGTTATTTGTTGATGTTGAAAAACTTCCTGATCCCTGAAATTAAGAGAAATCGTTTAGTGCGCAGGAGGATATAGTTCCAGCAGGATGGGGTAACTGCCCATACACCCAATGAGATTATGGAAGATTTGAGAAGCAAGTTTCATGCTAGAGTGATCTCGCGTTTTGGGGACATTGAATGGCCAGCTCGCCCTCCAGACCTTAGCGTTTGTGATTTTTTTCTTGTGGGGTTCCTTAAAGCAAGAGTTTACACAAACAAATCCCGCACACTGGACGAACTGAAAGAAGCCATAGGCCAAGAAATCGCCAACCTGCCTCGTGCGATGTTAGAGCAGGTGTTCAACAACTTTAGTGCAGGGCTGGAAGAATGACTTGGTCAAAGACGGACGTCATTTAAAGGACGTTATTTTCACATCTTAAACGGATGAAATTGGCTGTTCTGATGTTATTTTCATTAATTTACATGAACACCCTTCTGTAATAAGCAATAAAATATTTTGTATCACTTTTATTTTTCATGCTGTGTTTACTTTAAAACCGTCAGATCTTTTTGCCGGCTTGTATTATTAACCAGCGTAATATCTTCTGTTTACTTTTGTTCTATGATGTTGATATAAGAAAGATACTAACTAAATATTTCAACATACGAAAAAAAAATAGCAAAATTTTCGTAATTACGAAATATATAAATCTCTCAACACATAAAATCGATATGTTCACAGAAAAGTTTCAGGAGGGCACTAATACACAATCCTGTGGTACACTATAAACTGCTACAACAAAACTTCTCAACTGCAAGATTCGTTAAAATGAAGATGACGATTGTGTTTTAATTTAGGCTTAGCAGAATCTGTAATCATAATTAACCACTTGGGAAAGAATAACTGTATAGTTTTAGTGAATGTAATATTAATCCCTGGAAACTAATATTATTCGCGTTCATAGAGAATTAGAAACATTAGAAACGCATGTCCCTCATTCATTGCATTCAGAATGAAACGCAACTGAAAATATTGCTCGCCTAGTTACAATTAATTGCAACGTCCTGTTAATCCATTTGATGAAGAAACAAAAGAAATAGAGAAGGATGATAAAAACCAAAGTAAATCAGTGCTATGTTGTAAAGAGATGCCAAAAAGAATATTTCTTCAGATAAAATAATTTGCAACTTATTTAATTAAAATTATGCTATTTATATGAAAATATTACTTTACGTCCAAACGTCCAACATAGCTAATGTTTGTATTTCACTCCACACGTAAAAAATTAGCAAAAAATTTTCAGACCTTTAATTGGTTTTTTAGGTGTCTCCAGCAATTGCTTATGACATTTAAATACTAGTGAGTAATAATGATAATAAATGATAATTGTTTGCGAAGTAGTGGAAATGGAGAGTAACAAATTAAAAGCACAAACCACTAAGAGAACGGTGTGGTTTTTGTGATTCAGTTTTTATGCTTTAAGCTTCAGGCTAAGTAAGGAATCAAGTTTCTGTTTTCCAGTATTTAATTTGCTGTGCAGGGCTTCAGCTATAAACTTCAACAAATCCTTCTCTTAATATTGCACTTATATAAGCTAATGGTGCCGGTGAATACTTATTTTATCCCTTAAACTCCGCAGTTCCGGTAACAAGAAAAATGTTTTCTTTATTATACTGATAATACTTCCATTAACTTCCTGCGTCGGAAAAATTTAACTAAATGCAGGCCTTTGTTCGTAATTCTTTACAACTGAGCTTAAAAGTATTTTTTCAAGAAGGTTATCTAGCTTTCCGGGATTTCATTTGCTAAATTTATTCATAGCATAACAGATTTTAATCTCGGTAAAATTTTTAATGAAATAGTTCGTAAATAGTGTCTTTATTCCTTCTTAAAATCGCATCATCGTATTTCGCCATTCAATCAGTTTGAATAGTTGGTTAAATTTCGAGTTTACACCCAAATCTTTGTGAAATTATGGCTTTTGTAAATATTGAGCAGAATTAGACTGTTAACGCTTCCACACTCTCTTCATTCCACTCGTCCTTGATATTTAAGCATGAAACATTTTATTATTTTCATCATATTCAGATGATTGATATTAAACAAGGAATTCATTTTTATCTTGATTAATAATGATATAAATATTATTATGGAAATTAACATTGCTATGAATAGGGGTAATTGTACAGAAGAAAAAATTTGATTTAATGGAATTTAGAAATGAAAGCTCAGGGGTTTATTTAATTTTTTTTTATTTAAAAATTGAATGATCGGTCATTAACATTTAAACAGAAATTAGTTCTTGTCTAATCATGGATAAACTTTTCGGTACAACATGGAGAGCTACTTAAAGCACAGTTGTGTCGTTCTGAGAGGGCAGCACTCTGTTTGGCCGATGGTCGCAGTCAGCATTTACTCGAGCTCAGCTGATTTTCTCGCTTCACGGGAAGCCTCCAGCCTGTGCTCCTCCACGCCACTGTAATATATTGAAATCAATATATTACAATGCAGTGAAAGTGCTACACAATTATTCACCAAAATGCAACCAACAGCTGTAATCAAGGGGCGTAGCTACCATAGGGCTAGGCGGTGCAGTGCACCGGAGCCCTCACGCTAAGGGGGCCCTCAAGCGACGCTGAGGGAGCCCCCAAGTGCAGCTTAGAGGGCCTTGTGAACCTACATACGCTTCTACTCAGGGGGCCCCCAATCTCAGCTCAGAGGACCCCAAGCTCTGTTCAGGGGGCTCCTCCCAGCAACTTGGCAGGTCAAAAAAAAAAAAATAATAATAAACAAAGTCGTCCATCTGGCCTGAGGGCCCCAAAATAATTTTATTTTGCACCGGGGTCCTTTTCGTCCTAGCTACGCCACTGCCTGTAATGCAACTGCTACTACAAATATAGCTGATGCTGAGACACTGTAATTTGTTGTTTTATTTACCGAACGAGTTTCATTTCATTCTCCGAAGCATCTTCAGCGTTTCTATATTTTTCATCGGTCACATATGCTTGTAATTGTAAATTGCATTGGCGTCACAATTATTCATAAAAAAAACTGAACCTTTGTTTTTACCTGTAATGATGAAAGATTGGGAAACGCAAAATTCAATTCGTATTAGATATAATGATTGAGTATAATAAATGATCCATTATTTCACGTAACACCTTTCGTAATAGATTTATCACTCAGCACATTTATCTCTCTTGTGATTACGTCCTCTCTGCGGGCTCAGTGCCTTATTTTGGTGCGAGCGAAGGTTTCGTTGTGGCTCTTTGATATGCCAAAGGGCGCTTGAATGATTCTTAAGACAGCAGTCGAAGTTAACGCCGTTATTTAACCACTTCGGCATTCGTCCAAATTCATTTTGAGATGTGTTTTTTTGTGCTTCGGGCTTAACGGTTCGCCGACTTCGGGATTAATAGTGCCGGGAAACGATAGGGCAATGTTGAATTCACGCTCATTTCACGTATGTACCAATTAGTTATTATTGTTCCTTCTTTCTATATAAAAAAAAAAATCAAAGAAACGCGAACAATTCAAATGCATTGTGTTTTTATTTTTCTGACAGAGATCAATATAAACTTAAGCGCTTAATCATTCTGAGACAGAAGGCTTTATACAGGCCGATCAGATTTTATCATCCTTCAAAATGTCATGGTTATTAATGTTCACATATAAATAGTCTCACACTAGGTTACACATTTTTCGCAGATATCATTCAAACGAACGATAAAGCACGTTGTATATTTGACAACAGTGCCAAATGACGTAACATGATTTTTTTTTTTAAGTTCAATAACTTTTTAACGTATGGCTTACAGAATAACAAGACAGATTTGTGACAACTATTGCAACATATCTTTGAAAATGTGGACGCAGTCATAAATGAACGTTGTATTATGTCTGTATTGTTTGGATAGTTCTCTTACACATTATTGAGAACAAGTAACTTTAAAATATTGCGCCGCTGTGTTTCTATGCATAGGGTAGTTGAAAGTGCAGGAGAAACAGAAAAAATTGACCATAATTTAATGGCGTTCTGATGAAATGAAAATTTTTGAAGCGTGTTAAGTTAAATTAGCATAAAACAGAGCTGATTTCTATGATGAATACCACCAAGTTATGAAGTAACCGCTTCGCATCTCCGCATATGGAAAGCTAATTAATGTTAATAAATTATAACTGACGGAGGCGTAAGAAATTCCATCATTAAGGCTAGCCTCATAACTCTCATTGGTTTTAAAAGCCACACACTTAAAGTAAATTAAGAAAAAACAATATTCTAGAATTTTATTGATCTTAAAAATTACCATCATAGAAAAAAAAAACAAAAATCACAAATTTTCAGACTGCTCTTGAAAGAATTATAGATCCAAATGTATGGAGTGTTTTAATAATATAAAAAGACGAGAATAATGCTTAAGACTGTATCTAACATGTAGCTGCGTGCAGAATTAGTATCTGAAAACATAATCGATTTCAAGAAGAAAAATAAACTACGGAAAATGGTTTGGAAGACACAGTTTAGTTTTGCTGCCTTTGCGAGTGAGAATTGATAATTAAACACAATTGGAGGGGGGCGTTCTGCCTCAGGTAATATATGTTTTTTTAACTGGCAATATTATTAATCCTGCAACGTCGTTAATTTGATACTAAGGCTGTCTGTAATGTTAACATGCTACCAGAAAGTGAACGGAATATTGTAGGAGCGGAGCAACTCAAATTCTATAATGGAAGAAACCCAATATAAGTCTCTCATTTCCGGCAGACCGTTCCGCTGTTTGCAAACGGCGCTTGCAGTCACTTGCCACTGCCAGAAAGAGTTCTCTGTATGATGTCACATTCGGTTTGTATTTAATCGAAAACACAGACGAAAATTGAAAACCTGAGAGCATGAAGGTTTTTTTGCGACATAAAGATATATTCTACTGGTGTTATTGTACTGATAGTAGTAACCATAGCTGGGCACCGTTAATCAAAAACTTAACTTCATTAGTCGTTAACCCGCTTCTTAAAAAGTTAACTTAGATAATCGTTAAAACATTACATTTTTGAAAATTTAACGCAAGTTACAGTTATTAGTTAAAAGTTAACCAACAATACGCCAATGTCCGCCTGGAAACTGAAATCTTAGTGGGGTTCAACGTTTGAATCAGCTACTCAGACATATTGGATTCTACAACATGTAGTGGAATCATGTTGGCATCGAAAAAGTTTACATTGGATTGGTCCACATCGGCTTGAGATACGCCACTTTCGGCAACTACGATGCCAGAAGGTTCACCAATGGTTTGTTGACATAACCTTTTGTTAGCGGATGGAAATAAAAAACTTTTGCTGTTATCACACCAGAAGTATCCACAGCAGTTGAAGAAGGCTTTGAGTTTTGTCTTTTCCCATGAGCTGACCCTGCTTTCACTTTTTCTTCAAACTGTAAATATTAGGATGTTTCCT
Source organism: Vandiemenella viatica (assembly GCA_031002005.1). Classification (NCBI taxonomy): domain Eukaryota; kingdom Metazoa; phylum Arthropoda; class Insecta; order Orthoptera; family Morabidae; genus Vandiemenella; species Vandiemenella viatica. Next base: position 113,860,178 of record JARYHS010008074.1, read on the forward strand.
TATTCGTCATGTGTTGTTTAAGATTATTTACGCTAGAAACGTGAGCCTTGACTGCAGAAAGTTTAGGCAAATATAGTTCGAATTCATGATCAACTGTTCTCCCAAACTTGATTTAAATGCAACATAATTGTATAAATGTGGCCAAGAATTTGTTAGCGAAAGCAGCAACGCTAACAATAGCAACGAGAAGATCAAAGAGTATCTTCAGTTTCCATGATGTAATCTTGTAAGGAACGTAAATTTAATTTATTTCACTAACAAACACCAAACTAACACAACTGAAAATGGTACTATATAAGCATAAACATCAAAATAAGCAATGATCGAATCTGAAACGAGTAGTGAGCGCTGGTTTGCAGACGGAAAATACAAACCCTCCACAACTCTAGGGTTCCTGCTTATTCCCACGCCATGCCTCATAAAAGTTATATATGCACCGAACTCGCACTGCGTATCACCTAATTCGTTCGCTATTCGACTCGCCAAACGTACAGTAGCAGAGAGTTGTGGCGTGCAATTCAAACAAACGAATTGACATGACCAACCAATGTAATGGACTAAACTTGACGGAAGTTCAGTTTAATGAATTTTTTATGTTTACATAAAAGTTAAATTTTTTACAATTTTGTTAACTTCGTTAATTAACGATTAACAGTTTTCAGCGCAGCTGTGGTAGTTACTATGTCATAACTCACGTCATGAATTCATCAGCATCGCGAATGGTAAGTGGGTAATTCTGTTACACTTAATGGAACTGTTCATGAGCACCGGTGAGCGAGCGGTAACGCTTGGGCCTGGAATTCGGGGGAACTTGGGTTCAAATACTCGTCCGGGCATCCTCATTTCGTTTACCCACGGTTTCCTGAAATCATTCCGAGTGAATACCGGTATTGTTCCTTCAAAAAGCCAAAGCCAAATTCCATCTGGTTCCTTTCCCCATCCATTCCAGAGCTCTCATGATAACGACTTCACCGCCGACAAGGTAATCGTCCCCCCCCCCCAAAAAAAAATTGAAATATTGTCACTAAGCGTTAGTATCATATTGTAAACCCACTGTTCAATTCCATGCTTCTTTACAGGAAGACTACAAGGTGATAAAAATCTGCCTTAATCCAAATTTACTCTTTTACTAGCCCTTCTAGAGTTTAAATTTTATTCTGTTAGTTGGTGAAAGTACGGGTCGAAGGGTTCCAACCTTCTAAGGCAGTTAGTGGTACGCGTACCCCCAGGAGTACTTGAGGTTGCTTCAAAGGGTACGCGAGGTAATCTCTTGACTAGGGTAATCACTAAGCTAGATAAAACAATTACACAAACGTTACTATCGCAAAATACACTCTTTGAACCTTTGTTGATTTTTATGTGACATTTGTTATTGGAAATAATTTAGTAACTCGCTAAAAGTGGGTTTCATTTTTTATTTATCATTTCAGCTATAAGAGGTACACGAGATTGAGCTTTTCTTGAAGTGTTACTAAGGAAAAAGTAATTGGAAACAACTGTTCTAAGGACATTGCCAGCAAGCAGACGCGAGAGTTAAAAAGACGCAGATATTTGCGGTGTAAACAACACAAATGTCACCTTCAGTATCCAATTCGAGCACCAAAATGCCACTAGTAAACGAGAGTCACTTCCTTACATCATATACAGTATACCATCATTCTCCTTACCTGCTCGAGACTGAAAGTGCACGTCGGCTCCAGAAAAAGAGAATGAATTTCAGACTGAGAAAGTGTGTGTATGTGTGGTTGTTTCGTTAGTTGCGATCTAGCCAACACTGGGCTGGTGGCTCAGTTGGTTAACTCGCGTGACTGCGAGGGAAACGGTAGGTCACTGGTTCTAATTCTGATCATTGCTGGAATTTTTACGGCACATAAAACTAACCTTCTCTTCTTGTAGATCTTTGCTTTGTTCATGTGAACTACGCTAGGGCGTTCCGGTAAGATTATAGCCACAATAGAAGCGCGTGCGCGGCTAATCGAAACTCTGTCACTCGGCAGCCGAACAATCCTTGGGGGTCTTCCCACCATTAAAGGAATACGTATTTACATTTGTTTGTAGTTATCCGACGTACGATATCAACAATTGTGACTTCATTGTTGGATCTAAACATTCAAAAAAAATGTGTAACTTATGTTCAGTAGTCTTGTGTAGTTCGCGAACGAACTAGTTCGGAAGAGCGCTCCCACGAGCGAACTACGCGAACTAGTTCCCAGATCTATCGCTCCTTAGTTCATTACTTCGTTCGATCCTTTCCCGAAGACCAACTTTTGTTTTAGTTTATTATCTAAAAGGTAACACAGTTCGCTGTGGACACATTTCACTGAATAGACAGATATTAAAAAAAAAAAAAAAAAAATGTAACTGTTAAACATTAATAATTATTGAAGAAGTCAAAAACGGAAAATTTAACATAGAATGTGAAAACAAAACACACTTTGATCCCATTAACACTTAAAAGACAACAGTCAGTAACCACAACTATTATAACAAAGAAGAGAGCGCGTGAAGTAGCGCTAGCAAAGCGAGCTAACGAGCTCTCTTTCTGGAATTCCAGAGCGGAGCGACCTAGTTCGTGAACTAAACACAGCGCTACCGCTCGCGAACTAAACTGAGCGGTATAGTTCGCGAACTAAACTGAGCGGTACCGTTCGCGAACTAAATTGAGCGCTACCGCTCGCGAACTAAACTGAGCGGTACCGTTCGCGAACTATTACCATTCGCCGCTAGGATTACCAACAGTTTTTAGGTTAATGGTAGAATGTTTTTTTAGAATAACCTATAAAAATCTAGTACACTTCAAAAATATAATATTTTACGAAAGAATAGAAAAGGACAAAGGATATGTTTTTTTACTAATTTATTTTTTAAGCTATATTTTTTTGCACTTCTTGCATCTTTAACAATTTTCTGTCAACAGTATAATTGTAATATGCTATATCGCTTTCAGTTGTTAAATTAATGTCGATCAAAATCTCATTTTTACTAATGAAATACTGCTCTTACTGTACTTTTACCTAGATTTCGTGTAATATTGTTATTTCAGAGTAAAGTTCGTTCACTTTGATACTAATTTTTTCTCATAAATTTAGAACCTCTAATATTGTCTCACAGCCTTCAAATGAAACATCGTGTTTTAAATTTAATTTTTGGATTTTCTATAGCCAGTTGCTTTAATTAAAATCTAAATATTTACTAAGATACTCCAGACTTTTATCAACGAATGCTAGAGCATTATTTTTAATATTATCACTTTCTGTGGAGAATTTGGCTTCTAATGGCTTTTTCTTGTTTTCTTAACCAAAGAAACAGTATCTTTTACATTTTTCTAGCGCTGATTTTAAAGCTGACATAATATAATACTTATCTCAGTCTGTTGGTTAACAGATTTGTGAAAGTTATGTAAAGAAATGACTTACGAAATTCAAAAAGATTTTAACTTTTGTGTATTCATCAGTTACATTCGTCGCCAAAATATTGTGAATGTGTGTTGAATTATCCTCCTCTACACTAATAAAAAAAATAGCTCAATGACTTTCGTTATTGTTACCACTTTCTCGTTCAAGGGTCACTGTCATTTTTGTATGTCTAATTGTTAGGTATCACATTGGAAGTATTACTGTTACTTTTCTTATTAATATAGGTAATATTGTTTCTGTCATATAGTACTTAACTTGTAGCCAATAGTAGAATTATATTTTGTTCATGATTTCCAAAACTATATTTATATTAAAAAAAGCCGATTACTTATAAACGGGTACTTTAATTCATCAAAATAAACGCATTTATAATATTTTATAAGTAATGTTGTGTTGTTAGGGCGCGTCGACGGTGGGGTCATTAGCGCCTTTTATAAGTAATGTTTCTTCCATGAACTAATAAATAAATCCCTTTAAAAAATTAATAATCTACGAATGCATGTAAAGTAAATAGTAAAAACAGCACAGTTATTCAATTTACCCGTTTGTGCAAAGGACAATGAGCACTTTGGTTTATCGGTGGCAACTGATCATGCTAATGTCATTTGAAAGGGCTATTATTAAGCAATAACTTTTGTTAAGAAGGTCATATTAAATTCCATTTAGAAACGACAAAAAAATGATTATGTCCTAATAAAACTGACATAACAAACAAAATAGCGCGTGCAGTAGCGGTAGCAAGGCGAACGAACGATCTGTTTCTCTGAATTCGAGACGCGAACTATCGAACTAAAAGAGCGAACTAGTTCGCGAGGGAGCTGCGAACTAAACTGAGCCCTCCCCTTCCCGAACTATTATGCGCAAGTCTAGTGGTTAGCGTCATAGGCTGGCCTCCCTTATTCCATTGGGATTCGGCTGCATAGTTCATACCGCCAGCTTAAGTGTGATTATTAAGACGCTTCAAGTGTTTCAGTTCCTACAGTACATTTGGTTTCACCAATTATAGTCAACATAGGATGAGCACAACACTTAAAAACCCGTGCCCTCGGCAGGACTCGAACCGGCGAACTTGGGTACGCGGAGCCAGTTTTCTATCTCCTATGCTACTGACACCGGCGGCTGTCCTCTTTACTCCTTAGGATAAACCTATCCCTGCACTAGGGACTCTTTTCATAACAGGGTGCGGTGAAACTGAAGGTCGCTACAGCAGCTGATATTAAAGGAAACATTATCGGTTTCATAGAGGCTTACACTCTGTTTACCATATCAGCCAGTCTAACTAGAGACAGAGGTCACTGTATTTTTTTTTTTTTTTTGGTAACAGTTTAACGTCCCTTTTTAACAACGTGGTCTTTAGAGACGGGAAAGGATGGGGGGAAGGAATTCGGCCATGGCCTTTTGAGGAAGCATCCCGGCATTCGCCTGGAGTGATTTGGGGAAACCATGGAAAACCCAAATCTGGATGCCCGGACGGGGATTCGAACCGCCGTCCTCCCGAATGCGAGGCCAGAACGCTATCCGTTACACCACCACGCTCGGTGAGGTCACTGTAACCAGAAGTGACCTTTACTATTCGTGTGACAATGAGCGATCTCTTTGTCAGTTTATTTAATGATTAAGTTGCCTGATAGTCCATTAGGTAAGATTGACGTGTGATATATTATACCTGTCGCTGGAATGTACGCCAATTCAATTTAGATGTCTAATAAAATTTAATTTGCTTTTAGTTACCATTAACATAAATGATACAGATTTTAACGAAGCGAGGCGGAATTGCAAGGCTACGAGCACATAGTAATGCCCTCACATATTTTCCTTTTGAAACGGCAGAGTATCTATAGCAGCCCTACCGTTTGATATCATCTGGAAAACTAAGAGAATTCACGAATTGTCACTACCAACTTATTTGTTAGAGTATCATGATTGGTAAAAGTTTATTATTTTTAAACCACGTTAATAACTGAAATTTTGGAACTCTATCAAATGCAAGAAAAAATGTACCACATCTCACACAGAAATGTTTTAGGAGTACTGTAAATCGCAACCGACCAGAAGATCTAAGATGGCGATGTTGCTCATAACATAAATTAAATACTTTATTCCATTCTAGTTTGTTACCTTCTCCGAGAACAATCAAAGCTGCATTTTAGAATATGTGAATAATATCAATTTGTAAAAGTTATACCGTATAACTAATTTAATACGAAAGTTCTGATCAATTTTTTTTTTCCCGGTAACTATGGCTGTTACTTTATCAAAGGAATTGTGATTTGAAGAATACAAGCGGCGTTATGGCAAGAGAATTTTTTGTTTTCACCTCTTCCTATTTTGAGTTAATTTCTTCACATCAGCATACCCATTACAGTCTTCATCCTGAATTATCTGCTTCATATATTATAATCTTCGCCTTTCTCTACGGTTCTGTCAGCCGTTCGTTTACTCTACTAAGAAATTGCTGCTCCGACATGTCTTAAAATGTGATCCCGCATTCTGACTCTTCTGCATTCTTCGCTTCCGAAATATGTTCATTTCATACCATGTTTGAACGTTGTTAACAACGCCATCCTTTAGCTATCTAGACCAGCTGAAAAATGACGACCGAATGATCGCTGAAAGCACTCATCTGGTGATTATGTAGAGTTCCAATGACTCAAATTTGCAAATATTGGTCGACGGATGACTGTTGGCAGAATCCACTGAAAGACTTAAACCCACAACTATCTCCCGCGGAATGCGAGTTTTCTCAAGTCATTGTTTTTAAATTTTGTCTTTTTTTACTCAGTAGCAATTTCATATCGTGTGCTCTGGAAATGATAGGTATATGATGGGTGTAACTCAGTAAAACTACCTTGTCCCGTTACAATAAGTCATACAGGCACAAATCTTATGTTTATTTTATGCCATGTAGTAATTTACTTAATCTATTTAGCCTTATGTTATGACGCTAATGACGATGGTGTGAAAGCATCCCAGCACCAAAATTGCTAAATTTGATCATTATCTTCTTATACTTTTTGTTTTTTACTTGAAAATTTTTCGAACTACGTTAATTTTTTCCTTTTACCCTGAAACATTCCGCTTCCCTCTGTATCTTCCAATATATCTGTTTTGTTCTTTAAGTCACTCTTACTGAGCGTGGTGGGTGAGCGGTAACACACTAGCCTTGCATTCTGAAGGACACTGGTTCGAATCTCCGTCCGGACATCCAGATTTCGGTTTTCCATGGTTTCCCGTAATCACTACAGTCAATGGTGCGATTGTTGTTTCAAAATGTCGTGATCAAATTCTTTCCTCTCCTTGTTATCTGTCCTTTCACGCCTTTAATGACCTCGATGTTTCCCTTAACCTAACTAACCAATTTCAAAGGTCGAAGTGGTATTCTTTCTTTCACATTCATTGCAGGTTCTGCCTTGGTATTGAAGACTTCTCCATCAGTTTCACATTGGCAAACCACCTAATCATTGTCAGTTCAAACTTCAAGTGTTTACTTATGTATTCTGTTTTGGTTTTACCACAATTTTTGAACAGCTGATCTTAAAAACTTCATTTTGCATTGTAGTGCAGATATTTCACCTTCCAAAGTTTTTTGCCTTAAAACTGTTAGTTCACATGGAGATATTGAAAAAATTAATAGAAAAGTTGCAAAAAATATATAATTTGTTTCTATTTAATTGCGCTACTTGATAACTTTCAGCCCTATTATTCGAACGTCAACACAATTTCTTGAGGTAAATAACTTAATACTCCAAGGATGAACAATGCCGAACCATATGTGTTTTATCGCTTTTGGTCGGCTTCTTTGCTACCAAGCGCTGTTTATTTTCGCTGATGTTTTGTTCCATTTTCCACTAAATCGTTTTCAATTAATAAGTATTCTACGACGTGTAATGGATAACTTCACTTCGTGGCTATAATATTATAAATGTTCGCCACAGCTAATCGATGAAACCGCTGAATCAAAAGTTCCGATCATATATTCCGTGACGCGGCATATTTACGTGTTCTACTGGAAAGTGAAACATGTTTGGGGACACTTAAAATGATGAGCTGCGTTCGGTATCCGCATTCACTTTCACCTAGTGGAATTTATATATCTGAACCTGAAACTGTGTGATTTCATGGGGTCATCTCTGATCACTGCAGTCGTCCATTTCATTATCTTGACATGGGTTGGATGGTTTTGTTTAAATCCACACCGTCACTCTAAACCTACTTCTAACAAACGGAAAGAGCAACTGTCAAGGAGAAATTTTAAGTAAAGTGATGTAGAAGAAAGAAACGCTGTCTCATCGGCTGCAGACGTAACTGAAATTAGTCGGCGGACGAAGAAAAATGCCTTCAGAGCGGAAAGTAATTACGAAGTCACGAACTCGCTTCGGGGTGGCAACGAATAAAAAAAGGGCCATTCGTCAGCTGTGGACACGCCTTGTGACCACTCCCAAGGTTACTGATACCTGAGAGCTGAGGCTATGGACACGCCGCTACTGAATGTTGGATAAACAAATACTACGTATCATACAGGATGCTAGATACTAAATGATTTAAATTTCAGAGGTTTGCAGGATTTAATCCCTGGGAAGGAATATTTGTGTTACTACATGTCTGCAAGTGTATTTTTGTTTGTGAAGTGTCTAGTTTATAAGGCGGAAAAATTTGGACCGTCCGAGCATCAACCTAGGTAATAAATTCACAATCTGCGGGGAACACCTCTCAAGAAGGGGGAGGGGGAGGCTTGAAGACATGTCAAGGAAGCACGGTGTCCAGATAGCTTAGAAACCCCGTGTGGTCGTTACCCTAGCTCTACACCAAGAAGTACTATTCCTCCTTTGCCGCCTTTTGGATTTGAAAACCTTTATTGTAATATTACATGCATAGCGAGTCTACTCTGAGACGTCGCTGAAAAAGTAAAATATCGGCAGAACCCTTAATTTATCAATGTAGTCAAGCATTGGAATAAAAAATGATGCTGCTCCTAAATATGATTTTAATAAAATCATCGGAAGTCTCAAGAATTACAAAATGTAACCGTGCATATCACAGCAAACGTTGCGATTACATTTGCGTTTTCAAACATTTATTCGCGCGTAAGAGAGTTTTTAACTCATGTTGCAATATAAACACAGTATGAAACAAAATCGATATTACCAATGATTTATGTTGTGCACATTCTAATATGCAATCAAAAATAGGGAATCGCATAAAAGAGCAAGGAAGCTCAATACTTCTCGCTGATTAAATTTACTAAAAAGTAACTAAGAAAAAATAAAAGTGTGTAATTTTTTAATTCTTACTTTTTTCAGAAAAATTAATATTGAAAAATTTACAAGCAGTTCAAACTTTAATATACTCGGTTTCATAGTTGCATTTTTTTACATTTTTTAATAATAAAATTGTGATGAGACGTGAGAATTTTTCTTTTGACGGAAAAGGTGAGTAGTAAGATAAAGGGTACCCTCTAACCTGGATGACTGCAGGAAACCGCCTAATTACCGCAATCAAAACAGCCGGAACGCGGGAACCAGAACTAAAAGCTGTTAGTCTCGCATCCACTGTCGCAACATATTTAGCGCACAACCACACTGGCGGGTTTATTATGTATGTAGGCCAAACAGGGCTCGTTAAGCCTTCTTGCATTTGGCGGCGTTCGTCTCGTTTATCCCACGTGTCCTTAACTTTTTCCGAAATAGGTATCTTTCAATCTTCGGTCTTAATCCCAACAAATGAAGGTCTTCTTTGGTATTAACAAACCAGGGCATTACGGCTTTGGGTTTTGCATCGAAGAAATAATAAAAAAAAAATTAGTAATTTATCTCCATTCGTCTGAGCTGATCATAGAATCGTTCCAGTATGTTTGCGGATTGTTTCAGTGATTTTATCTGTATTGTTATTATTAGTAGTAGTATTATGGTTTTTTACTGCTCGTCCTCATAGGCGCATTAGAAACGGTTGATGATTTCTGGCACGGAGCAGCATGGCTTTTGGAAGAAAACGATCCCAGTATTCTGATGCAATGATTTCATAAAACTATGGGCATTAGAATGACTGGCCAGAGGTTTAAACCCGCGTTCTCCGGAATGCCACGTCCGCATGTATCGGGCCACCCACCAGAATCGGTCTGCATATTTCCATTTTTATTCATAATACGTAAATTTGGCATGCTGAATATCTCAAAAATATTCACATAAACTGGCATTAAAGAAGTTACAAAAAATAACCGGCAAACTGGAGTCGAGCCTCGTGTAGTAATGGTTTTGTACTTGAATAGCTGTAACAGATATTTCGTTTGTGGTATATCAGGAGGTAGCCGATTGATACAAAAAATCAATGGCTGACTAGTTTTCAGATTAGGCAGTGTACTCCACTCCACAGTCGCCGCTTTCGGTTCCAATAATATTTAAGATACGAATTTTAGGAGGTAGTATAGTTCGAATTAAGAACAATTTCAATAAAATAGTTTTTTTTTTTTTGCTGTCGTTAGTCTTTAGACTGGTTTGATGCAATCCTCCATCCCTTTCTATCCTGTGCTAACCTTTTCGTTTCTACATACCCGTTACAACCCACGTCCTCATATATCTGCTTCATATATTCTAATCTCTGTCTTCCTCTACAGTTCTTACCTTCAACTGTTCCCTCCACTAACAAATTAACCAATCCAGCATGTCTCAAAATAAGACCTACCAGCCTGTCTCTTCTTCCTGTAAGCTTCTTCCATAAACTTCTTTTCTCACCCATCATTTCCAAAACTCGTTCATTTCTTACTTTGTCTGTCCACCTAATTTTCAGCATTCTTCTGTAGCACCACATTTCAAATGCTTCAAGTTTCTTTCTTTCCGGTATTCCTAAAGTCCATGTTTCGCTACCGTAAAGTGCTGTGCTCCACACATAGAGTTTTAAAAAGTTCTTTCTAATTCCTAGATCAATATTTGAAACTAAAGCTCTTTTAGCTAGTGCTATTCTGCTTTTAACATCCTTCCTACTTCGGCCATCTGTTGTAATTTTACTTCCCAAGTAACAGAACTCACTCACTTCTCTTATAGCATCCGATCCTATTTTTATATTTAATCTGCTACTATTGGTATCATTTCTGCTACATTTC
>JARYHS010008074.1:113871689-113930720 GCA_031002005.1 Vandiemenella viatica
ACACCGTTTTAAGTTTTACTGAAACAGTTCGTTTTCTGTGCCCCATTTTAGACAACGGGCCAACTTGGCTGTCACATCTGAAAGATATGAAAGCTAAAGCTTCAAAATCTTTAAATGTTTTAAAATGTTTGTGTGGCAGGTCATGGGACGTTGACCGTTCCTACCTGCTACAATTTTACAGAGCCTTTGAACGGTCGCGGTTGGAATACGGTTGTATTGTGTATGGTTCGGCACAGGACAGTTACCTCCGTACATTGGATAGTGTCCACCATGCAGGAATTCGGCCGCCACGGGCGCATACCGCACGAGCCCGATTGTCAGCATTTGTGCTGAGTCTGGCGAGCTGCTGCTTAGTATCCGCCGAGGTCTCGTCATGGTGCGACACTATCTGCATGTTGTCATAACACCTGGCAGTCCATTGTACGACATAGTCATACACCCGAATTACGAGAGGTTTTATACCAACCGAAGTAGAGCCACCAAACCTTTCAGCTACCGTATAAGGGCTATTTTAGAAGAATATGGTTTCGAGTTTCCCTCGTTTTATCACCAGGGTTGGAGTAAATCTCCTCCCTGGCATTTAAAGTGGCCCAGAACTATTTTAGACCTATCGCGGAACAGTAAGCTGTTTACCGCTGACAAGGTGTTTATGAGTGTTTTTAACGATGTTTTAAATCACTATCGTGATTTTACCCCGGTATATACGGACGGGTCTAAGCTGGCTAAAGGAGTAGGTTGCTCCGTAGTGTTCCCTCGAGCTACTTACACGTACAAACTGGATGGAAGCACAACGTTTATACTACCGAGTGCTTCGCCTTGCGTAAGTCGCTCCAGCATATGAAATTCATCACATGTTGTGATTCCCTCAGTTGTATTACATGCGGCCATGCAGACGGTATCTGAGTCAATTTTTTAATATTTTATTGTGCTGTCCGTGTGCAATCTAGCTTTATGGCACGTTGTCACTCCTTCTATTAGTTAGGGCGCTAATATCCTCGATGTTGACTAGTGCTAAAATCGGAGAAACAACTACAACATCAAGAGGGGGAGGATTGAAGACATTTCATGGGGGCGCGGGGTTCCAGATAGCTTAGAAACCCGTGTGGTAGTTACCCTACCTCTACACCAAGAAGTGCTATTCCTCCTTTTCCGCCTTTTGGATTTGAAAACCTTTATTGTAACATTACATGCATAGCGAGTCTCCTCTCATACGCCGCTGAAGAAGTAAAATATCGGCAGAGCCCTGTAATTTATCAGTGCAGTCAAGCATTGTAATAAAAAATGATGCTGCTGCTAAATGTGATTTTAATAAAATCAACAGAAGTGTCAAGAATTAAAAAGTGTAACCCTGCAATCACAGAAAACGTTGCGATTATATTCGCGTTTTCAAACACTTATTCGCGCGTAATAGGGTTTCTAACTCATGTTGCAATATAAACACAGTATGAAACCAAATCAACAATGATTTATGCTGTGCACATTCTATTATGCACTGAAGAATAGGGAATCCCATAAAAAAAGGCAAGGAAGCTCAATACTTCTCGCTGATTTATTTTTTCTTAGTTGCTTTTTAGTAAATTTAATACTTTTTCAGAAAATTTAAAATTGAGAAATTTATATGCTGTTCAAACTTTAATATACTCGGTTTCATAGTTGCATTTTTTTACATTTTTTAATAATAAAATTGTGATGAAACGTGAGAATTTTTCTTTTGACGGAAAAGGTGAGTAGTAAGATAAAGGGTACCCTTTAACCTGGATGACTGCAGGAATCCGCCTAATTACCGCAATCAGAACAGCCGGAACGCCGGAACCAGAACTCAAAGCTGTTAGTCTCCGATCCACTGTCGCAACATATTTAGCGCACAACCCACTGGCGGGTTTATTATGTATGTAGGCCAAACAGGGCTCGTTAAGCCTTCTTGCATTTGGCGGCGTTCGTCTCGTTTATCCCACGTGTCTTTAACTTTTTCCGAAAGAGATATCTTTCAAAGTCATCTTCGGTCTTAATCCCAACAAATGAAGGTCTTCTTTGGTATTAATAAACCAGGGTATTACGGCTTTGGGTTTTGCATCGAAGAAATACGAGGCGTATTCCAAAAGTAAGGTCCGGGGTACAAGATGTCACAGATGATAGGCCTGAATGACGTTTCCCACCTGCAGCGCCATCTACCAACTCCTGGTAAATATGCAGTATTGTTGGCGTGCCGCAGTAGCCGTATATCTATTGTTGAGGGCAGTTCGAAATGGCCGCGACAATCGTAGCTCCCGCCAGTTGTGAAGTGCGCGGTGTGATTAGATTTTTGTTGGCAAAAGGATCGTCAGCTGCGGACATCCATCGCGAATTGTGTGTAGTGTATGGACCAAACATAATGAGTGAGAAACAAGTTCGACACTGGTGTCGAGAATTTCAAAGTGGTCGCACAGATGTGCACGATCAACAGCGGAGTGGCAGGCCCAGTATTCGGACCGACGACATCGTCGAGCAAGTTAACCAAAAACTGCGAAGTGATCGGCGTTTGACGATTAGTGGTCTGGCTATGGAATTCCCAAATGTTGCTAGAACCTCAATTTACAGGATTGTCACTGAAGAGCTTGGATATCGGAAGCTTTGTGCGCGGTGGGTGCCAAAACTGCTCACCGCTCAGCACAAAGAGCAACGAATGCATAGCGCACGACAATTTTTGGAGCGCTATAGACAAGATGGAGACAGTTTGTTTTCCCAAATTGTTACGGGAGACGAGACTTGGATAGCGTACACCAACGCAGAATCAAAACAACAATCAACGCAGTGGCGCCATTCCGGTTCACCCAAACCAAAAAAGTGTAAGCAATCGCCGTACACGAATCGCAAAATGATGGCTTCCGTGTTTTGGGACGAAAAGGGCGTCCTTTTGATCGAATTCATGAACCGTGGGACAACCATTACAGCTGACGTGTACTGTGCAACGCTCACCAAACTGAGACGTGCCATCCAAAATCGACGCCGCGGGAAACTGTCGTCTGGCATCATCCTCCTGCACGACAACGCACGCCCGCATACCGCTTCCAAAACCAAAGAGAAGATTCAAGAGTTTCGTTGGGAAATCCTAGACCACCCTGCTTACAGTTCAGATCTTGCACCAAGCGACTATTTTCTCTTCCTGCATTTGAAACGGTGGCTTGGTGGACAACGATTTCAAACCGATGAAGAACTCAAGACGAGCGTTACCAATTGGTTCAGGTCCCAGGCGGCAGACTTTTATGCCGAGGGGTTAAAGAAACTGGTACAGCGTTACAGAAAGTGTATAGATATGAACGGCGATTATGTGGAAAAGTGAACTAGATATGTAGTTACATACTGACGTTAATAAAAACCTTGTATCCTGAACGATGTTTTTATTATGATCAAACGGACCTTACTTTTGGAATACGCCTCGTAATATAAAAAATTAGTAATTTATCTCCATTCGTCTGAGCTGATCATAGAATCGTTCCAGTATTTTTGCGGATTGTTTCAGTGATTTTATCTTTATTGTTATTATTAGTAGTAGTATTATGGTTTTTTACTGCTCGTCCTCATAGGCGCATTAGAAACGGTTGATGATTTCTGGCACGGAGCAGAATGGCTTTTGGAAGAAACGATCCTAGTATTCTGATGCAATGATTTCATAAAACTATGGGCATTAGAATGACTGGCCAGAGGTTTGAACCCGCGTTCTCCGGAATGCCAGGTCCGCATGTATCGGGCCACCCACCAGAATCGGTCTGCATATTTCCCTTTTTATTCATAATACGTAAATTTGGCATCCTGAATATCTCAAAAATATTCACATAAACTGGCATTAAAGAAGTTACAAAAAATAACCGGCAAACTGGAGTCGAGCCTCGTGTAGTAATGGTTTTGTACTTGAATAGCTGTAACAGATATTTCGTTTGTGGTTTATCAGGAGGTAGCCGATTGATACAAAAATCAATCGGCTGACTAGTTCTCAGATTAGGCAGTGTTCACCACTCCACAGTCGTCGCTTTCAGTTCCAATAATATTTAAGATACGAATTTTAGGAGGTAGTATAGTTCGAATTAAGAACAATTTCAATAAAATAGTATTAATATGTAAAACCTTTGCTTGTTTTACTAGCAACATAGGATCTATATTAGATGTTAATGTTTTCGGTAGTTGTGATTAAACACAGGATATAATTGATACTATGTACAAATTCGATTTATTTCTTCACTTTCAAGTGACAGAAACTGAAAAAAATAAGTTTTCTACGTAACCAGCTATAAACCTCTACAAGCAACCTCGCTTATATCTGTAGTATTCAATACAATGTATTTTTTTTAAATATGATATTCAGTTTTGGGCCAGCGGAATGTGTGTGAAAAAAGCACGCTGGATGATCGGCAACGCTCTGGCTTCGCGTTCTGGTGGACGCAGGTTCGAATCCCCGACCGGTAATCCAGATTTCGGTTTTAAAACGCTTTCCCGAAATCACCCCAGACGAATGACTAGATGCTTCCTTCAAAAGGCCATGGCCAGACTCCTTCCCGTTCCTTGCCATCATTTCTCTCCGCCTCTAATGATCGCGATGTCGACGAAGCGTAATGCCAGTAGTAAACGTGTGAAAATTTGAAAAGTCTCCTACTTGATCCGTTTAAGTGTTTGAGGTCTGAGTCAGACGGACGAGCAGCAAGAAAACTGTTGCTTATTCGGTAGGAAACACTATCAACGACGAAACATACATTCAGTGTTTATAATAAACTTCCAAAACATTTCATTTCATTAAAATACAGCAAAACCAAGAGCTCTGAGAAATATGAGTTCTGTCCTAACGTTCCGCTGTACATAATTTTTGCGCCTTGAAATCTGTTACGTATTTATTATTTTTAAAACACGTGTAAGCGAATGGCAGTTTTTTAGTACTGGGAATGGCTGTGGAGTGTTGAACTACCGCCGCGAGATAGGAGTTGCAGTGGTAGAGTGTCTCACTCAAAGGCGAACTGGTTTCCGACTGTCTGAGGTTGCCGTATGTCTCGTGGTCTGCCTTTGTCAGCATCCCGGGGACAAAAGTTCTGACTGGCTGGAAGTTGGCTCCGTACTATTTCCCCTAGTCGTCCCGCGGTGGAATGCTCACACACAAGAACAGGCTCACCTATCTAACAGATTTTAAAAGTTAATCGCAGCACTCCAGCACTAATATATAACTTGTAACTAGACACAATGTATTTACTGTGTGAAAATGAGATTTCGCATGCTGCAATTTCCACGCAATTGCTAGTAACTGAAATACAATACTTGCAATCTAATTGCTGCAAGTCCGAAATTCGAGTTTCGTAGGAACATTTTTTTTACGAAGGTATTAAAATTGGTAAAAGTATCCATCTGCATTCTTTCTTTAAGAGTTGAAGTGATATTTGAAATCAATCCTAAATTTAAAATCAGTTTTTGGTGTAGTGAACCCCCGGGAAAAAATTATGTGCCATTCATTACTACCCATGTAAGAAATCACCGGTAGATATATATATGAGAAAATTGGAGAGTTATGCATGAGGTAAACTTAAATTTTTATGTAGTTTAGATGTTTCAATATTCTATCATCGTAAATCCTCCTATCGACTAACGACGCAAATGAAGATTTTTTTTTTTATTTTACTTACGCTTTACGCCTCGTCGACGGCTAAGGTCATTAGAGGCGTGATGGGACTGGGGATAAGGAACAAACAGGAATTTGGCCATGGCCTTTTTGAAGGAAGCATCCCGACATTCGCCTGGAGTGATTAGGGGAAACCATGGATAACCCAAATCTGGATGCCCGGATGGGGATTCGAACCCGAGTCCTCCCGAATGCGAGACCATAACGTTAACCGTTCACCCACCACGCTCGGTGCATATGAAGGAACTTTATTACAACTTCATGATAATTGCCATAAAATCATGTTTTGTTCTGTTACCGGTGGTTGAGTGGTAACGCTCAGGGCTTTTATTTTAGTTCGAATCCTCTCCGACCATCCAGATTTCGATTGGTTTCCCGTAATTACTGCATATAAATGCCAGAACGGTTGATCAAAATGTCATGGACAAATTTCGTCACGTTCGTATACCCAATGCGTTCCCTCCTCTAATGACATAAAAGTTAACAAGCTTAAAGATCTAAGCATAAAAAATTGTTCTACCTGTCTTTTATCTTAAAGGAAACTGTCACCATTGGTAATCATCAATTTCTACGATTCTTGTATTTGTTGTTGGGTTGATTTCACTTAGTTATAGGTTCAAGCGTCCTCATGCTTCTCGCCTTAGTTTCTGGATATAATGTCCTAAATTTTACATATCAGGTTATATAGCAAGTGGTAGCTCTGTCTTCGTTACGGGGAGTAGCAATGCTGTCAAGTTCCTTGAATATCGAGTTTCAAAATTGGTATTGCACACGGCACACTGAATTTATTCTCCCAGCCAGCACATAGGCTTAACTGTTTCTAGTTATTTGTATGATTTTTCCAAATCGTACTATGGTAATTATAGAATTTGCCGCGAAAATCAGTTTGAACTACAAAATGAGAATGAACATGTAATAACATTCAATTCGTGCTGTTGGGTTTTCCAGCAAACAGGCTTAAAATCGAAGAAAATGTTTGCGTGAAACATAGAATTGTTCGTTTCACACAGCAATTATTCCTATAAATCATGAAAAACGATAAAAATCGTCTGATAACAGACTAAGGATGAAAAATAAGGCATTAATATTGAATCAAAATGAAATTATAAGTATAGAGGCGTTAAAAATAATTGAGAAGGTTAGTGAAAATGTATAGCGGGAAACTGATCCTGCAGCGTAATAATCGGGAATTTGGCCCCACAGTGCTAGTCTCCACTCAAATGGCTAAATTGATACGTAAGCTTTTACGAGAACTTTGGATGTGATACCTTTGGAACTAGAGCCAACTGAATAAAATCTCCTCATCATTTAACTAAGTGGATACCACATCACAGTATAAGAATAAGTCTAATAATCCCTTTGATAGACATTGCCATAATCGCACCGCAATAGTTTGTAACAGTTGTAAGAGAGCTAAGCATGTATGGGTTCGCGTTTTCAACTTGTAGCCTCAGAGTTTTGTCGTAGTGTGTTTGTGCAGACTGGTTACAGGAGCTATACGAACTCTAGTATCAGCGCTAGTAACTGCTTATTGTGTGCTCATTGAGGTTCATGATTCTGGAATATTATTTCTGGAACTTACTTCTTATTAATTATAGTTGGGTTGATATGTGCGACCATTAAAACATCTCAAGACCGATACGTCATTAACTGTCGCATTATTTCAGAACGTGAAATGTTATTACTCTTAGTAGTTACACAATCAGATAAACGATGCAGTGGCTGGCAGCCATTTTGTTAATAATAAGTAATGTCGTGATACGCCGCTAGTGCGGCGCTGCTGTCGCACAGAGCAGTCTGCGCCATTTAGCGGCAAGTCTTCTCCGTCACCCGCAAACTCGCGAACACAGACTGTGCATTACCGAGGGAGAATATGTCTGCGCCTCGCTCTCCCACTTTCCCTCATCCACCTTTCCTCGTCCCCCATTTGTTTTTATCTTTCTCCTGTCGCCATTTCTCTCTCTGCACCCGGTTCCGAAAGTCCTGTGTATAGTTCATATGGTCGTGAGAGTCGAGAGCGCTCTGTGAAGCGAGCCTTATTTTTGTGTGCGCTCTATTACAGTAAATAACAGACTACTGTGTTCTAGGCGAGTTGCAGTCAGCACACAACTACTTTGCTCTAAATTACAGGGGTCGCGACAACAGAGCTCGGCAACTATAGCATTGGTTTAAACTCAAAAATTAAATTCTATTCGACGTTACAGTATAATAGCGCAACGGCAATGAATTTTTTTTGGGGGGGGGGATAATACAATCGATACTATGAAAACTACCAACTACTCAACACCGCGTTTCATCGAGTGAAATCCTTATACGAAAATCAAATGTTTTACCCATGAACACACTATTTCTCATATTTATGTTTCTCCTTGTTTCATAGCACACCATAATAATTGAGCGTTACGTGTTGGTAAGATAGGAAAAACGAGGATGAAGTGTTACAGATGGAAACTGAAGATTAAATGAATCGATAATAGTACGGAATAAGTAGCTTTTGGATTGGATATATGAGGAAAGGCGGTTATTATAAAACTGACAGAAAGAAAGGCAAATAGAATAATCATCATTATCGTTGGGGGCCATCTCCAGTTTCCAAGGTGTGGTTTATGAGCCTTGGTTGTTGTAGACGATGGTTTTCTGCTGTCTCCAATCCAGAAAAGTTTCTTGGCCCGTAATATATTTCAAGTTCCTGCCTATGTCCTCTTTCAGTTGGTCTGCCCATCTTCTTGCTCTTCCCACTGGTCTTTGGCCACTATCCTTTTTTCCAAATAAGTTTTTGGTAGTCTTGTACTAGTCATTCTCTTGACATGCCCAAACCACTTAAGTCTTGAAGACCTAAGCCTCTCTTCCATGGATTCCCTTAGCTCTAGGTTTGATATAATCTCGTCATTCCTTATGTGGTCAAGTCTAGTTTTCTGGAGGGCCGTTCTAAGAAACATCATTTCACATGCTTGGATCTTGCTAAGGTCCCTTGATGTTAGTGTGCATGTTTCCATAGCATATATGAGAATAGGAATGAAATATGATTTGTACAAGACAATTTTTGTTCTTCTGGGAACCTTCATGTCCCATAGTAAGGCCCGCACGGTATTGTAGAAGTTGGCTCCTTTGGTTACTCTATTCATTATTTCTAAATAACTTTTACCGTTACTAGCAATTATGCTCCCCAGGTAGCTGAATTGGTCAACAACTTCATCTTGGTAGTGTGTAGATATTTACCTAAGAGATTCAGGTTATCTATGGGGCTGGCTATAAGACGCATTCAGACGTGTAGATTAACAGGGAATAGGAAGAGACGTGCACAGCCGAAATACTGACGGAGAAAAAAGTCACAATTCCGACGATTTCAACTATTATACCTACTATTATACACATTACATACACAGTACATACCAGTCATTACTACAATGACAGTGTATCTCTTTGTGACAATCTGAATGAAGCTGTATCTTGTCGACCTCCCCAACATAGTGTAGAAGAGAACCATCATCTTGCATCTGCAGTTCGACTCATGCGTCTCCTCCCACCCTCGTACGTCCCATCATTCTTTCTGCCTAGGATTGGCACGTTTGTTAAGTGTTTTGTCATAAACTAATGAATAACAAATAATGCTAATAGAGATAAAAAGAACTGGTTGTAGCAAAAACGTAGGTGGAAAATTTAATACAAAAAAAAAAAAGAATTTAAAAACTATTTTCTGCGTAGCTTTCAGACATCACTCAAAGAAAGCGAAGTGTCCAGGGCTGTTTTATTTTCTGTTTTTTGACAAATTGAATAACTTCAGGGTCAACGAACTGCAAGAGATTCAAAAATATGTGTTTTCATCTCAATATCATATTCTAATTTCTACGCGTTGAATGGAAACAAAAATATTGACTGCGTCAAGTCTGGTGACACTTTCACTCCCGCAAAAGCATTAAATATGAAGTTTCGTAGTAATACCGTTTCTGATATCTTAATACAATCAGGTCCACTCATGTAATTAAAATGCAGCCAGTAAATAGTTTCAGGAAATTTAATATGAATGTTTCATACATGATATTATCAGTATTAGTATTTTTGTTTGTATCATTATGGTCATAAGCTTGTCTAACCTGAACTTTGAAGGGATATTTTTGAAAAGTAAAGAATGGTACTCCAATAAGCAAGATGAGGTAAGTGATTGCAAATCCAAACAAATCATGAATTTAATTCTGTCGGTCCAGTATTACAATCCTTGATTCTGCCTTTGTTCGTTCATTAAATAAATTGTGAATTAAAATGGACGTCAGATGATAAAAAAATTACGCACTAAAAATACTTTTAATATGAATGAGGGCCATTATGGCATTGTGAGCTCAGTTATTAAGATTCTCTGCGAAGTGGATGGAATGGTTAGCCAACTTCCATGACACTTAATACAAAGTGATAAACGTTAAAGTGAACAGAAACATAGTCCACAAGTAGGCGTACTTGAGCGATTACATCACGAAATTTGTATTGGTTTGAGTTCTTAGCCAAACAGCCATTTATACAGTTCTTTCTTACTAATCCAATAAACACCCATAATTTTGTGAATTGCAGAGTATATATGTAGATGTAGATGTAGAAACACACCGCTCATGCAACTCTGCTTGAGTAAGATGTTTTCCGCAAAAAATCTCGCAACACTACCTACCACCAATTTCAGTGACGTACAACCACATGCTGCGATTGCTTGTCGCTTTCTGAAGGCTGGCTGGGAGTGAAGAAGATGCTGTTTATTTCCATATATTTATCAGCTGAATCTTATGAAAAGTGTAATCACTGCTCGAGGGTCTGACCTTCATGTCCTGTGTGGCGAAACGTGGCTAATTGCTCGAGTACCTGGATGCCTCAAGAGAGTTCTGAGGCCAAGGGTTGGGGTCTGTTACCGTTCGGAGCAGTGTCATAGGACGCGGGAATGGCGTATCTGTAGTATATTGAGAGATTTTAGTTATAATATATTCTAATTTTCGCTCGGGATAATTTTTCTCAAGCTGCAGCTATGTAATGTAATTCCACCCAACGAAGCAGTGCTCAAGGTTGGGCAAAGTCACTTCCCGTGGGAAGGAGTCCCCCTACCACGTTAGCCCAGAAAGCCCTTAGCAAGGGATTTTAGACGAACAGGACTATGTCACATGACTTCCCCCCACCACGTTTCTACTCTGGAGAACGCAGTCTGGAGCGGCCTCCAGGGGCATTAAAGTCACTCCATTCTTTCAACTACATATTTTCATTTGAATCGCTGATTCCTGCTCATTACTAGCAATAAGTGTGGGCAGAACGTAATTGCTCTGATCTTATGGCCACATATCTTCGAAAGCTGATCGAGGAGTGGTTGATCAGAGACGAATCCAAACTTGGCTGTGGTGATTTGCCGCTCAGTTACTACATATCGAATATTGAGAAATGGCGCGCCTTCTGAGCCAGTGATCGAACTCTCGCGTATTACTGACAACCAATGAATGTAGGAGCTTGAAGTTGGAGGGAACAGAGCGGTGTTTAGTCTGAGAAGCACGTTGCGACCTGGTTAAGAAAGTTAGCTGTTGTGTGGAGAAAACTGTAAAGTCACAGCTGTTGAAGCGATGTTATGCTTATTTTATTCAGTACAGATTAAAGAGAATCAACAAATGTTTGGATGATATCAATTCACCGTTTTTCACGGATGATTGCGAACCTACGTAAACAGTGAATACATAAGTTGGTCCTATGGCCTCGTCTAGGAGGCCGTTGTGAGTAACGGTTCATAGCTAAGCTGATGGTGTCAGCAGAAGGTAATTCGCTATGGCTACAGAAGTAGAGGCCTGGGCGTCCAGAGGACAATTGCAAATAATTTGGTTCCTTGCAGTCATTCGTTGGTATGTGCGATAGACGCATAAGCGTTACAGTTGTAATTGTTTGTGAATTGTGTAGTTAATTAAGGCGAAAATTGTTGATTCGTCCGTATCATTACTAAAGACCATCTAAGATAGTAGTAGTAGTAGTATTTTATTTGTCCTCTAAATCATATAGGCCCTACATGTACTTTATACATAATGACATGAGACACGTCAATTATAAAATATGATTTACATTAAATTATTTACAATCACATTACATTATTTACACTAAATTAATTCATACAATTCAAATATTCTTCTACAGAGTAAAAGGAGTGGTATTGAAGGTATGACATCAAAAATTTCCCAAAAATTCCCCTTTCTGATGTTGCTTTTACATTATGAGGTAATTTATTTAAATGGTTAATCCCTTTGGGAAATGTTCCATTTTGATACATTTTGTTTTGTTTTTGTATGCATAATATGCAAATCTGATTGTTTCCTTGTGAAATTATCATGTACCTCGTTATTTGTTTTAAGATCTGCATCTTTACCTATGACATTATTTCTAAAAAACATAATGGTTTCAAAGATGTAAATGCTTGGCAGTGGAAGAATATTCATATATTTAAATAAGGGTCTACAAGATTCCCATGATTTGTGATTTGTCATTATTCCTATTGCTCTCTTCTGACTTTTGAAAGTGCTTAGTGCATCTGATGATAAACTCTAGAATATAATTCCATACTTCCATAGATCTGTAATCAGGAAAGCTGGTACGCCAGGTGCGAAGTAAAACCCGTTCCTGTTATTCCTATCCGAATCGCATGCGAGGGCTCTTTATACATGGCCGACCAAACTGGCGGATTACGGACGTCTTTCTGTGTAATAATATTCCTTAAGCGATCTATTTGGGATTTAACTGAATTTTTAACAAATTTATCTTATTCTTTCTCTAACTATACCATTATTTAGGAAATTAAAAAGTTTGGTATGACAAAGGATGTTTCATTTCGCAGCTTTACCGTAGTACGTAATAGTTAAATGGTAAGGAAATATTAGTAGGAGAACTGGTAAACATATTTGGGGGTGGTATTTGAGGCACCGTAAAATTTTGTATAATACTTCTTTTGTAATATCTGAGTACAAAATCGAAGATCAGGCTGACGGTCTGTGGAGCATAGCGGAATTATTAACTTTGCAAAATTTCATTTTATATTTACATTGAATTTAATAAATTTGCAAAAAAAAAATATGTTTGAGAAATCCTGAGATTTGCACAGAATAATATGTACATCTAGAAAAAGTACATCTAGAAAAAGATATTTTTGAAAAGACAGGACTTTTCGGTGGGACTTTTTATCTGCCAGGTGATCGGGAATGTTATACGTGACTGCAAATGAGCAGTATAACAGTATTTCTAGGTGTAAATATTATTCTGTGTAAACCTCACGATGTCGCAAATATGTTTTTCCCATATTTATTAAACTTAATTTTGAAATAAAATAATATTTTGTTAAGTTAATATATGGGCTATACCTTACTTCTCACCAGCCACGTTTTGGATTTTTTACTCAAACATTGCAAAAGAAGTGTTATACAAATTTTCACGGTGCCTCAAATACCATCCAAAAATGTTTAACAGCTCTAGGATTATATCTGTCAACAAAAGCGAAGAATTTCCTTAGTTTTTCATTTGTCATTAAGACACATTTAAGTTGGTGTTAACGTAATGAGGAATCCTGTGGTCGTTGTTTCTTTGATAGTGACCTCTACGTAGTTCTCGGCAGTGGTTGTGCTAGTATACTATCACACGTAACCTAAGTAATATCGTCTGCATTTGTAGCTGACTTCCGATCAACCACTTTCTATTCCGTGTTCGTTGATGAAGTGAAGTCAGCATAGAAAGTGGACAAACGGATGCGAGTTATAAATTCGAACGGAAATTACTTCGTATGCCTGTGCACTATCCCAGCCCCACGACTTTGTACCCTCTGTGCCATTATTAATGAAGCTTTTGCACACAATAAAATCATATACCCGATCGATATCACTCATGAATATCTTCCGACATGGATCCTAAGCGCGTTACAGTTTTCTGTATGAGAAAGCGTAAAAGTTTTATTTTATACATTTTATTCATTGTAGTAGTCAAGGATTTGACCAGTGAATCGCATTTGAACAACAGCGTTCCTGACATAAGAGGATATATTAGTAAAGTGATAAGACGTTGAGATAAACAACTTCTAGCTGTCATGCGTTACCACTGTTGTGTTTGGACCTATAGTTTATAGCATCAGAAACACAAAACATTCTAGAGGTGTAGGTTTTTCCATATGATTTCAAAGTTGCTTCTTTCGATGTATTAATAAACACCCCGCAGGGGCCTGGTACGCAAGTGCCAGGTACGGGTTTTGCGAACCCACGGTGCCCGAGCTGGAAACTTGTGAGCGCCGCAAGTCTCCCACACCGTAAACTTCTAGCATGTTTCAACGACCACCGTAGGGCGTGGCGGTGGAACGTTGTGTGCCTAGGAGAACGGGGATCTTGGATTCATCGCTCGGATCGCAAGGACTGTACAAACCTCTATAAAAAAAACCTCAACCTCAAGGTCAGCCACGTGCCAAGAAGGTGCATGGGTGATGAGAGAAATCACTCGCTAACGTGCAACCTCAGGGGCACCTGCGCACCCCTGATGTATTAGCGCTTCTTTTTGAACTGGTTTTACTCGTGGGACCAAAACGAAGTCATCCACAAAAACCACAAAACCCTGCGGTACGGGTGTGCCGCAGGCTAAAATAAATACACCCAGTTCTAAGAAGCGGGTGAGGGTTGATAGCCCCCCCCCCCACGCTTCTGAAAGTAAAAGTGACAGAAAAGTTTGTTCTATACCGAATGCTTTTATAGTGATGCAAAGGGTGGAAGGAACCTGTGAGAAAGTTTCACCATTTTATTTTTCAAATGGGTTAGAGGGTCTGGTAGGGACCCAAAATTCGGTGAAAAAGCTGATGAATGGGACGCTGCTGCTGGAATTTACAACCAGTAGGCAAGCTACCCAACTCCTTAACTGTGAGAAGCTCGGAGAGTTCGCAGTCAATTGCGAACTCCACAAATTCCTGAATCGTTCCAAAGGCGTTGTCACCTGCCGTGACTTGATAGACATAGGGACCGAGGAACTCGTTAAGGAGTGGAAGGAACAGCAAGTGGTCGAGGTACGTCAGATCACACGAAGGGTTAATGGCAGTATAGATAAGACTGCAACCTTCGTCCTGACGTTTGACACTCCAGTACTACCAAAGAACATCAAAGCAGGTTACATCAACCTCAACGCCTTCCCTATGTTTCGGTTCCGATGCGCTGTTCGAACATACGACGGCGTCATGTAAGGGCAATCCCACGTGCGGTAAGTGCGGCAAGGGGGCACATGAGCCGGGTGTTAGTTGCACGCTACCACAGGTGTGCGTCAACTGCTCCGGATCGCACCCAGCCTGGAGTAGGGAGTGTCAAGTGTATCTTGAAGAGCGCAAGATACAGGAGCTGAAGACCAAAGAGCGGATTCCCTATGGGGAAGCAAAAAAGAAAGCCAAGTCGCTCGCCACTCCAATCTTTGGGACTAGTTTTGCAAAGATGGCTTCAGTTCCCGTCAGGAATAAGAGTGCTGCTACTCAGACATCCTTCGCAGACATGAGCACGAGTACTTCGTGCTCATGTCAATGCAAATGCGGTGCTAAACCCGCTATGGTCGTAACGCCTAACACCGCGGACGTCGGTTGCAGCACGTCTGACACCTCGACCACACCAGCAGAAGTAACAACTATTCCACCAGCACCAGCAGTAGCAGTCAAGATAACACCACCTCCTGTACCTCGACGCGCTGTTATAGCTGTAGCGATATCACCTGCTACCAGCGCCAGTGGAGGTAACCAGAAGATCCGGGGCCGGGAGTTTAGACAGACAGACCTGACCCAGTTTGTTAAGTCCCCCTCTTCGTCTCCTCCCAGACTGCCCAGCAATAGGGAGGGGAAGAGGCAGAGGAAGAAAAAGAAAAAGAATGGGGAGGAATTTGAGGAGTCCTCTGAATCGGAGATGTCTGTCTCCGCTCCCGTGCAGGAAGAAACAGAGATGCTGGTGGACGAGTCTGGTCCCGTTCCTCAGCAGGAAGTGACCGATGACCCACCAGAACCGGGGCGGGTGAGGCTAAATATGTAAGGATGGCTCCCATACTTCAGTGGAACATCAACGGTTTTACAGCTCACAAAGAAGAGTTAAACCTCTTAGCACGGTCTGATCCTTTGTGTCTCTGTCTGCAAGAGACACATTTCAAACTGACATACCAACCTGTGCTAAGAGGATATGACGTTTACTGTAAGGTCGATACCGAGGGTGATCGAGCGAAGGGTGGAGTGGCTGTGTTTGTCCGAAACACTGTCCACTCCGAACCTCTTGCCATGTAGTCTTTCTAACTGTTTTGAACCTGCTTGGCCTCTTTACAGTCATACAGGTGTTATACGGTCTAAAGTACCGGTGGCCCGTTGAAAGCCACGTCTGATTGTATGATTTATATTATTTGCTGTCTGTATGGCCGACCCCTTTACAGTCGACCATGCAGACAGTATCTTAGTAAATTCCTAAGCCACAGTAATAGCTGGTAATTGTTAGGGCGCTAATGACCCAGATGTTGACGCGCCCTAAAGCTACAACAACAGCAACATTAATAAACATCTCAACTCTTTCATGTTATACCCCTTTATATTGTGTGCTAAATCCACTTAATGTTGTGTCGAAACAGACAATTTCACTCATTAACAGTACAGGATGAAAAGTAATCATCCAGTGCCCATAATTTGTAAAGTATTATCACAGTATTTTCCTTCTTTGACTTTATACCACGCAGGAAATATACACTTGTAAATTATATGCAGCATCGTGTATAGTAGACAACAGTTCGCAGTACTATGGAACATTGAAAGATTTTTTTCTTTAAACATTGACTAATTAACTAATTTGTGGAGAGAGAATATTTTTCTTTACCTCTCCACTTTATCAGAGATTTGCTTACGAGCGAATTCCGAGCGGTACGAAACCAACAACAGGCGGCTGTACTAGCGCACGAGTTAATTGCCTATTCAAGACCGACGATAGTAGAAAACGCCCCATTTGCCGCACAGGTCACTAATTACTTCCGCCAATTACGTACTTGAGTACACAGCACCTCCCGACACACTCGTACGTACGTAAGTGCACTGGTGTACGGTACAGTAATTAGGGAACTACTTACTGCCCTGCAGCAGGAATAGGCACACTGTTTGCTGCCAACATTCCTAGTGTGATTCATAATACTGAGCCACTAAATTCTAGACGCAGAAACTTTTCTTTGGTAGAAACGAATAAACAACCGTTCCGGATATATCTTGCACTCTAACTAAGTTGTAACATTAAATCTATCCAACATAAGTATTTATGTCTTGTGATCATTAACAGGACTCAATTTTTTAAAATTGTGTTTGTCCTTTGCCATCGTTCTACAGGCATCAAGTGTTTGTGATACACTCAGTCTGTCAGATTATCTTTGTAAGTTGTCCTATTCATCTTGCAGGTTTCATGGTCTCTAAGCAATCTTACACATCTCCAAGTATACAGAAAACAACGTGAATTTGTACCTGAATCCATTAAGTGGTAAAAGCATAAGCTTTAAAAAATTTTATCCGTATGGCATGCTATTACATCTTCAAAATGAGCAGTGCTGACTTAATTCGTTACTCACGGGAGCAAGAAGTTGTGTCGAACAGCAAATTCTCTGAATCATTTGGCATCTCTATTCAATCAGAATTCTCAGCCAAAACCTCGAGATAATTAACAATAACTGGATGTTCGACTGAAGATTCTCACGATGTTGCTAAACTTTGCAACAATCTGTTAATAATTAATGTCGATTATAATAGTGCTGAAATGACTTACACAAACACAGTAAATTATATATAAGCGTTTGTGATCATTTAAATGCAATAGTGTCTCCAAAATATTAATAATACAGTGAATTAATTATGGGACCAGGATGCAGCTTAATTAATGCCCTAATTTTTTTGTAACACAATTAAGTTGAGACGTAGAAGACACTGTGCTCACAGCAAAGACTCTTAATACTAGTTTTAACGACAATTTACAGGACGGTATAGACAATACAAGAGGAACACAGCATGTAAATAAAGGCACCCTTCCCTAGGCCAAATTGGATCAGGCGCTTGTAAAACGATTCGAGTGTCCCAGTTCTTTCGCTTATCAGATCTTCTAGGAGTTGTTATTTTCAGGACAGTCTCAAAACTAAGGATTGAAATGTTGATGCCGTGCCGACCTCCTAATTTCAGCGTCGATATATGCTCATTTATTGAAGGCAGTTGCATAATTTCTGTTTAATGCAAGATTACTTAATTCTCAAACAGCAACAATTGGGTATTAGATATTGTAAGGTTTGGTGTAATAAGGAATATTATTATGGTCTTGATATGTGTCGATTGATTTTCATCGCTTTTAATGAATTTTCCTGCCCGTCATTTAACCTGTAATAAACTGGCTGCCGTAGTTTGCAGGATTTGTAAATATTACAACTATACTTACCAACCCGTAAAAAGCACACTAAACATATATTTAACTATGTGGATTATGTATTTATGAGATTACGATTCATCATCTCTTAGCACTACGTAACATATTTATTCTAATAACTAGATAACCAATACATTCATATGTCTCACAATAATAACAGAGTGTCTTCTCTTCCATCAACCATATATCATACTTAAAAGAGAAGTAGCATAACTTAAAAAAATAACCTAAAGATAAAAATGCAGATAATGCTACACTATCAATTAAGTAACCATTGCTGTAACCTTTATATATGGTGCGTACTCTTGTAACACTGGTCAACAGCATTTTTGTTACAAAGAAAATGAATGATGCTCTTAGCTAAGTCGTGGGTGCTGAATTCGAAAATGAAATCAGTTTTTGCCTATCGGGCTCAGTTTTCTTGTGACACGCTACCCTCTGTCTATCGATATCCTTGAAAACACTCCATATTGGTTATTCCCCTTTGGCTTAATTTAATTAATCTGCTGATGTAATTGTTGAAAAACAATCCACATATGTAAAACTAACTCCCATACATTATTTATTTACTGTCTTTACGTCCAATTAAATTTAATACATTCAATACATTTAACAATAACAGTCCAGTTTACATCAAAATCATTACAGTCATAATCTATATTTAAAATCAATCAAATAACGTGTTACACATGTTATGTTCATTGCTGCTTTTTATGTGAGTGGGATAGCAGGGACAGAAAAAACCACTATGTTGGGAAAACGTGGCCTGCTCGGAATGAGCTACTGCCTGGACTGAAGAATGTGGTAAACAGTCTTCTTGTTGACCCAAAAAATGTGTATCTACCTCTGCTGCACATTAAATTGGGTCTAGTCAAAAACTTTGTGAAAGCCATGCATAAAACATTACAAGGATTCATGTACTTGCGAGAGAAGTTCCCAAAGATCAGTGAAGTAAAAATAAAGGAAGGAATATTAATAGGACCACAAATTAGAAAACTAATGGATGATGATAATTTTCTTGATGTCTTGAGTAATGTTGAAAAAGCGGCTTGGTTGTCTTTCACAAGTGTCTGCAAGAATTTTTTAGGCAGTAATAAAGCAGAGAACTATCGCGATATTGTGCATGAATTATTGAGTTCATACCATTGTATGGGTTGAAACATGTCTCTCAAACTGCGTTTCTTGAGCGATCATTTAGACTTCTTCCCGGATAACCTTGGTGCTGTTCGTGACGAACATGGCGAACGATTTCACCAGGACATTTCTCAAATGGAAAAGCGTTATCAAGGCATTTGAAGTGCGGCAATGTTGTCCGACTACTGCTGTACATTACGAAGAGACGTTCCTGAACAAAATATCGCAGAAAATGTCAAAGGAAACATTTTTTAGATATTTTTCTTACTTTACTTTACTCACTTCTCTGATTCTTTTGTGTATTGACATATATATTTTAATGTTTATATTTGGAAATGTTATTGTGAACATGTCTTACTGGCAGATCCATATGATATATACGCTAACGTGAGCGTATTTAAAAATCATTATCAAATGAAAACTGATACCGATACGGTATTCCGAAATTACATCTGGATTTAGGAGTGCATTATCTTCCGGAAACATTTTTTTTAGACCAGTGCAACCTTACAAAGCTGATGATAAATTTGCTGAATGATTCGTTGTTGGCGACTAGTAAATGCAGCAGTTCAACAACACGTACCAATAGTAACACGTCTACTGTCATTCCATGTTTTTCTCGAGAGGACGAAACCAACCGGCCCAGATTGTATTCAGAAAGTGCAAACCAGCCACTCGCAGAATTATTATTGGTCAACGACGATAGTCTGCCCATCTCTTCCGCCTCTAGAACTGAACCGTCCGCAGAAAGATGACGACAATCGGTATTCTTCCATAAGGAACTCTGAGAAGTCTGCAGGACGTTAACTCATATTACAGATAGAAACCAATTTAAATTGTTATAGATCCCCATTCAGTTTTCAATTCAGACTTCTTTTATCCTGAAAACGTATTTTCCTTCCTATCTGTTTTCTGCTATCTTGCTAGGTCACCTTTTATCATACATTTGTAACAGTTTTCTTTTTATATGCCAGCTTGTTGCAGATTCATGATCATGTGACACGTTGGATGTGCTGTGTCACAACTGAAGATTTTGTTCCTGAAATGTGTTAGTGACAAATAATAGAAGGGAACTCTAAACCGTCGCATCATTTGCGTAGATGAGAACGGAAACCTATACCATCCCGTCGGGTGAGATGTAGCGTACGGGCCTAGCATTTAGGAGGACACGGCTTCGGATCGCCGTCAAGCCATCCAGATTTCGGTTTTCCATTGTTGCTGGATTAATTCCTTTAAAATCCCATGCACGAATTGATTCCCGTTAATTGCCTCCATTTCTATCTCACCTCTAATAACCTCTACGTCAGCATGGCATAAAGCCTCAAGCAAGACAAGTAAAGCGCCTAAAACTCGTAATCAGAACTGCCATTACTGCATTATAAATTCCCAGTCCAGTATCTCGATTCAAGGTTAAAAATTTATTACATAAATTAGATTTAATAAATCATTTTACTTTCACTCCAGCGTAAGTATGTGTAAATTAATTCATTCTTCTTTTAGTTTTTTTTTTTTTAATGCTTAACGTCTCTTAACAGCGAGGTCTTTAGAGACGGGAAAGGATGGGGGGAAGGAATGGGAAGGAAGAATCCCGGCATTTGCCTGGAGTGAATTGGGAAACCATGGAAAAACCAAATCTGGATTCCCGGACGGGGATTCGAACCGCCGTCCTCCCGAATGTGAGGCCAGAACGCTAACCGTTACACCACCAATCTCGGTCTCTTCTTTTATAAAATCTTTCGCTTGTTGAAGTTAACAATATGACTTCCCAGTAGCAGCGCTTATTTCTAATGTTGCCAATCCGTGCTAGTACTACAAGTCAGGATATCGGCCATAGTCCAGTTATTTGGCTTTATCCTGTCACTTCTTTCTCTAATTAGTTTATCATTAGTCAATGCTTTTCACACGCTGACTACCTCGGATGAATCGTTTCTGTCTATTTTCTTTTTTTTATATATAAATTAGTTAAATTTGCCTCTAGGCGTGAACAACTCGACAAAACGTATGTCAGAGATAAACACTTAGATACACGCGGCCGTTAGTAATCAGTAACAGACCAGGTTATTTTCTATTTTGATTTCTTTTTTCATTCCAGTGTTGTGAGAATTTAAAATCATTTCTTGTAATGATAATCTTACAACCTTTAGCTACTAATAATAAGACGCCATTTGTTCCTATACATATTTTTCTATCAAACTTTCCACAAAATATTTTATTTTAATTTCTCACAAACTAAAATCGGATGCGAGTTTTCTCGTTTTAAATCTGTAGATGCCACTAAGCAAAAATTTTAATACCTATTCCAGAACTTCTACGTTATATTAATAATTGAGAATGAATTACGTTATCCTCTGTGTCCTGACCCATGCATAGTTGTTATCAATGTCTAAAACCTGTTCTTGGTTTGAAATTCGTCCACCTTGACTGATAGTGAGTTTAGGAGGCATTTTGACAGCTTAGTATCAACAACTTACATTTATGGTCATTCAATAGCCCTTTTTCTACTCTCGTAACTTGACAGTTCAGATTCTTCTTCTTCTGGTCCCTATCCGTTCCGAATGTCGGCAACCATCTTGGCTCTCTCATCTCTGCTGGTTGATGCTCGGATTAACTCCGTAGTTGTCTTGGAGGTCCATATTTTCAGATTTTTTAACCAAGAAGTTCTTCTTCTACCAGCACTTCTCTTTCCTGGTATTTTCCCCTGGAGAACAGGCTGCAGGACTTAATAATGGCTACTATTCCTCATGATGTGGCCAAGGTACTGATGCTTAGGGTTTTTATGGTGGTCAGTATTTCCATATCTTTTTTCGTTTTGCGGATCACTTCAGGATTTGTGGTGTGGTCTGTCCATGGTATTCTCAACATTCTTCAATATAGCCGCATTTCAAAAGCTTCTAACCTTTTACTGATAGTTTCAGTTAATGTCCACGTTTCAACGCCATACAGGAGGACAGAGAACACATTTACGCGCAGGAGTCTCATCTTCGTGGTAATTGATAAATTACGACTTTTAAAAAGGTTATTCATTTTATTGAAAGTAGCCCTGGCTTAACCAATACGTGACTTTACTTCGTCAGATGGATCCCATTGGCTGTTTACTGTGGTGCCAAGATACGTATACCTTGATACACATTCAATGATCTTCTGGTTAATCATAATATGACATTTTGAGTTGTTGTTTTTGCCGATGACCATTACTTTTGTCTTATTTATATTAATGTCAAGTCCGTATTCGTGGCTGCTTTGTGATACTCTATAAGATACTGTAAGCTTTTCTGACTGTCTGCAAAAATGACTGTGTCATCTGCGTTGCGATAATTGTTTATCAAGTTTCCATTCAACAGCACTCCCATCTCCACATCACTGAACGCCTTTATAAAGATATAATCTGAGTAGATATTAAATAATAAGGGTGGCAGAATACAACCTTGTCTTATATCACGAAGAATTTTTACTTCATCCGTATTTCCTCCCTTCTGTCTCACATGAATCCAGAAATGCAAAAAAATAACCTAAAATTCTTGTCATTGTACTATCGTATCTTGCTCTGCGTATTGGAAATTTTCTAACTCATCACCAACATAGTCCTCTAATTTTCCTAAAATGATTCCTTCTCGGGCACAAAGGCCTTATTCTCTGCTGGTAGTATTTATGGTGCTACTTCACAGAGTTTTTTTTTTCTGCGACGCGACGGTTAGAAATATTGCTTGTGTGTTTTTTTTTTTTTTTTACCTGTGACTTTATGCCTCGTCCACGTCGAGGTCATTAGAGCCGGGATGGGACTGGGGACAAGGAACGGGAAGGAATTCGGCCATGGCCTTTTGGGAAAACCATGGAAAACTAAATCAGGATGGCCCGACGGGGATTTGAACCGGCGTCCTCCAGACGGCTAGAAACAGTGTCAGATGATCGAATTAATCAGAAACAATTTTATCTTTTGTTGTTTTCTTTAAGATAGCATGAAATGTGACTGATCTGCAGTGGACCTGCTCCTCATAGTTTTTCCTGAAATGGCAATAGTACTTTTACTCCAAAATATATTTTTTTGCTATCGGCTTAACGTCTCTCTAACAGCGAGGCCTTTAGAGACGGGAATGGATGGGGGGCAAGGAGTGGGAAGGAATTCGGCCATGACCTTTTGAAGGAAGCATCCCGGCATTTGCCTGGAGTGATTTGGGAAACCATGGAAAACCCAAATCTGGATGCCCGGACGGGGATTCGAACCGCCGTCCTCCCGAATGCGAGGCCAGAACGATAGCCGTTACATCACCACGCTCGGTCAAAATAATCTAGTTAACTCGGTTCGGGCAGATTTCGGGATGACCGTATGATATCTACCGACGGAATGCCAGTCTACATGGGATAGGACGGCGACTGAAGATTGCCGCCGTGGGGGATGTGGGGTTACGCGTGTGGCCCTCCAAATTACAGACTGCCGGCCTGAGAGGCGGTGGGGTGGGACTCCTCCCTCATTCTCGTCACGCCAGGCTCCGCGAGCAATATCGCGGCCGGAGAGGCCAGCAGCCATATTACACGAGACGTGACGGCTAGACTGTCCGCTACACAGGCTACGTGCCTCGGTACTCGGGGGCCGGACAGCAAACCACTCAGAGACAAAGCAGTCCTCACGCTGTTTGTATACTTTCCTGTATACTGCAAATACACTATTGGCAATTAAATGATGGTTTATCAAATTAACAACTTGGTGGTTTATATTTTATAACACACAGTAAAAAAAATATACCAGTTCGTTTAATCCTATTCCCGCCCCCCTTCCCACAAACAGATAATCCAAAAAAACTCAAGCCTGTTCATACAATAATACGCAAAATTTTTATCAGTGTTTTAGAATAACAATACTACCAAATCTGCTCCGGCTATTAACTGCTACAAGTGAGGTGGCTGAGTGGTGACTTTTTCATATCGCATTGAGGAAGACGCAGGTTCGAATCCCCGCCAAGCCATCCAGATTACAGTTTTCCGTGGTTTTTCGAAAATGGTTAAGATGAATCGCGGGATGGTTCCTTCAAAAGGGCCAAATACTTTCCCATTCACCGAGCGCGGTGGGTGAACGGGTGACGTTCTGGCCTCGCATTCGGGAGGACGCGGGTTCGAATCCCCGTCCGGGCATCCAGATTTGGGTTTTCCATGGTTTCCCCAAATCACTCCAGACGAATGCCGGGATGCTTCATTCCTAAAGGCCAAGGCCGATTTCCTTCCCGTTACTTGTCCCCGTCGACGAGGCGTAAAGCCATAAGGGAAAAAAGACTTTCCCTTTCATTGCTCCCACTCCTTTCTCCTCTCTAATAACATCTACGTTGACGAGGCGTAAAGCGATATATGTATACTAAACGCTCTGCCATATACGATTTTTAATCGCTTCTTAGGTTAATTGCATTCTAGTGATATATATAGCACATGAACGCTTACCCACTAATGCAATTTTCTAAATATGTGTTCTCATTTTCTGACATAATTGAGGTAGCTAAGGCTGAAGAAAAATGGGTACATACCGAGTGATCTGTTGGCAGCACTGTGCCGAGTTGACCTGAAGTCTCAGAGGGAGTCTGGCAGGCTTCTATCTGTTGAATGTTGTGTGGGAGGCCTCACACTGCTGCCAACTTTCGCCGTATACGGCAGGCTCTAGACAAGGGACTGCAGATATTCCATGTTAACTTACGTCTGAATAGAGAGATCACATTTAAAATATGTAGTGGTTAAACATAGCAGATCTGCGTTCTTCCTATTGTTTCGTAATAATCAATATTTATTTTCTATGCCAAGCAACCGATAATAATCAAGAAGTAACTTCAATAAACAGCCAGAGTACATTAGCTATACAACATTGGTAACCTCTGTCCATCTCTTGAAACTCCAGTGCATTTCCAGACGCCTATTATTACATTAATTAGAAATTTCGGGCAGATTTACAGTTTATAGAAATCTATAATACAGTAGTATTTACATTTTTTGATGTGCCAATTGCAATTTTCCCCACATATTTTCTGTCTGATAAAAACAATTCAACTACTTCTTAAGATAAAGACTACCGGGTCTAAAGTCCATTTTACGAGATAATTTGAAACTAAACGGTTTTCCGCCAGCGAAATCTCGGACGACGTTCGGAAGTAGTAAACAGCTGGAAGAAAGCAAACCATTAGAATTCGGCGAAGTTCGGAATAAAGACAAAATAAATTAATAATATTGAGACAATTGGCACCTCACTCATCTGAGCAAATGTCGATAAACAAAGGAAACAGTAAAATATCCTGATAACTATTAATTGAGAAACGTATTTTCTGTCGGGAAATGAGAGCAATTTATTAATCCCGTAATGCTTCCTGCTTATGTTTATAGAAACTAATCATCAACTTATCGTTATATGCGTTATATTACAATGTTAGAGAATTTAGTCTTAATTCATAATTCTTAAAAATTGTTCTCGCAAACTTGAAACTAGACGGTAACAGATAAACATGATGTCATTCCGTATTAATACTTACCAGCTGACCTGTGCGACTATTTCACAGAGTATCATGATCTATCAACAATGTGATATTTTATTACTACTCGTAAAAATAAAATTTCTTTCATTGATAATTCATTCATTTTCAGTCTTATTGTAAAAAGTCTTTTTCATTAGGTACAATATCTTTAATTGAAAAACATTTAAAAAATAGATATTGGCTTTTTAAAATGTGTTTTTTTCCCAAAGTTCTTTACTTTACAAAACTTCTTTGAAAACAATGTTAGGAGTCATAATGTGATCATCGTTTACTGTTTGATAGTATGTCTCTTTGACACACACATAAATATCACTGAATCTACGAACTTTTGTAAAACCCACGTATAAGAGTCCATGCAAAAAACAGGTTCTGGTAATTACAATCCTGCCCTTTGAAGTATCTGACCTTGTGTTTTATTAATGGTCGTACCAAAAGCTACTTTTATTGGGAATTGTTTTCTTATCATTTAGAAAGGCTGCGATCGAGGGACTTACAAATATCAGCTCTATTAAAATTGCAGCGTTTACACCGCCGAGTGTTACGCTTTGTTAAAGTCGATGCAGCACATGAAAGCAAAGCGCGATAAGAGATTCATCCATCATATGTAGTGATACCCTCAGCTCTATTCATGTACCCAGCAGACTGTTTGGTCCAGGACACACATAACGCCATCCTTTCCCTTCAATCTTGTGGAAAGGAAGTTCTATTCTGCAGGGTACAGGGCCATGTGGGAATCAGGGGAAACGAGGCAGCTGATGTAGCTGCCAAGTTAACCTGCGACAAGGTCAGAATTGACGTTGATGCGGTCCCAAAGTCAGACCTTGTCTCCGCGGCGAAAATAATTGTGTTTGAGATATGGCAGAGGCAGTGGCTGTATGTCGATCAAATTAAGCTCCGGCTGGTCAAACCGACCGTTCGGCCGTGGAGCAGCTCCTTCCAGCGGGCGAGGAGGGATGAGGTTCTCCTTACTCGCCTCCGTATAGGGCACTGTCCTCTCACGCACATCTTTCTTCTCCGCCGGGAGTACCCACCGGAATGTGATGCGCGGGGTGTACTTTTGACGGTGCGCCACATGTTAACTGATTGTGTTTTATTTTTAGACGTAAGGCAAACGTTAGCCTTCTCAACGATCTGTCCCTTATTTAAATAATGATAATGCAATGTGGTTTTAAAATTTTGTAGTTCGGCCGGTCTTTTCCCTAAAATTTCTGGCAGATCGGCCTAGGTTCTAATATGGATTAGGGGTCTCCAACTAACAATGTACCGGTTTTTTTATTTTTGATTTTAAAGAATTTTTTTTTAATTTGAAATTTTTCTATCTGGCTGGTCCCTTTACAGCCAGCCAGTTATTTGTTTACAGCCAACCAGTCAGTATTTGTTAGTCTGTTTATTTATGGCCAGTTTGCAGCCATTGTTTTAGAATTTTCTTTATTTTTGCTGTCCGTTTGGCTGACCTTTTTACGATCGGCAGTGTGGGCAATATTTTATTCATTATTTAAGTACTAGCCACAAAGCCCGTCAAAATTGACGGGTTTGGAGTATTCTGGCAATTAATTTCTTTTTAGTTGCTTACCTAAACAGAATTGTTTTGAAATAAAGCTCATTGTGCTGTAATTTCTCATCCCTTGTGATGTAGCAAAACGTTTCAGATGTCAACTTGATGCAGGTCGCATTTCAGTCAAACCACAATCTTCGCTAATAATGCGATGAAGATCGATGTGTTAACGGATGACATAAATTACATAGCCTACAGTTGAAATAATGACAACAGTGAAAACGAAGGATACTAAATTAAATCATAACAACTTCAGTATTCTGGCAAATCATTTCTTAGCAATCGCTTAAATAAACACAAAAATAAATCATAATATAATTCCTATTGCCTTGCGCAATAACAAAATGTTTCTGTTGCTATCCTGGTCCAGGTTGCATTTCAATCTAACAACAGGCAGTTTAATCATTAACGTGGTGACACAATCTGATGATGCATTCTTGTAGAACTCGACGAAATAAATCGAAAATAAAGAATAAATTTTTTTTATATCTTTCTTGGTTTTCGAGATATAGCACGTTGAAAATCAATTATAACTGTGATTTGGGTGAAGTTTCCTCTGGTCCAGGACGTATTTCAACCTAACAACACATATAGTGCAGTTCCACCGTGTAGATATAGCGGTTTTGGTAATTTGTTTTTTTCTGGTCCAGGCCAGATTTCACCCAAACCACCTAAATTTTTAGATACAATATCTCGAGAACTAAGCGAGATATGGAAAGAAAATGTATTATTTGTTTTCGATTTGTCTCTTCGAGTTACATACGATATCATCATCAAATTTGGCAATGTCGAAATTTTTCTTCTGTTCCAGGCCGCATTTCAACCTAACCACGTCAATTTTGAGATACAATATCTCGAGAATTAAGTAAGATGTCAAAACATTTTATTCTCTACTTTCAGTTTTTTTCGTCGAGTTACATAAGAATCCATCAACAAATTGCGGCTTCACGGTTATCGTAGAATCCCATAACCACTTACAGTACTACGCTAAACCATGGAGAAAATATTTCCTTCCTCCATGTGCTAAACATGCCGCCAGAGAAACAATACTTACTTTACACGCATATTAATGCATATACTTATCACATTTCAATGGTCACATTGCATCACGAAATAAACCAAATAAAAAATCTATAAGGGTTCTTCAATCTTAATTTTTTATATTCGTTATTCAGAATTATACTAACACATTTGAATAGCTGACACAGTTACATGCGGCTGAAATAAGACATCAGTAAAACCAAAGTAAATTAAAAATAAATCTTAACAGCTTACGTCATTCCAACGTAATATTAGTTTTAATGGGTGGAAGGTGATATTTTCCGCCGGCCGGAAACTGGTACTGCCCTGTTAAAATTTGTATCAATTGCTTCGTTATAATGGCATCTTCTTCACATTTGCACCCTCTTTTTTTTCCGAAACGTCGCCATGAATTAAATTAAAAATTCTGAAACGTAAGACGCTCCGCAACCGAAAAATGTTAGCAATACTTTCGTTAGAACGAAGTAATGAATTAAGTAACAGAAAAAAATTAAAAAAAAAACAACAAACACGCATGCCCTCTGCTGTAACTTCAAGTACCAATTCTAATAACAATCTATCAAACTGCCGCTAACATTGCGAAAATTAACTTACATATATGTGATATCAACGAATACTTCTACATAAACTAATATGAAATAAATCTAAGCAACTAATAAGTATGTTCAGTCAGTTAATTTATTCGTGGATGCCTAGAAATGTTATTAAATAACGTGGATATTTCTCTGCAGTTGCTTAACTAATCAGAATTGTTACAAAATAAAGCTCATTGTAATTTATCGTTCATTGTGCTGTAAAAAAGCTGTAGTTGTCATCTTGGTCCAGGTTGCATTTCAGCTTAACCATAATATCCGCTAAAATTTCTGATAGAAAATCAAAGCTTCAATCACACGCAATTTAATACATTCCATGCATCGCGATATAAACTTGATCCCAAATCTTCACAGGTTCTCACACATTTCTTTCTTAATAGCTACCTATGATGAAGATCGATATTTTAACGGCTAAGAAAGCTTACATCTGCTGAAATAATGACTCCAACAAGAACGAAGGATGCTATAACAACTTAAGCTATGCCATGTAATATTTCATTGTGGTTAGGCCGTATATATCGCGAACAATTTGCAACTTCTTTCATTTGAACCATGTAATGTTTCAGTAAGAAAACTGATAATTAATATGCCAATTTAAACACAAATAATTTCAGGACACAGTTTAAATTTTGAAAAAAACTAAATTATTCATGCCCTCTGCGTTAACGTCAAATGAAACTTGTAATTCTAATCCATGCTAGTTATACTCTAACCAAACATTTAGCAGCACTGATGCTCGAAATACAAAGCTTTTATCTTACAATATCTATGGACAAAGAATTTAAGGAATACTTCAATATATCAAAAGAATATTACGTAAATATAAGCATCTAATGATTGATATATCGATTTTAACGCAATACATACTTTTATTTCAGTGTTCTGTGAGTTAATTTATTCACTGTTGCTTGGAAATGATATCAAATATTATGCGCACTCCCACAAATAATATCGTAAAGCGTGACATCATAGCGCAACGTCATAGCTTGACGTCACCGCGTGACATGACGTAGGTGCGACAACGCTACATCTGTCTATTATACTAATAGATTTTATCCTGCTGTCTGATTGCCCGATCCCTTTACAGTCGACCGTGGAGACGGTAGCTAAGCTAGGTTTTAAGCCACATTGTCATTCCATGTTTTTGTCAGGGCGCTAATGACCCAGTTGTCGACGCGCCCTAAAGCTTCAAAAATTACTACAACAACAGAGGTGTGAGGTTAATGCGGAGTATGAGCACAGTTTTCTCCGTGTAAATGAATTTAGGATTGATTATTGACTTTCTTAAGTGGGAAACCATTAATTAAACACTTATTAGAATTTAGATATTTAATTACCATAATAATAACATTTTTCTTTAAAATCAATATATGAGGTTGTGAACCGGACTGAATTAAGCAGTTCAATAAATTGTTCATTTGCATCCCATGGAATTCTTGGTGTTGGAATCGTAACTATTTCTCTCCAGCTAATAAATTGGAAATGAAGTATTCATTAATTGCTGTAGAATCATTTTTTTTTTAACATAAAATCTCCTTTGGATAGAATTTCGAAACAGTTTGTACGCTGAATTCTGTGTCATTGAATGTGGTGGTAATAATATTATCGTAATTACAATAACAATGTTTCGGAATTTTGATCTCTTCGGTTTATTTACGTGATTGATTACACTTCCGTAAAAAATGCAACCAACTTTGACCAACAGCTCTCATGTTCGTTAAACTGTTAATAGATGGCGCCTTCTACATTCTTTAAAAAATGTAAACTACTCAAAGCGACAGCTGTCGTGCATGTGGTCAACAGATGGCGCCTTCTACGGTCTTTATGCAAATACGGTTTTTATTAAAGTTTTTCTGTGGAAAGATTAATTATAAACTATTTCTTTATTCTCCGCCATTAGCGGGGATCAAAAGGTTCGCCGTATCTGTCCAGTGTATGCCATCCCATTATCTGAGGTATTTTTATAATTGCGTCTGTACTTTATAGTGAGATTAAAAAGAAAACTTGGTAAATCAAACATTACTGTAGTATATAAAACATACTAAGAATCTAATGATCCATAATTGCAGATGTGTTCTGTCTGCCATTCTTGCAACAAGAATGCCAAGTATACCATTGAAGTGACCTGCCATGGAATTTAATCTTCCTCACGTCCAAATTGGTACGTTTCATCACATTCCAGAAAGATTAGAAGATTATGTATAATAATTTATATCCGGCATACAAACTCACATGGTAATCCATACAGGAATTGTTACAATAATTTTTCTGGAAGTATTTGAAAAAAGAATTTTTTTCTAATTGCTTTACACCTATTTAGCGTCTGATTTATTAGAGGCGGAAAAGGAATGTGCTAATGAACAGGCAGCTTTTCGGTTATAACATTTCCTTGGAGGATTCGTGAGACAATGGAAAACCGGACAGAGATTTGAACCCATGTCTTCCCAAATACCAGGACCGAGTGTTATCGCTCACCCACCGGGTTCTGTTTACAAAAGTATGAAGGTGCGTTCCTTGTCTACTAGGGGTAGGGGGTTAGGATGAAGTGTTACAACAGCACTTGAAAATTTAACTTGGGTTGTTTGTACTGCCTTCCCAAGTTGGTTTATTGTTATAATTGTTGTATGTAGATCAGCATGATTTATGTGTGCTTCAGCTGTTATACACCTTTCATGTTCTATACGCGTAAGGAAGGCGGGATTGTAATTTCGGTCTGCTCTTACGAAAAGATAGGACGCTTGTCAAGTTGTAAGTGACCGACCTGGCTATGTTGCCTGCTAAAGGGTGAGGGGTGGACGCTGGAATGCGAGGTGGAGGGGAGGCAATGCACAGCTGTGGACAGAGCGAGACGCTTTGGTGCAGGCAGACGAGTCTGAGTTGTGGAAGAAGTCGGGTTCTGTATGTGTGCATGATGCTAAATAAAAGTGTTGTTCTAATGAGAAGTTGTCGCTCTCTTGCCGCCGCTTCATAGACGTTTCCGAACCCATGCAAATATTGTATGAACGACTTAAAGTCTTTAGCTGTATTGACGGCAGTCATCAGGACTGCAGGAGCAAGAATTGGACGTCTTGTCAACCATTGCAAGGAATCAGGTACCTTGCAGTCTTCAGTGAGTCCTAGAAGAGGATGCAATCTTAGCGTTACCGTTGCAAAGTTTATCGTCCACATCAGAAAAACGAATCACCATCAACAATGTATCGAAACCCATGGACTGAATCTAACACACAATGAGATATTCACTCAATAATTCTGGGTTAACGGTGCTACTTAATTAATGAAGACTTGTTACAAAACAAGGGCTCCTATATATTTAACAGAGCGCTGCGGGCTGGGAATCTTGAACCACCCTGTTACGGACGAAATATGCTGCAATCTCATCAATTAAAGTACAAATTATCCCTGAAGATTGCACTGATTTGAATGGATATAATAATCACTTACTCCGCAACACGATACTGTATAGAAATTAAGTTTATTGCTACCACGTGATGGATAAAAGTTCATAGTCACAATATTCCGCATGCAAAATTATATTGCTTCAACTTATCCACTGGCGGATGTTAACTAACTACTATGTACGTAAATCTCTGAATGCACATGTCCATAACAGGTTTTGCCCGCGTACAACACCGGCGTCACTTCATACACTCTAATCGCCATTACAAATTCCAGCTCTCCTGTCTGCACAAGCAAAGACACTCATTGTGGAATCTTTGTGTTACGTAAAAAAATGAGAAAACACATTACAATCACATTATGTAGAAATTTAATTATATTAATTACTGGTGGGACGTAAGGAAATCACAAATGAAACACATATTGCAAGATTCATGCTGTGTGACGTTTCTATTTTAATACTACAACTTTTAGTGCTTTCACTACTGTCTATTCGAATTTCTTATTCCTGTGTAGCGGAAGCATATTACTGTTTTTATTTACATGAGAACGTGGTAAATGAGACAGTTGGTTTACTGAATAAGAGCAGAACGAAATTAACATTGAACGTTGCGTGCAACTTAATCCGTCAGGTGTTTGGGGGTATGTATAAGCTGTTGTTGGAATGCAACAACTTCGTGCTGCATAATCACAATAATGAAATTTCAACGAAACGTTCATACCATCTACGAACATTGATTCGTTGGTAGATAAAATCTAACATTGCTGTACTTACT
The DNA here is from genome assembly GCA_031002005.1 of Vandiemenella viatica. Lineage (NCBI taxonomy): Eukaryota > Metazoa > Arthropoda > Insecta > Orthoptera > Morabidae > Vandiemenella > Vandiemenella viatica. The sequence continues at coordinate 113,904,745 of JARYHS010008074.1, forward strand.
AGCTGAAAAAGAAAACTCATCAAGTGAGGAAACATCTGCTTTACCGTCACAATATGGGAAAATTTTACCGCAAATTAATTTTGCTCTCTGCTTTGTGTAAGAGTTGAAATTACTGTATGGCTTTGGTATACAGTGATTATCTGTATAAGCTGCATGGAAACTTCCTTTTCTCTCCTGAGTAAACAAGAACGTTACAGCGGTTTAACGTTTGGAACTAAACCTTTGTATGAGACTGCGTTCTCATAGGCAGGAGCTCATCCTAGTGAGCATGCAAGCTATAAGTTAGTTTGGTAAAGTAATCAGTCGGGCTGAATTGAGGATGTTTGTTAGTTTGATTCGACTCGCATTTGGTGATTGGCGCCGCGTTTTGCCGTCGTCAGCGGAGTGTGCAATTTAATCACGGCTACATCCGTCTGAGAGGAGAGGATCCTCCCCTTGAGTAATCCTGGGATGGGCTGACGAGCACCACCTTCCTGCCCACGTCTTCCTCACTCCTCCTGATTACAGTTTTATTCACCAAAATATCACAAATATAAGCTGCGGAGAGTGAGAGAGCAGAAACCAATATTGCAAAGTATATCGAAAGCCGGGAGTCGTCCACCGCCGTGTAACGTGGGAATTACCAATCAGATTGGCAAAGGTATAATATATATGGAGACGTCTCCATATATACGAAATATAGAGCTGCTCCAATAGCCAATAACCACAAGAACTTTGCTTCTTTTGCATACGAACAATTCGCTTTTATCTTATTTCTCCCTAATACTTGCAGGTGATAAAAATGAAACATCATCTTTTCACAAGTGCATATGCCTATTCATTAGAAGTAGTTGTAAGAAAGTAACAGTTACATTTGTCTATTGCACTAATCGTATTTAAGTGTGCATAAATTCACCTGGTTTTTTTTAATTTTTTTTTTTTTTTTTTTTTTTTTTTTTTTTAATTTTTTTTTATTGAAGTATCATTTCAATACAAATGAAAGATCTCTGAACAATAATTTTCCATGTGTTACGTATTTTAACACTTTTTTTCAAATTCCTTAGCAGGCGGCAGAGGCTTTTTTCCGTATTTATAGTAATTTTTACTGGTTATTTTTGTGTTTGAAATTTAATAAAAGTATGAGTAATTATTTCTCAAATAATGAAAGGAAAACCGAAAATTGATAGTTTTGTGCTTCAGTTCGACGTTATTGGGCTTTACTTATAATATTGTATAAGTTATTTTACTTCTCTCGCAGTTTGTCACAGCCATAGATGAAAGGAAAACCTTTTTCTTGATTTTCTGCCTAGAAAATAAATTAAGCTTTGCACTCAGCCATTATTAAATTGCAGCATTGATTCAACATCCCAGTTAGAATGATCCGCTTTCGACGGATCGGAATTAATTATACTAATAGCGGATGTGCAGAAGAAATTTTGTTTTCTTTTTACTCAACTGCCACTCAAGCGCCAACTAACCTTTACATTACCAGAACGTAAAAGTCTCGGGATTCCGTTCTTGTTTTCCTAATGTGTCTTCCGTATTTTTAAAATCTAATGTAATTATTGGAACCTAGTGAAGCAAAAAATCAAGTGTTTTTTCTCTCGCATTCACTATTTCGTTTATTTTTCTTCTAAAGAGACATCATTTGCTGTTCCTTTTTAGTAGAGCAGTTTTATGATTGTGATGACAGTCTTCAATAACTAGGCTTAATTTCACCATTCTCATAACAGAGCCCTTTAATTCCATTATTTATGGATTATGTCTCATAAAAAGACTCGCGAGATGATATAAAAGAGAGGGGGAGCCAGGTGGAGGTATTTCGTGAAATGTGATTCGTCGCATTCGTCATGAAACAAACATCATCGCAAATGCTAGGCCTAAACAAACTGAATTTCTGATCATCCTTATTGCTGAATTTCAAGAGACAAATTGTACAGCATCTGTAACTCCACCAAAAAAAAAAACATCGAGCAATGTAATGAAATCACTGAAGACTTCCGAACAGGGGTCGATTAGAATTTATGAATCTTTCTTCAACACATTGATTTGTATATGCGAGCAGATGTGAAAATACGATAAGTTCGTCTCCATTTTCAAGTAGGTAAAGTTAGTTATCCTGAATAATATTCCAGAGATAAAACAAATTACTTATCAAGATTGAAAAAAAGAGTTCAAATGAATGACAAATTTTCCGGATCATAATCAAGTAATCGATTTGAATTAACGTGCAAATAGCGTCCTTTATTAATCTGAAATCTGTATTAACTGAATGAGTTAATTAAAACAATTATTAGGGATGGTTCGAATACTAAATGCTGTTTGACTATTATTCTGTAAATGACCGAGGAAGTATCAACGCTTAAGTGCTACAATAACCGCGTTCTTTCAGTTCAGTATAAACCAGTACACTCGTATGCAGCATAACGATATGAGTTGCAAATAGCATTACACCCAGTTCCCATTTTTATCTCCGTAAAGCTGTTGTAAAATTAAATGTGCACCGAATAAAGGCTAGCTATTATTGTAATATTGATTAATTTACCTTTCATGAATACAAATCCAGTGATTCAACTTCTTATAGTTATTAAATAAACTTAAATTGTTAATACCAAAAATCGTGTCAATCTGACCGTCACTAGTATTCTCCATATGGTCCGTGAAAAAATTAATACCACTGGCTGCCTTTATCATAGCAGCAAACCGCAACTCTCAGCTGATATTAGACACACGACTGTTTCCACGTCCGTTGCTCTTTGCTTTCCGCCGTAGGTGTGTAATTAACTGTGACCGCCGCCCCGTTAGGTGCAGCTTGTTGCGATTATGTGGATGGAAGAGGGTGCATGTCCATTCTCCTGAAAAAAAATGGTGCCTCCAAGTGAAACATTCGTATCAGCCCTCACTTTATGCGAAGAGGTCTGTTATTCATACCAGGACTAAACTCGTGATTATGAATCGTGCATCATCACCTCTCTTATCTTGCTAGACCCAAGTGCCATATGATGAAAATTTTTTCGCTCAAATCAGTTAATCTAGTGGCAGGTGCCAAGCACCCTCATGATGCCGCAAGAACCTGACCCAACATGAAGAAAAATCCGATAATGGAAACAAACGGTTTACGACTATGTATATATCCTCAATCTTGAAAGCCAAATTCCGTATGTTCATATATTCTTTTTCTAGTCGTGCGGAAGTTTGAAGTAAAAGTATTTTGTGCTTTCTTTTGTTCATTATTTATACGTTGCATAAATAATGGCACGAATACAGAAACCGTGAATACTGATTGGTAATTAGAATAGGATTATAGGGGATATGTTACAAGTTTACAGTACAATTTTGATGGTATAGAGTGATTTTCGCACTTTCAACGTATTGCACCAACTTTCCGATGCTTGAAATTCTCTATCCGAATGTGTGCTGAAAGGTTCTTCTTTGAAATGTGGGCAAAGACCTATAACTTTCTCACTTTATACAACACCGCTGAAGAACACTCCCTTCTGATTGTAGTTATGGAAACGCAGACTCAATTTTTCAATCGCTGGACCATCAATAGTTTTTGCTGACAACGAGAATGAAGACTTTGAATTCCTTATTTTCTCCCCTGATTTCTTGTCTGGTCGTAGCCTACGGTTGATTCATTAATGTTAAAATAAATCACTAACCAAATGAATGTGCTCAAAGATTTTTATGAAGCAGAATACGACTTTTATCGATCGGGAACTATATTTTTTTTCACTTTAATTTTAATCAACATAGTAAACAGAGAAGTTGTTAATAGGACATATACTGTTCACTCAAAAAATAATGTACTGAGACGATATACCAAATTCGATTGAGGTGATATTTAACAACACCCAGAACGCCGTGTGTATCACAGCGGCTTTCGTCAAACAAGTGTTTCAAAAGCATTGAGGCGGCGACCGAAACAGAAATAAGTCAAAGCGTATGAAATTGCGTTTTGATAGTTACTGATAGATAGGAATGCAAATGTTAAAATTATCATAATGTTACTTTCTTACCTGCTAAAATGAAATTTTAAGCCGCAAATACAGAAAGTTGCCACAATTATTTTATCCGCGAATAACGATAACATGAATAAAGAGCGTTGAATGTAATCATGGACGTATGAGCAGGATGATTTTCTCTTTGAGGCCTCAGCTCCATATAAGAAGCGGGTTGACCACTTCCATGTCCTCCCAAGTACAGGCGTTACGGATATCCAGCTTCGAACAAAAATCTTCGGCTTCTTCTACGTCTAAAGCGCGGATTCTTAGTCATTCACACAATCATCAGAAAAAAGTCTGTGGCAACTAGATATCTTAGCTACCTAGTTTTCTTTGCGTGGAATAATTATTTTAAAAAGAAAGAAGAGCTGTAATAGCGATGAATTCCAGTGATTGGCATTCAATTTGACGTACAGCGCAACCGCTCAAGAAGGCTCCGGTGGTGCGCGGCGGGCCAGCCTAATGCCACGGGGCAGCCTCTGCCCGCTGGAGGGCGCATAAATCTCTGACGCCTCGCCGACGTCGTTCCCAGAATTAAAGCCATTCGTTCCGAGCCCGGCGCACAGAGGTTCTTTCTCTCCGGATATCGACGCAAATGAATTGCGGCTTTGATTCGATTGGTTTCAATTTAGTATGGAAAACGCAGATCAGCGATTGCTAGCAGTCCAGACGTCGTAAGATAAACGAAGATCTGTCAAACGGTTATCGAATATCGCCAGTGCTCGACCTGACTCGCCGGTTCTTTCGTATTAACACAAACCTTTACTCTGGCTCCAAAAACCTATTATCACTATTAGATGACTAATCAGTGACGAGGTTGTTTCGTTTGTTCGTCTTTGTCTGTTCGCTCCTACTATATCAGCACTCCCATCATAGCTAACTATTAACTGATGACCAGTTAGAAGCAATATTAATGGCAGGAATTACTGAACTGGAAGTCCAGTTCGATAAAATATTGTCACAGGAGAAGCATTTCCATTCTTCGCATTAGTACATCTGTTCACCATTCTATAATAAGTACATTTAAAATATTTTTATCTGCTTTTTAAAATCAACAATGAAGTGTATAAATTCTGAAATGTTAATTTCTAATGTCTTGGACGTAATTTAGAACTTCAAATTTCGGTAAAGACCGAGTTATTTTTCACGTTTCTGCTATAGTGTGTTTCCAGTGGTTCCTGTGTTCTTTAATACAGATTTCTGCGCTTGTAACCATAATTTTACGACTTCCTTAAAACAATACGGACATTTTCCTTTGATTATCTGCCGTAATGACCTTTCATAGCCGATTCTTACAGCACCTCTAGCTTGTTGTGTAAAAATAGGTAAATATTTCCTCTTCTGATTTTTATTTTTTTATTTTTTTTCCCTAGGAAGAGGGATCATTCAATATAACAAATAAACTAATAACTTATACTCCTTTTAAAAGGACAGAATACTGTCTAATTAAACTATTACTCTACATCACGACGATGTTTTGTTTAAAATAGGAAACGTTCAACTTTGTTTGTAGTACAGCAACTTTGATCCATAACTGTTTGTTATGATACCAGCAATTTCTGAAGTTGTCACAATACATTTTTTGCAACCTCAAAATAGCATCAGATCGGTGTCTAAAATAACAGTAATGATGTTAAATGATAGTGCTAAAATAGCAGTAATGATGTTAAATGACAGTGCAATTAAACCAGATATTCTAATTCGAATCTTAACAACGTAATATCTTTTGGCCTTAACTTGACAGTTTCAGCAAAAATAAGCAGGTTAGCAGCATTCCATTACTATCTGAAATCGGACATGCAAAAATATGGAGAAATAATATAACAATTTAGTTTCGGTAGAGGGGAGGAGGGACTTGGTTGATTCCTGTTATTTATTTGTGCGTGTTCAAACCATACAAATACAAAATCAAGTACAAAATAATATGATACTTAAACATGAACACAAACGCTTGTTCTATGAAATGAGGCCTTGCTTCCAAATTGATTAGAAGAACAGATGTTAAAAGATGTCTTGCCAGAGAAAAGCTCCTTGTATTGTTGTTACATTACCTTTGGTGAAGTCTACCATCGTCGATTCCTCTTGCAGTATGGGGCAGGTGAGTAGGTGGTCCCCTATATTTCATTGGCTGCATTGTCACTTGTATCACGTTCTGTGAATGTTGCCCTTGCGCTTGCCATACATATACGAAGACGGTTTGTAGTAACCTAGTTAGTCTGTTTGTGATCGTCTTTTACAATAACTGATCATTAGGAGTGTGAACCTTACTTCACAACCACTCACGACAGAGAAAACACTTATAAACGATTGTTTTATGATAATAATTGACATTTCATGGACATCGGAACCATGTTACCAGAAACTTTTCCACCGATCGTGGTGGATGAGTGGTCCTCGCATTCCAGAGGAGGAAATCCAGATTTCACATCTCCATGGTTTCCTGAGATCATTGCAGGCGAATGCTGGGATGATTCCTTCAAAGGGCCGTTGCTGAATTTCCACCTGTTCCTTGCCCTATCTTTTCGCGCCTATGACGATCTCGAAGTCGACTAGGTGTAAAGCAATAAGGAAAAAGAAACAAGTTTTTTTTTGTATTTTCAACCAATTATCTCTTCAACGACAAGATAAAATTATGAGAAGAATACATCCATTACAGGACAGAAAAAAATAACTTGTAAAAACTGCTACAACTTTTTTTGCGTTTATTACACTAGGTAATTACTGAAGTTAATGAAGCGCGCACTTGGTGCGGCAGTGTGCAGTATGTAGTACGCCGTGCCCAGAATGCGATTCTAAATACCTCGACATGGTTTTCGCTTTCTGTTAATTCCGCGAAATCAACTGCGGGTTAATTGAGGAATGCGGACGCTGTCTATCGTAGTTGTTTCTGCAGACTTTCATTTATTAGTTATGCCAAGCGCGCTCTCTTCTGGTCGGGGATGAATTTCGTCCATTGAGCGGGGAGGAATATTTCATAAAGCCGCCGGATTACGCGATAAGAAGAGGAGATTGCGAGCAAGTTATTACGAGCTGGCATATCACGGCGCTAGCGTACAGTAGTGGATGGTACGCGCCCGTTTTACGGCCGTCACAAGGGGGTAGTAGGGGGAGGGGACTGGCTTTATGGACTTTGCCGCTCCACCACGTAAATAGCTTTTCAAACAAATTCTAAGCGAATTACAGACATGCGTTCCCATAAAGTTGGGTGGATTATGGAGCCGCTATTTCGTTACATCGGAAGGCTTCGCCTAAGCAAAACGCCCGTCGGCAGACGGGCAGACTTCAAAGTGGAAGCGGCGGTAATCTCGCCAGAGTGTGGTTAACGGCGGAGATGCGATTTCATTTTTAAAAAGGAAGCAAGTGCGGAGTTTACTTCGTTAAAGTAATAACTCAGATATTAACATGAATTAAACAGAAAACTTTCATTATTGGAGAAACGCTAAAGCTGTTCTTTGAAAGTTGTGTTTCCATACACTGCACAGTCGGTACATCTCGCTTTTTTAATTTCTGGACTTGATAAATGGGCTTTTAAGTATTTCATCCAATTACCGATCCCGCGTGTGGCGAAAATCTTAAAAGCCGAAACATTTTACTTACAGCTCCTTCTGCGTATTTAATCCAAGTCAGCAATATACCTAAGACGTTTATGATGTAGTAGATCGATACCTTTCCGTATCATTAATTAAGCCGTCTATAATTAATTTCGATGCTTACAGGTTATTAAAAAGGCTCTATTAATAAATGGTTATTATTAATGTTTTCAGTTACGTTCATTACTGATCGAAATAGTTAGTCGACAACTTTTGATTTTGTACGTTTAATTACGTAGCGCCTAATTAGAACTCAGTTGAAGCCATACTCATTTAATCATACTTCCTGTTATTACAGAATGTTTATTGTTTTCACAAGTAAATATAAAGCTTGTAAACAATTTGTTATCATGTTTAGAGTCGTTAAAATATTGTTTAATCGACATTAAGAACACAGAAATAGTAGTAATTTTGACTAACAATAAGACATTGTTTATCTTAAACTTAAGTTCTCATTTCTCTGAAAGTTTTTCTTAGTTTATGGTCACTTCGAGAAAGTTCTTTTGAGAAATTCTGTTTCTGAGTGATTTTCCGCATGGCCAAGCGATTGAGCGCATTATTCATGGTGCTCTACTGCAGTGTAGTTCGGTTCTTGTTTTTCTTCTAATGATGTCATGTACGATTCTGGGCGTAGGCGGTTGCCACGTGGATACTCCTGCGAAGATAAACCGGGGTAGCTTCTCGTTGCCTTCCTCCGTGTGTGTTCGTAACAGTTATTGTGTGTATTCAGTGTGGAGTTTGTGTTGTTTGAAATGAGAGCTGAAGAAGGGCGAGGGTGAATCCCGGTGTCGGCCCATTCAAGCTTACTCTTCCAAAAGACACAGTTTGTTCTCACTTTATTCTTTATACACTCCATTTACACAAAACGAATTATGCGTATTATAACTGCACAAATTTCACCAACTGTCATTACTCTCATTACTTACGATTATATAAGACCATCATTAAATTTAAAGTGTTTCCTTTTTTATCTAAGCGTAATTTCTATGTGCGCAGTAGTGACTTAAAAAGTCGTCACTAAATTAGTTACGCATTTCATGTGGCGGATACGAATCAAAGCTACTATACAACTAAGATAGTGAACGGACGAGTCAATGCCACTCGGCGGCATCAAACCGTGAAATATTTCCTTTGAAATTTACATTAGCAAAAAAAAAAAAAAAGTGTTTTTTTTAGTCGATTTATATAAATTTTTGTGAACTGGGGATTCAAAATGATTAAAGCGACAAGAAAGTGGCGACTGTAGTCCCTCCGCGAGAAAATAATTTTATTAGTGATCTGTTGCTATTATTCAATTATTAATGATTTTTGTTGTTATTTAATTGTAATAATCCTTAGCCTATTAGCAGAACAGGCTGCGGATATTGAGAAGTTACTGAATGGCATGAACAAAATTTTGAAGGAAGATTTTGGACTGAATATAAATCAATGCAAGACAAAAGTGATGGATTGTAGTAGAAATGATACCAATACTAGTAGATTAAATATAAAAATAGGAGAAGTGCATGAATTCTGCTACTTGGGAAGCAAAATTACAACCGATGGCCGAAGCAGAAATTGATGTTAAAAGCAGAATAGCACTAGCAAAAAGAGCATGAAAAAGAGAATTCTTTTAGTTTGAAACACTGATTTAGGAATTCGATAGATCTTTCAAAACTCTATTTGTGGAGCACAGCACTGTATGGTAGCGAAACGTGGACTTTAGGAATACCAGAAAGAAAGAATTTGAAATGTGCTACAGAATAATGCTGAAAATTAAAAGAAAAAGTACGAAATGAACGACTTTTGGAAATGAAGGGTGAGGAAAGAAGATTGTGGAAGAAGCTTGCAGAAAGAAACGACAGGCTGGTAGGCCATATTTTGAGACATGCTGGATTGGTTAATGTAGGGAGCAGTCGAAGGTAAGAACTGTAGAGGAAGACAGAGATTAGAATATATGAAGCAGATAATTAAGGACGTGGGTGGTAAGGTGTATGTTGAGATAAAGAGGTTAGCACAAGAAAGGAAGGGATGGAGGATTGCATCAAATCAGTCGGAAGACTGATGCCAGCAAATAAAAAATATTATGCAACAATTGAAAATCTTCAGTTGGTATGACTGACAGTTAAAAAGAATGATTATTGTCTTCTGTTTTATGGTTTATTCTGTGGTCTGAACAAATTTTTTATTTTTTTACTTATTGCTTTAGGCCTTGTCGACGTAGAGGTCGTTAGAGGCGGGATGGGACTGGGGATAAGGAACGGGAAGAAATTTGGCCATGGCCTTTTTAAAGGAAGCACCCATACATTCACTTAGAGTGATTTGGGGAAATCATGGAAAACCCAAATCTGGATGCCCGGACGGGGATTTGAACCGGTGTCTTCCCGAATGCGAGGCCAGAGCGTTAACCGCTCACCCACCACGCTCCGTCGGAACAAATTTTGATTGTTTTAAAAATTCAGCCTTTTTGTTGTGAAAAATTTATTACTTTACCATGATACATTTGGGAAATCATTATGAATCTTTCAGTTAATATACTTTTTAATGAACCTCATTAATTTCGTCCTAAACTCATGTATATCGATTATAGTTAATACTTCTGTCATACCACAGCAATCACTAGATTCATCCCATCAGCCATGTGTCCTCATTTCATCTCGCTCGACTTTGTTTCCAGTGAAATGCGATCCACCGCGTAAATGCCGCTGTGCCATTATTGTCATTTTCAATCAGCTCTTTATAATTAAAATTCGTTGATTGAACAACAACACGGCAATGTTTACACCGAATTTCTGTCGTTTGTTTTACCCGTCGGAGGCGTTTGTGTGTACAACTCCGGCGCGACAAGAGCACTCTGCGTGGCGGATAACTGAACTAAATTGCGATGTGTCGCCTCATGGTGTTGTAATTCAGGCTCCATCTGGCTACATGGGCGGACGGCGCGACACTGAGTATACATGTACTGGTACTGTTGCAGCCGACGGACCATGTCCTGTCTCAATTGAATCAGACTTTTCGTTTAAAAACACAACAAGAGAAGTAAACGAGTCATACAAAATGATAACTATTTTTGTAGCTGACATGTCTCCTAGAATTTTTTCTACAGTTTGACTAGTTGAAAATGTGACAACAACTAAACTGAAGGGCTAGTGGAACGGGACAGATGTTGCTAGAAAGCTCCCTGTTATCTCTGGATAAGATAGTGTATTTATCTTCATTTGGATACCACCTATAGAATCTTAGAACCATACTTACCCGCTCAAAAATCTTTATTTTTCTTCTCACATCCGTGTCGATTATTAACAAAAATTTAGATTACTCGTGGTGCTTTGCGCTTGATCTAACCTTCCCTTTATGTATTCAGTTCCCTAAAGGAAGTGTTGTGTATATACTTCTGTATACTTAAAAGCATCCATGCCAATACTGCCATAAGCAATTACTTTTTATTTCATTTCTCCACTAGCTTGCCAAAATCCTGGATGATGTAAAATTAGTTAGTTTGTCCAGTATGATACCATACAGTACTAGGGAAATGATGTCCAGTTGCATCGGGGGTTGAAAATAACATTTCCATCCCATCCTGCTAAGCAACCGCGAAGATTACGTTGCAGCACAGAAAGATGTTAATGTCGCCGGCTTTCGTTTGTAGCTGCCTCTGGGATTTTTGGCTAAAGCTGGGCAACAGATATGATTTCGTACAAGCGTCAGGTGAAGGAGACCAGTTGCAACAGAAAACGAAAACAGTCGCAGGCATTCAAATGTGGAGTTCAGAAGGCAATAGCAATAAAGCGCGTCAAGTGTCAGAAGAAATAAGCTGAAGTATGACAGCATTTGGAAGAAGATGGGAGAGAAGCAGCCACCATGATTGGGGAGAAATCTCCACACCACCGCGCTGGTTCCATGGAGGGGAGCTGCAAGCAAAACCCAGGTGCACCGAGCAGGAGAGGTCTCTCTCCGGGAGGAGAATCGAGAAGTCGATGGAACAATGTAGCTAGTCAGAGCTAGAAGCTAGCAAGCTATGGCGAGCTAGACTCGAGGACTGGTGTCTGAAGGAAGACTTAGAGGCTAGCAGCAGTCTACAATGGGAGCAGCCAGGAGCCTACGCAAGCAACAGCAACTCTAACAGGTGGGAGAAAACCATTAGAGAAACATAAATGGAAAATAAAGCAGTAGAGACGAGTAATAGCTACTTTGCATATGGAAGAGTTTCAAGGGAATTAGAGATGTCTACTGATGTATATAAATCTAATGGAAAATAAATTGTAAATTTGTATATATATATATTTACTGAGAGTATCATTTATGAATGATACCACTCTTATGACAGAAGAGTCTTATCCACAATTTAATGTTCCTCGCTGGAAGAGGCAAAGCGAAAAGATTCGCCAGTCCACCACAGTATAGGATACCCAGGAATTGATGAGTGAAGTTACCGCACTCCGGCCTCCGAAAGGAGCCATTGCAGACACAAGAGATGTTCCACGGCAACGATATAGGTTGGACAGGATTCTGAGACAGATGTCTCCACCTCGAGCTGTTCTGCTTGCTCTTCTCCAACGCCGCCTACTGCAGAGGTGGGAAGGACTCTGTCTTCAGGTGAGGGGCAGTATCTCCTGAGCAATGCCGGACGCACTGCCGACGACTCCTCAGCACCCACTAGGCCGGGTACACTCACCAGCGGCCAGAGCAGTGAAGACCAGCCGCAGGCAGGGCCTAGTAACAAGCGAGGCAGAAGCACAAAGGTGCTGAATCTAGACCAGCTGATCCTCGGGGAGAACCTGAGTCAGCGGACGAGTTCCCAATCGCTGTTTTTATTCAGACAAGAAAAAATGGGAAATTCAAGCATGCCTGTGATGGTGTGATTGTCAGTACAGATTGGATACTGACTGACGGTAACTGCGTATACAAAAACAACATCAAGGATTTGCATGTCCTGGCAGGCACCATCGATATTGAAAAAGGCGGTTATTAGTACTACTCAAAGCAGATTGTGCTACACAAACACCACAATCATGAAAAGTTAGAAAATGATGTAGATTTACTTCAGGTTGGGAAGATTATTAACAAAAACCACGTTGCGAATGCAGGCTTTCCCGGCGAATAACTGACAACAAATCTTCTAGGGTTTGCAGCCTGGTATCCATCAAGGCAAGATCGCCGATACATAATCGACCTGAAGATGGCTACTGAGCTAGTAGCCGAAAGCTTGTCGCTTTATAATAAAATCCGGTTGCAAACCCTAGAAGATTTGTTGTCAAAAACCACGTTGTTCCCTGCGTACTTTATGGGGAAGTAGATGTGGTAGCAGACACAGAATGTGTCACGGCCGGTTGGGAACTCCGATACTGAGCAGCAAAGAACATCTGAACCATACTGAGAAAGTTTGCGATCATTGTGAGATCTCGGCAAGAGGAAAAATAAATCGTGGCTAAGACTCTTCTGTCATGTTAGTGGTAGCATTAATAAATGATATTCTCAGTAAATTTTACATAAAATCAGCAAGATGCTTGGAATTTAAAGTTAACATGAAAAGTTTAGTTAGCTCAGTGAATTTAGGATGAGAGCAGAGTCTCATAACCCAGGAGCGCTTAAGGGTTCGCAAGCCTCGTCAAAACCCAATGAACTGTGACCCTATGCGTCGGTACATTACCATAATCGCATCTTCTGGGTGTAGTGTGACAAGCTCAGTGCCACTGCAGCAACGAATGCCGGGTTTGTGGAAAAGTCGACATTAGCATAACATCTCTCAGTCTATGGCAGATGTATCGCTCAGCTTCCAGCCCTCCAGAGCCAGAAAATATGATCAGACACAGTCACTGATCGACGGCTAAGAGCGTGTCGGATGACACGTCTACACTGTAGCTCGTCTCGGCAGCAAGTGAAGTAGAATATGGCGTCTTCTCTTCTCCTCGGAAAAAGTAGCTTCCCATCTCGGCACATGTAACAAAACCCTTGAATTAACAACTGTGAACCCCTATAAACGTTCACAATTGGCGCATTAATATATGTCCATCATCACGTGTTTCATATCGTAGCTGGTATTTGCTATCCGCTCGCGCCTATACTGGTCGACCTTCAAGACACCAGGGCGGGGGTGCGAGGTCGGTGGACCCTCCAACTAACGGTCCGCGGGCGTCCTCTGCTTTGTGAGTTAAGGCGCCTGTCTGCCGGCGAAACTTGCCATTGTCCCGGTCTCTGAGCGTTTAAAATGGCAGTTCCAACTTCCCATATTCAATACATTACTGAATAGCAAGTTTTGCAGAAATTGACGCACATAATAATAATGACTCTGGCTGCCCGGGTTTAATACACAATTATTTACCTATCAATTATCCGTATTATTTACAATTTAAATAACTGAATATTGCAAAGAAAATCTGAATATTAATTAATTAATTAATAATATTCATTGTGGGTGACTCTGTCATACCACAATATACATTATTAGACATCCCTAATTCCCTTTAAACTCTTCCATATGCAAAATAGCTATTACTCGTCTCTACTGCTTGATTTCCCATTTATATTTCTCTAATGGTTGCTGTTACTTGCGTAGGCTCCTGGCTGCTCCCATTGTAGACTGCTACTCGTCTCTAAGTCTACCTTTGGACACTAGTCCTCGAGCTTAGCTCGCCATTGATTGCTAGCTTCTAGCTCTGACTAGCTACATTGCTCTATCGACTCCTAGATTCTCCTCCCGGAGAGAGACCTCTCCTGCTCAGTGCACCTTGGTTTTGCTTGCAGCTCCCCTCCATGGAACCAGCGGTGTGAGATTTCTCCGCCAATCATGGTGGCTGCTTCCCTCCCATCTTCTTTCAAATGGTGTCATACTTCGCTTATTTCTGCTGACCCTTGACTCGCTTTATTGCCATTGCTTTCCGTATCGCCACATTCCAATGCCTACAGCTGTTTTCGTTTGCTGTTGCAACTGGCGTCCTTCACCTGGCGCTTGTACGAAATCATATCTGTTGTCAAACTTTAGCCCAAAATCTCAGGGGCCGCTGCAATTTGCTGCCGTGTAAGATTCATTTTTAAAATCTGTCGATGGAACAGTTCTTCTATGGTTTAAATAAGTTTTTCGGGTAGATAGACGTACAGTAATTTAAAAAAAGGTTATTCTTTGTAGCCTAGTAAGATAATACTCTATTTTTAGAAAAAAATATGTTAAATGTACAGACTTTTTTCCAATTGCATTTTTTTTTTGCTTGGGCTTTACGCCTCGTCGACAGCGAGGTCATTAGATGCGAGATGGGATTGAGGCAAGGAACGCGAAGGAATTTGGCCATGGCCTTTTGAGGGATGCATCCCGGCATTCGCCTGGAATGATTTGGGGAAACCATGGAAAACCCAAATCTGGATGCCCGGACGGGGATTCGAACCCGCGTCCTCCCGAATGCGACGCCAGAACGTTAACCGTTCACCCATCACGCTCGGTTTCCAATTGCAATTTTATTGTATGTATCGAATAAGTTTTGGTAGATCTGAAATATATTCAACTGTTGTCGTTTCACTTTCAAAACCACAATTCAGGAAGATTATATTCTATAAGATTTTGCTGTATTCGCGGTCGTCATGCCGCTAAAAGTATCTTGACGAGATTAACACTGCGTCACCATGCTCCTCCTTCATCCCGACGATTCAACCAAGCCTAAGACCGTCTTCAGGGGACTGAGCCACCTGCTGAGTCTGCTAGAAGCGGTTGTGATCGTATTTGTACTGTGGAGACTATCGATTATGCAGAGATATGATATTGACCACTTAATGCCTATGGTCGCAGAGTTATATGTTGTTTAACACACGAGATTATCGCTCCGTAATAGTGCTTATGAGAACGGCTAAAGACCGAAGGTCTCCCTTACAAAGTAGTGGAATCTTTGAGGTACGCTGTGATTGCGGCAAGGTCTACATAATTGAAACCGAACGACCCATACCCGTGAGGATGCGTGAACATATGAGTCACACACGTCTGAGGCATTCAACGAAATCAGTTAAGGCCGAAAACCAGCTGGAGGAAGAACCTAATATATTGTACGAAAATACAAGGGTGTTAGCTAGAACCGAATATTATCTACAAAGAAAAGTAAGAGAGGCTATCGAGACATTCAAACAGGAAAATAACCTCAACAAAGATCGCGGCTATGTTCTTAGCCAGGCATAGAAATGTGAGGATATTTATTTTAAGGTTATATTCTACTTTATCTCAGTTTGTTTAACTTTTCCGAAAAACTGTTTACTGCATATTGGGCTGAAGCTAACTGACGCAAATATCAGTGGTAGTTTTCGTCAACGGTTGTCTGACCAGCAGAAAGAAATCTACAGACCGTGAACTAAATTTATTTTTCTAAATGCCACATTCCTGTGAGTTGCTCGCAGATATATGCGACGTACATACTGATCCAGCAGTAGATCAAATCTTTTCGGAAAGACTAAAAAGAATGGGAAGGCATTTCGTCATGACCTTTGAAGGTATTATTCCATGATTTGACTGGAATGATTTTGGGAAATCATGGAAAATCAGCGCCTAGAGGGTTGGACGGTGATATAAATTCACGTCCTCCCGAAAGCCCGCAGAATTGTCGCTTGGTAATGGCCGAGCGAAGTGTTACCTCCGACTTACCCCGCGTTGCACGTAGGTTCGTCCAGCCTTCTCGCCGTCAACTTTTGGTTCTTCCTGTTGGCGTCTGCAACTACGGACAGGAAAGCACTAAAAATCACTCTAACTACTGACTTGAGGTATTTTTGCAAATAATTTCAGAGATTTTATGGACAGGCATTTATTCTTGGATTCTTCGTAAAGACAAGTGGAATGATATTGTTGAATGATACATCTTAATACGCACAGAAGCGAAATGTGCTCCTCACTATAGTGGAGTGGCTGAATAAAATAGCAGGAGGGTTGATACAAGTCCGCCCCGTGAACATACGAAGGCTGGTGATAGTGGTGAAATTTCTAACACTGCCTAAATCATTGGCTACAAAATAGCAAGTTTTTAGTGTGATTGCGCAGAGGACGAGTACAGAACGCGTCTCTGTAATGTCGCTTCAGGGTGGGGTGACTGTCTCCCATTGGCCGGTTCACATCACGCGGTGTGAATGCAAAGTTTTGATTGGCCAGCTAGAGGCGTCATTCTAGAAGGTCCCAGAACATTTCGAACCTTCTTTCTCACGGCAAAATTGCTGCTCTGTGACCTTGCATGAGAGATTGAGATATCTGCAAACGCGGTCTCATTTTCTGCATCCGCTCAGGCCTGTAGCTCAACGAGGCTGGCTTGCCCTCACTAGAATATTAACTACGAAATTATTGAAATATGCTATAGAATGAAGTTTTATTTCTTTATATAACAAAAATACTATCGCACTGGGAACTGAACCAGTTGCTTTTGCTAAGGAACCGTCAATAGACTAATTCCTGTACGCGTAGCTGCTGTGGGAATGTAGAGACAGTTTAATGAAGTTGAGAGCGGACCCGCTGTTCCTGGTGCCTCGCACGTCCGCCCTGCTTTATGGGCCGTAATACGTAGAGCTGGTCCATGCCGCGCCCGCTGCCTCCTCTGATATTGCGAGAGTATATCAAAAACCTACTACCGCGCTTTCCAATTTGTTACTGCGGGCAGTAAAGTGCAGGACTGTACCATATCTTTCCGCAGCTTTCTTTGAGACTGTATTAACGGAGGTGCTTTACCAGTGTAAAGGAAGGTGGCAATATCGGATCACGGGAGGCCTCGTAAAAATACCCCATAAAGGTTGAGTTGGCCATAATCGTAAAACATTACTTACGATGAAGAAATTTTCTGTTTATTCTGTCTAACAGTTCGCGACCAATCAATATTTTTAGTACCAGTAAAGCAGTTTTGTCGTTACCTGTAAAATGGACAATCTAAGAGGTTTCTTGTTAATTTTAGGTGGGCTCCAAACATTCCTTCGCTAAGCGTTTCATGTCACGACCAATACCGTGAGAAGTTATAAGTCGCATGAATATAGCAACAGAGCATTGATTTAAAACGATGTAATGTTAAACCAATCGTCTTATGATTGGCAGAAAGCAACTCCTACAAAGCTAATTGAAGTTTTGAGAAATAACATCTTGTAGAGCTCAATAGGTCACAAAACCATCTCTCAGACTTTATTATGAATGTTTGTAGTACATTTTTCTTAATTTTCAGTAGCAGAAAGTCGTGTCAGTCCATAATGCCTTGTTTCGAAGACATACTGCATATTGCTGCAACATACAACATTAATCAAAGTCTTCCTGACACGTGGGCACAGTTGATTTGTGTCCGTTGTTTTCCAATTTAGTTAAATTCAGTTGTTTAACCAGGTTCACTTAGCTTAATTACTGTCATTTAATTTCAGTCTTCCATTATTGCATCTAGAACCATATGGGCTTGCTAATGTAATACCTCAATGTTTACAGTCTACATTGATTAATGAATGCGGACAAGTAAATTATTCAGATTCGTGTGCAGTACTGAATACCTGTACAAACATTTATACATTGCGAATAGTGGCTCGCGAACAAAAGGGGAGAAAAGGGGGAGAAAAGTACGACGCGCCTATAGTGACGATAAGCCTATTATCTCTGTCTAGTGAACCACTGTCCCGGACTCAGTGTCGGGAACGTTGGAAAACAATTTAGGAGCGCCTGACTGAACTCTAGCCAGCCCATTCATAGGAAGTGGTTAATCGGGTTTCCGATTTTGCACCAGTAGGCATGAATCTCTCTACGGGAAACTATGGAGAGATCATGGTGCTCAATTTGGTTTTGTCAGCTAAGGCCGCGAATGATGAACGAATTTTGATAAAATATAAAAATGTTGGAGTGGAACTACAAATCGTTGTCGTCTCACGGACGTGGGAAGCTCATCGCAATCTGGGGACCATTTCTGCTGGCGTGAAGTAGAGCACTTCGACAGCAGATCTCATTAAAATCACTCCATCTGATGATCTCAAATCGAGGACTCTGTAGCTATTTTAAATTTATTTTCTTGTCTGTATAATATTGCAGTTGCACACACAAGAAATCAGTGCACATTTTAAACTTACTTATTTTATCGTTAAACTTGCTCCTCACTACAGAAGAAAGTTTTCAAAAACTTCGTCTCCTCAGATTGCAGGTTTCTGTACAATTAAAGTTAGGGAAAAATCGTAAATAATAACGTTATTTTTAATCCAGATTAATACTTGAATACAATTCATGTGCCATCACTCGTGTCAGCGATACTCATACTATATCTCGTCAGTGAGCTTATATTAACACTGTTAGTTCTGTGAAATTAAATAAATTACACTAAAAGGCATTATGCCTGTTCTATTACAACTCCTTCTTCATATCTCAATTATATCTTTCTTTGAACTTCATGACCATGACTTCTAGTGCTGGTCTCGGGTTAGATACTCTGCCAGTTACTATGCATTGTTTCAGCAACACATAGTGGCGGGAACAGTTCATTTTCACCAGAGGCCACTGCTTGGGTCCGGCCTACGCGCCTGCTATCATGATATCACTTATCCTTTTTACTGTTACCGCTTAGATCGTGTAACGATCTTGTAAATGGAAGTAAGATGTTCTGCCAACTGTATAACACAATAAAAAAATATTGCTTAAAGATCTAGTACATAATTTCCTAAATTCACTCACATAGCTATTGGTTGGAGAACGGTTTCAGTAGTCAACGATCGCTCGCAAATTAATAGCCACCAGAGATATCGTTAGAAGAAAGTCTAAGTTATGTCCACAATTTAATAGCTAAGCAACTGCTACCAAATTAATTGCCATAATATATTAATTAAGTTTGCTTTTCGTAGCAAGATATCGATAAACTTTACGGCTGAAAAAATGTGGAACTGCTTTTGGGTAACATGTTAAAAATGAAGACAATATAAAAAACTTAAATTTCTCATGATCTTTGCTGTATCCACGAATGCCAATTAACATTCCGTCCCAGGCTAAATTTTTTAAATAAAACTTTCGCTAATGTTGTTGCTTGACCAATGTTTATACATTAAGACTTTTTTTTTTTTTTTTTTTTTACTGATCACTTTTGTCTAATGGTCGTTGGTCATGTTCGAAGTAAGTGAGTTATTAGGTTGTTTAAAGTGGACATCAGACCAAATATGTTACCGAATCGAGTATCCTGGCAATTCATTTCTTCGGAGTTGTTCAACTGTTTAATAATATGGAATCTGTATTAAATTATCTGGTCGTTATTGACACTATCACCAAATATTACATTGTGAATGCCCAATTTCTATAAAAAAAAAACGGTGCTAAACGGTTTCAGACCAAAGGTCAAAATAAATAAATAATAAGTGAAAAAACGTGATGCTTTGGAAGCAAACATCAATCTTTCAGAGTGAGCATTAATGGTCAAATGCACAAATGCAAGTCAAGTCTGTATTTCTGCAAGTTCAAGTCTAGCGCGATCATACCTGTCCGTATTTAATACCTACCTATATTAATACTCCGAGGTAAAGAGTAAAGAGTGAAACACAAGTCAAGTTCTTATTTGGTCAAATCAGGTCAATCTGTCGTAATCTTTGATCCTAAACACTGGAACTATTGTATACCCGTGACGATAGGCAAAAAACGATCACGGACTTACACTAGTCTAAAATAAAACCTAGCAAAGAATCTGATTTAAAGTGTTTACAGAATTTGAGTTTAATGATATTTAAATTAGTACTAAGTTTCTCATTAATTACAATTTAGGCGGCCTGATGGCTCAGTGGTTAAGACATCTGAGTGGAGATCGAAAAGTCCTCGGTTCGAATTCCTACCTCTGCGGTGAATTTCATAAACCCTTAACCCGACCTTCACATTGTGCAGTAAGCTGTGTTAGAGGAGAAGTGCGTCAGAATGCTTCCGTGGTTCGGATTCCACTTTAAATTGTAGGTTTCCTCTAACAACTCTAGTTCTAATACTGATGTGTACACATCCACAGCAAATTCATGCCAAGCAATTACTTAACGTGATCCTAGTTGGCTCAAACGAACACATACGCAATAACAATTCAAATGCTACTGCTTCTTGTATTAAAACATTTATTCACACGATTACAACACAATTCACTTTTCCTTTTAACAATTGATATACACAACTAGCGGAGTTCCCGGCGTTGACCTGTATAGTTGGCGTAGATTTAACCGTACCCTATTTTTATTCCCGCAAAACATTTGTACAAAGTTTCATAAAATACGCGCCAACTTTTTCAGAATTAAAGCAAACTTACATTCACCCGCCCCCCTACCAAGATACTGGTGGGCTGAAGTTTATTTGCACGTATACTATTTTCATTCGTCCGAAAAGATTCATGTATATCAAGCTTCGATAATTTGGGTAAGAAATTTCATTACTACATTACTGAACAACTCTAGATTATGTTAAAAACTCACGTTTGATTCAATTGCGAAGTGAATGGATATACTTGTGGCTCGAAACGCCAGATCCTTTAACTCTGCAGATAAAATATCAAAAGTGAATCCGGAATAATAGTATCGTAAACAGAAGACTAATGCTGAAGGCCAGAGATATTGTCCAGAGATCGTGCTTAAAGAAAATCTCTGTTGTTTTTACGGCTATTTATGTCGTTTAAAAATTGATATTCCGAATTAAAGGAATGAATACTTCAAGCTATGGCTTTTAAAAATTGAATATATCGAATTAAAATAAAGAATACTTAAAGTTTTGTTTAGTGTGCAAAATAGTTATTATTATAAGTTATCTTATTGCTTTAATTAAAGGCTATGGTCAGAGACATTGTGTTGTGTGTTTAGTGCGGAGTATGCGGCATCTAGTGATCCCTCCTGTGGAATTTCTCACCATACCTTCAGAATTTCATTTAATGCTCCTACATTATTTAACGTTGAAACATAAGACATGTCAGACAGGTGAATTAAGATTCTACGCTTTAAAACGGTGAAAACTCCATCGAAATCTGCCCGTAGTTTCCGAGTTTTTATACGACCAATATGTCCGGTTTTCGTTTTACAGATATAGATTCATACAATAACCTTAACAGATTAATGTCCTTATTCCTGAGTTTTCTCACGTGTAATTTCATTCTTATTAGTGTTTACAAAACTGCAGTCCACCTGATCTTAGTATTTACAACAATTGCCAAAAATTTCTGACTTGTCCTCCAGCGATGATATCTGCTGTTCGTCAAACAAAGATAAAATAGTGTCCCTACTCGAACACAACCATTCAGTTAAAATATTTCAAACAATTCCCTCACATATTCCCCCCTCCCCCCATTTCTTAGTTTTAAAATCATTCTGTGAAAATAAATGTGTTCAACAACTACGAAATATTAGGGAATAAATATCGCAAATACAACAACTATAATCATTATTCTAATAGTACCATAATATTCACAAGTTATAACTCCTAGCTCTACTACAGGGCGTTCGCCGGGAAACGCAACCCACTGTTAGCGCTACAAGGAAGAAACTGCTCGCGGCGACCGAGCGCTCAGCTCCCGGCATTGTTCGACCGTCGGCCGCGGACTATTTCATAATAATTACGCTTCATAAACTTGATAAACTTGTGTGCTAAGCATTTAAATGTGACGTAATTCATTAGCTTACCTTATAAAAGATGCTGGAAGTGTTGACACTCTTGTGTAATGCACATTTCACATCTTCTGAACATATTTCGAGACACACGCTGCCCTAACTGACTTAATGATTTTTTGGGTGACTGTTCTAGTCGAAAAGCGATATCGTCAATTTTCTCCTCTGTGAGAATACGGTTGACCGACAGTCTCTTTTTGTTAAAAAATGAACCCGTTTCTCTTACTTTTTCAACCAGACGCAGAATTGTTGATTTAGCTGGCAGTAAAGCGCCAGGATATTCGCGACGAAATTTACTGCGACACTTTTTAAACGACTTCTTCTTCACATATGTATCGTAGAGAAATATTCTTTGTTGCAAACTGTAACGTACCATAATTTTACTCACACTCAAACACGGTACAGATTAGTAAGAGTATGAAGCCCCAAACCAGCCAAACCGCAAAGAAACGTTTATTCACAACACTGATTAATAAGAGACTGAAGTCACAAACTAGCTACAATGCAAAGAAACCGTTCTTAACCATGTAAGGGTCCCATTATACTGTGCCACTGCACTGTTGGGGCAGCGGAGGTGTTAAACAGTGCGGTGATTCACGGTGCCGTGTGGCGGAAACTGCTGGTTCCGCTGTCCGAGCAAGTTGCCGACGGCAACAGACTGGGAGGGTTGCGTTTTCCGGCGAACGCCCTGTACATTCCTACATTCTCTCACAAAATGCTCCCTCCAATCCGCTACTTTAGGAGAATTTGCTGTTCAAGTTATTTACACACCCTCCCCCCATAGTTTCTAATCCTGTTCCCTCAAAATTTACTTTGCCCACCATTTAATCTTATTTTCTTTAAGTTTCGTAATATACTTTTCATTCCATAATTCCAATCGTCGCTGCTTCTTTCATTTTGTAAACTGACGCCTTTCTTTAAGGATTTCTACATTACTTCTGACATTACGTATCGCTAATCTGTACCATTTTATTCTTCTCCTGGCGAATATTACTCTGTTGTGTTTTCCAGTTTTCGCCTCAAATTCCGAACGCATCGCATTAGTCAATGTTTCCTTACCGTCAGACTGCATCTGTTTCATCCTTGTCCACGAAGGACCAATTTTCTTTTGTGGCTTAACACCTGCAGCCTAATAAGAAGCACTTCACTTCTTAGCCGCAGCAATCTACTTTCCTTTCATATTTTTCATCCTCACCTTCTACTCTAACACAAGATTGTGTTGGCTGAAGACTTCATTATCGTCTTATTTCATCTATATAATATTATATCATAACCTTATAGTGCCTCTGGTAATTTATCTGTTTATGATTTGTCGTGAATAATCTTACATTTGAATGTACTCCACCTTCGTCTTTTTTTAAAATGTTAGAGACTTATTTTGGTCTCATTCTATCTAATTTTAGTCATTACTTAATTCATTCTTCCTAAAAGAAAAAAGAGGGAGGAGCCTTGTCTCGTGGACTTCATTTTATATCTTCTTCTTTCTCATCGTCCGCTTTCTTTTCTTAATTTGAACTACTTCTTCTTGAGGTATCTTGCGTTTGATACATCCTTCATTATAATCTCCATTTTCTCCCGTCTGATCATACTTCTCCCTTTAAAAAACATCTTCACCGTTCTTTGTATCAAGGGTAAAGTTATACATTTTCTTCTTGTCTGTATTTCCCGTTGGATTGTCACCCCAGATTAAGTTTTCATGTTCCTCGACTTTTATATTCTTTTCACTATTGTTTTCTTTTAATCCCTCGCCACACTCCGTGTTACGTTCAGTTACACTACATCTGATTATTTGTCATTTCGTTCTTCTTGTTCTTTCGTTTGTTACACTTCAATACGACCTTTGAATATTTTTGTGCTTGCCGCTCGATGTTTCGATCCGTAGTTTACAAGCTTGTTTAAGATGGCAATTTATAATTTAAATGCTCTCTGTGATCCTCGTTTACTAAGTGCCAAATATGATTTCCTGTCAAGGTATGTAAAAATATGACGTCACTAAACCTTTTTACAATTAACCTACCTCTTAGACCATGTACTGTTCTTGTAAATGGAGGTAAGGTCTTCTACCAACTTCATGACAACATATAAAATTATATTGTTTAAAGAAACAAAATAAAAGTTTGAAAAATAATCTCATTTTAAGCGTTTACAAAATTTGATTTATTCGCAAGAGTAACCACACAATTCCAGCAGCATTAACAATTTATATACGCAGTTCATATATTAGCAGATTAATGTACTTATTCCTGAATTTTCTCACGTATAATATCAGTATTATTAGTTTTTATGAAACTGCACTCCACATGATTTCAGTTTTCTTTTAACAATGCATAAAATCTCTGGTTTAGGCGCAGCAGATATCATCGCTGGAGGTCAAGTCAAAAATAGAGAAGCTTCATGGAGGAAGGAAATATATGGAGGAGAAGTGACGTTAAATTGGTGAAGCAGGCTCGCGCATGCGCAGTGGCGGCAGCGGCGATATTGCGCTTCCAAACAATTGCGATGTTCCCAGTATATCCCGAAAACTAAGCAAGATATCGAAAATTTTATTCTTTATTTTCGATTTGTCTCGTCGTGTTACATAAGAATCGATCATTAAATTTGACTTTTGCGAAATTTTTCTTCTCCATTTCAACTCAAGACACCGCACTTTTGATACAGTATATCTCTAGAACTAGGTGAGATATCGAAAAATTTTATTCTTTATTTTTCATTTGTCTCGTCTTTTTAAATAAGAATACATCATCAACTTTGACTTTGACCAATTTTTTCTTCTGAATTTCAACCAAAACCATTTCACATTTGGGACAGAATATCTCGAAAACTAAGCAGGATATCAAAAAATTTTATTATTCATTTTTCATTTGTCATATCAAGTTACATAATCCATCACCAGATTGCGGCGTCACCTTTATCCTAGAGTCCCCTTGAGGTTTATGTACATATTCCCCGTGTCTGTATGGAAGCGGCCATGCCCCCTCCACTCCGGCCATGCCCCCCACTCCTCCTCCGCCCTGCTTCACTTCAATGCGTGGTGAAGGTCTCTTGCGTCGTCTCCATATATTTCCTTCCTCCATGAGCAGCTTCCCTACTGGAAGAAAAAATATCAGAGACAACCGTTCAGTTCAAATTTTTTCAAATAATTCGTCATACTACCCGTCACTTTGCCTGAGCTGGGAGTTATTCTATGCCTCGCTAGGTCACCCCATATAGGTACAGGCAGGTGCGTCATCTGTTCACCCGCAGTCTTTGTCGACGCAGACACTACCGCCGACGCAATTTCCGCAGCTATCAACGCCTCCGATCAGGATATCAAACTGTAACTCCTGCGATCACCAGACTGTATTAACAACATGTGCGTTTCCCCCGTAATGAACAGTTGCACGTTCAGTAACTCATGTGACTGTGCCTAGTAATCGGGGCGATAATAGTTCGATCAACATAAGGGATAAATAAACAATTGAAGTATCCCGTCCCGTGCTAAATACAGTAATTCTCCATTCCAATTTTGAAAATCACGAAAGTAACTGTCCTTATTAAAGTTTTATTTCTACGTTGAATAAATCGCACATCAAACAGTGTTTTGCAGCATTTGCAGATAACTGCAATGAAATTAGTTATGAATACTGTACGTTAGTCATACAATGTGTGCCAATATTCAATATTATTATTATTAGTCATTATTGTATTTAAGGATGAAGTTTGAACTCAAATTATTTATGATTATTCAGTTTTTCTTTCTATTCTTTATTTGTCTTCTTCCTTTTCTCTTCCTAAAACCTCTTCATATGTTCACTGTGTTCCTGTTTCCTTTCTTCTGTCTTCGTTGTTGCTTTTTTTCTTCTGTATTTTGAAT
>JARYHS010008074.1:113931720-114005680 GCA_031002005.1 Vandiemenella viatica
ATCCACCATGGTAATCTCAAAAGTATGCGACTTGACTATAACTGGCAACCTTTCAGATAAGCTGCATGTCATTTTCTTAATGAACAATCAAGGAAGTCTTTCACAATTAAAACACTCAATAATTCTTATGGCATCTCGTCCCGAATTGAGTACGCTCCAATGTATATATCTACACGCTCACTGTCTCGGCTGCTTCCACCTGATGTCTTGTTTTGTGGACAGCCGTTTGTTTACTAACATCTCCCAGCTGTGGCCATTACGCGCACCATTTGAGACGCAGATGGAGCGAATCGACTTTTCATACCTTGTCACACAGTCGTGAACGTTAAGTGTCCACCAAATTCGCCAAGTTTTCAAACAGAACCGAAGCGTGCGTTCAGTTGACAGAGGCGGCTAAAGGTCAGTTCTGTTCTATCCCCACTCCTCTGCCCCCACCTACCTAACCCCTAACGAAGGGGAAATTTGTCACTCGCTTTTCTGCACACAGAGTTCGGTTTCGAAGGGTAGGCAAAGGGTGGGGGTGGTTGAGTGTGGGAACGGTAGGAGGGGAACATGGACATTGAGGCGTCAATTCAAAGTGCACAAGGTATAGGCGGAGCAATTATTAGAACAATGTTCCACATCACTGCTAGACACTTTTCTTAAGGGCGTCACTACTTTCAACATCACACACTCTCAGAGCGAATAAATCTTAGTCCTCTCTAGAGACTTTTTTGTCCATGTTTAATAATCTTCTAACACCCTCTAGATCTAACAGAAATTCTTAAAAATTGCAGATTGTACAATTAGGGTCAAATCGCCCTGTCATGTTGTTTCAGCAAGAACCTAAACACTCATACTTTGTTACTTTTAAACTCTGTGCAATTCGTTTTTGTTTTAAATCAATCTTAATAATTGTGTCTATTAATTACTACTTTGTGTGAGACTAAATTCGTGACTTAAATTCTTTCAGTGCTTTTGGTAAGCAACAGCATCTACCTCGGTAATATTTTATTCTAATCCCAGAGTCATTTATTTTTTTTATCTCATTTCAGCCACTGTAGACACCGGAGGGGGGGGGGAGGCGGCAAGGCGTAGGCTCCACCAAACTAGAGCCAGCGTGTTAAATTTAGAGAGTATACAGGGTGTTACAAAAGGTACTGCCAAACTTTCAGGAAACATTCCTCACACACAAACAAAGAAAATATGTTATGTGGACATGTGTCCGGAAACGCTTACTTTCCATGTTAGAGCTCATTTTATTACTTCTCTTCAAATCACATTAAATGGAATGGAAACACACAGCAACAGAACGTACCAGCGTGACTTCAAACACTTTGTTACAGGAAATGTTCAAAATGTCCTCCGTTAGCGAGAATACATGCATCCAACCTCCGTCGCATGGAATCCCTGATGCGCTGATGCAGCCCTGGAGAATGGCGTATTGTATCACAGCCGTCCACAATATGAGCTCTAACATGGAAAGTAAGCGTTTCCGGACACATTTTCACATGTTTGTGTGTGAGGAATGTTTCCTGAAAGTTTGGCCGTACCTTTTTGTAACACCCTGTATACTAAGGGCGGAATGCTTCTATTGCCATGTGTCTGCGAAGCATGTAACATGTTTCCTTCGTGATTTTTTTTCTTAGATGTGTAGTTTCTGATGCAGTGATTGGTGACCGTTGCCTAGGTGATAACAGGAAACCGCCTTAAAACAGGAATTCGGAAGGCCTGTTCGCGTGGCCCAGTACTCGAACATGGTCCCGTTGTACTTCCCAGATCCAGTGTAGTGGATGTCTGACTCCCTCACCTACAAAAGAAAACTTTCTCATTCCCTGATGCTTGAAAGCGAGAGGCAGTTTGTCACCAAGATCATCTATCCCATTCTTACTAGCCAGCCCACTTTCAAGATCGTTCGATCTGGCCTCGCTTCAGGGAGGACGTGGGTTCGATTCCAGACTTCGGTTTTCCACTTTTTCCCGAAATCACTCTTGGCAATGCCGTATGGTTCCTCGAAAATGTCAATGCCGAATTCCTTCCCGTTCCTTGCCCCCTGTCTTTTCCCGTCTCAATTTATTTTGACTTTATGAGGCGTAAAGCCATAATCAAAACCAACAACAACAACAAAACAAAAACAAGACGATTAAGATCGTTCTCGCCTTGGCCATCAGTTGTAATTTCATAGTTCAGAATAAAGGATTTTTTCACTTTGTACCACATACGTACCTACCTATAAGGTACAAATTGTTAAGAAATAAGATATCAAAATATTTATTTTGTGTGTGGAAAATATAAATTGAATGTTAAAAGATGTGAATAAAAAGTTTATGTTAAGGTTCCTTGGCAGCAACGAGATATGTGTGAATTAACCATGGAGATTAATTATATGGAGATGAAGGCATCATGAGATCAATATTAAGGACTTGATAGAAGAAGAATATTGAGCATGAAAATGTATGGACGGAAGGAAAATAATCTAGCAGGCCAAACGGATCTGAAATTAATTTGTACGCTGGGGACTAGAGAAATATCGATGTATTTGAAACTTGTGAAATGTTAAATATTAATACTGTTTAAAGTGTGTTATAATACAAGGAGAATTCTAAAAAGATTTCGTAGTGTTACTGATTTTTGAAAAGGAGAAATCGAGACAAAATTTCAGGTAATAATATAAGAGTTATTTTTCAGGTGTTGAAAAAGATGAGTAAGATTTATAACCGAAAGGTCTAACGTGAAAATTCATCTTGGAATAAAAATATGTTAAAACACGTGTCTTCTCACTCAAAAGGTGTTGAAGATCAATTTAAGGTGAAGATAATGTTGTAGAATTATTTGTAATTGTTGTTAACTGACCAAAAAGTAGGATTTGCATATTGTGTAAATAAAACAATAAAGGTAAAACCCTTTAGTATATGTAAATGACTTACATAAGCCAGTGGGTAGGTTTTACTTCCCCCGCATCTACGTTCACCGTATTGTTGTCTTAATCAGTATATTACACTTTATCACTGTTTACTTGTCTAACACGAGTAATTAGCTTGTTTTCCTCTCAGAGTATTCCCAGTAATTTCTGCATGTGATAGCAAAGCGCGGCATGCAGTGTGTTTCACCTTGAAATATAATGCAACAGTTAATTTTTACAGCAATTTGGTATTAGGTACGCTCAGGGTAAGACAAATGTACCACAGCAAAAGAGCAGGTAGTAGCCGGCTGACTAGAACAGATCTGCTCGGAACTTGGAACGCATTCAAAGGAGAGGCCCACGGTTGCTACAGCCGACGAAGCTCATCTCGTAAATCAATAGCGTTGAGAAAGACGGGCAGCTTAAATTCCTCCAACACTTGTTGGCCAACTCCTCTCAAACCGTGTCCAACACGGAGGAATCACATCCAACATTAGTCGTGATTCAGACCACACAGTGATCACTGTCCGCAAAACAGCCAGTACGCTCTCTCTTGACAATACTGAAAGTGTCTCGACAACTATAAAGCAATCCTTCCACCTCTCCCTGGTCTGCGCTATCCTGTTCATCTCAACATACCCCTGACAACCTACTCCCTCAACTATCTACTTCATACGGTCCAATCTTTTACTTCAACATTAGTTTCATAGAGCTTGTAACAGTCCTCAAACATAACTTGAATGGAATTGTATTTTGTGGAGCTGTTGTAGTAAGCTAGAGTTTGGTTGAATAGGATCTTATATGTTTGTTTTGCATTTACTGTAAATCAAGGTAAATAGATTTTGTTGCATGAAAAGAAATTATTTAGAGGCCATTTAATATGTTTAAGATCATAACTATGCAAGAGAATTGCTTAAATGTTTGTAATGCCAAGTATTAATCCACGTTACGATGTCTGAAGGACGATTTTGCTACAGTTTAAATGAATTTCTGTGGATGATTTTCTGGGTAGAAGAATTTTTAAAAGGTAGAAAACAGAAAGTTAGGGTAGGAAATGTAGTATCAAAAGAAGTAGAAGTAAAAATGAGTGTGCCACAGGGTAGCATAATGGGACCATTGCTATTCATTATTCTAATGAATAATTGTGTTGATTGTTTACTATCTGAAATTAGATTGTTTGCAGATGACATAATGCTATATAAAATAATCAAAACGATAGAGGATTGTAAACAGTTTCAGGGAGATCAGGACAGGATATCTAGTTGGTTTGGTAAACATGGGATGAAGATAAATGGAAAGAAGAGTCAGCTTATTAGATACACAAATAAAAAATAAAAGGTTAATTATGAATATAAGGTGGAGGAAGAATTGCTTGCTGAAGACTTGAAATGTAAATATCTTGGCATTCATTTTGATAACAAGCTTAACTGGGCTGGACACATTGGACAGGTGGTAGGAAAAGGTTTCAAAGTTCTGCACTTGTTGGAGAGAGTGATGAGGGGATGTATGGGAGAAGTAAAGGAATTGGGTTACAAAACTCTGGTCAAACCATTGCTCGAATATGGTAGTGTAGTATGGGACCCTCATTTTACGTATCAAATACAGGAGTTGGAGAGGGTGCAAAAAAGGCCTGCTAGATTTGTTTCTGGAAATTATCGCAGAATGCAATCAGTGACGGATATGGTAAAGGAGCTGAAATGGGTTCATTGCAAGACAGGAGGAGGATGAGGAGGGTCATGGGAGTGTACAGGGCGTATACTGGCGATGAGGCATGGAAAGATATTGCAATAGGTATGAAAAGTAGTGCATGGAAGGAAAAGATGACCATGACCACAAGCTGGCACTCGATTTCAGGCACAAGGGTGTGGGAAGATTCTCTTTCTTAGGTAAGGGTGTCAGGGATTGAAATGAGTTACCAAGAGAAATGATGAATAATTTACAGAAAACTTTGAAAGAATTCAAAGATAAAATTTGTTGAGGGCAAATGTAGGTGGTTGCAGGATAGGGGGAAGATGGGTGTGTAGGGAAATTGCCACCGGAGCCTGTGCTCCATTGCAATTTAAAAAAAAATTAAATTGAGTTTGTGTTTAAGTATCTTTAATTTCCATTTCTGACCATTTTGCAATGATTGTAAATGATTATGTACTAATTCTGATTGTTTTTATATATGATTCAATTGTTTAAGTATTGTTAATGTTCCAGAAATATCTATCGGAGGCTTAGTGAAAGCTGGAAAATTAGTGCTGAAAACCAGCACACTCATCGCACATCATGATGTCCACACAGTATCAAGGTCAATCTGCGCAACTACTTGTTAAATAGCCTTGATTTGCTGATTGTTCTAGCACGACAAAGTCATCAGCCAATAGCAGCATAATGATTGTTCTTGAAATCTTAACGCCTCGTTCAATTTTTTCTTTTACAACTTTGATTGCTTCCGGTGGCAATTTCCCTAAACATTTGCTCCCTGTTACATCACTTTAAAAAAATCTTAAAATTAGTTGACTGTAATATCGCGATCGACTACTTTCATTGTTTACGAATTTTAATTTCAAACTCATACATCTTCTTTTTTTTTGGTGGGGGTTATATTTTGATCAGTTCTATTTTTAGGATGTTTCAATCCTGACTCTATACAAAAGAATATTTTCAGATTCCCTCATGCCTGAAGTCAAGTGTCATAATAGTGACACCAAAAGCACGTAAATGTCAATAAAATCTTGAAGAGGAGAATGCTGTTAGCCTCAAATATGAGAAGACTTGGTATTAAGTTTCTAAAATTGGATGTCTGAATGCAGCAGTTGATGAAAGTGGAGATTCATTTTGGACGACTGCTGTATGAAAATTGCTGTAGAAGGTTGACGAAAATCAGTCTGCGGAAAATATTAAAGGATCATGATCTGGAAACGACAGGCTGAAAATGAAAGGCTGAAAATGAAAGGCTGAAAATGAAAACTTCACTTTTTAAGCGTTTATTAACCAAAATGGTGACAGCAAAATCCTTATAATTTTAAGTCCGCCCATCAAAGCCACGTAATACCGCCGCCTGTGAAGAAATCGTGATGAAATTTCATATTGACCGCAAAACAGATCCGCAGAGAAATCAGTTTGTTATAGCACTTCGCTGTGGATATAACAGCACCATAAACTTTTATTTCTGTATAACCGATTGATTGCAGTTTTGAATAACTGCTCTATAATACCTCACTGAATACTTTATTGGGATTTTTTTTTTTTTTTGTAACTGCTTTACGTCTCTTTTTAACATCTAGGTCTTTAGAGACGGGAAAGGATGGCGGCAAGGATGGGGGCAAGGAATGGGAAGGAATTCGGCCATGGCCTTTTGAAGGAAGCATCCCGGCATTTGCCTGGAGTGATTTGGGGAAACAATGGAAAACCCAAATCTGGATGCCCGGACGGGGATTCGAACCGCCGTCCTCCCGAATGCGAGGCGAGAACGCTAACCGTTACACCGCCCCGCCGGTGGAAATTTTTAATCGCGAGACAAAGCTTTTTGATCTTTGTTGACATTTGACGTGAGTACGAATGTTTATTTAACTACACTCTTTTGCGCGGTTCTTCCACAGTGCCCTAATGAATGTTGTTCAATTTTATCACCACCTTTTATAGTATACTAGCTGCTTCCGCAACTTCGTAAGCGTTGACTTCGAATTTCATTGCCAAAAGTGGATATAGGAAGCTGTTAGTAACGTACGATTTGCACCAAACAATACCGAGTCGACATAATATGACAGGAAAGTCATCACTTTATCACTCTACCATCGAACCTGTCTCATGAAGAGAATCAATTTCCAAAACAGAAAACAAACGAAGGTGCGGGGATATAGGGGAGAGAAGGGTTTAACTGAGGCCAGTTTTATTTTAGCTTGGTCTTTTCTTCTTTCATCAGCATGAGCATCCGATTCTTGAGTTCTAATAACTTTAGCCGCTTGTGCTCTGCTTAGGCCAGGTTTACGCTCGCAAGGCATGTCAGAAAAAAAGACAAAATAAACTGGTGCCAGAAACTTTTAGGTAGACACAAAGTAATAGTACAGTGCAGAGCAAATCGACATCTAGACTAAATAATAAGTTTTGTCTCTAAACGAAATTTACTAACAAATCATATTTTAACAGACTGCGCGAGAAGCACAGCTTGAGCAACATTACAGACTAACACACGCATCCGTCTGTCTGTCACCATTCGATAAGTTCTCAAAACTTCGTGACTACAACTGTTATTCATACCGAAAAAAATGTCCGGTGTCCATCCTACAGATACAACGTATTTCCATGTCAAATTCAATCAATATCGGTCAAGCCATTTAGTCGTTAAACGTAACAAAAAGACAGAGACTTACTTCCGCATTTATAATATTTATTAGTGCAGAGGAAACACACACACACTGACTACGAGAGAAACAACGGCTGAGTGATCAATACAGCGTCAAAAAGTGTACACATACAGCATTGTTATCCCGCGTACGATTTGCCAATCATTGCACCCCTAAAATTGTGGTATCTACTGTTCAACATGGAATCCGAAAAACTGACCCGGGTAGTATTAAAGAAATAGGGCAGGTGGAATGATAAATGATCTCTTTAAATGACATAGTAGGTCAATTTGAATTTTGGATGACCAAACCAGCATTCTAGGTCTCTGTTACTTGTTCACAATCCTAAACACATGTGTATTTCTAGGAAATTATCCTCGAGTTAATTCACTCAGTATGGTTCTAATGTCAGTGTATCACTATTTGGGTAGTAGTTGGTAACTCATTCACGTATGATGATAGCAAATTATGGGTTAATCTGTAATTAATCCTTTAAGTATGAAATATGGATAAGGATCTTTAAAAGGAGAATCGATAAAACAGTTCAAATGGGAGTTCCTTAACAAAAGCAAATAAGATAACGATTTTAATCTCGCGCGAAGGGCAAATCCAATTACAATGTAATCACACGTTATTTGAGGGAAACAAGCAAATGAGTAAAAGGGAAACACGTAATACCACCAAAAGAAAGTGGGAAAGGGACACATCACTGCAACAGAATCATTCAGATAACTTAAGAAATAAAGAGTAGTTACCTGGGAAATAAGCTGAAAATAATGATTGTTTTAACCCTGCAAAGGTGCTGCCAAGGAGGAAGTGGAACAGTAATTGCAAAGATAGGAATTTTAATATCAATAAGTAAAGCAATTTAAAGTTAGACCAGAATTGTGAATTAAAATTTTAATGAAACCTTGTAAACTGGGCTGGTTTCGACTCAACGAATCTGTGTTGAATTCTAGTCAAGAGAATCATTTTTTTGAGTGAACCTAAGTGCAAGTTAAAAAACTGTGTCAAGTGCTGTGTATACAATAGCAAGTTGTGTGTTTATTGTTGTCCGACACAGCTGTTGTGTCATGTAAACACCGATGTGCAGAATTTCGCTGTGGTGTAATTTTCCGTAGGTCGAGCGGCGAAGTGTGTTGCTGACCACGCGGCGTGACGTATGTCGACACAGCAAGGGGCTGCGCTGACAATGCTTGCGTAGCAGTGACCAGCACATCGTTGTAATCTTTAAGTATCAAAACATTAATTACAGACCTTTTTAGAATTAAGACTGTGGTGAAAAATATTTTAGGCAGTAAGAACTTTATCTTTTAGTTGAATTGGTAGTATCGTGTAGTAACAGTCGGTGTGTAACCTTTAGTAGTTAATTTCTTCAAGTGTGTTATTAGAAAAATAATGTTGCGTTTTAAGGGTTTAATAGTAGTACTAATTCTTTCACTGGGCAGAGTCCCAATACAATGTTATCAAGTCACTCCCCTTAAGAGTGGTATAATGTTTGTCAAGCAAGATAATGTTATTCATTCGCCATTAGTTTGGTCCATTGTGGCTCAGATAAATTTCAGAGAATTATGGGAGTACAGTCGGCAGCTGGATACTGGATTTAACCTATTGATGTATCTTTTCAAAATCTCACCTCATTTGACGATGAGATACCAGTGTTGCATAAAACTCTCATTCATGTCAATCTGTCATATCCAGAATACGTGTTACCTACTTTCAGTAAAGAAACATACCCTAGTCCGAAATTAGTGGAATTAAATCACACAAATCCCGCAATCTTGAGCACAGAATTATCAAAACATTTGCAACAAGCAAGGGACTCAATTAAATATAATCAATTGATAGCAGCCATAGAAACGCAAGTTCAACTGCACTCAAGGCACAAGACCATGGTGACCACTGTAAGCCTAACGACTATTGTATCATTATCTATTATAGTAATTTTAATACTGTTAATTTACAAACGATATAATAAAAAATTAGCCAGATTGGATATTGAAAGACCAATACCAACTGCAGCACAAATTGTAATGACTTTACCATCTACTAGCAAGGATAGTGCTAAGGACACTGAAAACTGTACAACTAAATCGAAACTGTAATTATGTCATTGATGTTCTATTGTTCTTGTCAAATGATTGTTTTTTTCTTTTATTGCCTTGTCTTTTATACTTATGATTCTTAACGAGAATTGATTTTGTTGTTATACAGGATTGGACGCCACACCATAAAGCATTTGCGATTATAAAAGAATGTTGCTATAACTTTGTAAGCCCGAAGCAAGAATCCAAGCACGAATCATGTACAGTACTAGGACTAGTTAGTGAGTAACCTCAACAATGGAGGGGAGTAGTAAGCTTTGGGGACAAAGCTGGTCTTCGATTAAGGAGGGAGAGATTGTAATGGACCGTTTTAATAATTATAGTATATTTGGGGAGATGTGAAAATATTTATAATGATAATGTATGAGCGGCGGCACTCGAAGGCAGTAAGCGCCTGGCGTGGGATGTCGCAAGACAGCTCAGCAATAAATCCAGGTCGGCGAGCAATAGTTATGGAAACTGGGGTCGTGTAGAAGCTTCGAGAAACGCTAGCTGTCAGTTGATTGCCCTTAGAACGGGGACAGAGTACGCAACTGACGAAATATAAGCGCGAGCTCACCGAGGCTCGGGGGAAGTCGGTCAAGCCAAGTTCGAGTGACTAAGCAGCCACTATGCTGCGCTAAACATCGAGACGGGAACGAAGGCCAGCTCTGCCCGCTAGTCAGCTGATCCGCCAGAACCAATGTAAGTCCATCAATCTTTTATATTACCAAGTGCTTGGAGTCCTGCTCGTGGCAAATGGACGAATGTAACAGCCCGCAGTGAAAGAATAAATCTATGTACGCACTTAGTGTCTTTCATTAGTGCAAGTCAGTAAGATCCAGGTTCAGGTACATAGCCTAAGTAAGATAGCCAAAGCCGAGACGGAACACCAGGAACGGGAGACGCAGCAGATACGCCCCAAGTAAGTAAAACTGGCTAACGCTCACAGTGACCACATACAACTTATCCATCCTGACGAATAAGTAACGGACCGGCATAACAGAATAAAAAGAGTCTTTTACAATGGGCTACAAGCTCACCTGCAGCGTCACATGAAGCTGCCTTTCTTCTGCTGGCCGGTTCCTAAAGGAATGAAGATTCTGCTGGGCTCTCCCAGCGACCTTGCGGAAGCCATCAAGATCTTCCAGAACTTCCGTGTCAAGCACCACATCTTACCCCTTGGCAGTGAAGAAAATGACACCTCCACGCAGAAGGCCACAAAGAAAGCTGACCTTTCTACCCAGACTGCAGCGACCGACATCAATCTCCCCAACGAAGCAGAAACCTCCGTCCACTCGCATAGGAAAGAAGATAGCAACGACGGAGAGAAAACCAACCTCCCCTTGCAGCAACCCGCAGCGAAATCATATTCAAGCAAGGTGATCCAATGCTTCCGGTGTCAGAAATTCTGGCATTATGCCAGAGACTGCGCGGAACCAGCCAGGTGTGTTCGCTGCGGAGGCAATCATGGAGTCGCCGACTGCAAGAAACACAGAGAAGATCCTGAATGCTGCAACTGCGGACTTAAGCACGCTGCTTCCTACCACGGCTGCAAGGCTTGGAAACAGCAACGCCGCACCAAGACACTGCAGCAGAAACGAAGTCCAAGGCTCCATACGCAGCCCGCAGCAAATCCACAAGAAGAGGCCACCCACCACGACATGATCCAGCCCACTACCAGTCGAATCGAGAGCAGGGTCACATCGCAGAGAAGCAAGACGAAGAAGTCCTACGCTGGGGAGAACAACAGCGGCGGTAACACCGGTCGAGGGTCAACAGAGATCGGTCCAAAGCGAACCGCGACGGCAAAGCAGTCCGCCACCCACCATCATA
Organism: Vandiemenella viatica; assembly: GCA_031002005.1. Lineage (NCBI taxonomy): Eukaryota > Metazoa > Arthropoda > Insecta > Orthoptera > Morabidae > Vandiemenella > Vandiemenella viatica. Next base: position 113,942,853 of record JARYHS010008074.1, read on the forward strand.
GACGTCAAGCGGACTGCATTTACTCCGAACGCTTAGGTTTAAGCGTCATAATGCAGCTACTACAAGAGCAGACCACGTTACTGACAGAAGTCATAACGAATTATGCCAACAAACCGGGAACGACACGCCCGAAAATGCCATATAAAGCAAGGACAACCACTCATTGATCTGGAAGGAGATGCTACCAACATTGCAAGAACTTCCCCACAATCTGGGCGAAAAGCTGACCAGAAGATTGAGTGTCAGGCCACGACATTCGGAAGAAGTCAACACCGCTGAGAGTCCCGCCCAGTACGACATCCCTGCTTCGAATCGCCAAGAGGATTCCTGGTCGGAGGTGTCTGGAGCGGACGACTCTTCGTGGATATCATGGTCGTCACCAAAAGCCGCTCTTGTCGACCACGACGTTTTCAAGAAAGAGGAGAACGTCATTTACTTCTACTGTGAGAGCGCAGGCAACAAGTACAAGTTCAAGCCTTTCACACCGAGGAAATTTGAGAAATTCTATTACGCCGACGAGTCTCCCCTCCAAGTGCAGCTCCGAGTCAAAGCTGGGGAAATGCTGTTTGCGTGGGACAACCCTAGCACGAGCTTCAAGAAACTCAAGCAAACTCTCTCGGATCCGGCACAAGCATTTAATGCCAAGCCCATCATCTCAGAGAAGAAAGACTGGTCTCGCCATGTTGAACTACCACTCGTCCTTTCCAAGTACTTCAAGGAGGAGGAGTACTTCGCAGACCTCCTTCGAACGCTCCACAGCCCCCGGAGCCCAAGCAACAATGAAGAGGAAGCTTTGGAGCAAGAGGTCTCGCTGACGCCAAACCGCGGGGACTTCGTGCATCAGGAAAACATCATACATCACCAAGATCGTCCTCCGTCAAGAGAAGCCCAGCAGAATGAGTCCTCACTGGCGCATACATGCTCATTGCCAACCCAGCTGCTGGTCACCTGTATGAGCAAAGAGGACCTCCAAGAAATCAAGCAATTCCTAGAAACTAGGAACATAAGATACAGCATGGATCTCCAAGAAAGCACTCGGAACTCAACAACTGGTGCTCATCAAGAAGAAGCAACTCCAAGAGTCACCTGCAACATGGATGAGGGAACACCCCAAGATGACAATTCAGACTCACGACTAGCACCAGACAGGAGAGAGCCTGAGGCAACCAAGTCCTTCGCCCCGGCCAGCAGCCAAGTCACGGAAAGGAGAATACTGAACTCCAACAAGAAGCCACAGAAGCGGAGACCGATTGCAACGTTACATCAATGCTTTCGCTGCCAAGGCTTCGGGCATCAAGCTTCAGACTGTCTCAAGCAAGTGCGCTGCGTTCGCTGCGGAGGGAGTCATAACAACCTGGTTTGCACACGTCCACGTGATGCAACGCCGACGTGTGCAAACTGTGGCTCTGACCACGCCACCAGCTATGGGGGATGCCCCATAAGAAGAAAGCTTCAAGATGCCATCAGAAGCCGTCAACGCCAGCGCCAACCAAGTCACTCCCAACAAATCGGCAGACCAGAGGGACCTCAGAGATGGTTATCAAGCCACGTCAATATTCATCCGTCGACCAACTCAAATGACCATCACGGGCACCAATGCTGTAATCAAGAGCCAAGACGAGCAAATCAACTGGGGAAAATTGTTGAGTTGTTAACACAACTGATTGCGGCAATGATCCCGAACTGACCACTTGAAACAAGTCAACTATAAATAATAAGAATATCAAAAGGGTTTCCACACAGGCCGTAACACTACGGTCAAAGCCGGTTTTCCCCCAAAGCGCACAATTAGCGAAAACAAAATCCACCACCATCAGTGAATACACAGATAAAGCTACAAATCGTAGCGGGGTTGTAAAACGCCGTTGAGGCAGTGAAAAAAAAAAGAAGAAAAAAAAGAAGAAAAAAAAAAGAAAAAAAACGCCCGGTTCTAGAATATGCAGCGGTTGTGTGGGGAAATGCTGCTACCTCACACATCCAGAAGCTGCAAACGATTCAAAACAGAGCAATACGCTATGCGTATAAACTACCCAAAGAGACCCCGTCTTCAGTGGTACATGAAGTCAGTGGTCTGGAAAAATTAAAAGTCAGAATTAAAAAAATGGCTGCTAAGTTCTATACAAACAGCACCAATTCAACAAATCCACTCATTGCTCAACTAGGCAACACACTTCACTTCAACGACAATATCAGGTGGCCAGTCCACCTCATACAGTAACCCTCACCGGAGATGTCAATCCAAATAATCCACACCAATAAAGATAACCAAAACAAAAATCTGGAAGGAGATGCACCATGTGTAAGAACTTCCCCACACTCCAGGAGAACAGCCACCTGGGTAATGATGTCATAGTCATACTCAGTCAGTCGGAAGAGAGGATACTGTGGACTTGTGCTACTAGATATCTCCCGGGCATTTGACTCGGTATGGCACGCCGGATTGCGACTCCGACTCTACGAATGTGGACTTCTGGGACAGCTTGTCAAACTGATAAAATCATACTTGGAAAACCGCTCCTTCAAAGTAAAAATTGGCAACGCCTACTCCACAAGGCGTAGCATTCAGGCAAGAGTACCACAAGGCTCGACCCTAGGACCTCTGCTATACTCCCTATATACAGCCAATTTACCTTCTCAAAACGGAATTCACACCGCCACATATGCAGATGATACAGCTTACTTCACTCGCAGCCGCAGCAAAGCTATCGTCACCAGTCGTCTGCAGGAGGTATTGCAGAAGATTGAGGCCTGGGCGAGGAGGTGGCGTATTGGAATCAACCCAACGAAGACCCAAGCCATCTTATTAACTAAAAGGATAGGACCTCGACAGAGATCTCAATTGGATCCACAACTCAAAATACACAACAACTTAATCCCATGGTCAAACACAGTTCGCTACCTTTGAGTCCTGCTTGACACCAGGTTGACCTGGAGGGCCCACATAAACGACCTCCGCAGAAGAGCTAGCGCGAGACTTCAAGCGTTGTACCCAGTGCTAAACAGGGACAGTAAGCTCTCCGCACCCTTAGGAGTACGGATCTACTGCACCTTAGTAAGACCAATACTTGAATATGCCTGCCCTGTGTGGGGATACACAGCTAAAACAAGTCTTGACCGACTTCAAACTATTCAGAATCGAGCTTTGAAGAGAGCACTTCATCTTGACTGCAGATTTCCCACAATTGCCTTTCATGAAGCCACAGGGCTACCAACTTTAAAACAACGATTCAAGGATCTTGCTACCAAATTTTATAACACAGCCCGTAAATCCAACAACCCACTAATCAAGGATCTGGGTAATTATCCGGTAGGAATAGATCCACACATAGGACCTATCTCACTTGTTCAATAATCCCCCAAACCATCTGAAAATATCTACGCCAAACGTTAAGACAAACCGAACCTGAAGCAAGTACCCATCTATAAGACTAGGAGTAAATGTCGCAAGACAAACACTCCATCCTACTCTGCCCAAGGAGGAAATGGGCAGTTAATGGCGTCGTCGTCGTCGGAAGAGAGGATTTACCTAGGCATTGCCACCTCTCTTTAATAAATGCGCACCGGGTAGTTCACTTGACACATCTGCGAATGGAATGTATCGAACATAACTCAAAGTTGCGTGCCTTTAAGGCGGATGTTGTAACAGAATGGCGAAAATGGGTCATTACATACATTTCTATATTCAACACATAAAAAGAATAATGATAAGGATAATCAGAGAGGCTTGTCAGTATTTGCTGGGCCTCCCAAATAGCCCGTTGGCAGAGAGTCTCACCAGGAGGTCGCGACAGGTAGGCGGGGGCATACAATGGACAGGCAGCTACCCCACCTAACGGAACTGGTCGGGCATATAATCCCTTAACTCCGGGAAAATACCGCACCAAGGTGAATGCACGTTTGGCGACCTCTTGTCCTCAACCGGACGTTACTGAAGTTCAGAATGTTCCGAACTACTCCGACTGATTCCGAGATTGTGCGCATACACCAATCGTTTTTAGCTAGAGAAGGTGGAACTTGTAGCAGGAACGAGTCGACGACGAATTAATCTCCGTATTTTCTAACTCTTGTGAATTTCTCTCTATGTTAAAAATTGCCCCTTGGGAAAGAGGGGTGGCTAACACGAGCGACGGAGAGGAACGTTTTACTGCGGAGGCGGGAGATAGACTCGACGTCCAGCCTTGAGAGTGGAAGGAGTGTATCTTCCAAGGTTGGAGATTGTTCTGCCTTGGCATCGAATCCGAGGGTTTGAAACAAGTATATTGCGGCAGTGAGGTTGCTTGGCAATCATTCAGTACGTTGCTTGGAGGACGTAGTGCCCTTTCCGCAAGAGCCAATGTGCTATAACATTTTCGCCGAAGAGGGACGCCCATCGCCATCACGGTAATAATCTTATGAATAGTGCAGTTAGGTGCTTACAGGAAGTCATTGGGTACAACTCTGTGACGACCTTTCGAAGTAAACTTTTGAATGATTGGAAGTTCTCGCCTCCGGCAAATATTGAGCTACGTGAAACAGATTTCAGGAACTTTCCTATAGCCCACTCTTGTTGGATAATTTAAATTATTCTGGCGCCCAGTATTTGAAATCTAATGAAGTCTCGTGTTAGTATTTATTACATTTCATTTTTGGTTCCCAATTGTTATGAAGGGAACTTTCCATTAAAACCAAGTGTGAATCTTTTTTGTGTGTTTATTAATGTTGGGAATTCGTTTCATGATCAATTAGTAATATGGTAGTGTTTGAAGATCTCTTGGGCGTGCAGCCGGGTCATTTGGTCGTAAATGTACGAATTTTCGATGGCGTACTGTGCCATCATCTTCAGGTAGCGTCCAGTGGTCGGCGTGAGGAACGCAGTCCAGGACGCGACTGCTGGACTGCTCCGCGCGCATCGATATTTATACCCTCCGACCCCGTCCTCCCACTCCCTCCGGGTCGCTCTGATGGCGGTGGTGGGGGCGGTGGTGGGGGCGGTGCGTTACAGTGCGTCGAGCAGTGTCCATTAGTCTCAACGCCACCTCCGTCGCGCACAGCGCCTTGGCTCTGGTGTTTGCGGAGCCGCTTCAGTGCTGGGTTCCAAGCCTTGCTTAGTTGGAACCCGTTGTCTTTGTCAAATATCGATGCGCGCGGAGCAGTCCAGCAGTCACACAGTTGGCTGCCAGCAGCCAGAGAGGACGCCTCGGTACACTCTCCTTGCCGTGCCTCATATTGAGCCATCTTCGTCATGGGACGAAGCAAGAAGAGAGCACAGATGACTGCCGGCCATCCAGACCAGGGCGAACCACCAGTGGCGACGGAAGAGAGCTGCAAGATGGATACCGCGGACCCTCCCATGGAGGAGGGCCCCACGAAACCCATCTGCATACTCACCAGTGAGCTTCCCATCATCACGCTACTCGGCCGTCTACAGCGCTGCGCGATTCTGCCGCTGTTCGCACAGCCGCTATCAGGGGGAATGTGTGTCCATGCCAACTGCCTGCAAGATTACAAGGCAATCGTCGCGAAGCTAGTTGAGCTTCGTGAGGAGTTCAATGCTTCAAAGTATGTGCCCCTGACACACAACAGCCTCCCAAGGCTTTAGTGAGCGAGGGTACAAAGACAACCGTCACGCAGACCACGACACCTGACAGGAAGCTGGGAACACCAGAAATAGCCCAGTGCTTTAACTGCCAGGGGTTTAACCACTTCGCCAGCCAATGCACTGCCAAGCAGAAGTGCGTTCGGTGTGGCGGAGATCACCTGCACTCGGCATGCCCAAGGCCGAGGGAGGACCCGATTTGCTGCAACTGTGGGGGACCGCACGCTGCGTGCCACCGTGCGTGTCCCACCAGGTTGCAGCAAAACAAGATGAAGAAACATCACCGGGCAAAGCCCACTTCTGGGGAGCAGGGTGGCAACAAAAAAGCAAATTATCGTCAGACTGCCAACCCTGCTACCGAGACTAGAGCAAGAAACCGCCATCCGCAAGCTAGGACGCCGGCGCCGAAACCTCCCGACAGCCCGCCCCACCCTCCACACACATGCTGTGGGCGTGACGCGGACGGGCCCGGATGGGGGCCACAGCTTCTAAAGGTCGTCGAGTTGCTTGCGCAACTCGTCGCCTGCTCCACCAGAGCGGCTGCTGCACCACAGCTGCCGCCAGATAAGAAGACTCAAGAAGAAGCCAAACAAGACGACAAATCAACCGACAAGTTAAACCACATCGATATGCATCTGGAGTAAATGTCGAAAGACAATAGACTCCATCATACTCTGCCATATGAAGACATGGCAATGACTGGCTACTCTGGGCAGTCCAGCAGTCGCGTCCAGGACTGCGTTCCTCACGCCGACCACTGGACGCTACCTGAAGATGATGGCACGGTACGCCATCGAAAATTCCAACATTTACGACCAAATGACCCGGCTGCACGCCCGAGAGATCTTCAAACATCAGATCCGCCGGGAAAACTTACGATTACACAATATGGTAGTGCTTAAATGTTGTTGTATGATTATTAATGTTGGCATTTGTAAGGCGAGGTTTTGCATGTCCACAGATTTGAGATTCTATGTGTTAATATTAAAAATAAATAAGCCTCAATCTGTACGCCACTACGAATACCAAATAAATTAGCAGCATAGGGTTTCATTTGATATTAAAAAGAGGAGTAAGAAAGTTTTCACCCACCCAGTACAATATGTATCTCTCAAGAATTCTCCATGTCTAATTATAGTACGTGACCGAAACAGAGACATGTGTATTAGCAACTTTACGCGAAGAGGCTGCGCGACTGTTACAAACAGTGAAAAAGAGAGAGAAGTTCGATAAACAATATTCTCTGAACTGTGGATATGGAGGGAAATGATAAATAACTGGTTAGTTAGTATTTCTTAATGTTCAGTCCTGCCGCGGAAGCCATGATAAGCTATTGGTTGCATGAAATAACAACTCCGAAGATTCACTTTCCAGCTGATTATTTTCCAGTGTGCTCTATAATAACATTACATAACAAGGCATCGACTCGATCCAAAGACACTAAGTACAAACATACACAAATGTTCCAGTGATTAAACTCACACACTTCTGAAAACCACTGACTGACAACTTTCTCTGCTCGTCATCTCTGCACGCTTAAAGTAGACACTTTAGAAACATCCAAAATATTCAAAGAATTCCGACAGACGTTTCTAGAATTCTAACAAGACTTTAACCATTAAATCCATACAATAACAATGAGAATTAATACAAAAATATTCACAATCAGTATGAAACACACGGAAATGAAAATTAAAGATCTTTACAGGTATTTACACACAAAATTATCAACATAAGCCAGTCTAATCAGTCGAGAATTGTCCTCCAAACATCGCGGCTTACATCAACCCTTACAATTACAAACGTTTAATTCATGTTTCATACATAATACTGTCCTTGAAAATATTACATAGCATTTACATAGTTTTTACCGTAAAACAATGTTCCTTTACGCAAATTCAAAATTAATTACACGAAACATATGCAAATCCCTAATTAATCATTCCCAGCTTGCTATAAATAATTCTTAAAATAATATTTAATTAAATGTCTGGGTCTGAGGGCCGCTATAGGAAGCTTCCCAGCCAACCAAAATAAGTCTGAGTAATATTGTTTATTTTTAAGTTACTATTTGTTTAAAATAATGTTTCGTGTTTGTCGTATCAGGAGAAGGGAGAAACGGATTCGAACCGGGATTGGTTCCGACTGCACGCGGGCGGAGAAGGGGAGTGGTACCCAGCTCCTGTGAGAGGGTAACGCTGCGTCTGGGCGAGGACTCGGGTCTGGTGACTTCTAAAGGTGGCTTCCCACGGCCCGTGTATTTGCCGGCCGCGCCGGTGGGGCTATCAACAACGGACCGTTGGAAGAGAGCCATCTATTTCGGCCTGTGCTAGCGGAGATGGTACGGCTCTATCCATCGCCCAGTCGGTATCATCAAACGCCCGGGTAGTGGTACGGTGTTGCCATCTGTCTGCAGCAGAGGCGCGCACCTCTGATCACTTTCTGTACGCTAGGCACTAGGCAACGTGGTGGCGAGGTGGTGGGCAGCTGGCGGGGGCTGACCTGACGCAGCCTGTAAAATCACAGGCCTTGGGAAACCACCTTAAAGCCTCGTTCACGTCTACAGAAACCGTACGTGTCAGCCACGTACCGGCAAAAAAAATATCGTTGCATACATATTCTATAGGCGTATTCACATATCTACCGCGCGTGAGCGGAGCGTGTCCGTGCAGACACGTGCCGACACCGGCCAGCATTGTAGGAAAGAATGTTTTGTCTGTGCCGGCACGTGTCTGAGCATGTCTGTGGGTGTCTGCGCGGTTAGTATGATTGCAGCAGCGTAGCCGTACAGACAGTATACCACCTGATGCAATAAAACACGATGAATAACCAAAAATTAATCGAATCAGTTAAAGAATAAACATTCCATTATAATTTGATAAAAGATATGGTGATAGTAAACGTAAAGAGATTCGACTCCCTACTATAACTATGTAAGTTCGTTAGCATTGTATGGATTGCAAGGGTCAGAATCACGAAATGATTTTCATAGCACACCATCACCACAAACATCACCATCAGTATCACTTGAATCCAACAAGGGCATAGTAATAATTAATAAGAAGTACAAGGATTCTACAATATTCAAGGACGAGGAGTCGGAGAATTAGACAGGCTATATTCCAACGTATGCTTCAGAATGAAACAAATTTTGTTATGTTGGTAAGAATACCCAAACCAAATTTTGCCTTTTGTACCAAACTAAAACAATTTTAACTTTACGGTAAGTTTTAATATTAATTAAAAAAGAACTTAGCTCAAACGAACTTTTCGTAATTAAGATTCCTCGAACTTCTTATCTCGTTCAGTTATCACTGGCGTAATTCTGGCTGCAATGGTTTCAAACTCATATTTACTCATCTTAACATATTTTTGAAAAAATCTGTCTTCATCCTTTACGAAATCCTTGTGTAATCTGCAGAATTGGCAATTTTTTTTTAATGGGATACACAGAAAACATTTTTAATATGTTTCTGTGCTGCTCTTCTAAACAAGTCGATTATTCTTCTTCTAATAAAATTTTTGTCACGGCTAGTGATTCTATTGAAAAATTTCGTAATATTGAGAAGTACGTACATTCGTACCTTTGCCTGATGGCGCCTATGAGTGTATTGCTGTATAGATGTAAAAACTTTTGTCTCTGCCGTGTCTAACATGCTAAGTGCTGGACACGCTACGTGCTGGTAAATGTGAACTAGGCTTAAGGCGAGTGGTCACTGGATGAACTAGCAGCCTTCAAGAGGAGACCAGTGGAGAATAAATATCAAGCGCTTATATTCATACAAGTGTTATTTGGCGTAGTTCAAGGGAAGATTGAGGTGTTGGCGTAAGCACCCCGGTGTTGACTGTTACGGTAAAGACTTCCTACGTTTAATCCGAACTGCCCTAAAATTCAGCGAAGCTATACAACCCGAATAACGCCTTGGCAAGGACACATGCTCGATGATAATCCATACTTTATCGAATTTTAATGAGCTAAAGTCGGAGCCGATATAGACATTCCTTGATTGTAAAAATAATCACCTGCCTATTTGATTTTTTCTAATTATACTTGTAAAATATTTAAAATTTATCAATAATTTGTACTGCTAGCCAAGATGGTGGTTCTCTAGTTTATTTAATTTGCTAAATGAATTCACATACAGTCATCCTGATTGTGTCATTGAGATGTTAATTAATGTTTATATTTAACTTGTCACTAAAGGTCAGTGAACATTTGTAAATGTATTTCACATAAAGAATAAATGGTCAGGTTTCGTCACCTCGTGTTTTACATGTTGTGGTATGACAGAGCCATCCACAACGAATATTAATAACTAGCTGGTACCCACGACTTCGTTCGTGGTTGTAAAGAATTCTTATTGACAGCTATAGACATCTAACCACCATAGTGCACGATGGGAGACTCGATACTATTACCACACACAAATACCAGTCTTCTGCGCTATGCTCGTAGTTCCGGCAGCAAAGTAAAATTTACGGATACACACAAGTCTTTGGATGAAATACGAAAATAATCATGATCGACCAATTTCAAACACCATATCTCACACACTCCCCCAGTTACCGAATTTCGGCCAACGTTGTGATCCATGGGAGACTCTGTATTACTACAACACACAAACGCCAGTGATCTGCGATTGATAGTTTTCACTTAAAGTGATACACCGTGACACATGCGTCTTTGGCAGAAATATGAAATTGCCGCAGGTTGACCATTTTCATCCCCCATATCTTCAACATCCCCATAGCTACAGACATCTAACAACCATAGTGCACGACAACAGACACGATTCTACTACCACACATAAACACCAATGCTCTATGCTATGTAGTCGAGGCAGGAAAGTGATATCTGCGGAGACACATGCCTTTCGTCGAAATACGAAAATATCCTTGGTCGGCCACTTACAACCACCATATCTCCAACACAACCACAGTTTCTGAAATTCGGCCACTGTTGTGATTGAAAGGTGACTCTGTGCTACTACTACACACAAACGCCAGTTATCTGTGATCTATAGTTTTCGCTGAAAAGTGACACACCATGATACTTTTGTCTTTGGAACAAGTATGAAATTGCCACAAGTCGACCACTTTCAACCCCCATTTCTCCCACACCCCCATAGCTACCGACATTTAACAACCATAGTGCACTACACGAGATACGATTCTACTACCAAACACAAACACCAATGCTCTATGCTATGTAGTTGTGGCAGAAAAGTGACATATGCGGAGACAGTCGAAATACGAAAATATCCTTGGTCGGCCACTTACAACCACCATTCGGCCGCTGTTGTGATCTAAAGGTGACTCTGTGCTACTACTACACACAAACGCCAGTTATCAGTGATCTATTAGTTTTCGCTGAAAAGTGATACACCATGACACTTTTGTCTTTGGCAGAAGTATGAAATTGCCACAGGTCGACCACTTTCAACCCCCATTTCTCCCACACCCCCATAGCTACCGACATCTAACAACCATAGTGCACTACATGAGATACGATTCTACTACCAAACACAAACACCAATGCTCTATGCTATGTAGTTGTGGCAGAAAAGTGACATATGCGGAGACAGTCGAAATACGAAAATATCCTTGGTCGGCCACTTACAACCACCATATCTACCACAGTACCACAGTTTCTGAAATTCGGCCGCTGTTGTGATCGAAAGGTGACTCTGTGCTACTACTACACACAAACGCCAGTTATCTGTGATCTATAGTTTTCGCTGAAAAGTGATACACCATGAACACTTTTGTCTTTGGCAGAAGTATGAAATTGCCACAGGTCGACCACTTTCAACCCCCATTTCTCCCACACCCCCATAGCTACCGACATCTAACAACCATAGTGCACTACACGAGATACGATTCTACTACCAAACACAAACACCAATGCTCTATGCTATGTAGTTGTGGCAGAAAAGTGACATATGCGGAGACAGTCGAAATACGAAAATATCCTTGGTCGGCCACTTACAACCACCATATCTACCACAGTACCACGGTTTCTGAAATTCGGCCGCTGTTGTGATCGAAAGGTGACTCTGTGCTACTACTACACACAAACGCCAGTTATCTGTGATCTATAGTTTTCGCTGACAAGTGATACACCATGACACTTTTGTCTTTGGCAGAAGTATGAAATTGCCACAGGTCGACCAATTTCAACCCCCATTTCTCCCACACCCCCATAGCTACCGACATCTAACAACCATAGTGCACTACATGAGATACGATTCTACTAACAAACACAAACACCAATGCTCTATGCTATGTAGTTGTGGCAGAAAGGTGACATATGCGGAGACAGTCGAAATACGAAAATATCCTTGGTCGGCCACTTACAACCACCATATCTACCACAGTACCATAGTTTCTGAAATTCGGCCGCTGTTGTGATCGAAAGGTGACACTGTGCTACTACTACACACAAACGCCAGTTGTCTGTGATCTATAGTTTTCGCATGAAAAGTGATACACCATGACACTTTTGTCTTTGGCAGAAGTATGAAATTGCCACAGGTCGACCACTTTCAACCCCCATTTCTCCCACACCCCCATAGCTACCGACATCTAACAACCATAGTGCACTACACGAGATACGATTCTACTACCAAACACAAACACCAATGCTCTATGCTATGTAGTTGTGGCAGAAAAGTGACATATGCGGAGACAGTCGAAATACGAAAAGATCCTTGGTCGGCCACTTACAACCACCATATCTACCACAGTACCACAGTTTCTGAAATTCGGCCGCTGTTGTGATCGAAAAGTGACTCTGTGCTACTACTACACACAAAGGCCTGTTATCTGTGATCTATAGTTTTCGCTGACAAGTGATACACCATGACACTTTTGTCTTTGGCAGAAGTATGAAATTGCCACAGGTCGACCACTTTCAACCCCCATTTCTCCCACACCCCCATACCTACCGACATCTAACAACCATAGTGCACTACATGAGATACGATTCTACTAACAAACACAAACACCAATGCTCTATGCTATGTAGTTGTGGCAGAAAGGTGACATATGCGGAGACAGTCGAAATACGAAAATATCCTTGGTCGGCCACTTACAACCACCATATCTACCACAGTACCATAGTTTCTGAAATTCGGCCGCTGTTGTGATCGAAAGGTGACTCTGTGCTACTACTACACACAAACGCCAGTTGTCTGTGATCTATAGTTTTCGCAGAAAAGTGATACACCATGACACTTTTGTCTTTGGCAGAAGTATGAAATTGCCACAGGTCGACCACTTTCAACCCCCATTTCTCCCACACCCCCATAGCTACCGACATCTAACAACCATAGTGCACTACATGAGATACGATTCTACTACCAAACACAAACACCAATGCTCTATGCTATGTAGTTGTGGCAGAAAAGTGACATATGCGGAGACAGTCGAAATACGAAAATATCCTTGGTCGGCCACTTACAACCACCATATCTACCACAGTACCATAGTTTCTGAAATTCGGCCGCTGTTGTGATCGGAAGGTGACTCTGTGCTACTACTACACACAAACGCCAGTTATCTGTGATCTATAGTTTTCCCTGAAAAGTGATACACCATGACACTTTTGTCTTTGGTAGACGTATGAAATTGCCACAGGTCGACCACTTTCAACTCCCAGATCTCCCACACCCCCATAGCTACCGACATCTAACAACCATAGTGCACGACAGGAAAGACGATTCTACTACCTCACACAAACACCAAAGGTCTATGTTATGTAGTTGTGGCAGGAAAGAGAAGTATACGGAGATAAGAATTTTTGGTCGAAATATGAAAACGCCCTGCACTGACCAACTTTAATCATTATATCTCCCACATCCCCACAGCTATCGGCATTCGGCCAACGTTGTGCACTACAGGAAACTCCATGCTACTTCCACCCACAAACATCAGTGATCTGTGCTAGGTAGTGGTGGCTGAAAAGTGATATATAGGAAAAAACACGTCTATTTTTATATATATATAAGATTTCTGCTTTTACAAATACAAGAGTAATTTTGACAACTAAAGCACAGAAGAAGTTGGAGAAAATTTACACAATTTCTTAATAAATGGGTATTTTTTTGTATACAGTGATGCTTATGAGCTATTAGCGAAGCGATGTAACAGCAGAAAAGTTAGCAGAATTTCTGATTTCAATCATTAGACACTAAAAATATTAATAAGTACGAAGTTTCTCTCGGAGTTGAGAATTTATAAAATGCTCTCGGGTTACTAGCCGAACTAACGAAGTGTTATCAATGATATTTCGGCGATCACATACACTGTCGCCATATTCACCAGTTAACTCGACTAAGAATATACCTTGTTGTGTAAACAATTACGTATAACCCTAATGTTTAGCGATGTTAAAAATATTCTTTTACATAAAACCTGAAATATATTTTTCTAATAAACCTGTGTCCGATAACAGTTTAGAGACATTGTTAAACAATGTATCCTCCATCAAGATCGATTTTAAAACTTAAACCTGTCTTCGATGGGCATTATTTCTATAAATGAAGCTCCGTTACAGAAATAACTTTTCAGAGGTCATTTCTGTTCATTTCTTGAAATTAATTTAAATGGAGGTTCATTCTAAATCTGTCGTAATTAGCCTTTATACTACAAGTTGCTGTGGTATAGTAATATTTCTTCTATTATTAATTTTATTCTAAAACACCTATGCAATAAAGATTGCACTTCAACGCAGTCAGGCCTTATTTAAATTCATTTTTCATTTGTTCAGTCAGTATTAAACATTTCTGTCTGATGTTTAATATACTTTAGGAATTAATTAGTATTTTTCATTTCTGGATGTTGAAAACCGTACTGACTATTTGGTAATTTTAACTAATTTCTGTCAATGATCGTTAACTTCATGATATTTCGGTAAAAGACTATATTAGCACAGGCTGGTTTGTCCACTGTATTTCCAGCAAGTTCCATCGTAAACGACTTCTCAGTTTCCTTGGGATGCAAGCTCAGTTATACCATGTTTTCTGGCGAGATAACTGATATAATATAAAAAAAATTGAGATTCAAAATATAACTTGCCGTAATTTAGTTGTAATGCAGTTATTAATGTCTGATGACTAGTTTGAATCATGCACAATAACTTGAAATTATTAAATAGTGAGCAATAATACAGCGAGTATAAAATTTCTTGGTGATGGAAAAACATAGCCAGTTCTCTCACAAGATCTTGAAACATATTGGTAATGTACCTGTGCGAGTATTGTAACTTACAGTTAGATTGTGAAATATCTGATTAGGGTCGAGAAAAATGACAGAAAATGCGCTGGCAACGATGGCTGTGATCTTCAGAAAAGTACTTTTAAAACGAGAATAGCTACTTGTATTAAATAACAAGCAATGTTCGTTTAATGCGGCAGTTGCTGAAGGATATCAACAATTTATCACAAATAGTAAACTACGTACTTAAATAAAAGTATGAGAATCATTACAATTCACTAACTTCTTGTCTCAATAAACTGCTCAACGTTCTTACCAAACATTTCCTTATATATTTCATACTAATCCGCTTTCTTTATTACCGAGCGTGGTGGCTGAACAGTAACGTTCTGGCCTCGATTTTGGGAGGACGTGGGTTCGAATTTTTGTCTGGCCATCCAGGTTTTGGTTTTCCATGGTTTCCCCAAATAGTTGCTTCAAAAAGGATATGGCCGAATTCCTTCCCGTTCCTGGCTCCAGTGCATCCCGCCTCTACTGACCTCGACGTCGACGAGGCGTAAAAGCATAAGCCAAAAAGCTATCTCTTTAATTAAACAAAATTAACGCTGCGCAATACATTTATTTTTGTTATAAATAATACGTAATTTCTAGAAAATCAATTGCCTCTTAAGGTTCAAATTTTGGTTTACTCTTTCTTCCAACGCTCTTTGATTCAATATCAAAATCATTGATTCAGTCTGAATGTAGTACCTTTTACTCTCAAACAAAAAATATAACATCTATTTTTTTTCTTTTTTTTTCTTATTTGTTTTCTTATTTGTTTTTTTTTTTCTTTTTTTTTTTTTTTAGACACCTCCGCTGTTTTTGTAATGTTTTAGTTAAAAAATCAACGGTATATCAGTGTAAAGCGTAACGACCACATTATCAACAATTAGCATTGAATTTTAAAAAATAACACAGCCATGAGTAACTGTTTTCTGATTTTGGCGATCACAAGAAATGTTTAAGGTGTTAGGTCCTGGACACCATTTACAACAGAGATGAAATGGAAGATATAATTCAGACTAACTCCTTACTTTTAAGAGAAACAGTGATTTCATTTTCAATGAATGTTTTCATAAATTTGCCAAATATCTGTGTAGCGTGATTTTTATAAAATCAGCATACCCGTGTAAAACTTTGTCGCACATTCAACTCCTCCCACTAAAAAATTATTATTTAGTGGAAATTAAACACTCAGCAAAATATATATAAAAATAACAAAGAGAGTATTAACAACAGCTGTTTGTATTCAATATTTGATATCTGAACGCAGTCATCTTGAATTTTTTGTCGCATTCGAAAGCTGGAAGAAAAATATTGCTAGATTTAGTTACACTTTCAAAGGCTACAGCATTTGGCAAGTATAATCCATCTCTTTGATCACTGTTTCATTGCAAAGGCAATCCTTAGTGGGAACTGTGTTCTAGCCATTTGAAAAGGTATGGTTAGGTGACGTTACTTCGCGTTATGACAACAGTCGTGTCTGACTCAGCGCGCCTACAATCTGCTGAGCGCCAAGCCCGCATGACGTTCAAACGTTCAGCTTTTTCTTTTAACTAAAACTAGAAAATCCAAGTGAAAATTTTGCAAATAAAATGTTTATATAGGAAAAACATGAAAATTTCGGAAATAAAATCCAGAATAAGGGAGATTGGTGGTTCGTGGCGGGTTGAAAGAAGAAACGTCTTAATTTCATCTGATGTATGCCTTGCTGCAGCACACTACCCTGAAGTAAACAACAGAAGCTATTCCTTCTTGGGAGCCAAAATGTCACGGAACTCACAGAAATACAACCAAGCTGGACAAAAAAAAAAACAACTCAGTACATCCACATCTCTATGATATGTGGTGCTGCTATCTACCGGCAACGAATTCAACTGATACCAACACCGGCGAAGCCCAGCAGCTTGGTTTTACACTGTCTCATACGTATGACCCTAATAGTAAATAATTTTCCCTTTAATAGTCAAATTCTGAAAAAAATTCTTTTTTCAAAAATTTGATGTTATCAAAGCAATCTTTAAAATCATACTTCATTTATCGATTTCGGCTAGGTGTCAAGCAAGATAAATGACTAGTGACAAAAACATTGATGCTTCTGAAGTAATAACAATTTTGCCCTTTAAGGAAAAAATTCCGAAAAGTTCCTTTAAGGGGCTCCGATAGGATGGAAAATGATGAATTTTGTCATTTTCGTTTTTTTGCCGATTATTGTTTTTTGGAATGTCCTCTTCAATTTTGTGTTTAATACATGCATATTTCTAACCTAGAAATGCTTTAAAAGAGACATAAAAACAACAGTGACGAAGAAATAAAAGTATCTGTTCGAGCTGTATTATTTTATGTTGTTTCAACTGATTCTGCTCCCAACCACCGACTCTGCCCCATGGTGCAAGTACAACAATGCACAAGCAGCAGTCCAAACATTTGTACACAAGGAAGGTTTGCCACACAAGGAAGGTTTGGGGAACTTAGGCCTATTTTCAGGGATCTATCTGATAAACAACTACTGAAGAAGTGTTTACATTGTCGGACCCAAAATCAAAATGAGTGCATTAACAGTGTTATTTGGTCAAGAATTCCAAAAATTGTTTTTGTATCAATTAAGGCTCTTTATTTTAGTGTTTATGATGCTGTAATGACTCTTAACAATGGCAACTTGTCAAGGTGTGCAGCATTGAAGAAACTGAGTATTAGTATTGGGTACCACACCATGTAGGCTTGACCAGGAAAGGGTTAGGGTGTCAGAGATAGCATTGAGGGAAGTGGAAGAAAAGGCACGAGAGAAGAGAAGAATACTACCAAAAAAAAAAAAAAGGCTGGAAGAAAGCTATCAGGACGATCCAGATCACTCTAGTTATGGTTCTGAAATACACTGAAACTTTGACTGCATTTTCCCGTAAGTTTACTTTTTGAGAGTTTTAGTGTACCTTTTCTTGGAAACTACCTGCATGAACTACCTGAAACTTTTAGAGCCTTGAAAGTATGTTTCTGTGAGCATTTTAACACAGGGATATTATACCTTATAGTTTGTAAATTATTGACTGGATAGCACCTCCAAAAGTGCAATAAATTTGAATATCTTTAGAAAAAAATAATACTGCTAAACCAATTGGAACTTTGGGAAATACCTTTGTTAAAGTATTGGAAAATCATCATAGATTCACCCTATTTTGTTTCAGATATGTATCACGATTAGTTGTTGAGAAAAGGTACAATGAAGTTCACAAGAAATACATGTGAAAGATACACCCTACCGGAGCCCCTTATAATGATACCTCTTTTATCGATTTCCTTTAGGTATGAAGGAAGATAACTGGCTAGTGACAAGAAAAGCCTCTTAGAAATAATCGATATGACTTTAAACAAACAATGAGTTTCAATACAAACTAAGTATGCTATGTCAAAAGCCAGAAAAACATCCTATAAACTGTGATGATCTCAGTGCTTCATCACATGTTTATTTTAGAAGTCCGTGAATGTTTCTCTGGACGCCAGAGAAGATATACATAACAAAAGACGATACATATCTCTGGACGTGGAAGATATGAATGGATGTTCGAGTTGAACTTTTTTTTTTTTTTTTTTTGAGAGCTGAAAATTCTTTTTTGAAGGTGGGATGCTATCAATGTTGTATTTGTGTTAATACCATCAGAGAAGCCGTCGTCAGCAATGATAATGTACCTCATAATATAGTGACTGACTTTCTCTGCCAATAGACTTAAATGTGAACGAGCTGTGGACTCTATTTAACACATAAAGACAGAAATAATTGCTTATATCTACGAATACATTGTGTTTTCTTTATTAATTAAATAATGTCAAAAGAATTGTAAGGTATAATAATGTGATTTATGGTTATTTTCATTTGTTTCAAATATAAATTAAATGCTCTTAAATATTAAAGTGGCTGACCATTTCATTGCAAATATAAATTAAATGCTCTTTAAATATTAAAATGGTTGACCATTTCAATACTCAAACAATTTTTTTTTTATTTCTGTTGGCTTTGTATTCGTTGAGAAAAGAGGGATGTTAACAGCAAAAATGATATATAACATTTATTTAGTAACTGAAGTCGTTCCAGCAGCGATACTTGAAATCTGTACCTTTATACATAGTGGTTACACTAGCATGCAATAGTCTTCAAAAAAATAAAGTCAAGAATTATAAAACCATCTTTCGTTAGGCCGTACCCTGCAATATACCCTTTCGTGTGTACCCCTCCAACCGGGAGGGTGCGAAAACATGTTAGGGGGCGCGAGGTGTGAGGTAGCTTCACCGCCCGTGTGGACGATACCGTATTTCTACACCGTCCCAAGAACTATTGTATGTATCCTAAGCAGCCTCTTAGAACTGAAAACCTTTATTATAACATCACGTCCTAATGAGTTTCTTCTGAGATGACATTGTTAATACTGAAAAGTAGGCATTTACCTTGTTTCTAATAAAATTTTGGTAAGGGGGGGTGGGGGGAGGGAGAGGACGTGGGAATTTGATCGAAAGGGGGAGTGGAACGAAAAACTTTAGGAACCCCTTAATATTGGCAAGTGGGGGAGGATGACGTGCAAACTTTTATTTTGACGGAAGGGGAACGTGGTACAATTAACTTTGGAAATCCCTTAATTTTTTTCTCTTTTTAACTGCTTAACTTCTCTTAACGGCGAGGTCTTTAGAGACGGAAAAGGATGGGGGTCGATGAATGAGAAGGATTTCGGCCATGGTCTTTTGAAGGAAGCATCCCGGCATTTGCCTGGAGTTATTTGGGAAACAATGGAAAATCCAAATCTGTATACCCGGACGGGAATTCGAGCCGGCGTCCTCCCGAATGCGAGGAGAGAACGCTAACCGTTACACCACCACGCTTGGTCTTAATTTTGACAATTGGGAGGAGGATGACATGGGAACTTTTATTTTGATGGGAACTTTTATTTTGACAGAAGGGGAGCGTGTTACAATAAATTTTGGAAGCTCCTTAATTTTGACAAGTGGGAGGAGGATAACCTGGGAACTTTTACTTTGACGGAAGGGGGGCGTGGTACGAAAACCCCTTAATTTTGGCAAGTGGGGGAGGGGGGAGAACGAGGGAACTTTTATTTTGACGGAAGGGGGGCGTGGTACGAAAAACTTCTGGAATCCATTAATTTTGGCAAGTGGGTTGAGGAGGACGTGGGGCCTTAGTTTGACAGAAGGGGGATTTGGTTCGAAAAACTTTTAGACCCCCTAATTTTGGAAAGTGGGGATAGGAGGACGTGGGAACTTTTATTTTGACGGAAGGGATCGTGGTACGAAAAACTTTTGGAACCCCTTAATTTTGGCAAGTGGGGGGGGGGGAGGAGGACGTGGGAACTTTTATTTTGATGGAAGGGGGACGTGGTACGAAATACTTTGTGAAACCTTTCTTTGGTTGTACTAGTTAAAGAATGGGCCTAAAGAAGAGTAAAAAAGGAGGAAAACGGACAGTCATTAACAAGTAAGGAATTATACCAAGAAATAACAGAGCCAAATCGAAAATTTCCATTTACGACTATATGTCAACAAATTATACTGCAGAGTCAACAATACATGTATCAGTTTGAAAATAATGTTAGTGTATAGTACGTTATGGACAACACATGTCTGTAACAACTCTTAATAAACGCAAACATTTCCGTGGGCAAACTGGAACGTAAAGCGCACCTGTTAACCACTAAGCTATTGGGGAGCACAATATAGAATCCTATTTTGTTAGAGATGAAAAGCAAAAGATCTTTATGTAGTTGCGTTTAGTGTCACAAGTTATCGGCCCTTCTACAGCGAGCTCTGATATAGTGACGTAACCAACAACGCTGTAG
This sequence comes from Vandiemenella viatica, assembly GCA_031002005.1. Classification (NCBI taxonomy): domain Eukaryota; kingdom Metazoa; phylum Arthropoda; class Insecta; order Orthoptera; family Morabidae; genus Vandiemenella; species Vandiemenella viatica. The sequence continues at coordinate 113,963,520 of JARYHS010008074.1, forward strand.
TTGACGCTCTCAGACAAATCCCGTTTAATTGCTAACAGTTATCTCTGAACAAGAGCTATTATGGTGACAGCGGAAAACAGGTCACGCGCAAGGAAACAACTGTGACATTAAGGTTAATGGCCGGAGGGTCACGGCGTGTACGGTCGTAACGGCAGGACACGACGCATATCATTTGCATAGAGTCTGTGGCGCGAGAGAGGAATTAAATGAAGATTACTCTGCTTTCTGTCTGGTAGGGATGGAGTGTTACGTTGGTTCACACTGAGGCAGTTCAGGGACAGGGAATATCGAACGCACGACACGCCCGGCGTATTCCCTAGTCCCCACTATCATACAACATTCATGGCACAACGCGGGTAGACATGTGGCAAAGAGCAAACCAACAGACAGATCTCTACACCGTCTCCGAATGAATTGCGAGAAGAATGGGATAGCAAAACAGTACCGATGCAGCGTTGTGAGTGTATTCCGTGTAGAAATTGCTAAACATATAGTCTATCACACAGTTTCTGACCTCTGCCCTGCATGGTATAGGGATTGTCTTTTTTTCTGGGTTACTGTGTTCTTTCTTTACCTCGCTAGTACTATTTCCAGGACATACCACCAGATGTTAATTAAAGTAAGGATATTGTCATCAAAGAGTAACTTGGCCATATATGTTAGTTGATCACATCACCTCCATCTTAGTGTCAAAGATATCATTTATACTGCAAAGCTTTCATATCACCAGATCCTGTCTATGAATTAAAAAGTCTGGTACAGATTAAACGATTCGCACATCTTTTTTCTGCTTTAAGATTGTATTATCCTTTAAGTATGATGCTTCCACTGTGACATTGGTAAATATAGTTTCCTGGAGGAAACTGTGCTTTATAAACCTTTAGACAGTCAAGTAGAATACCAACAGACTTCAGTGAACTTCTAAAGTTAAATAAAGTCAAAACGCTATTTCTCAGACCAGAGGCGATTATCTTTCAACTTACGTATCTGATATTTATTAATATAGTTTCTATATCTCTTTTTTATGCGAAACATGTTCATTGTGCTTCAGCGAAATTAAATACAAAAACAAACCAGTCTGTAAAACAGAAATATATTTGTGAGCAATCCAAGTCAAGGATAAGTGTCCGAACATGGTAAGTTACTATGCTCGTCAAAAGTATTGAATAGGAAATGACACGGAAAATTTTTGTGTAACTGTTTTTTTCAGTATAATTAGCTTTCTTAGTATGGTAAGTGTGTATGACTGTGATCGATGTGAATTTTAATTACGTTCTGCTATTAAGAAGGCTGATAAAAGGGCCAGCTGCACGGAAAGACACCAAGGAAACAGGCGTGTTTAACGTCCTCATTCAATAGAAGTATTTTCCTCGTACGTCCTCCCTACGTACTATACATACTGAGGGAAGATTTGAGATTTCACTCAGCGCTCAAGTATTATCATTTCTGATCGTTGCTGACTGTGTTCAAGTCACTGTTGACATCTATGAAACGTATCTACTTTGTTTATGAATATTATTAGGTGCAAGGCTATTCAACATATCATTCAGATACGCCACACATTGGCGGATTTTCTGGATATAATAGCTGAAGAAAAAATTGCTTAAATAACTTTCCATGAACATGAAATAAAAAACCACTTAACCAATCTCCTCTTTTTTTTGCCATTTCACCGTTTTGTCTGTCTCACTGTAAATGTGCAAGCAGAATTCATTTTGCTTTGAAACTGGAGGGGTTAGGTGAACTAGAGCTTCCGGAATGAAAGGCAACTAGTTTTAGAAAATTTTCAAACAAAACGGCAACACTGTCAACTGAACTTACTACTAACAAATTATTAAAAATGCATTAGACTTTAAAAGTGTTTTCATTATTCTCTGATACACAATATGCCTCGGTCTATACTCGGAAAACACCTAACGAACACAATACTTAATAAAAAAAAAATGCTTACTACCTAACGCAAAACCATCTTTTTGCCCTTACGGCTGTGACATACGGAGTGATTTTCGAGGCTACTACTTGAATAGCAGCGATTAATCGCTTCCTTTGTCGGAGTTCTCCCTGTTACTGACTCGACAAGCGGCGGCCTGATTTGAACACGTTCAGTTCTAGTAGCGAGTGTGGCGGTCACGTGACCTACACAGCGCCGTTGCCGCCTCGTCTGACAGCTCAATCGTTAATCGCTCTCTCGCTGTCACAAGTGGCGTTCATCGTTTTTTAGTTTTGTTATTTCGTCGTCATCATTGCAAACCACGAAGAAAATATGTCCAAATAGACATGCAAGGAACTGTTAAATTTTTTGGATGTTTTTCTGAAATAGGAAGGACTGTGGACAAATAACGTGAAGAAGGATGTACAGAAAAATATTTTCTGAATGTTACTTATAGAACTGGATGAGACTGGATTGAAAATTTCATCTAAGAACATCCAGTATAGAATCAATCGTTTGAAAACTGTACGAAGTGATATGTACGACATTACAAACAAGGAATGTTGTTTCCGAGAGTAGTGGCAGCGACAAAAATCGCCCCTGGTTTACAGGATCTGCTGGTATCAGCCAATGAAACACATGGAGTGACTCCTTTTTGCAGTATTTACGGGCTCTGGAAATGGTAATCCCTACTGGAAATTCATCTGGCTCCTCGAATGGTCGGTTTTCCACTCTATTATGGACATTGTCGATATCCTGAGTGGTAATTACTGTTGTATAAAGGCGGCATTTCAGCAATAGAACATGAACATCGGCTGCAGTACTTGAATGTGTTGCCTCTCCCTTCCGTAATTAAGCGAACGCTACTATTTTTACATGGATTTTTGAAGATGGCTGTGCGGTATGTGTTTGGCTACTCATCCTCACAAATACTTGATAATATGTTTTTTTTTTTTTTTTTTTTTTTTTTTTTTTTTTAAATGGCATTTGGCAAAGGAGGCAATACAGCCAGCTCAAGGTAATTATAATTGCTTTTAGTGTATAGACGCCACAGGACGGACAGGACATTCACACAGACACACAACACTTAACATCCATGCCCGCGGCCGGATTCGAACCGGCGGCCTTCGGCACGCGGAGCTAGCACTCTAGCCCCTACGCTACCGAGGCCGGCTGATAATATGTTATATTACCGATTCAGGATACATCACAAATCTGATTTCTTCTGTTATTTCCTTTATAGTTTCCTTGTGTGTTTATCTCAAAACAAATCATCTTGAAGACATTATTCGCATTGTTTTATTAATTCTATAGGCTGGAAACTAATTCTGTATCTATACAGTGAAATTACATTATGTGCATGCGATACAGAGAAGGGTAACGTGACGTGCAGTGCATACACCTACAACGCATTGCTAGGGAAATTTTGTTTGTTTGGTAATTAGCTGCTAGTATACTCGGTATTGGTATTACACCTGCAAATGGTTTAAACATTAGTTGAATGTATTAGTTAATTAACGAATCTGGAATTCTGTGTTTAAACATTAGTCTCTAGATGACATACCACGTACATTACAATTTATTGACTTTTACTATGATTTATTTACAGAGTTATCACGGTTTCCTAATAATCGGCGTATATTCCTATTAACGATGTCACATACTACATCGAATAAAATAAGTTTTCGTGTCGCATTAAAAGCTGTACCGGGTTGAGGAGAAGTTAATTTTTCCGGTTGTTAATATTTCATTAAATAGTAAATTATCGTTCAGCCGGTATTTTAATCAATATTTAAAGTTTTATATAAACGCTTTGGTCTCCTCATTGTTCTAAAGCATAAACAAATATTTTAAAAATAGAGTTAATAATGTAAGACACATTTGTTTATTAATGAAGTTCATGACTAAATGTCAAACAGAAGGAACTGTAGACTGTTAGTTTTTGTCCATCACAATGTGTTTTCCAGGGTCATAAGTGTGTTTTACATACTCATAATTTATTATTTAATTGAAAGTAGTTGCTAAATTAAAGGATAATAGACTGAATTAATAAAAAATTCAAGTAAAAAATCACTTTTAAGTCACGACACTTTTGAGATATGCGTATTTGCATTTGCAAACTAGTGTGCAGAATTTATTTCAACGCAAGGCATTTTTAAACGTAATTTTGATTTAGTACGAGAGATTTCGAAAATTGTAGTAAAACAAATATTAAGGAAAACTTCACTACAACCTTTAAATTTAATCTGAAGACTGTGTGAAATAATTTGTTATTATTCCTTTATCTCCTTGCAACATTCCACCATTAAACTTCAGTCGATGGCAATATTAGGTTGTGGGGATGAAAATGAAGATAAGTTGAACTGAACATATTTAATATCATTTATTCAGGTCACTCTAACGGATACTGAACTATTCTGTCAGCTTCATCAATACCATTAGTCTCAAGCAACAGGATTTGTGTTTTATATTTACGGAAGATAAGTAGAATCTGTGATACTCATTTTAATGTTTCTGTTGTTTTTATGTTTGTTTGTTTTTTATCGTCGACTATTTACTTTTGTTGACAAAGGTCAGACGGCATATCCTATTTTAACTGTGGTTTAATCTACCTTTTGGAACAGAGATGATCCTCAATTTGAAGCGATTCGTACAGCGTACAACATTGATTCATATACAATGAAAAAAAAATGATTGATAGATTCAAAAGCGTCTACAAGGAGCTGAAAAATTTCGGCTTTGCCAATATTCTGCCCAAAAACACTTCGACCTTCTGTTAGTAAACAGCACCTAAGTGAAAAAGAAATAAACACCTTCTGTTTGGAAAAACTCAAGTGTTATTGTGCGACTGGGATAAGTTTTCTGGTATATATTAGACTTTTCTGTGGCGAAAGAGACAATTGCCAGGTTCCGAGTAGTTGCTTGGCCTATTTGTGGACGATGTAAGTGGTGTGTCTTGTTTAGTTACTAACCTCCGTTATTTTAGTTCTCTTCTAAATTCAACTGCTCTTCCCTTAAAGCTGTATATATATATATATATATATTTATTGTTTTTTCATTCCTTCCCCGGTGGGGAAGGCGGGCTGGCAGCGCATCTTAAAGCTGTTTGCCTTGCGGCTATTAATAATCTTATATATTTAAAGGAGCAATCCTTATATATATATTGGATTTCGGAAACGGCTGTATTGATTTAGATGGAATTTCAAATTTAGATAACATTTTGTTTTTTAAGTTTACCTAAATAGGTGTCTTCACTGCATATACCCGATTTTTTAAAAAATAGCAATTCTTGTATTTGGTACCTTGGAAAAGGCGCTAACGCCATCTCGTAGACGTTTCAGGTACCAGTAAGCTGGGCTGATGTTAGTTAAGTTCTCTTTGATTACAGCAAGGAACTTATTTAACCTTAAACGAATAATATTTGAACAGTAGCTGACCCGTGAAAGTAGTATCGTCTTCACTCACCGAATGGTAATATAATAATGTGGAAATAAGTAAATGCAAATATTTATTAATAAAAGTTATATTATTTTGAAGAGTATAAATAAATATCACTTTTACTGTAAACAGTCGTTATCATTAAATACTACCTATATGTTTAATTGTAAAAGATTTAAAAAGTAGAAGTTTAAAAAATATTGGTTTTGTCAGCTGTCCTTTTTTTCAATCTTCTTTACTTTACAAAACTTCATTGCAAACAATATTAGCAGTTATAGTGTGATCCTCGTTGACTTTTTGACCGTATATGTCTTCAACACAAAAATAAATATTAATGAATCTACAAACTCGTGAAAAAGCCATATGAAAAAACACGTTCTGATAAATACAATCCTGCCTTTTGAAGCGTCTGACCTTGTTAATGTTCATAACGAAGGTTACTTCTTTTGGGAATTGTTTTCTTATCATTTGGAGAGGCACGGTTGATCAGAAGACGTGAGGTTACTGCGAGGTATGAGTGTAGTTTTATTGGAGTGAATCAATTTAGCTCTGATGATGTTCTCGTCTAAGTGAATTACCACAAACTTGCACCATTAATTGATCCATGATTAGCGTTGAGATTTGTATTTATCATAATAATAGCAGTTTTCTTTAAAAAGCAATTTATGAGGCAGTAAACCAGACGATCTCGGAAATGGCTCTAGCGATTTGGACGAAATTTCATATGTAGATAACGTTTTGCTTTTCAAGTTTGTAACTCGATTTTACAAAGAAAGGTGCAGTTCTTGTATTTGGTTTCTCGGAAACGGCTCTAACCTGATCTCGTAGAAGTTTCAGGTACCAGTAAGCCTACTGATGTTAGTTAAGCTTCTCTTTGGTTAGAACAAGGAACTATGTACTTCAAAATGTCTAGGAAGCCTTCAAGCCTTTTACTTTAATCAAACTCAAAATCTTTTATATTAAACAGAAATCGAAAAATACCGAGCGAAGATCGATCACCCAGGTACTGATAATTTATCGGAATATATCCGACATCACTCCATTATCTGATTGGAAAATCGAGGATAGAGAAGGCACGGACACATTTGCTGATATAAACTATCCTATGAGAATGATAAGACGAAACTGATAGTGAGTCCTTTTAATGGCTACTGAAAACTGTGCATGCAGAGTCGATAACGTGTCCTCGCACCACTCCGAATGCTAGCGTCTCGGAGCTAATTTACAGCTCCCAATAATGATTGATTGAATGCCTATAATTGGCGAGACATGGCAGCTTGTTTAGAAGACATGATCGCTAGGAATTCCTTCAATCTGTGCGATCGATTAGCTAACCCATATTGACTGGTTCAAGTCTACACGAAAAATGAGAATAATGCCTCGTATATATATATATATATATAATGGCTTTCGGCAGCTGAGGCCATGCAGCCAGCTCAATGTGATTTTTAGCTTTCTGTGTATCAGTCGTCATCCAGTGTTTATATATTGTATCTTCTAAGTATGGACACCACAGGACGGACAGGACATTCACACAGACACACAACACTTAACATCCATGCCCGCGGCTGGATTCGAACGGGCGACCTTCGACACGCCGAGCTAGCACTCCAACCCCTACTCTACCGAGGCCGGCTGCCTCGTATATTACAACGCTAATGTGTACTTCCTTCATAGCTGACCGGAACGGACCAGCCGAAAGTGACTTTGCCGTAAGTATTTTAATCCAGCAATATGCTATGCTAGATTGCGCCTGTATTACTGACCAGAATTGTTGCAAGTTAGCTTCATAAAATTTGAGAGCTATCTGAAAATATTAACGGCGTTTTCACACACACCGGCACACCGGATGCAATGTAATCAAATGAGAGCTTTCACACGTAGTTCTGTCCGGCAGATTGGCCGGTCCGGAGTCCCGCACCGGCGGTGAACTCGACAATCGGACGAGCACACTAATGCTGGTGACGGAGAGATATTTATACGATCTAATCTCAGTCAATACAATTTTCCTCATAATTTTGTAATAATGAGTATCTACTCGCACGATTTTAAAATATTAACTGAATTGCTGGAGACTAAACCGTATTTGTAGGATATGTCGTGGCTACGGCATATCTTGAAAAATATGCGACTAGGTTGCAGACTTTCTGAAGGGCAGAACACAGTGTGTAGTTCTCGACGGTGAGAGTTCATCATTTACCGAGGTGAGGTCCGGGGTTCCCCAGGGAAGCGTCATAGGGCCTCTGTTGTTTCTCATATACATTAATGATTTGTGTGACATAATAAGGAGTATGAAAAGATTATTTGCCGACGATGCTATTACTTATAGTGAAATCAAAACCCAGGAAGACAGCGCTTTTTTTTCAAGACGACATTATGAAAATAATTGCGTGGTGTAAAGACTGGCAGTTGGAGTTATACGTTAAAAAGTGCCAAGTCATGCGTATAAGTAAAAAGGTGACAGCATTTAGTTTTTTTTTTTTTTTTTTTTTTTTTTTTTAACTGCTTAACGTCTCCTATAACAACTAGGTCTTTAGAGACGGGAAAGGATGGGGGGCAAGGAATGGGAAGGAATTCGATCATGGCCTTTTTTGAAGGAAGCATCCCGGCATTCGCCTGGAGTGATCTGGGGAAACCATGGAAAACCCAAATCTGGATGCCCGGACGGGGATTCGAACCGCCGTCCTCCCGAATGCGAGGCCAGAACGCTAGCCGTTACACCACCACGCTCGGTGACACCATTTAGCTCTGAATATACAATTAATGGTACTGTCCTTAGAACTGTAGATTCCGCTAAATAACTAGGTGTAACAATTCGTAATAATTTGTCGTGGAATGAACATATCGAGAATGTAATTGGAAAAGCGAATCGTATGCTCCGATTTCTAGGTCGTAATTTAAAACAATGCCCTCAGGAAGTTAAATCGATTGCATATAAGTCACTGGTGCGTCCTCACTTGGAATATTGTTGTTCTGTATGGGGTCCCCATCAAAAGGGGTTAATGGAGGCATTAAAAAGGGTCCAGAGAAGGGCCACACGATTCGTGACAGGTATATATAGTTGGAGGGAAAGCGTAAGTGCGATGTTGAAGGAGTTAGGTTGCGAAGACCTGGAACACCGAATGCGTTGTTCTCGACGGAAGCTAACTGAAAAATTCACGACTGACATAATTCAGAAGGACAGCAAACAAATATTGCTACCAGCAACATTCGTATCTCGGAGTGACCGTGAAAATAAGATAAGAGAAATCAGGGCCAGAACTGATTCTTTTCTGTATTAATTTTTTCCACGAGCGATTAGGGAATGGAGTAGAATGGATTTACCGGGCGAGTAAACTTAAAATCCGACAGGAGTAGCTTTCTATAAAGCTCTCCGGCCATCCTGATCTGGGTTTTCCATGGTTTTCCCAGATCACTACACGCGAATGCTGGGATCGTTCCTCACGATAGCCCATGGGTGCCTCCTGCCATATCCCGTTTATCCCATCCAAACTATTACCCTTTCGGAAAGGTGCAATTCACCCTCTGCCACACACTTTCAGTGAATCGCAGAGTATTAGTAATAGTAATAGTAAAACAGCCCACTATTTCAAGGACAGAGTAGAAAAATTGAAGTCATGGAAAGGTATGTATACTTTTTTGTAATATTTTGAAGTGAAAGAAAACAAATAACAACTGAAAGTTGATAAATTATACAGTTATTATCAGTAATAACAATGCAGAACAGTTGATTCAGTCAATTTGCTACGGCAAGGCCCCTCAGTACTGACAAAGTATCTTTGTAAATCTGGTTGTAGACCTCAATTTTACTTGTGCTTCTTCCCAATCTGTAGGTGTCATATAAGTCAGTAAAGGTTGCTCCTGCAGCAAGATACTTAAAAACCAAAATAAGAAATATAACATATTAAAAGTTTTTTGTTTTCTACTTATAGATTCCATTTGGTTCGATTCCAGAAGTAATCATACCTTTGATATATCATAAAAATAGTTAATTTAGCAATTGAGTATAATTATTTAATGATAAAATAAATACAGCAGAATATTTATATACTTAATTTATTTCATTATTTTCCTAATCCTATTTTGTATATTTGAGTTAACAGAGAATTAATCAGGTACTTTGTGTTAGTTAAATATTTTCTGTATAATAATTTAATGAGGTAACGTTTGTTGAATGATGCACACATGTTTCTTCCTCCAAAGCTAAAAATTTACTGCACTCGGTGCGAAAACGCCGGGTCCGGTGTAGCCAGGCTGTGTGAAATTCCTTTATGGACAGCATAGGAATTTGCTCCGGCAAACTGCTACGGCTTTGCCGATGTCTGTGAAAAATTCCCTAATTCCTCTTAATAAAGCCCTAACGTCAAAAATAACCCATACAGAGTATAAAGAACCGACATTAGAGCGTGATGAAGGTTGGCATGCCGAGGGATAACTGGAGGTCCCGCTGGAGTGTGTGGGTGATCAGGCTGGTGGGCGCGGTCGCTGGAACTCGATTTCGTGCCGCCGCATTAGTGCGATGGCTCCCCTAATGGAGCCGGCCTCACAGGCACAGGCTGCAGGCGAGTGTGCTGATAGGCCGTAGACGTGTGACACTGTGCAACCAACCAACGAGACACCGTCCTGCCATGGACTACAACCAACCCTGTCCCTTGATAGGGTTATTGCCTACAATATATAAAGACATACTCCATACCGAGTACAGAGTCCTATTTTGTGTAAAGTGTTAAAGTTGAAACGAGAAGTGTTGCCTCTCAGAATAACAGATAACGGGAGAATACAAGGACCATCTGGGTAGGCTTGAGCGGTGCGAACAGTGGAACGACGTGATGGGGTAGCAGTAATCCTCTCCGACAGTGGAGGTCATGTATTTTCACGAACACGTCAACATGACACAAGATTGCCATTTATAAAGAATGCCTGGGATGTCGACGACTGAAGAGTTTCTGAGAAAAAGAGGACGCTTAACGTGTGAGTCTTGGACTGAGTAGCTAATAGAAATAAAAGCAAAAGTGAGAACTTAAAGGCCGGGCGCACATTGACGCGCAGTCGACGCAGCGCAGCGCAGCACAGTTTCTGTGTCTCTATGTTTTGGGGCGGAACAGCGCGTATTGAGACGCAGAACAGGGCAGCGCAGTACTGCGCCGCACGTGGCCTGCGCGACGTTGTGATCACAACACAGAAACTGTGCCACGCAGCTCACTCGTGCCGGTTTACAACGTAACACTTCTTGCGTTATTTATAATCTTGCTTTACTTATAATCATTTTCAACTGTGGAATAAGAAAAATGGATTAATCTGGTGCGTAACCAACCTGCGATTCACAATATCAGTCATAAAAAATACATAAAAATTAAATTTAAACAAGAGATTTGGACAATGAGCCCAACAAGTGGCGAGTAAATTCAGCATTTATTTATCATACAACTGTCCACTTACAATTTTCACTTTTCTGTTTTTGAATACATTTTTAATAAAACTTTGAAAAACATTGATAGATATAGGATATTATCACATTATTTGTTTTCTTATTATTTGTACTACATCATTCAATAGTGTCCCCGAGAAACACTTAATTTGTTGACACTGCTTTTTTAGCTTCAAGTGTTTATGTTCTGTTATATAGTTTTCTTAAAAATATAATATGAAATAAAAGAAAGAAACATTCTTATAAATGTCATGTACCGTCAAACGCTAAATAATTAAATAAATAACCACGAAAATACTGCGAGATTTTCTTCAGTTCTAATAGATATTTGAGCTTTGTCGAGAAAATAACAGGTTACATTATGCCGTGAATCTCCGCTCGAGTCATCCGGAAATTATCTTTTGAGAATCCTCTTGTCACTGCAAAAGCCAGATGAGAGTTTCTTCTTTTCATATACTCACTTTTGCATAGTTTTATCTAACTCAGCTTCTGTTAAAGTAATAACAATTTTCCAAGCTCGGCATCCCAAACTGATTCAGAAATCAAAAATCGAGTTTTTGCATCGACATGTTTTTGGTTACGCTTTAATTGTCGGTTTTTTGCACAACACAATGCTTTGTAAACTGCCGCACGAAACTGCGCTCTAATATGCGCGAGTATGCCAGTCTGTGCTGCCCTGCCCTGCTCTGCGTTGGCCCTACTGTGCCACGCAGCTCAATGTGCGCCCCGGGTAAAGGTAGTCCACTTAAAGCTAAGAACGAATAGCGGTGGAAATTCTGAAAGAAAAACAAGAAAAGTACATTTGGCAGGCGTTCAGCCATCCAAAGTGAAGCTGTTTTGTGAATGGGAGATTCCGAGTGATTGTAAAACAAGCATCACACTTTAGTGGCTACCACAAACTATAGTGCGTTCAGTTTACGGTACCGTTCTATATCTCTCGGCCAAAACATAAATAAAACTGACTTGTTTCTAACTTTGAGGCTAATGAGAGAGGCGAATAGTAAACGAAAATATCCTCATCCTCGAATATTTTAGTCGTAAATAGCCTCTTTAACTTACTGGTAAAAACCGACACAATGATGTGTCGTATGAACATTATCTACAATGTCCATATCATTAAAAAAAATCTAGTATCTTCTTGTGCCAACTTCGAACATAACATTCGATATGATTATTTTTTTCAACAATACATTTTTTGATAATGATTCGTACCATTTCGGTAGGACACCCCTATTAAATATACGTACTAACCTTTCGGAAAATACAACGTTCGAATGGATACATTTCACTTCAGACAGTCAGAGTGGTTGAGTTGGAATGTTATTTTCGCATTCCTCGAAGCATATGTGGTTTAAATTCCCAATTCAGTAAATGTTATTAGCATTTTAAATTTTCAAATAATTACCGAAATATTCACATTTCATAGCAGAAACTATTCTATTTTAATCTAAGACTGTTCTTGAACTCTTGACCATCTCGAAGAAGGCATACCAAGCCTGGTATCAGAGATAGGACGACCAGTTCCTTCCTCCTTAGCTACCTTAACCTGATCCGGTAAACCTACCGATTTTTTTAATGTTTTGAAACATTACGTTATTAAAGATTCAAAATGAAGTATACATTACGAAACATATAAGTACTCTGGTCAAATAAATGGGCTCATGACTGGCGTTATCAAAACTGTTCAAATCCACAGTGTTATTTAAATTCTGGATAAATAAATCTTCTAGCTTCTTAGGTTTATTGTTTAGAATATTGTACGCAGCATGTACTAATACTCAAACCAGTGAGTTAAGTTTTTCTGGTGGTGTAGTCTTGATGTCTGGTAGTATTAGAATCTTGCATGTAACCTAAAATGGAGAAATTTCTAATAGAGTCGCCGACGCATGCTTCGTCCAGTTCCAGGTGTGTACAGTCTTTCCACATGTAAAACGATGCATTAATGTGTCAGTATTCCCGTGAAACACATCTATCTGAAGTTTTCAAATTTATTCGAAATAATATCATATTTGTAGGCATGGTGTCATTGACAACATTTTTCTACATGGCTTGAATTTCGGATCATACGTTTCCCCAATTTGTATCTATTTTTGCTTCCTCCAGATGTCAAAGTTGTGTATAGATTTTTAGTCGTTACAGGTAGTTTATTCTTTGGGGCTGCTGTAATGTAACTTAATTCTTGAAAATAGAATCTTAGATATTCGAAGGTCTTGTCAATAAGAGCTATATTTACTGACGGATCTAGACTGGACGGTTTGTGGTAATTGATAATTTGTGACTTTATTGTGTTTTATTTCTCTGAACATTATTCATTGCTCGTAAGAAGGTGGCCTTTGCTTTGCAGTTAGTCTATTAGACCCAGAACACCTCTTGCTGTTGGTAATGTAAGTGTTTGAAAATTGACTGACACAAGAACCAAGATATGGCACGTTGAACAATTTGAATTATTTCTTTCGGTGGCGGAAGCCCTTGCGCTATGTAATTTAGTTTCCCAAGCAGCGCCAAGTTAATTAACCTTGATTTTTGAATTGCGTTAATTTGTTAGCTTCTATGAAGTTGTAACGTGCCCCTTTAGTATTATTTATAACATTGCGCCAGTTAACTGTGCACATTTTGCGAGGGTCAGCCTTCAAACATACGCCCAGAGAATTTTGCGTATATACTAGTTTCAAATTCTGCATGTCGGTGTTAACTTGGATTCCCGCTCCAATATGAAGGATCGCTGATTTAGTCATGTTGATTACAGCGCCACTCGCAGTACTGAATAAATTTAATTGATTTCCAATTATATCCAAATCTCCGTTGCTGGTAATGTCAAACCCGAATCATCGGCATAAGCCCTCTCTGTATATCTTTTTCCTTGGAAAGTTATTCCACTGGTCAGGTTATAAATTGATCGTAGTAAAGGTTCAGTGTTGAATGCAAACAGAACCATTGAAAGTGGGCACCCTTGTTTTATTGCTCGGCTTATAGGTAAATATTTGGACAGAATAACGTTGACTAAAACTCTTGTATGTGCGTTAGTTATTAATTTTCTGGTAGCCAAAACAAAAACCTGTGGCATATCCAGTATTTTCATGGATTCTAACAGAAATACATGATCCACACGATCAAATGCCTTGTCAAGCTGAAGACACAATATGTGCCCTGAAATTAAGTTTCTAGAAAAGTTCACGTTTAATGGGCAGTGACATGATTGAAGAAACGATCAACGAAAGAACATAAATTTATGATAAGGTGACATGTTGCTTATGGCTCTACGCCTCGTCTACGTCAATCTCATTACAGGTGGAAATGGACCGGGTGCAAGGAGCTGGAAGGAATTTGGCCATAGCCTTTTCTGGAGGAACCATCCTGGCATCTGCCTGGAGTGGTTTGGGGAAACAATGCAAAACCCAAATCTGGATTACTGGACGTGGATTCGAACCCGCATCCTTCAGAAAAAATGCAGTAGCACTCACTCACCACGCTTGGCTGCAATCCCAGCTACCAGAAATGTACATAAAGAAAGTACAGGCCTCGCTAAAGGCAAATACTGCCTCAGTCAAAGTTGTTGAGGAGCATAGAATGAGATTACTCGAGTTAGCGATCCATTATCCTATCTATGGACACGGCACTAAAAAGCAGCTGTTGTGATCAGCAGCAAAATCCTGCTATTGTAACTCCAGCACAATAATGTTACAGCACCCCCCCCCCCCCCCAAGAGTGGCTCGCGTTAAGGCGGCACCACACTAGATCGGGAGGTAAAACGAGACCAGGTTCGAATCCTGACCCCCCCCCCCCCCCGCATAGCAACCGCATTGATTGAAATTTTAGGCGGTTTTGCGTAATCACCTAAGCGATGGTCTTACATTTCCACCTCTTAACCAAATATCTCACAAACAAATTACTGTATAATGTTGATGTATAAAAACAAATTACTGCGGGCTCCATATGTCTGGGAAGCTGTTAATGTTTTCTTAAACGTCTTCCGATATCACCATTATCATGTTTATCAGCCAGTTTAATTATTAAATGATGTGACCTCTTAAGCCGCGTTCCCACGATCTCTTGTAACGGAGGCGGGACGGGACGGGACTTCACTAGCCGAAGTGTAGGGACGAACGCGCGCCACAGGTTAGCCCTAGCTTACCTCGGCGCCACCTCCCCACCACGTTGCCTAGTGTCGTTTGTCACAGAGCACTTTACAGCAACAGAAGGGGTGCGCATCTGTGATGCAAACCGATGACAACAGCGCTCCTCTACACACGCCTGTGATGTTTACCGACACAGAGTGGGTAGCTGCGTCTCATCTCCGCTAGCAGCGGCGGCCCTGTTCCCATGGCGTGTTGTATAGTATTCGTCCCGTCCCGCCTCCCTTACAAGAGATCGTGGGAACGCGACTTAAGAGTTACCAGTTCAGGTAGAGCTTGGACAGACTTCACCAGAGCGATCGATATTGAGCGACCGAGCGGGGTGGGTGAGCGGTTAGCGCTGTGGCCTCGCATTGGCAGGACGCAGGTTCGAATCCCCCTCCGGGCATCCAGGTTTGGGTTTTCTATGGTTTCCCCAAATCACTCCAGGCGAATGCCGGGATGCTTCCTTCTAAAGGCCATGGCCGAATTCCTTCCCATTCCTTGCCCCCATCCTTTCCAGTCTCTAAAGACCACGTTGTTAAAAAGGGACGTTAAACTGTTACAAAAAAAAAAAAAAAAAAAAAATGTCTTCTCCAAGATGTCTGTGACCTTTGTGACTGATCTAATGTCGGTTGCTCTCTTACTGTATTTTCTAGTTAAGCCCAGCATTGACCTTTAATAGCTTGCTGTTCTAAGTTTTCATTTCACAAATTAGTTTACCGCCCAGGTCCCGTAGCCGTAAGTTAGCGCAGGAAGAAGGCACCGGTGGTAAAGTATTTGGTTCGGTCATAAGGAAATTCTACATATCATATTTAATTGTTAGGAAATTTTTGGAGCTTCTGAGATAAGTGACCGATGTTTATGTAGGCGTGTGTTCTGAGTGAAGTTTCTTGGTGTTCCGCACCTCTGGGTAGAGCCTCCGCTGGGAGCAGGCTCCTGGAGAGGTAATCACGCCCCCTTGAGAGAGACAGTGGCGGTGGCCTGAGGCCAAGCAGCATGTCAGGTAATTAAGTCGGCCGCCAGAACTACTTGTCTCTGCCACAGTCAGGAGAACCACAAGCGAGGCTAGCCAACACAATGTTCTCAATGAACTACACAGTATTCAGTCTTGCTACTTTCGAGTGGTCTGTTGTGTGAAACCAAGCTTTATGAATTAGGAATAAGAAACATACATAAGAACGAACTTTTTCTGGGCGTTACGAATGAATATAAAGTTATCGCGTGGTTAGGCGAATGAACAAGGTGTTTACACGTGACGTTTCGGCGATCGAATACTCTGTCACCGCCTTCTAACACCTCACAGGCTATAAGGGGTCCCAGCCTTTCGCCGCATCCCAAATATCGCGTATAAACACTTTGTTCACTCGGTTAGTTTTCCGTGAACATTATATCAATCAAGCAAGAAAGATGTAGACAAGTTTACAATGCATCAGATATACTCGAATTTGATACAAGTTCCCACAAAGTATCCAGAGACAAATAATATATGGTGGCTTTAGGGATTATAAATGAATTTAATGAGCAGGACAATTAATCTCTAGGGCTTTGACACTAATGGGATTTTCTAGATCAATAGCGTGTGCGATAAAATAATGAATTAACAATAAAGCCCAAAGGAAGTTATTCTCAGGTCATCAGTGGTGATATGGATTATTAAACAGGATTTTTTTGACTGAGAAACATCCTACGTGATGTGTTGTAGATATACATATCAGATCACTGTACAACTATGTTTGTATCTGATATTCCATGAGCGAAATCTTTTGTTTAGTTGACGTAGGAATAAATATTGTCAGTGCTACAGCTACTCAGCTGTGTGGGGCAGGAAGTAAAATACAGGCGTGAATAGGGAATATGCATGAAATTCAAATTTAAGTGTAGTATATTTATTTCGAAACTTTATTAGTGTAGAATTACCATTATAAAGTTTTTTTCCTATTTATTCGATTTTTATTTACTGACTTTAATTAATCAAAAGTGCTAAAAATACAAGGGAAATGTAACGTCGCAAAACGCAACGCTATTGGTCGAATCAAATTGTGATGACCGAGTACACGATATTATTGTGAACAAAGGCGCAGTTTCTTTTTTTATATATTATTTTTATTTTATTGGCATTCGGTTTGAGACCATACAGCCATTCTACATTTTTACAAAGCTTCTTACATCAATTTGCGTAACTTTTCTATTTACACATTTCCTTATCTATATTAGGTATAACTTATTACAATCTTGTTGAATGAATATGCTATTTACAATATTCAAATTTCAAGTGCCTTCTTGAGTACCGTAATCTAAAGAGCGTTGCTAGACAATACATCAACTAGACTTAGTAATCGGCGGTTCTGTATATCCATTATTTTCTATTGATTAGTCTAAATCGCCGTATTTCTTTGACAAATCATCTGTAGAGGGTTGATCTATCTGGTGTTGGCCTCAATCGGTAGATTGGTGAGGATACTGTTAATTTTGCTTAACTTCCAAGATTGGTTAGAATTCTATCCCTCCATCTTTTAAGTATCTGGCGAGGATGCTAAGTATTACTTTGTTGTTGCTGGAAAGTAGGAGGGTTACGTTTGTCGGAAGGGGAAGCCGTTCTTGGCAAGATCTTTCATCATTTGGTCCTGGAGTTGCTGGTATTTATTGCATGAAAAAATTATGTGATTGATGTCTGCTGGTAGTTCTAACAGCTTTGCGATTGTGTTGACGTTTATATTAACATATCAGCATAACTGGTGAGATATTTTATTCTTGCTACAATACACACACCAAATAATGACTGAAAGCGGTTTTCTGAAAGCACAATCGGATAATCTTCCTAAAATTGATGCTTTCATGATGATAAGAAATTTTGCAACAAATCCGAATTTTACGGCCGCTCAGCTCAGAGCAGTGAAAGCTGCAAGTTAATTAAGTGATAGATATTTCAATATTCGCATGCAAATAAACAAAAAATTCAGTATGTCGGGTATATAGTAAATTATTAGCCGTTTACATCAAATGGCAGTGTCGTCTATGCGGTAAGGTGATAATTTCATAGTTTTCTCACCCGTGTTCAAATCCCCGCAGAATTAAATATTTTTATCTTCAGAAATTGTCAAGCTTGACCTTTTTATTTTGTTACAACTTCAATTACGTTCTTTTATTGAGCGAAATAATATTTAAAACAAATCATATTACCTATAATTCAGCGTTATTTTTTTTTCCTGAAAATCTTCTTTTTTTTTCGTAATGAATTCACGGGTCTACCGACGGATTGTCTTTTCACAACACAAATCGGCCGCATACCCTTAAAAACTTCATTGCAATCATTCGTCAAGAACGTCTCCATTCTTAAATCTTTTCACTTTTTGTTAATAAGCTGTTTCGGTGCATTTTCAATTGAAATAGTTCCTATCATATATAGGAACGAAGTCTTTCTCGGCGCTGAGAATGGATGTAGTCTTCTCGGGAGACTCGGCTAGTCTCCCGAGAAGACTACATCCAGTTCCTATCATGTTATTTATTTCATCTTCGTCGTTCCTTTACTTGTATATCATCAAGAGGTATTTTAAACGAAATACGTAGCAACGGGAAGATAGTTTTTTCTTTCTTTCTTTCTTCTAGACTCGATTTGTTCCAAGAACGGTTGCGTGTAAATGGTTGAAAATAAAATAGTAGGCCTATCCGTGACGAAAAATGGAGCTCGACAAGGAAATGGATGAACAAGTGACAAATGCTTATAAACATTGCAAAATTCTTGTATCAGATTCCAGTTTAGTAGCAGATTCGCATCATGACATAATTTCATTGGGTATGGAGCGAGTCATATTAGGAAGCCATTGTTGATAAATGGGCCGAAATTATGTTTGATGTATTTGTATAAGCAATGTGACTTGTTTTAAATTTTAATTTGCGCTATAAAAATATGTAAATGAAGTTTTAACAAAATAAATAAGTGAAGCTTGACAATTTTTGAAGAAAAAAGTAAGTAAAAATATTTGATTCTGCGGGGATTGGAACTCGGGTCACAAAATTATGAAGCCAGCACCCTACCCCACACACCAGGCTGCCGGTTGGTAAAGTGGGGCAATATTTTATGATATACCCGTTATCTAGCATTTTTTGTTTATTTGTATGCAAATATCTCAAAAGCTAAGGAGCATTTTGAAAAACGACTATAGCACACACATATAAGCTGTGTACCCTTCAACATATATGAAGGAGATCGCAATCCGTTCTTAAAATGTCTGATGATCTCCAAGTAAGATATGATTAGAGTTTTAACAGGTAACGAATTTTTATGTTACATTTCCTAAAATACATAAATACAGAAATTCTAAGTACTTACGTAAAAATTATCTTCATAATAATATAAACAACTAGTTGGAGATCTATTCTCATAGCGGTAGGTACACCACTTTTTTTCTTATATTCGCATCTCGCGGGACAAGAAAATACACTTTATAAAGTGTATTTCTTTTAGTATTTTTGCACACAGGTACAATACAGTACATATAACACGGTTTTCGACCTCCTTCCATATCGACATTAGTCAGAAAACATGGAAGTTTTGAGATGAAACACTCCACGCTATACAGTACGCCATTGCGGTCGTGTACTTACAAGTCACAGTGTAGCGCGCCAAAATGGCAGCGTTTAAATCGGCGGAACTGGATTTCAGTTTTAAAGTATTTATTTCGATGTTAAATCTTAATATTTACATCAATGTTATATTTTTTACGGTTATGTAAGAATGTAAATAATTGATTAAAAAAATATAAAAAATTCATGCATATACCCTATTGTGGTCAGTTGGATCGGTGGCCGGCCTCCGCTCGACAGCGAGAAGGGTAGTAAGTAGCAGACGGACAGGCATTGAGAAATGAAGACGCCCACATATAGTGAGGTCGAGGAACAGTGTATCATATTGTATAAAGTTGAGTGATTGTATATAAATTTGAATGAAATGGAATACAAATTGCAAGTTCTAATGAATGATATTTGCCATCAGTACTACATCTTTTAAATGAGATTCATCCTTAATCGTCTGTGTCCAAATTGATGAACTGATTTCGCTTATCACGTGCAGAAGCCAGTGGGAACGACAGTAAATAACAAACAAACCACTCCCAGTCAACACAACTGGCATACGATTACAGTAACTCTGACTAATTAAAACGTGCTGCAACTTCCCATTTGTAGGTATTTTTAGCTCAGATCGAATGTTCCTAACTGATTTTATAGGGTACAGAAGAAATTGGGCCAAAGGATCTTAACTGAATTCTAAACTGGACTGTTCGATGTAGAACATTCTGTTGCATTATTAATCTAATTGAGATAAGGAGAAGAGGCGTGTTTGCTGGAAACTACAATGAAGCTGTCTTGACACAAAGAAAGCAGGTACCGTTGTGAAAACACGCAATCCTCTTCGCCAATATGGAAAAGAGTAGTCTGGTGGCTCAGTGGTTAAAGCGTCTGAGTGGCGATCGTAAGTTCCCTCGTTCGAATCATTGTCTCGGCGAGGATTTACAAAGGCCCTTTTCCCGACCTTCAGCTCTGGCACAGCTTGCTATGTAATGTGAAGTATACCAGAACGCTTTCGTTGTACGCATTCCACTGGTCAAACAACAGCATGAAATATTATTTCAGGGGTATTAGAGATTCGTGTAATACAGAAAACCACTCAGTTCAAGATTTGGTGATGATAAAAAAATTCAAAGCGAAATTAACAAATCTCCACAGGTCATAAATGGAAACCCTATTTTCTAATACCGACACGGTCGATGTGAATGAAGGGTGAAATGCCTCCCTATATCACTTCATCAGAGCCACAAAAAAGAAAAAAAAATTACAACTAATCACAAATATCACCTCTCTGGAGGGTGTTAGAGATATCAACCAAAATGATATCTCATTTTCCATCTGGAATCACCTTTCAAATTTCTACATAACTGCACCAACTAAAGGTGAAGATATAAATACCATCTTAAATTTTCCAAGTATTTCAATGAGCAATACTGAAAGACAAAGCTTATCTCGTCATATCACACTCGAAAAGGCTCAACTTGCCCTGATGGACGGTAAATTACGAAAATCACTCGGTCTCGATAGTCTCCCTGATGAATTTTATAGGCGTTATTGGAAGATCTTTTCGAGAAAAATGATTTTTAAAGAAATATGGCACCTCGATCGATTACCTGATGCTTTCAGGGAAGGTATTATGGTACTTATTTCCAATACACCTATCACCAATGGCATAAAGAAACTAAGACCAATAACTCTTCTAAATTTTGAATACAAGATTTTGGCGCGCATTGTCAAAACGACAATAGTTCCTTTTTTATTAAAAATTTTCGGCCCTTGCCGGTCAGGGTTTACACCAGACCGTGGCACTGAACAAGCATTTTTGGAATTTAGAGATGTGATAGTTTTGGCAGCACATTTAAAACTAAAGGCGTAAATTTTCTTCCTGGACTTTGAATGGCACGAAATTCCTTGCCTTGAAATTAAAAAAATAGTCTGTTTTGATACATATTGTAACTTCAAAGTACATGGATTTGAAAAATTATTAGATGTTAGGAAGAATCTGCTATTCAGAATTGATCGACTTTAAAGTATACTAACAGTTTGGGTAAAATCTATTTAATCTCTGAAATTGTTCTTCGCAGTCTGGTGGTCCAATGGTTACTGCTTCTGTGTGGAGATCGAAAGGCCCCCGGTTCAAATCCCTATCTCGGTGGGGATTTTCGATAGACTTTAACTATAGCTTCACTTCTGGCTCAGCTTGCTGTGTGATGTGAAATACGTCATAACGTTTCCGTGGTTCTTATTCTACGTTAAACTGCAGTTCCCCTATACCCGGTAGTATTACGGGGTATGGCTACACGGCAACGATAGGAGCGGAATGCGCAGCCACTAAAAATCGTGTCACCAGATGGGTACAATCACTCGAGCGTTTACCCATTGCACGGTTGTCCACGGCTTCACCGAGCAGAGCGTGGAGGTTGTAAATAGTCTAAGGTAAAATTTTAGTTTAATTCTAGATTGGTCTCTCATGTAAAATATACGTCTGACATCACAGCAATGTATGTTTATATTGAAATGCTGTGTAATCATTTATACAAAGAATAAAGTGGTCAGAGAAAAACTATTAGACATAGTACTTGTGAAATACGGCTTTGGTTGATTTCTTACGTGTTTCTATTTCTTATGCATGGAATGTAAATGGAAACTGCTTGATTCCCAATTCGATAAATACTGAATAACTGTTTTACTAATTACCATATGACAATTTACTGTCTTGAACTACTGCAATTAGCAAACTATTACCAGCAATAGTTCGATGTTCATCAGATTTTCCAATATGTACAAGTCTGCAGAAATCTTAATGTGCATTTCACATTTATGGTCGTTGCATCACATAAACAATGATATAATACGGCAGAAAATATTGAAATTTAAATATAAGTCTAACCAGGAACAGAATTCAGGAGTCAAATTTGTTGCCAGAAGTTTCATTATCTCCCCGTTTACAGTGTTCACAAAACAAATGATGCCAAAAAATAACCACTACTGCCTGAGGAATCATCACAACTCTCCAAATTATCAAGAACCATTGAATCTTCCAGGTTCAGTTTCTTTACTCACTATCGTCAAAAAAAGAGGTAAATATCGGATCTGTAACGGCCACTGAGTTTCTTTGTGTAGTCAGTTGCGTACACCTTCCTAGAATGTCGGCAGTGGTGTTATTTCGGCTACTTCATCTCACTAGGAGTCTCCTATCAGCTAATCATTGGACACTAGACTTAATGAGCGTGTGGCCATTGCGGAAGCTCATTTACAAACGAAAATCCTCGGCTTGATCAGGATTTGAACCTCACTCTGGCAGATCGTCGTTAATCTCAGTCTCTGGACTGAGCCTCTGCAATCGTCAGGCTTAATGTCAGCAACACAAGGGGTTGTGATTACTTCAGAGGAAACTCTCTCACCCACTACTGTAATTACATGGCACAGCAGTGTCGACAAAATAAGCAGTGGTACAGACATTTAGTTTCTTTTGGTGGCGGAAAGCAACTTGTTGAAAATAATAAGTTTACGACAGCTCAAAAATAAAAGTAAAAAGAAGGTTATTGGTTTGATCAATGGACGATATATACCAATAAAAGGCTAAGCTTGGTCACTGGGTAGCCATGTCCGTAACCAACTTGAGGTTATGCGCATTATGTAATAACAGTTCTATTTACTTAAGCATCTGCGATGTAATGTATTACGTCTAAATCGACATATGAACTACTAGTTCCTTTTTGTTTATTTATATTCGTCCGATGTGTGTGTTCTCCTATACACTCTGTCCAGAGAAACCGCTGTTAAAGTAAGCTAAGAAATATCTGCCGTACATTATTTTTAAGGATGTTTAATAACAACTGTATTTAGTTAGTGAAGAAATGAATTGCCAAAATACTGCGTCCAACACGTCATTTTTGACGAGTTTACAAGATAATTATATTTGATATAGATGTTTCAGCTACATTCCATGTCACTGGTATAGTAGATTCGAACAAATGAATTGCCAAAACACTTAAATAAAAGTATGTACTGTGTTTAAATTAACAGATTAATTATGAGTTACATTTATTAGTGATGTCACTATATCAGCTGCATGTATATACTTCTAATGGGCCAAATTTAGATTGCTATACATTGAATTGATTCACATGCTAGTAATGAAAGCTACGATGTTTGAATGGCAATATTAGTGCGAGTTGTGGTTCGGTTGAAATGCAGGCAGGACCTCAAAGACAACTGACTCACTTTCATTACAGTATAATTCAGCATGAATTTAGTTTTATAAATAACTAGCGGAGTTCCCGGCTTTGCCCGGTATAGTTGGCGTAGATTTAACCGTACCCTATTTTTATTCCCGCAAAACATTTGTACAAAGTTTCATAAAATACGCGCCAACTTTTTCGGAATTAAAGCAAACTTACATTCACCCGCCCCCTACCAAGAAACTGGTGGGCTGAAGTTTATTTGCACGTATACTATTTTCATTCGTCCGAAAAGATTCATGTATATCAAGCTTACTACATTACTGAACAGATTATGTTAAAAACTCACATTTGATTCAATTGCGAAGTGAATGGATATACTTGTGGCTCGAAACTCAAGATCCTTTAACTCTGCAGATAAAATATCAAAAGTGAATCCGGAATAATATTATCGTAAACAGAAGACTAATGCTGAAGGCCAGAGATATTGTTCAGAGATCGTGCTTAAAGAAAATCTCTGTTGTTTTTACGGCTATCTATGTCGTTTAAAAATTGATATCCCGAATTAAAGGAAAGAATACTTCAAGCTATGGCTTTTAAAAATTGAATATATCGAATTAAAAGAAAGAATGCTTAAAGTTTTGTTTAGTGTGCAAAATAGTTATTACTGTAATTTATCTTATTGCTTTAATTAAAGGCTATGGCCAGAGACATTGTGTTGTGTGTTTAGTGCGGAGTATGCGGCATCTAGTAATTCCTCCTGTGGAATTTCTCACCATACGTTCAGAATTTCATATAAAGCTCCTACATTATTTAAAGTTGAAACATAAGACATGCCAGACAAGTGAATTAAGATTCTAAGCTTCAAAACGGTGAAAACTCCATCGAAATCCGCCCCGTAGTTTCCGAGTTTTTATAGGACCAATATTTCCGGTTTTCGTTTTATAGATATAGAATGAAACTGTTCTCATAAGCGCCATGTTACCGGAGTTATTACTTCATGCGGATGGAAGTAGCTCCATGTTTATCGTGCTGAATGTAGCTTGGACCAGGAATAAAACTAATATTACTTGCTATAGCATAAGGTTTGGGATTCCTATTTTATTATTAATTTAATTTATAATATGCTTCTAGCATCATTAATTCAGTAAAGTTCCAACGGTTTCGCTGTGTAAACTACAACCGAAATATGTGCAAAATTACAAAATAAAGGTTATGAGCATTATATAGTAACGATTCTATTTACTCAAGCAACTGTCACAGC
This sequence comes from Vandiemenella viatica, assembly GCA_031002005.1. Taxonomy (NCBI): domain Eukaryota; kingdom Metazoa; phylum Arthropoda; class Insecta; order Orthoptera; family Morabidae; genus Vandiemenella; species Vandiemenella viatica. The sequence continues at coordinate 113,988,445 of JARYHS010008074.1, forward strand.
TTTGCGTTCAGCCCGTCATTTTTGATGGGCTTAGAGGCTAATAAGAGAGTTAATAATTCGTTGACTGGTATAAATTTTTCGTTACTTCCACAGTGAGAACTCAAATGCAGATAGTAATCTTACTTAAAAGAAAGACAAGAAAAATAAAACCACATGAAGTTCTGTAAAGAAAGATAAAGGTCACGTAGTTTCCATAAAGTACCGCACCATTTGGATTCGCGGGGGTGGAGTTCCACATTCCCATATGCGACCTGTAGCAATAGGGATGATGTAACGTTATGAGCACCAAATTACGGCTGTTAGTTTTCCTAGATATTGGTCGTATTGCAGACAGCACGGTCGTGATGAACCGTTTCAGACGTTCAAAACTTCGAAGAAAAATTCTTGACTTCATCGAAGCTGAAGGAACAGGACCGTAGCCATACGCTCTACCAACCGAGTTAAGGGTTGCCATAAAATAACGTACATGTTTTAAGCAGTATTTAAAAAAAATTGTATATACAATAGCCACCAGAAACGTGAAGTGTAGAATATAAGAACCTGCATTAGATTAACTCTGAAAATGTTCGCTAACAATTCTTTGATAGGAAATCATATCAGTCTTTTGCCTTGATCTACATTTTTCCTTATGGTTGGGAGAAACCCATAGGGTTCGGCAGCCTAGTGGACAGTTTTGATTCTTTGAATTTTTCATCTTTGTCATGAGATCTAATCTAACGGGGAATTGAGGAATCACCATCTGCTTTCAAACGTATTGACGGTATGTATGTATGTATGTTCGTTTGTGCCAACAAGGATCACCTTAAGCATTTGTTTGGCCTGAATTTGCTGAGGGTGTCTACACACCAGTGTTACAAGTAGGGTTTTTAGCCCAAGAGGGGACATACAGTTTTAACGTGAAATCTGAAACACGGAAACGTTCCGGCGTAATTTTTTATTTTTTTTATTTTTTTTATTTTTATTTATTGGCCTTTGGTCTGCGTCCATTTAGCCATCTTGCAACTACAACAGTTTACATTAACTATTGTAATAGGTTGCAAGATGAGGGAGGGGGGATTTTATAAAAAAATTTTTTTAATATAAAATTTAATAAATCAATTGTTAATTATTGATTGGCAAGGATCATACGCCGGGTCGTAAAGACACCTGACAGATATTTTATTAAGTTCAATAGGCTGCTACACCGCTAGGCACATTTACATTTAATATTAATATAAATTAATGCAATGTCAAGCAAGCCTAGACGTTACAATTGGCCGATTTTCTCAAGCAAACAATTATATGAACTTTACTTTACTTGCAAATATTCTGACGAAGTTACAGTTAGTGAGCGGGAACAAATGTTCACAATACGCTACTACAAGAAAACAATCATCAATCAAAAAGAATACATGAAATGAACATGCATCTCGGGCACCATCAAATAACAAGTAGAAAAAACAAGGAACTCGCGATATGCAAAGGTTCCTACAATGTTCAACAAAATGCCGGCTAGCTCAGGGTCAAAATTAGCTCAAAGAACACAAGTCTCTTTCTCAAGTCGCTTACGGGTCATTCGCAGTCTCATAAGAACTCAACGATGCAAGACCAGGCGTTTACACTTTACCTAGTGTAGGCAGCAACACTGAAGTTCGTCACGCTATCAGCCCAGCGTGATAGAAAAAATCACCAGCAAGTGATCATAGGCAGGTCACTGTACTGACCAAGCACACAGTTCTGGCCTGGCAATAAGTCAGCTCGACCGCACTGGATCGCGGTCTGGCCAGAAGTCCGAATCGACCGCACTGGATCGCGGTCTGACCAGAAGTCTCGACTCCTCTCGCCCGTGGTCCGGGCAGAAGTCACAATCGACTGCTCTGCCCCGTGGTCTGGGCAGAAGTAACTTCCTTCTCTCCGGAAGGCGATGGCGTCCCTCTCCCGCGCAGGAACATGGCGGGCAGAAAGAAATACACCCTGTATTAACATGTGTAGATCCCTACCGATGATTTCATAGGCAGGTTGTAAATCACGTGGTACCGATGCACACTCAGATTCGCGGCATTTCGCTAGCGTCCCTCTTCCGCGTCCATGCTAGTTGACGCAGGGGGGGGAGGGGAAGGTTGACCTTCGCCTGTTTGCTGCAGGAACCGTTTGGGGTGACTGACTGGCCTTGGGGTGGCGACAGCGAGGCGGGCTATTGTCCGTTCACTGGGATTTTACCGTTTCACTTCCCGTCCCGAGCCTCCGATATGCGACCCTTCGCTTAAAACAAAATCCTATGCTCACACATTTTCTGAGCCTTTTCAAAGGAAATACCCTTGCATATTCATATAATTATATACAATTTTGGGCTGCCCGAGATCAATATTAATAAATTTTAATCTGAATAAATTAAAATAAATCATAACTTAATAAAAATTGTAGCGTGGCGTGGTAACGTCACGTTACAATATACGGCCAACTACGGGAAAATAAAATTATTACAATAATTTTATTTTAAGCCATTTTAACTACCTTCCACTGTAACCAGTAATCGATATTTTTACATATACAGGGACCCACAATGCTATGATTTTTGCCACAGATACTAAACTGAACGAATGTCCATGACCTTGGACTGTTTTACAACATGTGGACAACCATACATGATTTCTTCCTGTCTTTGCATATTAACTTATCGATTAAAGATTCTTATCTTAAACAACATAGTAAAACATGAAATAAAATAAAAATGACAAGTACAAAATTATGTACATGTGAATGAAATATTTCTTTACCTAATTACTACGCAAGTTCTGCTCATGTCGGAGTCCTGTTATTTTTTTGTGAAACTCCAAGAACTAAAACAAAAAGGAAACCGCGGAAAACTGGAATGATGTTGCATTTCTAGACCAGATTGTGCCATTCTCCTACTTAAGAATGCACCAAGAGCATCGTCATAATTACCAAACATTAAGCAAAGGAACCACCATTGACTTTTCATTAAAACATCTCCATTCAAATTATTACCCTGAAGATTCTACTGAGGGTCTTATGACTTCATTCAAATACCCGGGCCATAAGCCATCCCGTATAACAGTGAGTTTCGTGTATGTGTCTCACGCAATAAGTGTATTCTACACAATGCAAAGCGTCAGTAAGTGATTTCTCTACATATCCCTTTTTGTCAGCCGTTTAGCTGCAATTTGAAAGGCTTTGTGACGGTAATACTGGTGGTGTACGAGCCCATCGGTGGGAACCTTATAGGAACATTTTTACTCCCATTGCCGAAATGGTGCAATCATACATCTGACTTGTGTCCTGACCTATTATGATAGTGACAGCGACAAATTAAATATCCGCCTTCTTTTCGCAAACCAACAGCAATCCTAGACTGCACGTTGAGGAATATATCTCTTTCACACTTCATCTTTCCGACGCCACATCATTTCAAAACAAATCCTTCTTGCTTCTGGTGTGGTCAGACAAATATTTTCGTCCACGTTATACCGTTATAATCCAGTGAGACCGGGCATTGTACACTTTCGCTCTCATCTGTTCTTGCGGCGGCTCCCTTCTACCTGAGTTTAGATAAGAATCTACACAGAAACTTAGTCGCAGGCACTCAGCTGTGGTAACTGTTTAGCGGTCGTTATCCTTAGACTAATGTCAACAACACTTTCTCTCCACAAGGCTTCTTACAAAATAAATCCTGTGGATTTAATAATTCGTATTTACAAAAAAATTTAATCCTAACATACTTATGCAAAATGATAGGGTTTGAGACTCTGTGCATTATAAGTACTGCGAGGGCTCAGATTGGATATTTTCCGTATTCTGTGGTACCGGATGGTCCTCAAGTCGCTCCCCCTCGTTCTGATTTGCAAATACTATCGCATTTGTGGTATGTTTTCCTCCTTGATACGCCCCTTTTTTTCTCATTACGACTATTGTCCTTCCATTGGTTTCCACTTTCATTTCGGAATTGTGGTTTGTAGTTATTATAATAACTGGAATTGTTATTATTATAGTTCCCCCGATTACCACGTTCTTTCCCATCTTGTTGGCCTTTTATCTGGCCACTACCTTCGCCCTTTGACTTCTGTTCTTGACTCGCTTTATGTCCTATGGAGTCAAGATTCTTCAGAGTCTCTAAAAATTGCGAGATAGTGGTTATGACAACCGGATTAATGTGTGCCTGCACTTGCGGGGAAAAATGCGTCGTTACGGCCGTAATAAACTCCGTTTCTGACATGGGTTGGTCTAAGTACCGTGACAAAACAACCAATCTTTCCACATAAGCCCCCATGGAATCATTTGTTTTTGGTTCGTAACGGCCTTGGTACATTTTCATGCGAGTTTGACTTTGGTGTTTGTGTGACCAGAATGTTCTGAGAAACAACTCTTTAAAATCCGCGTACGACATATCTAGGTTACAGGAAACATCGTACCAGTAACGATCGGGCTCAAGCATAGCTTGCCGGATAATCAATAATTTTAAGTTGTCTGGCACAGCTTTTATCTTGAAATAAATTTCTAACTCCGACAAAAATGCTTTCGGGTTAATATCTTTGTAGGAACAAAACTTGGGAAGTTTTAAATCAATGTGTATATTATTATCTTGCCCTGTGTGAGTGTGTTGTGTAGGAGGGGAACTTTTCAACGTATTCACGTCACCCTCAACTTGTCGATATTTCAACAATAGTTCCTCCCGAAGTTTGTCTTGTGCTCCCTTTAACTGATTACTGTCCTCTCTCAAACTAGTAACCGAGGTAGCGACTTTATCAATTTTTGCACTGACTTGAGAGACTTTCCCCTCCATTTCATCTCGCACCTCATGCATATAGCTAGACAATTGTCCATTTGTTTCCCTAGTTTCAATCTCCAAATGGGTTATCGCGGATTGTACAGTGGCAATGGTTGTATTTGAAATTTCATTCTCTTTTTCCAATCTGTCGCACCTAGCTATTGCTTGCTCAGATTTCTCAGACAAATCAACGATTTCCGTTCTTATATTTGCCTGAAAATCTGCTACCTCTCCACAGATTTTTGTATGAAAAGCGGAGAATTTTTGATCAAGGCTTTTGCCGATTTGATCCTGCCTCATTTCCAAAGCCTCTATCCTACTATTGGTAGAATCCAATTTCTTGGATAGGCTATCATGCATCCGTTTATTTTCTGAACTCAAATTTTCCTCTACCTTGTTTAAATTTTCTTGTCCCTTTATTAACTCAGCCATAATCGCTTGGACCCAGGGAGGTATTTCTGGTTGATTTTGATTTGCAACTGGATTTTGTATGGCGGGTGTGGCTTCCATTAATGGGAATGTACAACTTTCTGGGGTCGTTACTACCACCGCGTCATTCTGAACAGGACTCTCTAACGCCATGTCAGCTATAGTTATTGTGGAATTTGAACTGTATCCCGACCTATCATTAATGTTCCGATCTTCAATGACTTTGTCCGAACTGCTAGTATTATATTGCAATGTCTCCGTTGCTACAGCGCTCGTTTCCGCACTTGGCAACGGTTCCCTATCATTCTCAAAATCTCTCCGATTATCGTTCATCTCGATATTCGAATTACTACCTTCCATATTTAATTTTATTTTACGCCCGGATCTCAAATGCATAGGACTATTAAATGGCACATGAAAATTCCAATGACGACTAAAGATTTTAGCAAGCAACGTTTTAAATTACAAACATCGCGATCTTTAATACAAGTCAAAATTTTAGAAATTTTCATCTAACACAGGCACAAATCCCATCAAGAATATTGAGCATCAAACCATTCAAAAAAAAAATGTGCAAGACCACATCACAACGTTGAATCATGCGACAACGAACAACCAACATGAGCAAAATATGCACCAATAAGTTCTTAGTTGCTAACATATTACACAGACAAAACACTGGCTCGACATTATATGCATTCAAAATGAACTTTGCATATTGAAAAAAATTAATTTGCAATTGAAAGTCTGAAACTGATTTAACATGAATCAGTTTGCATTGAAAATTTACCAAAAAACTGATTTGCAATTGAAAGTCTGAAACTGATTTAACATGAATCAGATTGCATTGAAAATTATCATTTGCAAAAGAAATTCATCACTTAGATTGAATTTAACTTTGCACAAGCAATGACAAATTATAAATTTACTTTCTATACTAGAAAAATAAATGCCTAAGGTCATGAACTTGGTTCTTTTGAGACTTTGAACATCAGATTATTAATTAATTCCCCGGATTAATTAATTAATTGCCCCACGTTGGGCGCCATTGTAATAGGTTGCAAATGAGGGAGGGGGGATTTTATAAAATTATTATTTTTATAAAATTTAATAAATCAATTGTTAAATTATTGATTGGCAAGGATCATACGCCGGGTCGTAAAGACACCTGACACAGATATTTTATTAAGTTCAATAGGCTGCTACACCGCTAGGCACATTTACATTTAATATTAATATAAATTAATGCAATGTCAAGCAAGCCTAGACGTTACAATTGGCCGATTTTCTCAAGCAAACAATTATATGAACTTTACTTTACTTGCAAATATTCTGACGAAGTTACAGTTAGTGAGCGGGAACAAATGTTCACAATACGCTACTACAAGAAAACAATCATCAATCAAAAAGAATACATGAAATGAACATGCATCTCGGGCACCATCAAATAACAAGTAGAAAAAACAAGGAACTCGCGATATGCAAAGGTTCCTACAATGTTCAACAAAATGCCGGCTAGCTCAGGGTCAAAATTAGCTCAAAGAACACAAGTCTCTTTCTCAAGTCGCTTACGGGTCATTCGCAGTCTCATAAGAACTCAACGATGCAAGACCAGGCGTTTACACTTTACCTAGTGTAGGCAGCAACACTGAAGTTCGTCACGCTATCAGCCCAGCGTGATAGAAAATCACCAGCAAGTGATCATAGGCAGGTCACTGTACTGACCAAGCACAACAGTTCTGGCCGCACTGGATCGCGGTCTGGCCAGAAGTCCGAATCGACCGCACTGGATCGCGGTCTGACCAGAAGTCTCGACTCCTCTCGCCCGTGGTCCGGGCAGAAGTCACAATCGACTGCTCTGCCCCGTGGTCTGGGCAGAAGTAACTTCCTTCTCTCCGGAAGGCGATGGCGTCCCTCTCCCGCGCAGGAACATGGCGGGCAGAAAGAAATACACCCTGTATTAACATGTGTAGATCCCTACCGATGATTTCATAGGCAGGTTGTAAATCACGTGGTACCGATGCACACTCAGATTCGCGGCATTTCGCTAGCGTCCCTCTTCCGCGTCCATGCTAGTTGACGCAGGGGGGGGAGGGGAAGGTTGACCTTCGCCTGTTTGCTGCAGGAACCGTTTGGGGTGACTGACTGGCCTTGGGGTGGCGACAGCGAGGCGGGCTATTGTCCGTTCACTGGGATTTTACCGTTTCACTTCCCGTCCCGAGCCTCCGATATGCGACCCTTCGCTTAAAACAAAATCCTATGCTCACACATTTTCTGAGCCTTTTCAAAGGAAATACCCTTGCATATTCATATAATTATATACAATTTTGGGCTGCCCGAGATCAATATTAATAAATTTTAATCTGAATAAATTAAACATAACTTAATAAAAATAAAAATTGTAGCGTGGCGTGGTAACGTCACGTTACACTATGTTACAATAACAATTTTACAATGGCAACATGGTAATAAGACCTTTATAATAACATTGAAATAAAAACATTGTAACAACAGTGCGATAACATTATAATAGAAACATTACAAAGGTAACTTTACAGGACATCATTGAGGTAACAAATTTCTTATACATTACATTTTATGGGCTTTAGATCTTTATGTTTGTGTCTTGCAAGAAACGGATGATTGCATTGTAGACCTGTATATTTTTTGATTGTAGAATGGTAATTAGGTTCGCTGGGAAACTAACCGATAGCTGTTGTAATTGTTTGTATAGTCGCTTACGTTGAGCTTGGTATTGCGAACATGAAAGTATGATGTGGTTAAGATCTGAGGTCTCTTGATCAAAAATGCATGTCGGGGAGTTAATTATTCGGAGGCGGCATAAATGTTGTGGATAGCACCCGTGTCCTAATCTCATTCTAATGATTGTTGTTATGTGTCTTCTTGCTATATTGAATTTTTTAAACCACGGTGTCCTTGGTATTGTTGGTTGAACTGCTGCATAATGTTTCCCTTTTAGTAGCTGTGTCTGGGCCCAGTCTTCATTCCACTTACTGTATGCCTTCCTGGTAACGAGTTGTATAAAATCGGTCCAAGGTAACTGAATGCCTAAGACGGCGTAGTTCCATTACACAGTAAGCTGTGCCAGAGGTGAAGGTCGGCTTAAGGGCTTATGAATATTCCCGCCGAGACAGGGATTCGAACCAGGGGCCTTACGATCTCCAGTAACATGCCTTAACCATTAAGCCACCAGGCCGCTGTGTTATCGTTAACTTAGCAGATCAGGAAGAATTCTTGAGTAACATTGAGTTAGCGCTACAAGGAAGAAACTGCACCCGGCGAGCGAGCGGTCAGCTTCGGGCATTGTTCGAACGTCGGCCGCGGACTATTTCATAATAATTACGCTTCATAAACTTGTATGTGCTAAGCATTTAAATGTGACGTCAGTTGCGGATCAACAGTGCCATCGTGGACACCCTGCAGGTACCAGTTGCAAAATCTAATCCTAGGCCCCGGTCTATTTCTGTAATTTGATGCACCACAATTGTTTTGTGCGGCTTTAAGTGAACTAGCTTTATTACTTTCCAAGCTGACGTCTTAGATACGCCTGCCTGCTGCCCTAACTGACTTAATGATTTTTGGATGACTGTTCTAGTCGAAAAGCGATATAGTCAATTTTCTCCTCTGTGAGAATACGGTTGACCGACAGTCTCTTTTTGTTAAAAAATGAACCCGTTTCTCTTACTTTTTTAACCAGACGCAGAATTGTTGATTTAGCTGGCAGTAAAGCGCCAGGATATTCGCGACGAAATTTACTGCGACACTTTTTAAACGACTTCTTCTTCACATATGTATCGTAGAGAAATATTCTTTGTTGCAAACTGTAACGTACCATAATTTTACTCACACTCAAACACGGTACAGATTAGTAAGAGTATGAAGCCCCAAACCAGCCAAACCACAAAGAAACGTTTATTCACAACACTGATTAATAAGAGACTGAAGTCACAAACTAGCTACAGTGCGGTGATTCACGGCGCCGAGTGGCGGGAGTTGCTGGCTCCACTGTCCCAGCAAGTTGCCGACGGCAATAGACTGGGAGGGTAGCGTTTCCCGGCGAACGCCCTGTATAATGTTATTTGGAAATGTGTAATATCTGATGTAGAGACTTGGGGACTATCACAACACGGTGTTAGCTGATTATGAGAAACCGCTTAAAAATCTAAGAGACAGGCTCACAAGATTTGGAATTTGGAACTGGGAGCTTTGTAGCCCCTCAGTCCAGTGTAGTGACGCTTTGACATGCAGAAATTAACAGTTATTTATCTTAATTATTGCTGAAAAAATTCGCATGTTTTTTAAATCAAACAGACATTAACGGATACCATTTCAAAAGTAAGGTTCTTAGGTGAGGTGTCGGAACCTTTTAAAATTGACACAGGAGTTCGACAAGGAGATGGACTATCACCTCTTTTATTCAATCTTGTTCTGGACAAAGTAATAAAAACCTAGGAGAATGAAGTTAAAGGAATAACCATTGGCAGGCTACTCAGAAATAAACTTCACTTGCGCTGTTTGGCCTTTGCAGATGATCTGGCATTTCTCTCCAACAACAAGCAAGAGGCAGTCTACGCACTTGAAAAACTGCATGAAATTGCAGCTAAATGTGGTCTCAAAATATCATATGCTAAAACCCAATATATGGAAGGATCTTCACGGTACCAAGATGGACAACCCTTAAAAACGCGATTTGGCAATATCTCTCAAGTAGCTAAATTCAGATATCTAGGAGAAATTATTCAACCTGCAGGATTAAATCGTGAAGCAAACAAGGAGAGAATAACTACATTACAAAAAGCTACAGAATCACCTGGAACAGATACAACAAAAGTCAATATCCCGAAATGCCATGTTAAGACACTATAACACTGTAATCAAACCGGAGGCATTATACGCATCAGAAACCTTGATTATTGGAGGAAGATCATTAATTAAAGATATTGAAAAGCAAGAAAAGAAAATTTTAAGAAATATCTTTGGCCCTGTTTGTACCGGAGGAATTTGGATGAAAAGGAAATCAAACGAACTGTATCAGCATTCGGAAAAAATTTCAGACACATTCAGGAAAAGACGAATTAAATTCTAAGGCCATATTATCAGAATGAGTAATAACAGACTAACAAAAAGAATTCTAAATCTAGCCCTTTCAATGAAAATTAAAAACAACTGGCTAATTGAAATTGAAAAGGATCTCCGGGAAATAGGAATAACAGACGACATCATACAGGACAGATGCCGATTTAGTAGCATGGTCAACAATCACCAGTTTGCCAACAGCCAGTATATCAGAAGAAGGAACCCTTGGACAGAAGAACGAAGGAAAGAACACAGCGAAAGGATGAAGAGGTTTTGGGAACAGAAGAAAAACACATCTGCTATATAAGTTCACTCGCGCTCCTGAGTTGGGCACAACGATGGAAGAAGAAGATAGATATGTTCGCTTTGATCCCATGTAAGAATAGTCTCGGGGATGTGGAACAATACATAAACTTATTAATAATATAAATTATATTACCAGCATTTGATAACATGTTGGCTACTTAGCAACCCATTAGTATAAACAATATCCACTTTAATCTGCAAATACAATCCCATGTTAATTATTAGTACATTTGTGGAACAGTGTACACATTTGTTACCAGCATCTAATAACCGGTTATTTTCTTACAGACCAATTACCATAATAAGTTTCCACTGTAATCTACAACTACATATTATATCATGTCAGTTACTATATATGTGGAACAATACACACACTTATTATATATATTGGCCACAGCATCTTCACAGATGATAGTTGTAGTGACTCAGCTGTCGCTAGGGTTGAGTGCATCACATCTTCTTTTGTGGCTGAATAGTCCGATGGCGGCGTGACAAATTTTGCCACATCTATCGCACACGAAAGAGGGATCCGGTGGGTGTATTTCCCTATTACGAAGCTTTTTCAGCTTTATTTTATCCAACCATGCTCTGTCATATTTGGACATGCCGGTGGTAATATGATGACGCCATAAGGATCTCATGTTGGCGCAAGCTTCCCAGTCAGAAGTGCGCATGCCGAAGCTCTCCAAATCACGTTTGCAGGTGTCCTTAAACCTTAACATCGGGCGCCCTACAGGTCTCTTGGTATTAGCAATCTGACTGAGCATGACTTTCCGTGGTAGTCTCTCAGGGTCCATTCTATGGACGTGGCCAAGCCAGCGGAGTCGTCTTTGTTTTAGGGTGGCAGTAATACTGTGACACTTTGTGGCAGACAGAACACTCTCATTGCTCATTTTGTCCTGCCACGTGACTCCAAGTATTGTCCGCAGGCAGCGCATATGGAAAGCGTTCAGCTGTCTCTCTAGCCAGGCGTAAGTGGACCACGTCTCAGCTGCGTACAGTAAGATGCTCAGGACACACGTCTGGTATACTAGAATTTTGGTGGAGAGAGTTAGCTTGGAGTTTCTCCAGACACGTGTGGACAGCTTGCCAAAGGTCGTCGCGGCTTTGCCAATTCGTGCGTCAATCTCCTTTTGAATGGACTGGTTGGATGTAGTGATGGAGCCGAGATAGTGGAAGTGTTCTACCACTTGAAGAGGGATGCCTTCCAATGTTATTTTCGGGAGACGGTCTGTGCCCTGAACCATGACAACCGTCTTCTTGATATTGACACTCATCGAGAACAGATGACATGCATGATCAAATCTGGTGAGAACCTCCTGAAGCTCATCTTCGGTATTAGCGACAAAAGCCGCATCGTCAGCATATAGAAGTTCACGAACAATTAGTTCAATAAGCTTTTTTGAAGATTTCAATAGACTTATATTAAAAAGTCTACCGTCACTCCTTGTATGCAGATGTACTCCAACGTGACAGTTTTTAAAAGCTACTAAGAGTAAAACAGAAAAGAAAATTCCAAAGAGTGTGGGCGCTAAGACACAGCCCTGTCGTACACCGCGGTTTACTTTAAAGGATGCGGAAGCTTCGCCATCAAATATCACAGAGCCTCTCATGTTATCGTGGAAGGCCTTTATTAAAGACAACAGCGTAGGTGGGCAGCCGATTTTGTGCAGGATGTCGTAAAGGCCGTTACGGCTAACAGTATCAAAGGCTTTATTTAGATCTACAAAAGCCAAGTATAAAGGCACACGATGTTCACGGCATTTTTCTTGAAGTTGGCGGACAGTGAAGATCATGTCACTCGTGGAGCGGCCGGCGCGAAATCCGCACTGAGATTCGGGGTAGACACGTGAGGCGAGGGTTTCCAGTCTTCCCAAAACGACTCGAGCGATAGCTTTTCCAGCAATGCTGAGGAGGGATATACCTCTATAATTGTTGCAATCGCCTCTATCACCTTTGCCCTTTATAAAGGGTAAAAATATCTGCATCACGGATGTCCTGTGGTATTGTACCCTCATACCAGCACCGCTTTAGGAGTTCATATATGACCGGAAAAACACAATCAAGTTTAATTATTTCAGCCGGTAGGTTGTCACGACCTGTACTTTTTCCCAGTTTGAGTCTCTTCAGTGAAAAATGAAGTTCGTCCTGTGAAGGTAAATCATCGAGTTCTAATGCAGTAGGATAAGTTGGTAAACTATCCAGTGCTTCAGGCTTTATGCTGACTGCCCTGTAGTAAAGGTTGGTGTAGTGTTCTGACCATCTTTCCAACTGCTTCTGCTTGTCAACAATAGGTTCCCCATTTAAGTCTTTTAGGGCGGCACGTTTCCTGGTTGTGGGCCCGATTGCACTCTTGATGCCTTGATACATGCCTCGGTAGTCCCCGCTATCATGGTACTGCTGTATGGACTTGCAGAGGTTTGTCCAATACTCATTCACGCAACGGCGAGTGATACGTTGTAGATCTGCTTTAGCTTTTTTGTATTCCGACTTGGCATGATCACTGGGGCTGTTTATAAGGGTTATATGAACTGCTCTTTTGTGCTCAATGTATGGACGTAATTTGTCCTCGTAATCAGCAAACCAGTCATTCTGCGACGCATCTTTTGTTCCAAAGGTTCTATGTAAAAGCAGTTTGTAAAAGTTTTTCTTTCGCTAAAAGCCACATGTCTTCGACGCTACCTGTGTCCCTCAGTAAAGCATGACTGAGATTCTCTTTTACTTCAGATGAGAATTGTTTGTGTAAAGCATCGTCATGATTGACTGGGATATTAAACATAATTTTGCGGCGGTTGCTTTTCGCTGAATGGATCTTCTTTGGAATCATACGTGTTTTGGCCATTACCAGAGAGTGGTCAGTGTCGCAGTCTGCACTGTGATAGGTTCTGGCATTGAGAACGTCACGCAAATCTCGCCTGCGAGTGATGATAAAATCAAGCTGATGCCAGTGACCTGATCTTGGATGTTTCCATGACACTTTGTGAGCAAGCTTATTCTGAAAATAGGTGTTACATACGCAGAGGGAGTGTGATGTGCATAGTTCCAATAGACGCTGCCCATTTTCATTTATGTTTCCTATTCCATGGCGGCCAATACAATCCGGCCAGTTATCAGAACTGCTGCCAATTCTTGCATTGAAATCACCAAGAATAAAAAGTTTGTCAGAGACACGTACTTTTGCTAGACATGCACGTAAGCTTTCATAAAAAGAATCTTTAACTTCTGGAGAGGCCTTTAATGTAGGTGCATAAGCTGATATTAGGGTTATGGGACCCGAAGCAGTTGTTATTCTCAAGGACATAATTCTCTCTGAAACACAGATGGGTGCCTCAATGCAGTTGGACAAGCTGTTGCGAACTGCGAAGCCCACCCCGTGCTCTCGTTTTGCGCCATTGTCTCTACCCTTCCTTTTGTTCACGAACGGAGCCCTCATCCGAAAGCCGAGTCTCTTGCAAGGCAGCGATATCTACTCGCAAACGCAGCAGTTCCCTGTCGATGATAGATGTTTTCCTCAGTTCAGGGATGCCATCAGTTGGGGTGTCAGATCCCGGTAACATGGTTCTCACATTCCACGAGGCGAATCTCGTTGTCGTTATCAGATTTTTACACGGTTTATAACTGTTTTTCTTTTTGCCAGGTGTTGATTTTCTCATCGTTGTTACAAGCACTGAGACATGCTTGCTGCTCCACACACCTATAGAAGCGCAAGATGAGGGGCGGGTCAGTACCTAATTGGCTGGGGGCTGCCCAGCTTGAGGCGGGCGGTAACTGATCAATTAGCCACAATGGACTATCCCACCGACGGAAATCACCCCTGGCGCTCGTGCGCACGCCCATCAGCACAGAGCTTATAACCGGTGACTGTGACTCCCCGTGTTGTTTCCGCACCTTGACAGGTACGTGTGAAGTGTCCTCTCCACGTCACTACATCGCCTGGGACGGAGTTAGAAGCCATGAACTTGCCCAGCATTCGTGACTTCCTCTCGACCTCGACAGCTAGTTCTGCAGGGGCAACGGGTCGCCACGTGCAGAGCCATCTCGGTTGCAGGAGTTGCCGACTTGTTCGGGTAGAACCCTAATGTCGCCTACGGTACTCCGGATCCGTTGCCTCATCCGCCAGCAGCGCCGTACCGAAGATCTTCTTCTCCGCCGTTGTTGCCGTTGAGGACTTCACCCGTAACCCTGGGCAAGGGGACTGCGATTTAACAATATCAATAATATTACCAACAACTGATAACCAGCCAATTACATAAAAACCTGTTAGTGTGATAATTTTTCACTGCAATTTGTGAATTCATGCTATCCCATGTTAGTTACTATATATGAGTGAATTTTGTAAACAGTGTAATTATTTCATTTGTCGACAATTTAATATGGCTAACGCCAACTTTTTTTAACACTTTTCTATGCATATACACTTAAGGCAATGTCAGCGACATACTTAAAAGGGCCTACCGGTAGTTTCCCACATTTATATTTCACCGCACAGGTTTTTGGAAATGATTTAGTTATTACGATCTCGTCCTGAAATTTGGTACAGTCTATACTAAAACCATTTACCTCTGCAAAATGTGACTGACATTTTTACCGTTACAAATGTTACTGTAAAGTTCCACAACATCACTGCTTTACAAGACCACGTTCCTCAATGGATAGTCTCATCCGGATATGGACTAGTGGGGCTGCTAAGAATATTTACTCAAAGCTGGAAGTGGGGAAGGGATCCTCTTGTCTGATGGGTACGGGAGAATTTGGATTGGGGGGGGGGGGGAGAGGAAAGGGAAAATTGAAGAGATCATGCGGTCGCCCGCTCTATGTTGACGATCGAATCTCCATCTTATTGTTAGTACCGAACTTCACGAAAACCCAACCATCGGCAATGCCACGCGTGTCGTTTAACCTTTCTCAGCACAAACAGGTATGTCTCACGTTACAGCAGGAAGCAAGCAATATCTCAGCAACTTGTTTGTCTTCGCGGGGGATGCAAATTTGAAGGCGACTTTTGTCGATAGCCAGGAGGTGGAAGCGGAGTTTTTCTGGGCAGGGCAGACCATTTGTCTGGTCCGATGACCCCGGCCCGACGCATATTTCTGCGACTTATCTTTGGAGGCGGCGGTGCGGAAACTTTTTTATTCGGCCGCTGTACAATGGTAGCGCCGCGACCGTATATCACCGTGTTTACGGCGCCAGGAAAATGCAAACCGTCTCCAGATTAAGGTGTCGGCCGCTATCTGCCGCCAAGTGGACCGTTATTTGAGAGAGCGCACTAAAAGGCGCCGTACTCGTCATAGCGCGCCACTTACAGCTTAACGCCCTTGTTACGGCGCCGGCCGTTATACTACTTTACGACGACTGCTGTCTGCGAATAACGTGCTTCGTGGCCGGCGACACGCCATATTCCAGTCTGCGAATCACCATCTATGCCGCCTGGCACTTTGTACGAGGTTAGCTCGTGCTTACGTTCCTTAAACAGATACCAGGATTACCATCGGATGTCCGTTTTACTCTCTTCTTTTGAAGTGAAACTGTTTTGCATGGTTAGCAAAAGGGGTGAGCAGTAAATCCACACGGAAACTCTCGGGCCTTGTATTTGGGAGGACGCGGGGTAGAAACCCCGGAGATCCATATTTGGGTTTTCCCTGGTTTCCCCTGATCATTCCAGGCGAATTCGAGGATGGTTACTTCAAAAACACCTTAGTCGAATGCTTTCTCGTTCCTTGTCCCCAGCCCTTTCCCTTCCCTACTTACCTCGATGTTTTTTTCTGGCTTCAGGCCTCGTCAACGTCGGAGTCATTAAAGGCGGGACTGGAGTGGGGACAAGGAAAATGGAAGGAATTCTGTCATGTCCTTTTTGAAGGAAGCATCATGGTATTCGCCTGCAGTGATGAGGGGAATCCATAGAAATCTCAAATATGGATACCCGGACGAAGATTTGAATGGGCGTCCTCCCGAATGCGAGGCCAAAGCGTTAACCGCCCACCCACCACGCTCGGTACCCCGATGACGTTGGAGCAAAAAAAAAAGTTAAATTAAAAGTAATTCCTCTTCATTTGATTGACATTTGACGTTATCACCACCTCTGAGTTTTTGTTTGCTACTATCGGTAACGTATTGTAGAGAATTTTCCGATTTCGGGCTGCTGATCAGTAAAAACGTAAAATAATATTTATTGGATTTCATTGCTGTTTATCGAGTCTACGAATTGCCAACCAAAGCGAATCGAGCCAGTTTCCACTCGCCAGAACAGGAAACACATTCTTTTATCAGAGAGTCAGCTTGTAATGTCAAATTGCTCAAAGTTGTGAGAGCTGAGTGAAATGCTGTGGGCTTCTCTTTCGTTGCATCGGAAGTATCTCCGTAGCAGTTTACTTTAGTTAAGCGCTGACTGCGTGAGATTTCTAGTCCTCAGCCTGTCCTTACTGTAGTACGGCTGAAGACAATTAAGAAACACTAAGGTGATGTCAGTAGCCAATTGTGGAGATCCATCCCCACCATCAATTGTCCTAGCAGCCGATCACCAGTAGCACGTCACTTCAGCAGTCGCTCATCAACTTCGACTTGAGAAACATCGACAATATTAAGGCAACATGCACCGTAAAATTACTCTTTGGGTGTAGACTTATAATCGTTCATTCAAGT
>JARYHS010008074.1:114006680-114048658 GCA_031002005.1 Vandiemenella viatica
TTACGTATTGCTCCTAAAAAATTTTGCGATCAAAATTTTTCCTTTTCTGTGATGCCTGAAGCCCCAATCGTGGTTCTTTCTGTCCTATACAATGCTTCTGGTAGTACAACCGTTTGTTATGTCCCAGTCTGGCCTGCCTTGACTATATATATATGTATATATATATAATATTTTTTAATTTTTGGAAACTAGTAATTTAAGATGATGTTTGATGCTTAATAAGTTCAAACTACGCTATGTAGAGGCACAGATAGTAAGTGGACTCTTTTCCTGACCGTAACTGATATGATAGAATAGTTCGTATGAGAGTCAGTGGAAGACGGAAAGATGAAGACATGACTGATGGAGGTCTATTAGGACCATATGGATACATAGAAACTGGGCTAAGAGTTGGAAATAGTGTGTAGAAGGTAAAATAGTACAATGAGCACCAAATAGCAATTCATTTCAGGCATAAAGGTTTCAGAAAATTTTCTTTTGTAGATAAGGCAGTCACAGACGAGAATAAATTATGGAAAGATAAGCCGAACAATTCGCTTAAATCAGTGAAGCAGTTAGAAGTGAAAATGCAAAAAGCAGATTTGTAGGGATGGCATAACCTCTATTACATAATTTTGGTCACAATAATAAAGAGGTTCTATAGGAGCAATCCTTTCCCAGGTCCATGCTGCTGTAAGCTTCAGAGAAAATATCCTTTCATCGCGGGAAACCGGTAGCCGGTATTTGCCCACGCCAGTCGGCAGGGACAAAGCGAGCATCTATTGTTTGCCAAACGCCAATGCCATTCTTCATTGTGACGTGCTCAGTCGTGCGATATACTGTGAGCCAACGTGTATTCATTTGCGATGTTTGCTAAAAGGTTATCCTGCAGAAAACGTAACCGAAAATTCTGTATGTGATTTGCACAGTCGTCCATTCGCGGTAAAACAATACTTTGTTCAGTAAAGAACTTTCGTTGAACAGGCTTAGTTTTATATCGAAACGTGAAGAAACAAGGATGAGTTTCAAATGAGTAGGATATTATTAATTTTCGCTTTGGAAAATATTCCACGAAACGTCTAGTTGTTACAGACAGATTTATCTGCAACAGAAAGTTTATGTATCGGATTTAAAAATGCACTGATTAAAGCACACTGTTTTTCAGTGATTTCAACATGTAATGCTACCTGGAATGAATGAACTGAATTTAATTGCGATGGGGTACAAGCTCCAGTGGAAATTTCTGTAGTCATCTAATTACACTTTTCTTATCATCATCTTTTATACTTTCAGTGTTAAAATTCCTTCCCCGTCTACTTTTGCGATTTGCGAGTTTTAATTTTAAATTCCTTCAACTTTTTTGGTAAATTATTAATCACTTCCATAGGTAACTTATTCCAGTACTTGACACCCTTACTCACAAAAGAAAATTTTCTCACTCCCTTATGCATAAAATCGAGTGCCATCTTGTGTCAATGGTCATATTTTTCCTTGAACTACTCCTAATTCTTCGACCAATTTCCTTCCAAGCTCCATCATCAACATACGTCTTGTACACTCCCAGCGCTCTCTTCACCCTCCCCCTTTCTTCCAATGACTCCTAATCCAGCTCCGTATCATATCCGTTACTGAATGGATCCTGAGGTAATTCTCTCCTTTGCACACCTTCTGACTCCTGTAATTGACACCAAAATGTGGGTCCCAAACTACACCACCATATTCAAGCAATTGTCTGACCTAAGTTTTGTAACCCAGTTCCTCAACTTCTCTGGTACATCCTCTCATCACTCTCTCAAGTAAACGAAGGATTTTTTTAACCTTTTCCTGCCCATTTGAATTTACTGTCAAACGTTATGCCTAGATATTTCCACTTTAGGCATTCAACAATCAATTCTGTGCCCACCATGCAATCATAAAAATCTTTAGTTTTTTCTAAAAATTTGTTTTCCTAGTAGGCTGACTCTTCTTGCAGTTATCTTCATTCCATGTTGACCTCCCCAGTTAAATATTCTATCCAGGTAACCCTGCATCTGTTCAGTCTTCTCCCGTTTTGAATCTCTTATATACTTTTATGTCATCTGCAAAGAACCTAAATCTTAACTGTAACCCATCAACACTGCATTTCCTACTCTTAACGCTCTGCTTTCTATTTTTTAAGAATTTCTCTGTGAAGAAATTTACTTTTTCATCCACTCCAAAACATTTAAACTTACTTAATACCATTTTATAGCTCTATCGGTCTAATTCCCTCGAAAGATCTAGTGCTACACTATCAACTTGGCCTCCCTTTTCCAATTCATCAGAAATATCTTGCATGAAACCCACCATCTAAGAGTCACTTGAATATTCTTTCCTAAAGCATTGTTGTCGATATGTAAACTAGTTTCTTTCGTCAGCAGAGGCAGTGGCTGGAAGTAGAGCATAATAAGCTCCGGCTGGTCAAACCGACCGTTCAGCCGTGGAACAGCTTCTTCCAGCCGGCGAGGAGGGATGAGGTTCTCCTTACTCGCCTCCGTATTGGGCACTGTCCTCTGACACACAGCTTTCTTCTCCGCCGGGACGCCACATTTTAACAGATTGCGTTTTATTTTTTGACTTAAGGCGTAGCCAACGATCTGTCCCTTATTTTAGGTAATAAAGCTAGCAATGTGGCTAAAGTTTTAAAATTCTGTGTATTGGGCGGTCTTATCCCAAAATTTTTGGGAAGACCGGCCTAATCTTTTAAGGTGAATGTGTGGCAATTTTACAGCCACTCACCCATGTACATAGTTTTTGTTTCGTTTTTATCCTTCTTGCTTTTAATTTTAAGCTTTTATGTCTGCTTGGACTCTTTACAGCTATCCAGACATGGGCTGTGATGTTCGTATTTTAATGTCCCCTTTACAGCCAACATTTTAGCATTTTACTTGGAATTGCCGTCTGTGTGGTCGACCTGTCTACAGTCGGCCATACAATATTTAGATTTTAAAGCCACATTGCTAAGCCGGCTGTTGTTAGGTCGCTAATGACACCGCCGTCGACGCGCCCTTAAACCCCAACAACAACAACAACAACAACAACAACGACGACGACGACGACGACGGCGACGACAACATTCTTTCCTCAGAAACATTCCTGGTGTTGTTGACTATCAATCTCTCGATAATTTTGCCTACCGCTTATGTCAAACTACAATAGTCTGCCTGTTACTACTATCGTTCTTTCAGTGATTAGTGGTGTAGGACTTATCGCCATCTCTGGGTGTGGCTTTAGGTGAAGGCGCTAGATTTGATATTGGTGGATTTATTAGTTTCCATGAAACAAAAAATGTTTTTTGCCTAATGTCTCTCGACTGGATTAATGCAATTCTTCCTCTCCTCCAATATTGAACTAAACTCTTCATTTCTGCGTGCGTACCCCTTAGAACTTAAGTCCTCATTTATCTGTTTGTATTATAAATTTTGTCAACCTACCGAGCGTGGTGGGTGAACGGTTACCGTTCTGGCTTCGTATTCGGGAGGATGCGTGTTCGAATCCCCGTCCGGGCATCCAGAGTTGTGTTTTCCATGGTTTCCCCACATCACTCCAGGCGAATGCCGGGATACTTTTTTCAAAAGGCCATGGCCAAATTCCTTCCCATTCCTTGTCCCCAATCCCATCCCGCCTCTAATGACCTTAGCCGTCGACAAGGCGTAAAGCCACAAGTAAAAAAAAAAAAAAAAAAAAAAAAAAGTTGTCTACCTGATTAGTTCTTTCCATCAAATATTCTCTCCACTCACAAATTCACCAATCCAACGTGTTTTGATTTGTGACCCATTGTCCTGTCTTTCGAGGCCCTTCCGCACTTTTTTCCTCTAACATCATCTCCAAAAGACGCTATTTTCTACTTTAAATTAATTTTTAACGTCCTTTCAATGCTTCACAATACTGTTTTGCCCTCCACACACAGAGTTTTACAAATTTCTTTCTCATTTCAACATCAAAATTTGAAACGAAAGAGTTATCTTTTAAAAGAAGGCTTATTTCACCAATGCTATTCTGCTTCTAACGTCACTATCGCTTTGGCCTTCAGTCTTAATTTTACTTCCTAAGTACCAAGAAAATTGTGCTAAATTACTAATAATACCATTAAATTATAGCAATACCTTTACTTTGCTGTGGAAAGGCATTTCGGACTGGCATTGTATAATTTTGAACTATTTAAGTACTAACCATAACTAAAATATCATTCACGAAAGAACTCACAGTGAAAAGGTTTTCCCATTTTTAAATTTATGACGTTCAGCAAAAGTGCTGAAATATTGTGTAGTGAGTATTTATTACATTCCTCCTGATCAAAGAATTTAATCTGTTGAGAGAATCTGAAGACGGAAAATTTCGGAATAGTACTTATACTATGAATGAAGTGAAGGTCAATATCCGCTGGGAAATTCAAAATATCTCTCAAGAAGATCTCAGCCGCGTATTCAGGAAACTGTGCAGAAAATGGCAAAAGTGTTTTGCTGCCGTGGGACTTAACTCTGAATATTTACCGCTGCAAAAAGACAACTTCTTTCCTTTTATACACTTCGATTTGCTGCGCTGCACATTTTTTGTACGCATCTGTGGAACTGGCAGAGGCATTCCTTTTCTTTTCTTCACAAAAAAGGTCGATGTAATCTCCTTTATAACAAACTCCAGATATCAGTTATCAGAGTACTGTAACATCCAGACTCTCTGCCTTTGTAATTCTTAGTAATTAACACCAATCAAACTTAGTAACTGAAGGTTGACAGCATTCGCTGTATCCTTATTTATAGACCGCTGGATAAATGGCAGGTACGTTTACAGCAATAAGTAATTATTGTTTTATCTGTTTTTATAAACTCGTCATTCACATCTATCAATTTACACCGAACAATGTAAATGAATAATTGTTCGTTCACTTTAGAACTTCCTATAAAAAAGCAACAATAACAAAACAACAGTTGTAATCCCGGTCAATTTATCTTGGCGTAATAAGATTTCTCATAACACCACATGCACATAATATTGCAACCCAGAGTGAGCGTACTTTGACAAAGACATAGAGAATCACAGTAGCATGGAGGGAAAAAATAGACTTACATCGTTTTATGGAGAGATGGCTTCCGATACAGGCAGTAATTACTTTAGACCAACACAGATTTCTAATGTGTTTGGTGGGGATTACATTATTATTATTAATTTAATTGCGATAGAGCACACGCTCCGGTGGCTATTCACTTAGTCATCTAATTAACACTTTTAATTTAATTTAATTTTTTATGTTATATAATTTGAGTGTTAAATTCATCCTCCATTTAATTTTGCGATTTACGAATTGGCTTTTGCATGAAGGGATTTTATTCTGTGTTGCGTTTACGTATGGATGGAGTTGCCAACCATAACTTCTTGAATTTGTACCTCTGTTTTCAACGTCTCTGTCTTATGGATAAATATACAGGTTTCTGAAAGACAATATATGTCTTGTCCCTTCCACGGGTTATCTTTTCGTTTCCGTAGGGTTGGCATAGAGGTACTTGCCTCTTGGCGTAAACCAGACGGAGGCGGAAGGTGACTGCACTCTAAGCATCCTTTAACAACGCTCAATAGCTGCCATTCTGTAGAATAAAATGTTGCCGTCTTTTCTTATTTCTCAAAATATACCTTCTCTCACTCTCGCCACGGCCGACAATAGGTTCCTTAATTAATTTTTATTAATTACTTAATTCTAAATCTTACAGTTCCTAGTTTTTCACACCTTTTTATTTATTTATTCTTCAATTTCGTCGCACCACGGAATCTATGTCTCTTTGGCCAGTAGAAAAAAAAGGAGGGAAGAAACATTTAAGGTTGATTATTTCACATATTTCAGCGGTTAGACACGTATTAGTAGACGTCTACAGATATACTAGTTGCTATACACTTCGTTATTTGATGCCGCGTAACGCCACACCATCCTACATCTCCTCTAGGTGGTATTGGTAACGCACTTACCACTGGTTTATTCATGTACTATGGCAACTATGACAAATTTTTTTTTTCATCCTCAGGAAGTGTGTGTGAACGCTTAGGTTCCTTGTCAAATATATTCTGATCATATTTGAAAACTAGTTGAGAGTAATTCATTTCGGAATTATAAAATTCACTATTTTTTAGACATTATCAAATGCAAAATTGTTTATCACAACATGGGTGACACACTATCCCATAGTACAAGTAACGTAGTTCAATACTTCATGAATAAGGCCATTAGTGGCAACGAATAAAACCTTCAAACCTTCTTTCTTTGTTTTGTCACTGGGCTTCATCTGAATTAAAATTAAAAAAAAAGGCTTTACTTCTCATCGAAACACATTGAATTACAATATCTGTTTTTATTATCCCGATTAGTAAGCAGTGATTTATAACTGGAGAAGAACGCATACACGAACCGTGTCCTAATCTTGGTAAGGCAATTATTCTGAAAAACTACCATCATCCAGACGGTAGTTCTTCAGTCATGGATCATGAGAGAAATCACTTATTAGGCTATACATGATTTTATTCGAACACAAGTGGAACTGAAGTCTAAGATTCTAAAGAAAATAATTATAGAATTTTTTGAAGTGGGATGCAGTTGCCAATTCGAAGTCAATACATCAACTGATTTTTTGACGCCTCATCAGTGTCATTAGAGGCGTCATAGGGCCAGAATCAAGGAACGGTATGAAATCAACCATGGTCTTTTGAAGGAACCATCCGGCATTTGCCTGGATTGATTCCGGAAAACCATGATAGGCGAAATCTGGATAACCGGACGGGGATTCAAACCCATGTCCTACAGACTGCATCACCCCGAATGGATTTTGAAATCAGAATAAGGAATGTACTTTAAAAGATCCAAGTATCAATGTAATATTCCAACAGTCTCGATAACCTTATATAATGTCAACACGACATATTTCAGCATGAGATTACTACTGGAAATGTAATGCTTACATTTAGCGTGGATGCAAAAACACAAAATGGTTATTAAAACAAGTGCAGGATAAGATAAAATATCAGAATCATTTAGAAATATCGTTCAAGTGCGTTGATGTACAAATCACTACTTTGAAAGAAAAATAGGAACTAGTTTTTTTATTCCCTCACCCCCCTTTTTTTAAGATGTTTACGTCTCTTCATCGAGGCTGTTAGGGGTGGGGAGGGCTGGAATCACGAAACCGGAAGGATTTGGCCATGGCCATTTAAAGGAATTACCTCGGAATTCTTCTGGAGTGATTTGTGGAAGTCATGAAAAAAAGAAATATGGATGGCTGGACGGGGATTCTAACCCACGTCCTACCGATTGTCAGCACCGATCGTTTCCTCTCAGCCATAACGCTTGGTAATTAGTAGCTAATAACATAGTCCTAAGTTCGGTATCAGCGGAATGAAGGGAATTTAATGGAAACAGTTGCAAGAAACCTTAATTAACCGATTGAGCGAATGCGCGCCATTACCTTCCTCATCAATATGGCGTTCACTGGTTTGAGTTTGCTATTAAAAGGGGTTATTATGGATTGTATTGGTGTTTACATACATATGCCTCTGGTTTATCGAATTATTGATAATCTGTATAAAGAATCAAACTATTAAAAACAGAGAAAAAACCAGTTAAATAAAAATATGAAACTTGGAAGAAAAATAATTTTCCATTTCGGTAATGTGTCTGTTCTTATGATATCGCCTAGCTATGAGACACGATTCCTTGTATAGGAATTTCCGGAGCACTGCCAGAAGTCAGAAATCGTGACAACATTGGAGGAAGTAGATGTGGCAGCGTTGCAGGAGGAAATAAGTGTGAACTTTCCTATTTAATTCGGATAAGAACACCTTTATAACGCAAATAATACATGTAATAAGTCATCACGATCAGCAAATTCGGCTAAAGTTATTTTATTGTTTTTCACTACAATTATCGAACTTAAGACTGCAAGTCACAGCTGGAAATTAAAAATACAATGGTAATCCATGTTAACTGTAAGAGGGAAATCCAAAATCTAAGGTCTCCCAAGCAAAGTTTAAATTTACTCTCTTCAATGTATACATCGTTTTAAGGGCTGAACAATTATACAATTTTCTACATCATCACCATTCGACACACGCATTCTTGTAAACGCTGTGACGTTCTGGCCTCTCATTCGGGAGGACACAGGTTGGAATCCTAGTCCGGCCATCCAGATTTGCTGTTTCAACGGTTTCCCCAAACCACTCTATGTGAATACCGGAATGGTTCCATAAAGGCCATTGGTGAAATCCTTGCCACTAGTCCTTTTCCGCCTCTAATATTTGGACGGGTATTCAAACCCGCCTCCTCCCGAATGCGAGGCCAGAGATTTAAGGCTCATCCACTACGCTCGGTCCTCCGGTCCTAAGGCACTGTCGAACTTTCTTTGCCGGTAGTCTTTGTTTGTTTGGATTTTTGCGGCTTAGTCTATTTTGGAGTCGACTATCACGGATGACGAAAAGTCACCGTTCCACTTCACACACGAGACTAAAGAACACTCACACGAGTGGCGACATCCTTCTTCGGCAAATGGTGGTATCTATTTATGTTATTATACTGAAGTAATCGCAAACAAAGAATAACACAAAAATTTTATGATTTATTAAGTAATGAGTTTTTAAATCCCGCAGGTATCAAGTCGCTACGCTGTAAAGCAGTAATTTTAGAACTCTCTACTTCAATCCCGATTCTCAATTAACTTTCTTTACTTATACCAGTAATAAAAGAATTTATGCTAGTCCTACGATAATAACCTGGTTTTAAATTTTTGAGTGACAATGGTCATTTAATTTGTTACGGTACTAATATTTGGTTCTATGCGATTTCCTTTCATGTTTTTACTTTATATTTTTGTTTTCCTTGACGACGGTGTATGATCATTATAGACCACCTACAGAATTAATGATAGACATGGCTTAAAATTAGAGACATAATTCCAACGATAAATTAATTGTTTCTGAAACGTGAAATTCGTTCTACTGTGAAATGATTATTTTCGATAAACGTCTACAGTTGGAAATGGGACAGACGATCTGATTTAGGTGTGGCTGGGAACCAGAGTAGCTTTCTTTCAGCGCTGCCACCGCAAAACTAATTTCTTCCAGGCCATTGCAATAATAATGACTTTACAGAAAAATAACAATGAATTTGGATTGCTCAATAGATACAGGCAGAATTCTGTAATTTTAACGTCTCAATAGGGGTATAATACGTTTTTACTGTCTCAGTGTACGGGTAACACAAGAAAAACATAACGCATCGTTTAACCACCTTTTCCCGCGGCGCGACTCGAACCGTGGAACCACGAGACAACGCACTAGCTTCCGGGATCTGCATCCGCCCCATCGCGTCAGGCTTACCAGAGACGGAAGATGAGGTAGCTACTACAACGCATAAACAGCTTGGCATTATCTTTCCTCGTTCCTGAAAGTTATTGTTTATTTCCCGGAATTTTACATTAATTAATAGCTGAACGAATTGGGTGAAGGGTAAATTTCATCAGTGGCACTAGACAGTAGTCAATTCACACTCACGATCTGGTTATCAAAAATTCTGTTTAAATAAAAAATCTCAAAATTACTCAACGGAATGAGGAATTGCCATTTCTCAAATATCGTTGCCGAATTCGTTTACGTTTTTAGAATACTAACCTCTTCCGTGCCTTTGAAATAATAGTGACTTTACTGAAGAATAACAACGAATTTCGACTTCACAATAGATACAGGCAGAAATTTGAAATTTCAACTTCCCAATAGCTGTAAAATATGTTTTCACTGTCCCAGTGTACGGGTAACCCAAGAAAAACATAACGCATCATTTAACCACTTTTGCCCTCGGCTGAGTCGAACCGTGGAACCGCAAGACATCGCACCTCGTAGCTTCCGGGATCAGCATCCCCGAACCTGAGCCAATTACAGCACCATAGCGTCAGGCTTACCAGAGACGGAAGTTGAGGTAGGAGAAACTAATAACGAGCCAGGCATTATCTTTCCTCGTTCCTGGAATTTAATTTTTTATTTCTTGGAATTTTAAATTTAGGAAATAAAATTAAAGAAACTTTTCATCAATGGTGACATGCGTCAGAATTAATTTTTAAAATTTCTGCACTTCTTTAATAACGTATATTCTTTTTGTGCTACGGTTAACGATTTTGCCCCTTACCGCAAACAGATTTTTTTACGGACTCCCGGAGATAGCGGTCAACGCGATAGGACAGGGAAGATAACTTCATGCCACGAATAATGCCCAGTTGGGGTTATGCATCAATTATATCATTAGCTGTCACTAGTCGGAGCAGCATGTTTTTTTAAAATACGGAAGCTTTGAATTTTATGTTCTTCTTTGATGAGAATTTTTTTTCGTAAGAATAGCCACTTTCCATTTCATTTCTCATTTGCTTCCCAATACCACAGGCTAGAAATTATCGTTGTCGCACAATAAGGACAAAAACTGTTTCGCACAATAGACACATTAGTTTGATTTAGTTCCTTGATTATTTTTAAACAGTTATCATTACGTATCACATCAATGATCAATCGCCCGACTTTGTTATGAGTACTAGAAAAATTGGGGAATGTTGAGTGACAGAAATCTTTACGGTGATGTTAAATTTAATAGAAAAGTGTCTTTCAAATCTTACTAATGCATGCTGCGTTGACAGTGTCTCACGTCAGCCAGAACATTAATGTTATGATTCTTTTATATTGTTCCACGCTAAGTATGTTCAAGAAACGACAGAACTAAAAGAATTGCTTTTACAGGCAAGCATACTTACAAGACCACTGCCAAAATTATTAAATCCGAAATCTTGTTAGGTGTTATATATTTGACTGAACTCTTAGATAAGTCTGTACTGTTTCCAAAAATTATAATAAACAGCAAACGTTGAATATTAACGTAAATTTCGAGTAATTTTAAGTTATTGTAGACGGGTATAAAATCTGCATTTTGTTGTTATCCAGTACTTGCTAAAAACCAGCATTTTGTTTGAGATCGGTAACTTTCGTGTTATGTGTGAATACTAAATAACTGTAAAATGTCTTTAAAACAGTAAATTCAACGTATTCGATGTTCCTATAACTCTTATATTGCCGAAATGTAATCACTATTTCGGTTTATGAAACAAAAAAGTGGAAATGTATTTCGTTTTATGGGAGGTGGATGTGGCTCAATTTTAATAGTCGTGAGACTGTACCACCTCCAGGGTATAGTACTGTCTTCGTAGATGTGTATAATGGGTTGAATAACTCCCAGGAGGAAATGTAGCGATGTGCAATTTAGGTCGTTCGGATTAATATGAGCATGGTAGTACAAATAGAAACTTTATTTCATTTAAATATAGTTTGACATTCAAAAAAAATTGAGAAATTCTCCTGAAAGACCATAGTCTCCGTCGTTTTTTTCATTATTATGTGTAACGAATTTATATACAAGAATCTACGCTTAAAAATTAATATTTAATGACATGTTAGGTTTCTGATACGATATCCAAGCAGCCACTTTGCCGACCCCGGTAGCGCGGGGCTACTAGCGAGCTGGCTTAGCGTTGTAGGGGTCGCTGGTTCGAGTCCGGCCCAGGGCATGGGTGGTTTTAATGAAGTGTTGTGTTCGTACTGTGTTGTCCTGTCACTTGTGATAATCAATAATATGAGAAGATACTATGAAGACAGTTGATGAAAGATAGAAACATAGTTTCTGGCTGAATGGCTAAAAGGCCGAATGCCATTTTAAAAAACTTTAGGAGTATGAGGTTAGTACTATTATTTTTAAATGCGTCTTCTGCTGGAATTTAATTAGTTAAAGCTGCTGAAGTTTTGTGCATTAATTAATTGAATGTGTAATACCATATAATTGCGTGTAAAAAAGGGTTTTTGAATCCAATTTACTTATATGTGTAACGCGTCTTAAATATTATATCGAGGTTCGAACCCAGGACCATGACTTTTTTAATCAAGCCTTACTGTTATATATTATTTTGATTAATCGCGATTTCTAATCTGTTCAAAAGTCACTTCTCAAAGTCTATCTTCATGGAACTTGCGTCTCACAGGTATCATAAGAGACATACATTGCTCTAAACGTTAATGGTAAGGGGGCGTCCATTCATGACGTGAGATGATTTTCTGGAATTCCGGACCCCCTCTCCTCTCTGGTGAGACTTCGTGAGATTTGGTCCGACCCCCCCCCCCCTCCCCTCTAAAATGACGCCAGATTTTGACGGAGAAACCCCCCCTTCCCCTACCAATCGAACTCCCAACTTTTGGAGACTTTTTTTTAGGTCTCATGGTCCGAAGAGCTGATGTACCCCGCCTTAAGTCGGTTTTTGGCCCGAAATACCTCCCTAAAATCGACTTTCACGTCATGAATTTCGGAACCTCACGTGAAATTTCCGTTGATCCCCTCCCCCTCCCCTCTCTGGTGAGATTTCGTTAGATTTCGCCGGACCCCCCCCCCCCTCCCCTATTTCACCTCACGTCAATAATGGACGCCCCCTAACAGAGTCAAAAATGTGTGTGTGTTTTTTTAACTACTTAACGTCTCTTAACAGCGAGGTCTTTAGAGACGGGAAAGGATGGGGGGCAAGGAATAGGAAGGAATTCGGCCATGGCCTTTTGAAGGAAACATCCCGGCATTTGCCTGGAGTGATTTGGGAAACCATGGAAAACCCAAATCTGGATGCCCGGACGGGGATTCGAACCACCGTCCTCCCGAATGCGAGTACAGAACGCTAACCGTTACACCACCACTCTCAGTTTCAAAAATGAGTTAAGCAGAAATCGTGATGATTTTTGTAGTAAATTTCAGTACCATAACTATTAATAGTATTGACATTTATATAAATTAATATACCGAAAATAGATAAAGTCTAACAAACAAATTTCTAATTAAACCAAATGATTCGTAAAACGAAAAAAAATTTAACGTTGAACAAAATTGTAGCTGAAACATAGCTTCCCTGTTATATAGATTTTGCGGAATTAAGCCAATCACAGTGTGATCTGGAGTCTGTTCGACAGAACACAGAGCATAAACTGGAACGGCCCCATCAGTTGGGAAGCAGTTCAGGCTTATGGTAATGCCTCCGCTGGCTTCTGGTCGAAACGTTAAATGTGCTGTGATTCGAATTGAGGTTACCGCTTGACTTTAAATCGAAGAGCGGATTAAGCAACAAATGTGGCTGCTACGTTTTATCGAACTGTTGCCTAAAGCTTTAAATGTTAACCAGACATACAGACCATTGAACAAAACTATCAACAACAACAGTACAACCACGTACTGGTTCTTTGAATCCGTATTTTAACACTAGTTTACAGTTTTAGACTTACAACAAATAGTACCCAAGCTTAATTCATATTATGCGGACAATTCATAACTAGGCGATGTGTCGGTTAAAAACTGAAAGAACCTTCAGCATCGCGGTGCATCATAAAACTGTCACACTGAACGAGAGTCCTTGCGCTAAGTCCAACAGTTTCCTAAACCATAACGTTAAGCGATTCAGGACAACCCGGGCAACATCCTGGCTGCAATCTTTTTTTTTTTTTCTTGGGCTTTGCGCCTCTTAGACAGCGTGGTCATTAGAGGTGGGATGGGACTGGGGACAAGGAACGGGAAGGAATTCGGTCATGGCCTTTTGAAGGAAGCAACCCGGCATTCGCCTGGAGTGATTTGGGAAAACCATGGAAATCCCAAATCTGAATGCACGGACGGGGATTCGAACCCGCGTCCTCCAGAATGTGAGACCAGAGCGTTAACCGTTCACCCACCACGCTCGGTGGTTGCAGTCTTACCCACGCTTATCGCAACATAAAACTTAGATTTAAACTAACGGCTTACGTAAGTCAATCTGAAGGGGTAGAATTACGTGCAACATTTTAGTCGCTGAAATCCCCTTGGAACCTAAAAGTGTTAAAACATCCAGACAGCTGCTGTGTGTACCTAAAGTACCGTTAGCAATTCTCAACGTTAAGCTTACTTTTATATCAAGAAAATAGTGTTTCTTAGTTTATAAACGAATAATTTTCATATGAAAAATATTTGCAAATCTGTTGCTATACCATATAAAAAATCGAGCGTGGTGGGTGAGCAGTTAACGCTCTTACATCACATTCGGGGGGTCGCCGGTTCGAATCCCCGTCCGTGAATCCAGATCTGAATTTTCCATGGTTTCCCCAAATCACTCCACGCGAATGCCGAGATGCTTCCTTCAAAAGGCCATGGCCGGATTCCTTCCCGTTCCTGGTCCCCAGACCTTACCCATCTATGATGTCCTCGGCGTCGACGAGGCGTAAAGCCATAAGTAAAAAAAAAACCACCATATAAAATCAGTTTTGATTTTTCAATCGTAGTATTCCGGGGTCGGAGTCAGTTGTCTCTTTGCTGCCTGGCTGACGCTGCGTCATCTATATATTAAAATTGCAGTAAAGTCGTGTCTATACATTCAATTTATTTCTATTAGAGTAACTGCAATGTAAACTACTACTGATAGAGATTCCAAAACCGTGTATTTAGATTTTTTGTGTCTGTCTGTGACATCGCGCATCACGCAGAAGCTAATGTCACCGGACAGGCTATAAAAGACTTTACATCCCGGTAAGTTACAAAATTCCATACGATACAGAGACCAAAACTGCACATTTTTTTTTTTTTTTTTTTTTTTTTCTGTCAGCGCATCACGCAGAAACTAATGAAATTGTTCAATATTCTGCTTCTTGTGAGGTATTTTATTTTGTTTTAGTTCTTCCTGCATCACTTCCTCGTGCTATTGAATTTCCGTATGTGCCTTGTAACCATCAGACTATTCTTGGCGTCAATAAACACAACTCGACGGACTCAGCAGCGTAGGGGCTTGAGTATTGGTCCCATATGCCGAAGGGCGCCGGTTCGAATCCGGCCGATGGCATGTGTGTTTTAAGTGTTGTGTGTTTTAATGCCGTGTCCGTCCTGTGGTATTCATACTTAGAAGGTAGGCCTACAAGGTGCTGGAGAAACTAATACACTGGAAGAGTCCTGATAATCACATTGAGCTGGCTGTATCGCCTAATAGACGGAAGCCATTAAAAAAAAATTGGAATGCCTTTCATAGTTCAGAATTTTGTTTCTGAATATTGATTTTTACCATAATTTAATCTAGCTAATACTTTCTGTACCTGGACATTTCAGCGTGTATATTCTTTTATTATGATTCTTAAATAGCGTATTTTATATTACCTGAAAATTCTTCTAATATAAGTTCTTCGCTTATTTTTTTTTTTTTTTCGACCAGTAGGAAATTTCTTATAATATTAAATTTTTTCCTTATTTAATTTCAGTACCATGTCAATCGTGATTTTACTCATCCTTCACTCGATTAATTAACTTTTCAATTTCGACATGCTCTGTTTTATGGTGGTTTTCTTATGTAACAAAATTATTCATTTTACGAAGCTCTCTCGTTCATACAATTGACAGCAAAAAGCTTCCTTTGTAAAATAATTAGGATATCTTACTCCACCTGATAAGGTGATGTTTTGTGTGAAAATCGCCCATTTTACCTTACGTAACTGCTCTCACCAGAAAACTTAAATCAGAAACTTTGACTCTGCGTAACAGCGTACTTGCTTTGGTTACATGTGTAGTAATACAAACTTAGACGCGGTCTGTAGTTAAGGCGCCTGATTGGAGACCAAATGGTCCCCGTTTCGAATCCCTGTGTCGTCTGGGATTTTCATCGTCCCTTAACGCTACCTTCCCCTCTGGTACAGTATGCTGTGTAATGTGAATTACACTAGAACGCTTCCGTGGTTCGGATTCCACGTTAAGCTGTAGGTCCCATCTGGGGCAAACAATCTAACACGGATATGTACACATTCAAAGCAAATTCTAACCAAAACGAAAGCTCAGCGTGGTCCTGGTTGAGACAAACGAAGATACAACAGAAACTATGAGATTGTCCTTCATCTGACCGTTGTGGCCAATGAATTTGGATTATGAAAGGTGAGCTCCGTACTTACATCAGTGACTTAAGAAATAGAATCGATGGTATTTATACAACGTGTAAGGTGCTTCGGGGCTTACTAAATAAGGTATTTTCACTTTCACGAATTCAGGTTCCTTAACGCCTTAATAGATTCGAGTGTCAAAAGATCGCCAGGCTGGATAGCTAAGCTAAATGAATTATTAAATTAATCATAGTCAAAGAGCAAATACATGTGGCAAGTTGAAGTATACAAACGTGCCGCCAATCACAGTTCACGAAAGATTTTATTAATCTTCAAATACATTAACCAAACGTTGGCTACCATACAATACAGATTCTTCACCGAAGAAAACAGGTTTCGAGCATAAAATGCAGAGAATAAGTGAGTAGTCGCCCCGCTAGAGTTCACCAAAAAGTTTAAGCTATGCAGTTCTGTCCCGTACTTCACAAGGTCCGTCGACCGCAGGTCATACTCTCAAAGCCGCAAACATACTGTGTCCGCTACTCCACACAAGGCAGTTTTATTCTACACACAATTCTTCACTCAGCGTCTCGATGGTAACGGATTGCGGTACACATGTTCAAACACTCGCGACCATCTTAGCGTAATAGTCCCGAATGTATTCCTGCGCGCGACTACCACCCAACTCCGGAGATATTCCTGAACTCTCTCTGCGATCACATTCAGCTATGAACTTACTAATACACATAATTCTCACCGTTTCGTTAAAAGTGATATCGTTTTACATCAAGACTGAATAACTTCTGATACTAATTTGTTTTTGTTTTTTA
This sequence comes from Vandiemenella viatica, assembly GCA_031002005.1. Classification (NCBI taxonomy): domain Eukaryota; kingdom Metazoa; phylum Arthropoda; class Insecta; order Orthoptera; family Morabidae; genus Vandiemenella; species Vandiemenella viatica. The sequence continues at coordinate 114,023,420 of JARYHS010008074.1, forward strand.
CGGCTCTGAAACATTGATCATTAATCCAGAAAACTGTAGAAAGGCAGATGCTTTCGAGATTTTAGCTTCGATGAGGATACTGAAAATGTCGTGGTTCGCCAGAAGAACTAAATTAAAAAAGAGACTGCCATTTGTGTGATACCAACGAATTTATTTATGTTGTGTATGATGCTATATGACATTTGCAACACTCAACAACAATTATACAGCAATCATTGAATAACCTTGTTTCAAAATAAACACACATATATACGCATACTTCAGCGGACAGTATCTTCAGTCACAACAACTACAACATGACACCAAGGTGTTCCAACCTGGCCACCGCCTCCGGCGTAGCCAAACTTAAGTCTTCCAGACTACCAAGAAAGGCACGCAGAGGGCAGTCCTGCACAATGTGCGACACAGTTATTTGGACGTATTGTTTGGTGACAAGGAACATAATCTGGAAAAAAATCCATTGTCGAAGAAAACGTTGAAAGACATTTTTTACATGGGAAATGTTCGGCGGATTGCTAGACATGGTTGAGGAGAAAACTAACCGGACACTAGCTCAGCTATCATGGAAACTATAAGATCGGTACCGGTGGAAAACTGATGGGCTACCAACATTATACTCAGAGGTGCTAATTACTTTTTATTTTTTACTTGTGGCTTATATGACGTCGACGAAGCGTAGAGGCGGTATGGGACTTGGGACAGGGAACGAGAAGGAATTCGGCCATGGGCTTATGAACCAAGCATCCCAGCATTCGCCTGGACTGATTTGGGGAGAACCACGGAAAACCCAAATCTGGATGCCCGGACGAAGATTCCAACCGGCGTCCTCCCGATTGCGAGGCTAGAGCCTTAACCGCTCACCCAACACGCTTTGTGTGTTAGTTACAGATGTCTAACGGTTGTTTCGGACGTTCAGCTCCCAGGTCTACTACCTGCCTTGATTCGTATTTGAGCCCCTATCGTCCTGTTTGTATTCAGTCTCACTACAGACTGACCTAGCTAGGCAGGTCTCCGTTTCATATAATGTGTCGTTGGCGGGCGCTGGGTGGTCTGGAAAGCCGAGAGAATTTGGGTGGTCTGATTGAGCTGGAGGGCCGCTGTTTGCGCTCTGTGATAACTGTTTGCACTGGCCGTAATCGAGCGGCCGGCGAGCACACAGACAGCGCCGCAATCAGCAGCACCTCGGCCGCTCTGTTTGTTGCCGCAATTAACAATCCTTTAGGCGGCGGGGCGTGGCGACACCTCCTCGGGGCATAACACCTTAGGTGTCAGCACCGGCACTGTACACAGACAGCCATTAGTTCGCTCACTGGACACGGCGGGTCTCACGAGGCTAGGCTCACGGTGCATGGTAGTACTGACTCATTCAAACAGCGGAGAATATTTTACTATATTTCCCGAGGCCCTAAAAACCAATGACACAATTACAAGTTGATGCGCATTCCTCCTTTGTTATGTATATACCTACATTCCTTAAATTTTGGGTTTTCAGTCTTAAACCCCATAGATGGCCGTATTGAATGCGAGTGGCACACGAGGAAATTACGTAAATTAATAATATAATGGAAAAATCTCCAGGGAGCTACTTTGCTTCTTGAAGCTACGATCTCAGACCACACAGCTACAACCTCTAAAGGAAAAGGGGGGAGGCAACCGAGACGCTTGCCCCGGACGGCAACTTCAGGGGGGCGGCATAGTCAAGTTTGAAAGGGCGGTAAATAGCAAATTTGTGTGACCTTTTTTTTATCTCTTCTGCCCCGCCAGCAACCTTCAGATGGTGGCAAAATCAAAGAATATGTCCATGATGCCCCGGACGGAAAATTCAAGTCTGAAGGGGCCGCAATCTCAAGTTTTTGCTCCGGCTCAAAAACTTCGTAGATCCGCCACTGACTGTTGATAGTGAGTAATGCATATCTCAAGAGATTTAAAATGAAATTGAACCGTTTAAGCGTTTTGTGCTGACATTAAAAGAATTTTATCACAATAATTCTGGTACTTATTATTCAACTGAAACTTTTTTGGTAGTACTGCAGATCGTGTCAAATTTTCCTATAATATTTTATTTATTCATTTTACAATTAATTATGTTATACAGTAATCCATTTCCGATATTTTTATAATTTTTTTGTTTAACTATTCTGTCTTTTAATCATTTTCTGCACTAATGACTGAGCTAATTTCGATTAAATTTGGCAGTTATGTTCCTGATCTGGTGATTAAAAATGTAGTAATTGATTAACTCGTCTGCTCTGGGCTACACCGGGGGTTAGTAGTTCAAAACATATAGCATTTGAAGCGTTTGACAAGAAATTTGATTCACAGTGCAGAAAATTGAAATCTGTTATAAACTTCAGCATTTTTTAACAAATAAACTGGCATACCTTGAAAAGTGTTGTTCTATTTTGACGGGATATACACAGTAACAAATCTTATATCCTGACATATGAATTTGAAAATTTAAGATCTGACTTAGAATCTGCCTGCTAGGTGACCTGCCACCGGATCAAGAAATGAAAATAATTAGGTTTGTAATCTCCAATTTTTTTAATGTCCTGTTTCACTCATTTCTGTAAGATCATAATCAGACTTGTTCAATGCGAACATGGACATAGTATGACCACTCGTTTCTCGTCCTAATGGTGTTCGGATAAAAATTGTAAAAGATTCTCAGATCTAATCCTCAGAATTATAATTACCTTCCCCATCCTCTTCCAGACAGTTTGTAATAAATTTCGAACTTTTTAAAAAGTTTCCAGAAATACTGAGATAAATTTTCCACAAATGGTTCAAATTGTGCGCATAAAATTGCTGTATGGGCAAGAAAAAAAAAAAAAAAAAACCTCACACAACTCATATAAGCCAACGCTGGATATTCTGCTAGTAATAAATACAGCTAACGATATTGGACAATAAACTGCGTGATGCGTATGAATTCATGAAGGGCAGTTCGCGAGACAGTAACCTCAAGCCAGGAATGCAGTAGCCGAGGGTTATAACAGCGGTCATGTTTGCGGGTGAGGTTGCAGATGATTACCTGCTTTCTGATATTAGATTATCGCTCCCACTTTTAATTACAAAAGTCAGTAAGATTCTTCTCGGTAAACTGGAAATAATTTGTTCTTCCGTAAATCGTCATCGTGCAAATGGATTATTTGTTCTGTGTGGCCTCCTCCTAACAATACATGTAATCATCTTGAGTCCATTGAATTTGAAACATGTCTGGTAAGGTATTTTTATTCATTTCTTCAATAGCCTGAGAAATGTAAAATGTCAATCACTTATTAAACAAATAGGAAATGCTAGAAGAAGCCTGAAGACTGCTTGAATAGGATCGGTTATTGTTAGGAAATTGATAACGTTTACAAGACATATTCAGAAAGTTTATTTCAATTCGAGGGACGAATTAAAATTTTAACGATTGTTACGTGTGCTCAATGGTGTTAATTTTTATGTATATCAGATAGGCTATAAGAATGACTTACACAAATCTAACATTCCTGATTATTATTTTATCCTTACTATCACTATCATTCTTATATAAATTCTTGTGAAGTTTCTAGTGCTAGTGTATTGTAATAGAACTAATCAGCTTTAAAATTTAAGTAAACGTTTCTAAATTCAGTTATGTCTTTACGTTTAAGCTCATGCAACTACACCCTCAGTTTTCCGTTGATTTCCATGACACGCGTGGTGATATGTAAATTCGAATTGCAAATGGCCGCTGCCGTGATCGTATGTAAATGAATGTAAATATGACAATTACAGGGCAATTATGACGTACAACGCAAATAAGCTCATTATAGGAGAGGCCATTAAATTCAAATGAGCGAGAGGATTGAAAGGAAGTTATCTGCCATTGCTAACACCTAATTCAGCAGTAATGTTACGAGCTGTCCAATTACTTGCCAGTACAACAGTTGTTACCTGTTTGTATATTATGGGTGTTTTGCTCAGTAGCATCAAAGAAACTTTTGAGATTCAATCGCATCTATAGAAAAATTGGCTATCACATATTTGTTGTTGTAGTGAGAATTCCAGTGATAATAAACTGTAAAATATAAACTTGAAACATATAGGTGCAGTTTGCTTACACCGTCTTCAAAGTAATCTAAGCATTAGTAAAAGTATTTTAGTATCTATGCCACAACTGGTCTGCTTGCCAGATGATCTGTTTTTGCACTACCATCAACTCAAAAATGATCAGGATAAACGAAATGAAATTGTATTTATTTCTTTGACTGTTGCGATTTATTCAATTCTTTTAGGATGTTTTAAACTATAAAAATCTTAACCTTTCCGACCTTTTTCAAACATCGCAGTGTACTCAACAAATCGGAGTAGATTCCAATCTTTGCTTTCCTCATTTGTAAAGTATATTTGACAGTCTCTAGAACTGCGAATAGCTTCTCCGAAATGGTATCATTCAGGAGTCTAATTCATTTGTAAGTGTCCAACTTTTCGTCATAGAATTCTGCACCTATACCATTACCCGTTAGTTTAGAACCACCTGTATATTTTTTCTGCCCTGCGGTCTACTAGTCATTTAGAATTTTCAGTGTTGTTTTGTACAGGTCAACAGTAAGGTGATCTGATTTCTTTGCTCTTACAGTCGGCCATGCAGACGGTAATATTGTAACTTTTAAGCCACATTGTCGGTTGTTGTTAGGGCGCTAATGACCCCGTCGTCGACGCGCTCTTGAGCTCCAATAATAACAACACAACAACAACAACATTTGCTCTTACATTATCTATTCCGTCGTGTGTCTTGATGTTAACTACTTGACTCGGTACTTTCCCAATAAACATTACATTCGACTTATATTGATCTACATACCATTACTTAATTTCATTATATTATTTTATTATAATAACGGTAGTTTTTTCATAAAATATTTCCTAATCATGATTTTACTTACGGCTCCTATTTTAAAATTTAGTGGGTGATTTACCACGGATCCAATTTTCAGGATAAGACAACTGCAAAGCGTATACCTACGGCTTTAAAGCGGTATAACTTGTCTCACTCTATAGAACAGTGATAGGGGTTGAGTGTAGAGATTCAACATACATACTGATTGAAGACGATCTACGTTCGTTAAGCTTGGCGCATAGACTATGTTGCAAATCGTGCCTGCATATTCTATTTTGGTTCGAACTAGGTGCCCATACAGGTGCAGAAGTACTGCCCGACAGGCTAGAGCTTTCAGAACGCTTCATTGCTGGGTTATGTAATTCCAGTAAGTACCTCCTCCTCGTCAACCTAATGACAAGCCATATACCAAAAAATTTCACTTGGTATGCATCGATAAGCATTTTGCTGTTATCTAACAGCATTTATGTTACTATTTCTTATGAAGACAATCCAGTTGCTTTTTCAGGTGAATACTTCATCGTATTTTCTTCCAAAACTAATATCATATTGTTTAGGCCAGTCTGTATTTCTACTGTCACTTTTCCTTTACATCTATTTCTTTAGTAAGTCGCTATAACATTCATAAATTGCACGGTCATTATATTTCCTTTATTAATATGCGATTGAATTGATTACTCATGATAAAAAAATTAACTGTTTATTAAATAGGAAATAAGACATGTTACGAGAAGCATAAAGCTGTTAGAGTATCAAATGCTATTTAGTGCTTCAGTACTTACAACCACGCAATTTTTTTTTAAAAAAAAGTAGGGCTTTGATACTCAGAGTAATATGAAATGAGATCAGAAAACCATTAACTACCTTGTAAAGATGGCAAATATCTTAATGAGAATGCGAAAACAGACGTGTAAATTTACTGTGCGATGGAGAAACGACAAACATGCTTAAATTAATATCATTTATTTTTTTGCAAATATTCTCAATGTAAAATTGTAGATAGGCCTATATCTTACTTTATTTTACTCTTTGTTCTCTAAATTCGTATTTTGCTGGTATTAATTGTTGTACCTTGTATTTCGGTTATTGTTACACATTTACATATAACTTATGCTACAGCCGATTATTTTGGTTAGCATCTTTCTAAATGTTTTCCCGAAGCACTTCATTGTGTTTGGACCTCTTGTTTCCGTAGAAAAACGGATATTTTCGATATATCAATTTAGTGTTACGGCTTCGTGACCGAGGAGATTTTAAGTTTATTTCGTTAGATACTGTATCCCTGAATATGATTTCAATCAACGGCACGAAATCCGTATCAGAGACGAAATGAGGAAACAGAATATTATCAAGGAAGGGTTACCATTTTAGGAACTGTTTTGCTAAATGTGTGACTAATTTACTACTGTGTTTGTCAGATGTCGCTCTTGCAGCATGATCTTATTGACGATCCTCCAATGTTATACCTTCATTTCATGGAATTTCTGGTCTGGTTCCGAGACTGTTAGCCAGAACATCAAGACGTCTTCAGTGACAGCTTCACCCTTCAATTTAAGGTTGTGAAATCAACGGGATGCACCGTCTGCCTTCCACAATACTGTGAATATCAGTGTAAATATGTATGTAGATACGAATCACGTCATATTGCTTTGCTGATTTGCATTTGACCCGCGGTTTGCCGTCAGTAATATAGAAACCCCACCGTGCCCATCTCGCGTCAGAGTCAATCTCGTCCAAAATTGTGTCCGCTTCCCTCTGAGGATTGAGGGCGTAATGGTGGCGGTCTCGCGGCAACCAGCGTCGCCAATCCAGCCCAATCACGGCTCGGGATTGGTGGTTGGAGCAGCGCTTTGCATAACGCGATTCCGACCCCCTCGACTCCGGCACCTGCTGTCCTTAAGGCGGGAAGTCTCTAATGGCATCGCTTATTGAATCTGCATCGACCTGCGCCAGGCATTCATTACTTGTCGTTCGCTTCCTCCTCGCGCTTCTTAACCCTCGTCCCTTCTCTCTCCCCCGGTTTCCCTGTTCATCAGCAGGGAAGACAGCAACCTCCCTGGGGAGCCCACGCTTCTCATCAGGGGATTACCTTGAGATAGCATTGCAGAAAATTAATGAAGGGAAAAAATGGTGGGGAGAATATGACATGAAAAAGCTGCTGGCTTTTCCTTCCGGCAGATCGTTGAGTCCTTGCTTTTATCCAGCATAGTCAACTTGGAAAATATTCCGTAACGTAGCTCAGTCGATAAGTTTTTTTTTTCTCCGCCGGAATTAATGAGGTCTACTATGTGAGACTTTGATCTACTTAATCACGGTCCGTAAGGAGAAGGTAGACATCGTCATCTTGTCAGACGTAGCAAACATTTTAACTCGGGCAATAAGTTGGTAGTCTGGAAGATTCTTTCTCTATACGACAGTTCAGTGGTGCTTTGCAGAACATATGGAATAAATTCCGCAAGAAAGAGAAGAGGGAACTGGAACATTGCTGAAATGACTGATCTGAAACAAAGTGGTGATTATTAAATTAAAATGAGTACGAGTTCTTGTAATTTTTTTTCTCCGATTGTGCCACCAAGGACCACGAGGGTCTTGTGTTTCCATCTGCCTGCGGAACGTATAACATTGCAAGTTCTGTATGATAAGTGTATTTTTTGTTTGTGAAATGTGAAATTTATGAGTTGAAGATTTGGGACCATCCCAGCTTTCGTCTAGATCAGGGTTGGCCAACCCATATGATCTTGCGGGCCACTTTGGTTATGCATCATTTACTCCGTGGGCCGCATATAAAATTATATAAAATTTCACACTTTTCGCAGGCGTCATTATTGAAAATTGCACTTACTTGTTTACTTTCGGGTTTGCGCTGCGATTTATTTGCTGATAACGCCAACGTTTCGGCTCCAACCTGGAGCCTTCGTCAGGATTTTTTAGAAAGGAAAATAAGGGAATCCATCGAAATTTACAAAAATCCGAACAATTTCAACAGAGACGGCGGCTATGGTTTAAGCCAAATGTGGAAGTGTGTGTTAGCAAATGAACACGTAACAACTACAAGATCGCTCCGTAATACAGAAACCTCTTTGGAACAGAAATATTCTTTGGCGGATAATCAAAATCATCTTTGCCTGTGATAATAAACAGTGAATTAAGTGTCAAGTCTATAAAAAAAAAGCACTAGTCGGCGAAATAGACAGAAGCCCTGACGAAGGCTCCAGGTTGGGGCCGAAACGTTGGCGTTATCAGCAAATAAATCGCAGCGCAAACCCGAAAGTAAACAATTAAGTGCAATTTCGCATACAAAATTATTTATCTCCATATTAGATTTAGATCAACTATAGACGTTTTTTGGAGTGAAAAATTGAAACATAATGAGTTATTATTATTGTGATTACTATTATTCTTACATGTAAAAATAGATATTATAATAATATTGATACTAAACGCACATTGTAAAGAAATATATATCACTAAAAAAATTTTAAAAAAATATTTCTGTAAAAGTGTGATGAACCTCGTGGGCCGGAAAAAATGTTTGAAGGCGTTCCGCGGGTTGGCCACCCCTGATATAGATGATTGCGAGAAACCACCTAAAAACAATAATTAAGACGGCCGGTACGTGGGGTCCTGGTCTCGTGCACTGTCCCGTTGTAGCTCCCCGATCTGATGCACTGTGACTCACCCACTGAACCTCACTGTCGGGTAAATTCATGTATTAATTGGAGGCATAAACATTTTCAGATGATGTTCTTCTTCATTATTATGCTTAATGTGAATTTTTCAATCTGTAGCGCAGATATTTCTAAACGAAACACCGTCTGTTAAAAATTGTTTGTTGGTACGTTCACATTTGTTTTTTATCTACCACCATTGAGAAACTTAATTATTAAAGTCTCCGGTACAGATCGTTTCTATTACTGTCACAAATTCGACTGCAGTAAGCGGCATCGTCAGTAGTGTTATTCTCGGAAATTTCAATATCTGTATTACTAATTACTATCCAGATACAGTCAATTTACGGACTTCGTAATAATTTGTATCCACATATCTGTCATACACTAGCGTTGACGTAGATTTAGCACTGTGCTTTAGCCACTGGTGCGAACTTCATTGTTTTCATCTGAATTCGTAGATTTTTCGCTTTGCTCTGATTTGTTTACTCTCAGTTAGTTTCTGTATCCTCCGTTTTTTTGTTTTCTGTTTTTCTTATGTCGTAATACCAATTTTATTTTGTTGGTTGTGATTTTGTATTTGTGTTCCTGTTTGTTCAAATATCTCTCTGTTTTGTGATTGTGTTAAAGTGTAAGTAGTGCATGTATTAGCTTCATGTGTCTTGGTTATTCTCTAATATTTTGAATAGTGTTCTATTTACTGAATTGGTGAATTTATTAATCACTGATGAACTATTCGTCAAAAACTTATGTTAATAGACGTTATTCCATTTATAAACATTCAGTACGAAACTACGGGAAAAGATCAGCTACCAAGTTACTATGCATCGAACATATTCAGCACAATAAACAAATTATCTGTGTAGAATTACATTGCAAAATATCGACTTATTAACCTAACACTAATTGTGCTGTTTATTATGATATGGATATTTTCTGATTATTGTCTCGTTGCAGGTAAACAATCCTGTAGGCAATTCAAGCGGCAGCAGTCACAACAATCGAATCAACACTGAATTCTTTCCAACTAGGTCAGTACGAAACATCTCTGTTAATAATAAAAATGCTGTTGCCACGTCACTTGAATGTATTCTTAGTTTTATACCGTGGCTACTACATCTGTACAAACGTTACTACATAAGTAAGTGAAATAACTGACACTGCTTGTACAGAATATGGCTCGGTGTGGAAGGGAATTATGCTTCGCGGGCGTCGTATAGCCATATGTGAAGCACTTGGGTGGGGATTGCTACACGTGCTGCTCGTAATTCTTTCCCGTCGCCTAAACAACAGAGCACAGGTGCTTTACTACTTTTTCGCCGCTCCAGATACCTAAATCACAACGGGCAACGGTTGTGGGAGAAGTTTTAGCTTCGAGAACACTTTCTATGAAACCAAGAATGCAGAAGTCCGATCATCCAATGCTCACGCAATTATTATAACCACTGAGCAATACTACTCCTTCACGAAAATTTAAGTATAAAAATTAAACAGAATTAGCAGAATTCAGTCTATAGTTCGAAGCATGTACAAGAATGAATTAAATCAGACTGTAGGAAAAGTACAAAAGTTGAAATCTGAAAAGAGATAAGTCAATACGAAATATTTGTGCCTATTTACTTTTTACCGAAAGGAAGGAGAAATGTTCTATTATGCTGGGTAATGGCATACTGTTCGAAGCGGATAGAATGACGTAGTCCTGATGAAGAGATTAAAAGTCTAGTGGTGGATAGATCTCACTGTAAAATAACTTCTCGGCTCAGAAAATAATGTCCATTAATAATTATCTAAATATTTTGGCAATAATGGTAATTTTACCTTTGCGTGAACATATATTTCGGTTTAAATAATTTCAAGAAGGTGTGGTCAGAAATATTACAAACATTGAAGTAATACAACAAGTGACTATGTGTACAGTTCAAACTAATACCCATGATGAATTACTGTAGAAAAAAACATTTTGAATCTTGAAGAGATTTTTCCCAGTTATCTGTCTTAATTTTCTGATCCTGACAATGAAAAATGATATTGCGATACGTCACACATCTTAGAATGCAATTTAAAGACCATTACTTTACACATTTGCTTATAGCATTGTATGTGAAACGCCGAAGAGAATGAAGAAGTATTAGTAGTAAATACCACACAAAATTAAACTTTTTGAAGCTGGATTGATCACAAACATATTCCGTCATCCTGACAGCTACTGTGTTACCAAAAAACTTAAAACTGTGGATCCCATTTACCTAGCTTTCAAGGCACTTTGATGGCAGTTGAAAATAATGTTAATAACTTCATATTTTTATATTACGCAATAATGTTATCAAAGAAATATTTTGTTTAATATACAGGATTACTACAAAAGAATCATTCACTTTCAAAACCCGATTTTTTCCAAAGCATTATACTTACAAATATGATTGTTATTTGAACATAACCACAAAATATCAAAGTTTTATGCTCACTCGACAAATATTCTATGTGTGCCCCCTTGGTCACACGTCACACGTCCAGGCGGTAGTTCAATTCAATCCACACATTTTGTAGCGTGATGGCGTCAATGTTCATCAATGCATCACTGATCCGTTTCTTCAGCTCTTCTATCGGTTTTGGTACTAGGGGTTCGTAAACAATGTCCTTAATCTGTCCCCGAAGGAAGAAGTCACACGGCGTTAAATCCAGCGACCTTGTGGCCGGGGTAAGAAAGCGAGGTCATCATCACCAACACGGCCAATCCAGCGATGCGAGAGATCATGGTTCAGGTAAGCACAGACATTGAAGTTCCAATGAGGGGGTGCCCCGTCTTGTTGATATACAAAATCCGTGGAATCTTCGGCTAGTTGCTAGCTTCTCGCTTTGCGTCCATTTCGGGAGAGACTGAATTGAACTCGTTACGGATACTGAACTAGTGCTGCTGTCCCGGTCGCTGATTTTAGAATAGATTTGTGGTATAGGTTTTAGTGGTAATGAAGGCAGAGTGTTTCCAAGCCAGCACAGTAGTATGAAGACTACACCGCTGATATACGACACCAGCGGCAAGGACGCTGGTCTTGCAGTCCTTACTGTGGGAACACTGTATGGCACGACGGGTACATGGGGCTTACACACTATGAGCACGTGAACCACACGCATGTTCGTCGTGACAAACAGCCAATGAGAGGAAGGCTTTCCCCACCTTCCAGAATCGAGGGCGCCTTTTTTGCTCGCACGATTCGCCCCAGTCCGTGATGTGAAATTTCGTAGGGCAGACCTGTTACCATCCAAATAGGCAATTTTAGGCATTCTTCCATCACCCTTCCTCTGCTGGCTCGGAACGCATTCTGCGTTAGTTTTGGATCCTATGGTCCACTATTCCAATATCGGAAAACACCGATTTCATGTATCAATTACTTGTAACTGTACCACACCGCCATTTTCGACAATAAATCAAGTAGTCAGAACACTTCCTATCATTTCAAGGAGCAGCTACGTCCTGATTTTAAGCAAATTAAGTCTCTGTGTATGTATTTTATTCTAGCCAGAAGCTTACAGATGCCGACTGGAAACCAGAAGTACCGCAGCCGACAGTAAGCAGTCGCTAGGACGGACCCACAGTGGGTAAGTTCGCCACTCGCTCAGTCTACACGAGACACTGCCACACCTCCTTGTGTACAAACTTGAGGTAGTGCTGCCACGCCTCCTGGTGTACAAACTCTGATATTTTGTGGTTATTTTCATATATCAATCATATTTGTAAGTATAATACCATTGAATAAATCGGGTATTGAAAGTGAATGATTATTTTGTAGTAACTCTGTACAATAGAGCCTGAACATCTATGTACCATAGCACTGCTCATGCCACAAAAGAGGATGAAATCTTCATTACTGAGACTTGGCTGTACCACAAGAGACGTGCTTCTGCATAATTCCCTATCTCCCGGTTGTTTACTGGTGGTTGTGATTTAGATTCCAAATCTCCGCAGTGCTTATTGTGCGAGACCGCAGAGCAGCAATGTTAAACCTATCTGTATCCCCGTTTTCTCCATCCTATAAAATACGAACAACACAATAAAAATACACTCGTCCCAACACGTATATGAAACTCTATATCGCTGGATTAGTACAGTTCTTATGGGAATTCGGACAAAACCTTTTTTCCACCGTCTCATTCCGTTGAACAATGACAATGACACTTCATTTGGCTTCTCTGTCTGACCGTCAGTTTGTCTGTCACTAGCTCACAAACGGAATAAGTTGAAGACACATGCACAAGGTTGATCAAAAATCAGAATACCGTATTTCAAATGTAGTAGAATCATACTGTGGAGGAGTACATCTGCCAAACAACCAAACGCAAAAAAAGCGGCTACAGACAACAAGAACCATGCAGATGCACTCTATTGTAACGTTTTTTACGTATGCAAATAAATGTAGGAAATATTGTACAAATATGTATATATCAGTGACAAAACATGTGAAGTATATGAAAATAAAGTTAAAATTAAACAATTTTAGACCGTAAAAAGCTACTGCCTAATAATAGCCCGGTCCTGGCCGTCAGCCAAGTAAATGAAAGTTATTTTTATAAAACAAAAATGTGCAGCAACATAGAGCAGACGGGACCTATAGTTGAAGTGACAGTCGGAGTTCTAGTCAAGCCATGTAGAGCGAGTTGGAGTTAGTTGAACTAGTGCATGCCACGACTATCGTAATTTGCAACTACAGAGGACTACCACACGGCGCGGCGTTCGTATTCGTATTTTTGCTATGTTGTAAGTTGTGATTGCATCAATAAAGTGTGGAAAATGTACCAAGCTAGTGGCACTTATTTTCCTGTAGTGCAGCCTGCTATTTGTGTACATTTGGTGTCATTCAGAAGAGTGCATCTGAATGGGTGGTCACCGCGTTTTACCTTCTCCTTTCGTTCATCTTTCATTCATTCATAACACAAACAACACTCAACACCCACAAATTACAGACATCTACAATAAACGCATAGATACACTTCCAACGTTGAGGAAACCACCACAGTTTAAATTTATCAAGAAAAAGTACCCACCAGTCAAAGAAGGGAGTAGCAGTTTACACGAGGGGTGATCAGAAAGTATTGTAAAATAAAGGCCGATATTCTAGGAGTGTCATCCGTTATACAGAAATTAGTAGCGTTCGGTAATTTTAAGACTTGCGGTTGCAACTGTGCGTAGTTTGTCTCCCCCCAAATACAGCGCTAGTTGTAGGTAAACACAAATGGCGACTCGTTTGGAAAACTGGACTCTCGAAGAAATCCGCTCAGTTATTCGATTTCGGAAACTGGCAGAGGTTTACGGAGAGACTGTAATGTCTCGTCAGCATGTAGCAGAATAATTTCGAAATTTTGCGGCCGGTAAAGAAAACGTCACCGACCACCACGCTATTGACGTGGTTTCGCTGGGACAGCTTCGATCACCCTACCTACAGCCCGAACATCGCTCCTTGCGACTGTTTCCTCACTTGAAGGAGCACCTAGGAGGCAAACGATTCCCTTCAGACGAGGAGGCGAAACACTTTGTGATAACGTGTAAGAACAGGCAAGGACAGGATTTTTACCCGGAGGGAACATTCACTCATCCCGCGAAGCGAGAAGTACCTATATCGAAATACAAACTATGTCGGAAAAAAACCTAATGTATGTACAATCAGTTGGCGGTGCTGGTTGTATGAAATAAAATGTGCACGTTTCACTGTAGACTTTATAACCTTGGTTACTGATTACCCCTCGTAGTGTAGTACACGGCAAACACAAACAAAGCAGAACTTACTCAGCTTCATCACTTGAATTAATGCTGTCACGCACTGTAACCAGACGATATTCAGAATATCCTATGGAGAACTGGCTGTAAACCTATTAACACACCAGAGGGATACGACCCAACTCTAAACTAGAGACGAGGCAGCAGCGGACAGCCTGCGACTAACTCAATTTCAAGTAAAGCACAGCCTACAGCAGGCGCGGCTAATTGTCGCTGGCACTAACTGACTCTGCAGCCAACTTCTGTCGCCATCGGCAGCGGCTCAGCCCGCGTCCCATCCGCAGATACAGTTATTAATTTCTGTAAGGTTCCTCAAGTAGAAAGAACAGTGTAAAACAATAAACCCAACATAAAAGTCCATATTTTATCTGGAATCTTATCTATATTGTATATAAAGATGAATGTATGTATATTTGTATGTTTGTTTGTTTGTTTGTTCTTCATACAACTCCACAGTTTTCATCCGATCTCGATGAAACTTTGCACACTTATCCTTTGAAGCAAGGAGAAAAATTCTTTATACATTTGTTTGAAAAATTATCTGTATAAATAATACATGTTGTCTCATAATTTCGAAAAATTACTGAACGGCGATAGACAGACGCGTTGGATATGGAGGTCTCTGTACTATTTTTCCGTGTAGAGGTCAGATAACCCAGTGATTAAAGCGCTGGCTTACTAATGTTATGGTTGTGGTCTCCGGTTCAAATCTCCGTGGAGGCTAAAATTTTTAAAAAAGTGTTTGGGCCGTCGGTTATTCGGATTGAATGTTAAACTATAGATATCACAAAGTTAGGGTTGCAATGCGAGGCAAATCATAGGTAGTCTTACAATGCTGTAGGTGTACTCCTTTTTACGTTATATTGATCCCTTAGGGTGATTCCCAGTCAGAGTGTGTGTGTGTGTGTGTGTGTGACATGCAATAATAATACTATAAATGCGGAAGTAAGTCTCTGTCTTTTGTTACGTTTTGACAACTAAATGCCTATACCGATGTTGATGGAATTTGACAAGAAAATCTGTAGGGAGGGCACAGGATATTTTTTTCGGTATCATTAACAGTTGTAGTCACAAAATTTTGAGAACTTATCGAATGGTGACAGAGAGACGGATGTGTGTGTTATTCTGTAATGTTACGTCGCTTGCTCAAGCTATGCTCTTCGTGCATTACGTTAGTGTATAATTTGTTAGTAAATTTCGTTTTGAGAAAATACGTATTATTTAGTATAGATGTCGATTTTTTTCTGTCCTTTTACTTTGTGTCTGCTTAAATGTTTCTGGCACCAGTTTATTTTGACTTTTTTTTTACATGCCTTGCGGGCGTAAACTGGCCTAAGTTGTAGCTCTAGCGGAGCACAAGCAGCTTAAGTTATTAGAACCCAAGAATCGGATGCTCATGCTGAAGAAAGAAGAAAATTCTAAGCTGAAATAAAACTGCCCTTAGTTAACACCCCCCCCCCTCCACATCCCCTCACATTCGTTTGTTTTTCTGGTTTTAAATATGTTGAAAATTGATTCTCTTCAAGAGACAGGTTCGACGGTTTAATGATATAATGATGGCTTTCGGGTCATATTATGCCGACTCGGTGTTGTTTGGGACCAATCCTTCGCTACCAACAACTTTCTATATTCAATTCTGGCAAAGAAATTCTTAATCCACGCGTACGAAGTCGCAGGTATCAGATAGTATTCCATATTCATTTTAAAGTTCAGGGGCAGATGGGATGCTCTGTGAAATATTATGTTGTGGTGGTTTAGTCTCTCTCGCGCCACATCCATACAATTTGTTGAAATGGAAACATTGAACACTTAGACAGAGATATAGCAATTTTTACACAAAAAGAAACGCCGTAACGTATCCATCACCTACAACTGATTTCCTTTCATCTAAATTATTTCAAAATCGCAATGCTCCTGTAAATAAGAGCGTAAACTGAGCAGATTAAGAACAAATATCTGAGAGTTCTAGAAATGATAGGCGAGGGAAGAAGTATGTGGAAGAGTCTCGCACTAAGAAGAAACAGGACGGTGAGACGGTGAATACCATTTCAAGGTATGTTGGATTGATTAATTTGTGTTTGGACGGAATGGTTGAAGTAACGAACTGCAGAGGGAGTTAAATATTGCAATATGAGAATTAGTTTGTGGTGAAATGTTTGACTTAGGATATGGATAAGTGCAGGATTGCTGTAAACCAATAGAGAGACTTGGAATGAAAACAAATATCTGCGGCGCTTCTTCTTAAAATAAAGGTGCAAAGGTGCACCTTTTTTTTTTAAAAAAAAAAAAAAAAAGCAATGAACCATTTACTTTTGTCAGTTTCAGCACTTCTTTCGTTTAAAATTAACAGATTGCGTTCTTGTTAAAAGCGGAAGTACTACCGTGAGCTTCATTCGTTTTCCAGTGTCATGTGGTGTTATGAACAGTAAAACAGAAGACGGTTCTGTATGATCCATTAAACTGCTAGCTGGATCTGAACAGCCATGGCCCATATGGAAGTCACTTTACAGACTTCGAGTTGGAGTTGGCAGCAGCAAATACACTCTCGCTTCATGGGGATACATCGGAGAGCAACTAGATATCACGTGTTTTTACAGCGAGTTCGAAACTATGATACATTTGTTATGTCCACTAATTGGAATGAAATTATCTCAAACCGCAATCAGTTGTTGAAAAAGCTATCGCATTGGCAGAAAAACTACCTTGTATTTTATGGTGTCACCTGCACAAGAAGAAGAAGTACTTAATTTTGATGAAGTATGACATGTCGACTTGGGTACGGAAGCTGAAATTTTTCTATGTTCAGGACAAAAATTTAGGTTCAAACGGGATATTTTCTTTGTTTTGTATACGTTAATCATGAGATCATTCCAGTGTAGAAGTAGTAATGATGCCGCAACGAATATCAGAAATAGGTACACACCCCTTTGCCCTTTGTGTTACACGTTCAACAGCCATAATATATATAAAACAGTAATACACTGAACATGATACGGGGGTTTTGTCACATGGAAAAGTCACTACAGTTGTAATAGTACAAAGCTTTGGCAGAGTCTTAAAAACAAGCTAATCACTAAACTTATTTTTTAAAAAAAAAAAAAAAATACGTACAGAAAATGATTCAACATGTCGAAAATTTAACAATACCAGTTTTGTTCCCACAAGTAACTAAATCTAAATATACATTACTGCCTCTACCGAAAAAATTCTGCGACAAAAGCTTAAAAAAAATTAAATTGAAATAATTTCTTCTTTTTTGTTTGCCTACAGTTTTATGCAAGAAGAAAAAACAATTTGTATGTTAAGAAGAGACAGATAGAATGCTTGGAAATACATTACGATTCTTTTGTAGTTTGTGGCTTTTCGTCTCGTCGACGTCTAGGCCATTACAGGCGGGAAAGAAATTGTGGCTAGGAACGGAAAGGAATCCGGCTTAAATCTTTTAAAGGAACCATCCTGGTATTCGCCTGGAGTTATTAGGGGAAACCATGGAAAACCAAAAACTGGATGGTCTGACTGGGATTCGAACCCATGTCCTTCCGAATGCGCGGCCAGAGCGTTACCGCTCACCCACCACGCTCGGATCGTGGTTCCGATATCTACTGATCTTGAGAGTGTTTCTCGCATGGACAAAAAAAGAACTGTAGCCAGAATGATGATCATCATATTTTCCTTGATAGTAGCCCTCAAATTATGTCGACTATAGTTCCGTCTGAACTCCATAATGTGAGAGTCAAGTCGTAATAATCATTCCTGGTGTGAAACTTCAGTGGGGAGGAGCCTTTCTCGAGATGCGACAGCAAGTGTTTCCTCCACGGCCTAAGTTGATCCCCACTTTCTGCAGTCGCACAGCCGCTGTAGGTGCTCCGTCTTGCGTGGTAGCTGGTTTTTTTCTTCTTCCCCCTGGATATATTTCCCCCTTTCTCCGGCGCTCTTTCACCCCTCGAATTTCCTTTTCTTGCCGTTCCACCCTATTTCCCTGATTTGCAACCTCCGTGCCCCTCCCTCAGCCGGTATTTAATAATCGTTAGGTCCGCGCGGGCGGTTCGCCGCATTATGCACGACCCGCAGAGCAGAAAGGGGCGAGGCACGCAACATTTAGGGCCCCGCGGCACAAGTGGGGCACCTAATAAGGCGTGCCAAATAAGACGTCTCGCGGTTTGGCAGTGGCTCCAAATTGGCACTGCGAGGTGCCAGACAGCCGGCCTTATGCACACAGCCCGTCATAACCCAGGGGGGAACCTCACCGTCTAACAAGTGACATTCATCGCGGAATCGAAAAAGGTAATAAACCATAATATTATCTTCCATTCTATTAGGCGGACGCGGAAATTTAATCTTTGTTATTGACGTTATGCAACAGCACACTGGTTCCATTGTATTGATCATTTAATATCCGGTGACAGTGTTTTGATTTCGAATGCACGTGACGGTGGCATTTTTTCCCCCCGAAAACATTGTAACAGACCGTTTTAGACAAATAATAACAAATAATTACATTATTTAAAAGTAGCCGTAAACCTTAGCCAGCAGTACGCTGCCGAACACGGGTCACGTGTAGCATAATCGCTACCGAGGAACTGAGGTCGTCTCAGGCGCGTGACGGAAGACTCGTCACGTGTAAAAGATTCTGGAAGCATTGTAGAACATGCAGACATATCAGGTTAATGTACCGGTCACGAGAGAAAGCAACGTGACTGACAGGTATACGAGGTGCGGCTAGAAAAAAACGGGATTTTTAGTGTAACTCTTTTTATTTTGTTTCCTTTACAACTTTTAGCTTATCACCTTCAATATACTCCCCTCTACTATCCCTACACTTTTCTATTCGAATTTTCCACTGTTCAAAACAGTGAAGTCATTTTCTGTTAGCATGTTCATAGTCTCCGTCGCTTTTTGCTTCACAGCTTCCACAGTCTCGAATCTGGTCCCCTTCAACATTTCCTTCACTTTTGGGAACATAAAAAAATCACATGGAGCTAGGTCTGGTGAGTAGGGTGGATGATCCAACACAGGGATCCTATGATTGGCCAAAAATGTCTTAACCACCAGTGCAGTGTGGGCTGGGGCGTTGTCCTGATGAAGAATCCACGACTTGTTCTTCCACAACTCTGGTCGCTTTCTTCGCACTCGCTCACGGAGGGAGGCCAAAACCCCAAGGTAGTATTCTTTATTCACGGTTTGACCTTCAGGAACCCAATTTACATACAGAATTCCATGGATGCCAAAAAAAAAAAAAACAATCATCATGGCCTTGAATTTTGATTTGGACATTCGAGCTTTCTTCTTTCGTGGTGAATTCGGACTCTTCCAGTGCATTGTGTAGTTTCTGGTTCATAGGTAAAAAAAACCATGATTCGTCACACGTAATAACTCTTTCCAACAGTTCAGGATCTTCCCTAATGTTTTTTAACATGTCAGAACAGATTCTCATCCGTAACTCCTTTTGTTCCGGCGTGAGGATTCTTGGCACCATTTTGGAACACACTTTTCTCATATTAAAATTTTCATGTAATATTTGCCGAACCGATTCTTTGTCAATTCCCACAATCTCGGCAACTGCACGGATACTCAATCGGCGATCTTGACGGATTACTTTGGCTATTTTCTCGATGTTTTCATCCGTCTTCGAGGTTGAAGGACGTCCTGGGCGCGGATCATCTTCAATCTCTTCTCTCCCTTCTTTGAAACGCTTACACCATTCAAAAACGCGTGTACGTGACATACATTCTTCCCTATACACTTGTTGTAAGAGAGAATAAATCTCTGTTGCGAATTTACCCAGCTTCACTAAAAATTTCACGTTGACACGTTGCTCAATTAAGACGCCTACCATTTTTCCGACGAGTGGCATACACACGGTCCAACATGAACGAAGGCTGAGACTCGACTGAGCAAGCTAAGCTCGTCCAACTGGCAGGAATGTGGAGGGGGCATGTCAGACGACTCGGCAATATGGTGTTTGACCTTGAGGCTCGCACGGTTTATCTCACAGAAAACCAGTCCCGTTTTTTTCTAGCCGCACCTCGTATATAGCGGTCATTTGGCCATACTCGTTCGCGAATGAAGAGGGTGCAGCCGAAACTATGCCACGCTGAAGAACGGAAATAATATTGGAGACCAGCCGCGTCCTAGACCAGTCAGCCAGCCGAAAATACTGTAATTTCATCACTGCACATCTTTGCCAAAGTGCTTGGAACCTTACCTCGTGGTAGCTTACGGATTGTACAGACCTGCCTCGTGGAAGAATAAATAGTTGATGCCACATACTGTTCTTAATTAACGACATAGCACGCGAACCTGAACTAGAGATAGTCACAATAAGTAACTTAACTTCAAGAGCCAATTCCGGAGGAGAGGACCAGCGGTTGAAGTCTGAGAGAAATTCTTCACCAAGAACGTTCTAACTCGAGCGCCCATAGCCACTATCAGTGTTTAGCCATCCTGAAGCTCTAATACCTGGTCTAACTCCCTAAATAACCCGTTACAACATTAAGGGCGCCAACATATTCTACTGCTAAGTTTTATAGTATTACAGACAGTGGATGTGTCTCGAAACGTTCTATTGCAGCAAGGAGAAATTTAATCCTACTGGTAACGAAACGCTTGTCGCATTATTGAGAACAAGCTTCATGATACTACACAACCACGAAGATCGTGAAGTTTCAAATAATATTTTAATCACTACGGCACACGTCAGTTAAGCCGAGTTACATGATAGGCTGAAAATTGGGTTTGTTGATACTACACACTTAGGCAGGAACAACGGAAATGAACTGGTAGACCTTTGTGTTTCTTTCGGTGCAAGCGGTCGGTCAGCTCTTGAATCTATCATTCGTGTTCTGGATTGGTACTAGCGATCAAAAATAATGATCCCTGACACAAAAATCTGCCGAGTGAGATAAAGAAAGCGTTGTATAATTCTAGTAGCCATACAAGAATGTATCAATACCCGTCTGAAACATACAAAATACAGAAATTAACTGAAATCTTTTGCTATAGCAAAATTATGACTCCCCTGTTACAGCCAGTTGTCTGCCATCAAAAAACGAAACTCATTTCAAAATCGTTCTTTTAATTTGGAACCACGTGTTGTATTGAAAATTGAGAATTCGAAGTTACTGACATATCACAGCAGAAAGTTTCTTTAAATAAAATAACAAGTGTACGTTGTCTCACAATCCAGACACACACCTGATGTTGCCTATTATACTTATAAGACCACAGTAAAAAATTTACGAAACCACGCATGTGCCTACTGTATCAACGGCACAAATAAAAAGCAGTTAACCATAAAACAATGTTAGGAGACTACTAAAAAACACAAACAAACGTGAAATGATCCATGAAGTGCATATGTCAGGCATGTCTAGATGGCTGGTTAGGTTGTATGCTTGCTATTAAATTTTCAGTTTTAAGTGAAGCGAGTGATTCACCTATTCCCACACGTATTGAACAAACAGTTACAGGAACAGAGCTGTCTGGTATGATCTCTATGACTAGTGACAATGTTCCTTACATTATGCAAAATCCTAAATACACTTTCAACAGCTTCCGAAAGATCTCCGAAAATTTCTTTCTTCGAAATAATTAATTGGCGACAGAGTCGAGTTTACACAAAAATAGTGTAACTATCATAAAACTATAAAATCCTGACAAACGAGTACCATGTTGTAAGTGAATGAGGCAGTGAAACATAACTTTAGTCTACTACTATTGAATTTTAAGCTTGAACATAGATAAAACATCAAAATTTATTTCCTTTGTTACTGTAGAAATCAACCATGTCGAGCTGCTTAGAACATTACTTGGACTGTGGATAAGAAACGTGAGGGAAATCAGCCTTAAGGTTTTCGGTTAACGAAGAAAAACCGGAATCTAGATGGCTGGTCCCGCGTTCTCCCGAATGCCGAGCGATACATACAAATAATTATTGTATAGAGAAATTATACAGAAATAAGAGAGAGAATCGTGAGACATATTTTGAGACGTAGTTTATTGATTGATTAAATAGAGGGCACAGCTGAATTGAAGAACTGAAGGGGCAGATCGCTGAGACCTTATTTTTCTGGCTTTACGCCTTGTTGTCGTCTATGTCTTATAGAGGCGGGAGAGGATTATGGGTAGAGGAGAAGGTGGTAATATGGACCTCCATTTTGTTTTTTTTATTATAAAATGAATATTTTTAATACAAAATAGGGGTGATCAGCACAGTTACAATCTGGTGTTAGCTACTGAACTTATTATAATAGGTAGAGGCGTTTAAAACCTCATTTTATATTTTAAAAAAAATTGATTTTCAAAAGTCGAGACATTCTTCAGAAAACGGGATGTGCAGTTAATAGGGCCCCCATAGTGTTTGTAATATGGACCCCCTTATTAATGTAAGGAAATAGTTGGAGAATAAATTATTACAACTGCTTTGTGACAAAAAACCATGTTTATTATACATAAGTAAATATAAGTAGATATAAGGAGATATAAAAAATGAAATATACCGTAGATCACATTATAGAAAAAAATTAACCACAGAAATCGGAGACATACACCTCCTTCTCTGCCCTTGCACATTTGTTATAAGTCCTAAGAGAACACATTAGGCACTGGACTCATAATTCCCCGCGGATGTTATTGGAGAAGTTAACATAAAAAAAAAGACATGATCCGCCTTCTTGATTTGGTTGAGGCTTTCCAATTGGGATGTCAAAAAGAGATTCACTGGAGCAAGTGGAGAGCTGAATCCCAGTATCATCGTCACTGCCGTCATCTGGGTGTTGGTGTTTAGGGTTGATCTGCTTTGATTTCCCACACCCATGACCCAGAATCCATTCACGGCGTTTAATCCTATGATACATCATAGGCACACCTTTCTACTAAGGGACGCTATATCATAAGGTCCAACAGGTCTTTTTTCATGGAGCATCCATTGTCTGATGTTTACACTGTAATGGGTCTTCAGGGCTCCCATGAAAGTTCGGTCTAACGGTTGCAATTTATGCATTGTGTGGGATGGTAAGCACAAAATCGTGATGTAATTCTTCCTCACTTCAATGTGTGAGAAAACTGGCCGTCAAGGATTAGTAATATATTCGAGTATTATCAACAAAATGAGCCAACCAGTCTTTGAACAAATTTACTTGAACCCATCCAGATGGGTGGGCTCTTCCAATAGACCCAGGAGGGGCTGCTATTATAGGGATATTCTATATGTTTGGTCTCAGGAAAATCAACATCGGAGGGACAGAAGATCCTCCAGCACTGATTGAACAGATGACTGGTATCAAAGATCCACGTTCTGCCGAAGTCAGAGAATATATTTGATGTTTACCTTTACTGGCAATTACCTGTGGTATCTTGGTCTGAACTGTACTGCAAATACGGGAGTTAAACCTTTCGCACGAGCCTATGATAATCCATTTGGTATTCGGATTGACAACTCGTCTAACGAAATGGTCTAGCCAAGCCCTGTCAGCAACTTCATTTCTAGAGTTGGTTTTAATGCCATTTTTAACTGCCAGTTGTATGCCATTCAGCAAACATCCAAGCGAGTGAAACCGTAATATTTTTCTTCCATATACCCTACAACTTCATTTTCTAGTGCTTCAGGTTTTCTTCCTAGTTTCTTTGTGGTGTATCAGCTCCCTGAAATGTACTAGCCTCTTTTACATATCTTCGCAAGGTTGTCTTCGGCACCTCAAAATGTTTCGAAATCTTTTTGACACCGATTTCTTTTTCATCTTTCTGCTTATTTCACCTTGTCCTTGTCCCATAATTGCCTTCTACCGATCAGTTTTGCTGTCAAGATGGCTCTAGGCATCAGAAAAATAAATTAACCACAAATATTGAAACTGCTTGTAATATGGACCCTGGAGTCCATATTAGCATCACCTAAGGGGGCCATATTGCAGACATGAACATATTAGAAAAAAGTAGTTATAGGATAAAAAATAAAATTCCCAGAACTTTCTAGTCTGTGTTAAACTGTTGGCAATAGCCTCTAAATCATATGCATGGTACCTAGAGCTAAGTATTTATCAGTCATGGTAGGTTAAAATCAAGAAATTTACATACCTTTCAAAGTTTTGAAAATCATAAAAACACAATTCACCTCACAACTACTCAGCGACTATGCCGAATGGCTTCCAGCGTTCCTACCAGCCAATTGGTATACTAGTGGACGAGTTCCATTGTACTCCACTAGATTTCAGCACATTGTTATTAAAATACGGAGGGGGGCCATATAATATGCAGGGGCCATGTTACCACCTTCTCCTCTAAGTATCAGGAAGAATTACGCGTGGGCCATTAGAAATCTTTTGGCCGGACGGAGATTTGAACCAGAGTCTTACCAAATGAGAGGCCAGAGCATTACCACTCACCCATCGCGTTCGGTTCATGCATTAATACTAAGCGTTTCATGTGTCAGGAAGGTCTTATTAATGCAGTTGTTTATGTGTGTGTCAAATTACGGAATTATTAACATTGCCCCATAAGAGCAGTTTCTTTTTTTATGGCTTTACGCCTCGTCGACGTCGAGGTTATTAGAGGCAGGATGGGACTGGGGACAAGAAATGGGAAGGCATTCGGCCATGGCCTTTTTGAAGGAAGCATCCCGCCATTCGCCTGGAGTGACCATTGAAAATCTAAACGTGGATGCCGCGTTCGATGATATCTGTAAAAACATACGTCGAATCTTAAATCAATGTGATTTATACAAGCATACTAATCAAGAAACGTTTACGTTGGTAACATATGAACAGTAGACGAATCATACTAAAACATTAATGGGATCAACGAGAAGATTTTTTTTTTAACTGCTTTACGTCTCTTTTTAACATCGAGGTCTTTAGAGACGGGAAAGGATAGGGGGCAAGGATGGGGGCAAAGAATGGGGAGGAATTCGGCCATGGCCTTTTTGAAGGGAGCATCCC